>CM038048.1:85189005-86389005 GCA_021397845.1 Areca catechu | reverse complement strand
CTTCTTGTTCTTCCGTTAGATAGGCTCCGGAAGGATCATCAGGGCTCGAAGAGGAGGAAGGGCTAGTGGCCATCTCGCTGCGGAATCAAAGGAGTAGAAGGAGATCCTCTCCCCCCGCGCCCACACTCACATGCCTACACCTCGAGGTTTTATCTTCCTCTCCTCTCCCGCTTCCCATCTCTTTCTCGCTCCGTTTGAAGCCAGGGATAGCCTTAGCTGAAACTGGAACCAAGGCTGAGATTATATGTGCCTGAGCCGAGGAAGGAACCCTAACCTCTCTCTCTCTCTCTCAGGCGAATCGGAGCAGGGAAGTCGGGGACAGCCGGACAGGCCCGAGCCTTTTTAATTTTTAATTATATTTTTTTTAAAAAAATAATTGTTTCTGGCCCATGGGCTGGCCCGGTCCTGATCCAGTCAAGGAGCTATAGGGCCGGCCAAAAAGCCCATTATATAAATGGACTATAGTTTCTCAACCCGATCCGATTTATTTATAGTGCCAAATGGACTGGCCATGCAGCTCATTTTGATAGCTCTAGATAAAAAATTAGCTTCAAAATTGATATCCAAGATGGTACTTTTATAATTGACTTAGATAAAAGCATTCATGGGTGCTGAAAGTTTGATCCTACTGGAATCCCTTGCATGCATGCAGCACCTACCATCATATTTTCGAGAAAGGAGATAGAGCATTTTGTAGACCATTGGTACTCCAGGGTTATATTCTTCAAAGCATATAAACCAGTTGTTAAACCTGTCCTTGGTATCAGTTTTGGGAGCTCTCATAATTTGACCAAGTGGCTGCACCTCCCTTGAAGAGAATTTTTATTATATAACAACCTTATAATGTCACTATGGGCACCCTTACAATAGGTCTCAAAATGGTTATAATGATTATCATTGTAAACTTTGGCTATTATGATGTCATAACCTCCATCATTTTAAACCTTAGCAAAAAAAAGAGGCTAGTAATGATCTCTTTTTTTCCCTAGAAGGTGAAGTTTTCTGGTGTTTCAATTATGTTTGTGTTATCACGGCCTTTGCTCTTCAATGCACGAATAAGAACCTGTGCCACTTCTCCTATCATGTTACTAAATTATGATTTTCTTCTATGTTCCTTCCAATGATCTAAAATTGTGTTTGCAACTTAACTGTAGATGGATTTGGAAATTGAATGTACCAATAGGTGTCAAAAACATTTGGTGGAGATTGGTACAGAATAGATTACCATATAAATAGTTGTTATGTAGGAGGGGTATTATTACTACTGAAGATCAATATTATGATATATGTGCATTAATTGTGAAGGATTGTCATCATACCATTATATCTTGTTCTTTTGCTACCTTTGTTAGGACCAGCTGCAATGCATGTGTGGGCATGCATTCTATCCTTAGTCTTTTCTGGCCTTGGTGGATTATATTTCCACAGCCCAAGTAGAGGCAAGATTTGGAGAGCTTCTTGCATGAATGGCATGACTAAGTTAGGCGGTCCATAATAAAAGGCTTTTCCAACTGGAAATTTCTTCCCCTCTTGTGTTTGTGAGGAAAGCTCTTTGCTTTATAATTCCTTTTCTAGCAACATGATTTACAAGCTTTGTTCAAGTACCAGGGTGGTATCCAACAGTCTTATATGAACTTTAGCACTCATATTATGCCTTGGCTGCCCTCTATGGCAATATATGATGAACCAGTTGTTGGCTTTGTAAGTAGAGATCATAGTGGCTACTTGATTAGAGTTGATGGCAAATTATTGCCGCCCTCTTCAGTTCTTTATGTTGAGTTGGTGGCTGCTTGGTTTGGTCTTGAGACTGCTATGGCTAAATTCCAAGAACAAAAGTTTGGTTGGAGGGTGACTCTCTAATAGTGGTTAAATGGATTACTAACCCCTCTATGAACGGGTGTGATCAATCAACCAATCCCCCTTGTTGAATGATATTCAATCATGGAAAGCAACTAGGCAGCGGTTATTTGTATCCCATACCTGTTGAGAAGGCAATCAAGCTGCTAATTTTATAGCAAATCTAACTTTGGCAAGTGGTATAAATTCTCAGGCTAAGGGCTTATTGCCTACTAGACTTGTTGCTATGATCCAGGCTGATGATTGGGTTGTTGGCTCCAATTGGAATTGATGATGATTGCTATCACCGCTCAATCTTTGTTCTCTATTGTTTATCAGTTATGTCTCCTTTGTCTATGATTATATGATGTTCTAGTTTTTTTAAACCTCTGGATCAAAGAACATTGCAGTGCTAGCCACTGGACTAGAAGCATGGTCAAAATGCACTTTTTTCTACTATATTTTTCTAAACAACATTTAGTTTGAACATTATTTTTTCTCTTATCACTGCTAGAAAATTTAATTTTAGTGGCAATCTTGGCCGCCACTAAAAGTTTCAAAAGCCGCCACTAAATCTATTTAGTGGTGGCCAATAGTGATCGCCACACTAGTCACTGTGAAGCTGATTTATGTTTTCTGGTTCTTGATGTTTAGTATGGTGTGTTGGCCTATGTTCACTGTAGTTCTTAATGTTTAGTTTGGTGTGTTGGTTTTGTAACTTAGATACTATGAGATCCTCTGACTTTGGAAACACTAGCTACAAGCTTCTCTTTCTGCCACGAAAAGGACCTAAAATTGTTTCTAGACTCTAATTTGACATGACTTGGTCCAAATTATAGTTGTAACTTTATTGAATTAGGTTTTGTCAAAGGCCAACTGCTCACATGTTTTACCAGCAGGGTCCATGAAACTTTAGTGCACTTGTCTCAATTATATGAGTGGAGTTGTCCACCAATGTTTGCTGCCCAAAGCGTTACATTTGATCTGCTGCTTGACCAATATTAGTTCTTGTCCGCATGTCCTGGCCTAGTCACTACTTCCAAATTTCTAATTCCAGAATGTGTTCTTGTGGATTTCCTTATTAAGAAATAAGTATACTTTGTTTTTCCCTGAAGATGGATGCTTAACTTTCTTGTTGTGATTAGAAAAGTATCTAACAAACACGTTTCTTTTCTTTAGGAATAAAAGTATTCATTCCCTGCTTGGTTCTTCCATCATCATGGTAGCTTGTTGGAGATTGGTGCAATGAGTAGGATGTAGGTGAATGTCATGTGACAGTTTAGCCATTTACTAGGTATCATATCAGAAGGAATAGAGTGGGAGAATGTAGCTATGCTCAATAATATATATTTTTTATTTTTTTAAGTAGTGCCATTTTATAACTCTTTTGTTTAAGATTTTCATGTAACTTTTGCATCTCTTCTTTTATGTAAATTGTACTCTCCTATAGGGAGATAAGGATTATAATATGTTTGGGATAAATTCCATTTTATAATCGAATACTGATGCACATTCACTAAAACTCAATTATAAGAGGGAGAAGGAATTTAAAAGAAAGGCATGCTATTTGTTACCCAACAATTAGTTCACCATCATTTTATCTAGAACAAAGTGGACCTAAAGTTTAACGGTGACATGAAGCACCAATTTGATTAGGAAAAAACAAAAAAAAAATCAACCTGCTTTACTCAAATCTTTCAAAAAGAAGAAAAAAAAGATTATGAAAGAATTATGAAAGTAGGGCTTAAATCATCCTTTCTTTCATTAATTAATTTTTCATATTATAAATTGAAGTACATAGTCCCTAATTATAATAGTAAGGTTTATTCTTGCATAATTAAGATTAAATTTCTCTTCTTATCTCTTAGATAAATGTCTATCCTTGAACAAGTTGGATTGGACTCCTCTACCTAGCTTAAATAGGACTCTCTAAAAAAATATGATAAATATAAAAAATCATGAAAAAATATAAAAATCTTACACGAAGTATATCTCTATTTCTATATCAACTTTGTCTTTTATTGCTCTATCCAATTTTTCATGGATTAGAAGATAATTTACAATCAAAGTATTTCCTAAAAAGAAAAGTTTTAATTTGACCGGTCTATTTCAAGATTAAAATGATGAGATTTTGGTCAGATTTAATCCTTTAAAGGCTAGCCCAAAGTTGTAGATCTTAAAAGGATATTCGATTTTAAAAAAAAAAAAGATCATCTCACTTGAGCATTATATGACAAAGTTATAGTCTTCTAAGGTCAAGCTTGCAATTCGGCTTCCTGATATGGTGAATTTTGTTCCTGAATTTCATCTAGCTCTGCTCGTAGTAGCCAACATAATCCACATCGAATTCTTATAATGGTAAAAATAATCTACATCGAGTCTTGTGATCTTCCTGATACCCGTAGTGATCAAAGTGGTCTATATCGAGTCTAATGATCGACTTGGATCAAGTACCAATACTTGCTAGTTTAAAATCTCATGCCTCAAAAGATATATTCGATAAGCTAAAATGTATTTTCATTCTACATAGTTAATGATAAGATTTGCTACCATCAAGTAAACTATAAGAATATATCCTTCATGCTTTCTTAACTAGTAGCTTAATGTAATTAGACATCTTTTCCATAGATTAACCTAGTAATTCATGTTGAATACTATATTAGCTCTAAATCAAAGAAAAGAAATGACCTCCAGTTAACATGATCTCCACCATGAGTTTAATATTTTTTACCTACCTCCCTGCCTTTCCCCCTTTTCCATTTAATAGAGAAAATTTTAGTTTCACCCCCTTTTACTTTGACTAATTTGTATTGGCACCTCTTCTAGTTTGAAAGCTTTTAAGTGGAACCTTGAAATTAGCATGTTCATTTAACAAGATCATGCCATTAATCTCCATTAATTGAATAGTGTCATGTGCTCATCATATGACAACTTCATTATTTTAGGACTAAAATACCTTGGACATCAATTTTTTCGGGGTGAAAGCCATAAAAGGGGAAATTGAGAAGCCTTCAATGAATCTTTAAGCAGTTTGACATGAATAGTGATGTCGTTGTTACATCAAAGTCATGCATCAAAGGCCTCAACCACTTCTACATTTATCTAATGCCCTCGTTGGCACCATCACCTCCTCCAAGGTTCACCACTCCAAGAAAACCACCACCTTCCACACCATTTTCAGTGCCTACACCAACACTGCCATTTCTCTCTCCACCTCAATTACCCGTTGGCACCAACATTGTCTTCATTGCCACCTTCAATAGCACCACCTCTTTCTCTCCTTGGTCACTCCCTTACCTATTCCCCCTTTCTCCCCCAAGCCCCTCCTCTGACCCCTTCGCATGAACCAACTAAAGCCTCCTTGCCAATTTCCTTATCATGGAGCTTGACATTCAACAACCCCTACCCTCAACTAGTAGCCCCTATGGGCCCCACCCATGATGATAACCTCTTCAATTCTATCTCCCTCAAAGATTTGGACCACCCTCCTTGATTCCTTTGCCCCAAACATACCCCCACCACCAACTTTGCCTGTTCTACATCCAATAACCTAAATTGCATATCTGGCTTCAACACTACGTTTGATTCCTCCCCTATTGTTAAGGTGGAGCTCCAAGACTCCCTCTTTATTGACATGTACAACCTCTCAAGCTCGGTGCTCAAGCCATCATCCTCGTTAGACAGCTTCAACTCCTACTCATCCCTCATTGGCTTGCCACAGAAGTCAAAGGTGATGCTAGCAATGCTAGACATTTCTTTGAAGATCATGCATTTGGTTGACTCCATCACAGAGAAGGCAGAGAGAATCAAATTAATGGTGTTAGATTGTGGCATCTACAAGGGATGTGTTAAGTGCACTACTTGCTACAATAAGAGTGGAAGGCCTTAAGGAGACTAGAGGTGATGCACCTGCAACTTGACTCGACTGAGCTGATCCCAAGGAGGCTCAAAGAACCACATCTTTGAGAATGATAATGGTTAAAGTTCTACTTTTACTTTTGCAATCTTGCACTAGAAATCACACAGTGTGCTCAACTACGGGATTACTTGAAATCTTATTGTAATCAGCAAAGAAAATATTTCTTGATTCTATTGATCGGGCATCTTGGGTGGACACCATTATGCCAATGCATTCAAGTTTAGTAGGACATTGGTTGAATGTGATTGATCTTCACCGCTTGCTTGAAGTGTTCAAGAAGACACTTGACTTGAAATTGACTAAGCAATGCCAAAGTTGCTAGCATTAGAGAAGGCTATGCAAAACAAGGAGATGTATGACCTAGCCCCATGAAGAGAGGGTTCATCATGGATGGCAATGGGCCGAGTTTGGATCGGGTTTTTAACTATCCAAACCCACACCCAAATATTTAATAAACTATCCGAACCCAGTCCAAACACTCTCGAGACTAGGTTTTTTTATTCAAACCCATCTCAATCGGGTATCGGATAATTCGAGTTTACATGGTTCGAACCCAATTGAGTCACATTAAATATAGTTTTTTTATTTTTGTCAACTTTAAATCATCAACCATTCTATAAATCATACATACATTAAACAAATAAAATTCAATTATATTTTTAGTTCAACAACACTTAGTTTCATATTCAATCAAAATAAAATATATTTAATATAATATATATTAATTATATATATATTAAAATATAAAAATAATTCGGGCTAGGTTCGGATCGAGTGCATATCTATCCAGTCTCGGCTCAAATCCAAAATTAAGTATTCGGGTTTTACCCAAACCCAGTCCTAACCCAGTCAAAGCATTGACTACCCAGTCCAATTGGGACGGGCTAGGTTGAGTACCCATGGATTTGGATTTTGTTGCCATCCCTAGGGTTCATGTTTGAGAATTGCACTCAAACTCCCATCTCATGGTCAATCCATTAAGCACATCACATTTAAAGTGAATGATAGCATCAAAGCAAGCATCATAGGTCCTAATTCAACAAAACCTACAATGACTTTAGCAATAACAAATTTTGGTGATCGTTAAGATTCAACTCTACATATGTTAAGAGAAGAAAATGTACAACCACAAATGCTAACCGAAAAAATTGCAAACTTATGTGATTTGGAGAATTAACCAATAAAGGGTAATTTCATCATTTCGGATGACGAACTACGACATTGGGTGATGGATGGGCTATAGTGTCATGTTAGATCAGTATTCTACCCTAAAAGACCCAATTAACAAGTTTTAAACCCTAGATGATATTAGTGCAAATCAGCCAAAATAGAGGGTGAGAAGGTTTTTTTTTTTTTGAAATAATAATAATAAAACTTCCTTGACCCACTTGGGCATGCTCCTTATAAAGCATTCATTAAATAATAGCCATATAAAAATAATAAAACAATAATAGCCATCTAATAATTAATAATAATAATAATAAATAAAACTTCCCTAGCCAACTCAGAGCCCACTCCTTATAAAGCATTTATTAAATAATAATCATAAGCATTTACTAAATAATAATCATCTAATAATAACTATCTAATTGTAACCAAAAAAAATAATAACCATCTAAAAATATGACCATAAAATATCTAATTCTGTTTCAACTTTAATACCAATAATTTTTTTTCCTGACCCATGGCATCAAAATATTAGTGCCATGACAAATGAAAGCTTTTTCAACGTGGCACATGGCAGTGGCAATAATAGTTGGTTGGTACTAAAACTGTGCTCTAAAGTATTCGACTAACATTACTAAATATAAATTTCAAAAGACAAAGCTCCTGCTATGAAAACTTACATCATACCAGCAGAGTTTCCTGACATGTAGCATTAGAACACTGGCTAACAATATCCCGTCTTTATGGCAAGGCAATGTGGGGCCGTGACAATCGCCAATTCCACACAAACTTAGTTTCTCCAGAATCGGAATTGGTGACGGTGAGGCCTTTAAATAGTTCACCCTGAATCTTTTATTTGTTTCCTATACATATGCAGCTTTTATTTTGTTCCTTTGTATCCACCACCATCTTTTATTCATTTCATTCTCAAAAATTTCGGTCACGAGTTCACAACGGCAGCTAAGAGTCCAAGTTGCAGTACGCTGCAAGTCCTTATGTTTGTTTGGAGTCCTTGATCAGGTCTAGAGCTTCCATCTTGATCTGATCCAGATTTGTTTTCTCAGTATCTCCTTTTGATTTGAGAGGTTCTGTTTGTTTTTATGAATTATGAGATAAGATTTCCCTATTTCAAAAAAAGTTCTTTATGTTGATTTTATTTTTATTATTGAGCATTTCGTTCCATGTTCTTGGACATTGATCTTATTTGTTATTTGATTTATTGAGTCAACTTCTTTATTTCTTATTTAAAGTTTTCGCTCTTATTTGAAATGATTCTACTTTGAGTGCTAGGAAGGGGAATTATTTAGAATTACATTAGTTAATTGCATGCGGGATTTTTCTTTTTTTTGAAGAAAGTGTTTTTAAGGATAAAAGAGTGCTTTTGAATGGGTTTCTATTGATTGTGCTTTTGTCAACTTAATTTGAAGTACGTGGTTGATAGTTGAATTTTGGTTGGTGCATGTGATTTTCCTTCTTAGATATTAGATCGTCATGCTTAAGTACTTCCTAAGAGGCTTGAACATGACTTGTATCATAATGGAAATAACCAGTATGAATTGCTGTATGATTGCTGGAGATTGAATGTATTGGTTTCATGGGTAGTGCACAAGGCATGGCAAAGTTGGTAGAGTTTTGAGAAATACTTATCTAGTGACGATTATCAACTCATAGGCATGTGAAGTCAAAAAAGCTTGCACAGCAAATGTCAATCTTTGTCTAGCTCTATGGGTCACAAGTTCTTCTAGATGAGTAAAGCCATCTTTTGACTGCAACTTTTGATGACAAGGTCACAAGTTCTTCTAGATGAGTAAAGTTGTCTCTGGAATGCAACTTTTGCAAGCATCGAGTATAGCATGCTTACCATTTTTGTGCTTGTATGCGTGAAGAGAAAGGAGTCCTTGTGCCCAATCACAAATATGTTGTTGAGGTCATGTTAACACTTCAATCTATGAAGGACTTTGCCTTAGAAATGGTGCAACTTAATTTAAACCAAGGTTTTAAGTCCTAGCAGGATGGGGGGAATCCCAACCTATCCCTACGAGGAAACAGGACCAATATAAGGTCGGGACTCCGAAATCCATTCATGTAGAGAAAAAAGAAGAAAAAAGGAAATAAATGAAGAAAGGAAAGCAAGGAAAGAAATAAAGGAAAGGGAGAAAAAAAGAACGAAAAGGAGGAAAGAAGGGAAAAAAGGAAAGAGAGAAGAAAAGGAAAGAAAAAAGGCTTAAATGAAGGGATAAGAACAAAAAAAAAAAGAAGAAAAAGGAAAGAACTGACAGATAGGAAAAGGGAGGAAAGAAGGAAAAACGAAAGAAAAAAGAAAAATAATGAAAGAAAAAATAAAAATGGTAAGGAAATAAAGGAAGAGAAATGGATATCAAGGATCGCTGAACCGGTACCGAGACCTGTATCGGTTAGTGACCTGTACGATATGGTATGGTACGATATTATACCATACCGGGTTCTATGAAACTGAGAAAAAACCTCCTTTGCTACAAAGTCCAACTTGAACTCGACCCTAATCGGGCTAAATCGGGCCCGAACCAGCCAAAACGCACTGGTACGGGCCCGTACTATAACGTACCATTTTAGTCCGGTATGAGATTTTTTGAATGATCCAAGGGTCCAAACCATTTTTCATGACCGAACCGTACCAAATTCTGGCCAGTACGGTTTGGTACGTCCTGAACCGAATGGTTCGAGGCAATATAGAAAACCCTGATGGAGATTATATATAAGACTCTCAATTGGGACTGCTGCCATGACAAGGTAGGATAATGAGGCTTCTCGTTCAATAGAGAAATCGGAACACCCCCGTCCCATTGGATTTAAAACTTTGATTTAAATTACCTAAAAACTATTCTACTAAGAGTGGCTGACTAAACTTGAATCTTTCGGTCCATTTTGTCTCATTGAACATTTAGGGAGTGTTTGGTTGGGAGGAGTTGGGACCAGGAATAGGAATGGGTGATTCCCATTTCAACCATTTGGTTACGGGGAGTCCCATTCCGATTTCGATTCTAGGTTGAAATGGGTAAAATGGGAATGGCTCGATCCTCCTAAAATCTAATCTTGACTCTCCCCTAATAATTCAAATCTCCATTCCAATTCTAATTCTAGTGACGAACCAAATGCCTTCAGGCTTCAGGGGTATGGCCATGCCAATTCCCATTCCAATCCATTCCAAGTTTGGTCTTGAACCAAACACCCTCTTAGAGTTGTCTGAGCTGTACAAATAGCTCAGCAACATACTAATTTGGGCTTAGCATTGCTCGAAGGCATCTCAAGGGGGTTGCTGGTAAAGTCATGAGGGATCTTGTGGCTCCTGTTGATCATTGAAGGGATACAGGTTGCCACTTTCTTGATAGCAGACTTGTTTGAGGTAATTTTTAAAGCATGGCACAAGGTTAGGCTTTTTGTAATTGGCAATTGCCATATATAATGAAGAAAATATGTGTATGGTTGAATATGTAGCTTTCAAATTTACTGGTGGTGCCCTTTGGTTGACAACATCATTATGCCAGGCCTTCTTATGTGTTTTCTGTTCATAAAATGTCAAACACTTTTGTTTTTCTTTGGTGAAGAATGTCAAACAGTTTTGACCACTCCTGGCTAGAACAGAAAAAAGATTCATCCTGGTGGAATTAGGAAGAATCATGATTATCCAGTAAATCTTCTCGCTGTGGGGCTATGTCTGGGTATTACAAGATTTATATCAACTATTTTCTTATCCACAATCTTTTGCATAAATGCAGTATTGTTTCATGTAAATAAGTTGTTTTACATGCATGCGGGTTGAGCCCTAGTTTGTTGGAATGTGACACTATAGAGAGAGAGAGCAGTCTGCAGCTCCCATACATCTGTCCCTTCCCCAGTGCATTCAGTATTTCATGATATGTCATATGAGATTCATGATGGAGTATTGTCAAAGCCTGAAGATATCTATGTTTTATCATTGATAAAGATATGTCTTGGTTTTTCTTGTAGGCCTATATATATATATATATGAAGTGTCATCACAAGAAGGATATTTATGATGAATGCTTACTGTCCTCAGAGCATAACGTGAATAAAAACATGATTCTAGGTTAGAGACGGTGCACTCTTATAATAGAAGTGTTGGGATAGTGTTATAATGCACTACGACTGATAGTCCACTGGACAAGCGGTAAATGGTACATTCTATGGAGGGCGATGATTTTCTTATCCTGTCTCATTGGAACAGAAACAAGAGGCATCATAATTTTCACTTAGGATTCCAAAACACTATGGGGTGGACCAAAGAAAGAAATAAGAGACCTGCTCAAATCTCTATGGCATGGATCCCAAAAGAGAATAAGAGGAAGCACTACACTTAGAGTCCTAGAGTAGTTGGGCGCCCATCATCCAAAGGAGGAAAGAGGGAGCGGCTTAAAATCCTAGGGTGCCATCTATATAATTGTTATCAAATTCTAGGATGGGTGAATTAATTCAAGAGAGGTGTGAGATCCTAAAAGCTTCTTCCAAGAGAGAGAGAGAGGAGGTATAAGAATCTTGGAGGCATCATCTAGGAAGGCATGATCATCATCCAGAGGACAGCGTTGCATCTAGAAGAGAGGAAAAAAAGAGGTTCTTATTTTTCTTTCTCTTATATTACTCCTGTAAACTCTTTGTGATTACATAAAGGAAATATATTATTCCGTATAGCCATGGACGTAGAAGCGAAAGACTCTGAACCATGTATATCCTTGTGTTTGTATTTTTTTGTGCTTGTGTGTCTCCTACCTGCAGTGCTTTTCCTTTTGTCCTGTGACTCTTGCATATCCTCTATGCACATCATTCCTAACAAGAAGCTCCACTGTTAGGAATATGATATATAAATATTCTTTGTAGCTTCTAAGTTTCATCATTAGGATTCAGTAGGGGGTTAGTTAGGAATCTTAGGTGAGATTGGAAATCTCATGATGATGGAAATTGTGACTGTTGTGGCCTATGTTGATTTATTTGAGATCCTAATGTGCACCCTTTTTTGTATCAGATCATTAATCTGTTTCTTTGGGATGTTAGTATATGGCAGAACTGACATTGTTTTATGTTGAGTGAATTGTTAGCTTTAGCTCTAGTTCTAAAGGAGGTAGAATATTTGCTTGGAAATGGTATATGATGTGTGATTGGGTGTGTGATGCCATGCACTATGGAGGTTGTCTTGTTTCTCATTTGGAGACACCAAAAAGTTAATCTAATGAAAATAGGAACATATTTTTTGGTTCCATTAGAGAGGTTTAGCAAATGAATCATAAGTTGGGATGATTAACATTTTTGGGTGCATGGTTACGTGTCTTAGGTTGCTTTTTGCTTAATTTCCTTGTATATTTTGTACCCCTCTTTCAAGAACCATGCCTGGTTTAACCAAGTTGGAATAGTTCATAAACTCTTTTTGTCTTTGAGAGAAAAGGATCTGATAATAGACAATATGATTTTGTATTGTAATGGTGGTTTGCTAAGGAAAGGTGACAGATGGTTCAATAGCGAGGAGGGTAAGGTATTCCAGTTTCTCTTATCTTTTGGTCTGGCTCTGGCATGTTTTTAAAGTTATAGGGCATTAGTCTTATCATTTTGAGGTTCTTCCTTTTGTAGAAGCCTTTTATGTTTATATTTTCTATTATCTTGCTCTGATAAATTGATGATGGAGGGTAAAAAGGGCAATTGTTCCAATAGTGGATTCTGAACCATACCTGGATAAGTGAATAGTAGAAAACTGTGAGGTTTTTCTCTTTAAATTCTGCAAATTTAGAATACATAGTGGCATTAACATTAGAAGGAAAGTTTCTGTCTACTTTTAGTGGATGACATTAATGTTATTTATTTATGGTTACTTGATGCAATCTGAAGAGGAGTTCATATCGCCCACTTAAGACTGAACAAAAAATTGAAGAACTCTGATATAGCACATTCCAATGTGGATAGTGCTAGAAATGGATTATGAAATCAGTGGAAGAATATATAAATGATAAGATTGGAGAAGTAGAAAAGGGCATGCTAATAAAATGAAATGATTGGGAAAGATATCATTATGGTTATGAACTTACCTACAACATGTGTGGGATTGTTATGGCAGAAGTAACAACAATTTTTGAGTTCAGATTGTTGCAGCCAGGGGTCTCATAGCTCAGAAAGGGCTCACATCATGGGAGGTATTGTCCACTTTGGCCCTTTCCACAGCCTCTCGGTTTTGCCCTTTAAAAGGCGCCTCCATGTAGAAATAAGGCATGCTTGCCATATGAGTTAGAGTTCCCCTTGACTCACAACTAATGTGGGACAAAACGTGCCCCCCATCACGGATGGATTGGATTAATAAAAGGTTGCAAGCAATTAGGGGAGGACCAAAATTTCTGTTGCACAATATGTCACATAATAGCTTGAATATCATTTTGTATGCATTCTTTATAACCTATAGTATGAGGAACTGGAAACAAATAGAATGGATAGGGAAAGAAAATAGAATAGTGGTGCAGGCTTAAATGGTCAATTTAGGCAGACATGGTAACAGATATGAGAAAGTTCATGGGAGATAAAGGGATTTGGAAGGAAATGTAATAGATGATCTGACATGTGGAATTATAGTGGCTTGTTTTTTCCTTGAAGCTATCTATCAAGAAAAGATCAATATCTAGATCAAGCATGTCACAACAATATAAATTTCCATAAATGAAAATTTAAGGCAGAAGTTGCAAGTTTCGAGATTTTAACTGTTATTACTGCTTAGCTGTGTTCCCTAGCAAAACATCATATTAGTAACCCAAAAGAATCATCATATTCTAAGTTTTGAATTTATTATTTTTAAAATTTAGATACATATATCTTTCATGCTTTTTTTCTTATGCTATTTCTGGAACTCATTTTTAATTTTTCACTATGATTTATTTCGGCAAGTGTGGTTGCTTGATATACAGGTCTGGTCTAGGATGTCATGGACCCGTAGCTTCTGGTTTGTAAGGGATGATGACCATGCAACATTGAATGTTAGAAAAGAAATAATCAAATAGGAAATGTGAAGTATTAGGGATTTATGGGTGATCCACCTCAAAGAATTTAGCATCCCTCCTGATCTTGGTGTAGATTTTATTTGGAGAACTAAAATGTTGGGGGTTACTTTCAATTGGATATGTAAATCGACAACTTGAGATCCAAGTGTTCGCCTTTTTTCTTATGTGTCTTTTGTTTTAATTATATTGCTGTGAGATTGTCAAATGTAGGCCACTTTTTCATATCATTCATCAGTTCTGCTGATCCTATGTTCTGCATATTGGCCATTGACCAAGACATGATAGTTTTTCTTTTTTTCCCCTTTGTCAAGAATTAATATATGACAAGAATACCGGCCAAGAAAAGTCAAATAGTTAGATTTCTCAGCCAATATGCAACTAAAAAGATAATTTATGAACAAGATAATTTAAATTCCTAATTTTTGGCTCTTGCCTTTGTTTTTTCAATCAATTGCTTTGCTGAGGAACATATACAAATCCTGAAGTTGGCCATCAGAAGCAACAGGTTCTTTTCTCTTTGATGTTATATATTCCTTTTCAGGTGTATGTGTTGGTGGATCATGTTTTGAATACCAAGCAGTGTATTTTTTTATTAGGCCTAATAAAATGTATAAAAAATGGTTAGTGCTTTTCAATGTGACCGTGAACATCTTATGAGTTAATAATATATTTTCATGGCACTTTCCTGTTTTTAATGTTTTAATGGTTTCTTTCCCAAAAATTATCATATTCAACACAATAATGAAACAGAATCACCATTTCATTTTTACTTTGTTTTTATGTCTTCTTCTCAATTAAACAGGATATGTTATTGGAAGTATTCAACACTACGATGTTTTCTTAGACCGAGGTCTTGTTCTTTAATTGGCTCATGTACATCTACTGACTTGCTGCCTATGATGCCTAATTTTGAAGCTTTATCATTCTTGAGCTAGAACAGTTTTGTATTATTAATGCATCTATTTAACTTTATTTCATAGTAAAATGTTCCAGAACCTGCTGCTTGCTGATCTTGTGTTGTCATGAAGGCTGAGCTCTCTTTTTGAAGAACTAACAATTATGAACTTTTGAACAATGCAGAAGAGCTTCCTTCTTCAACAATCTATGTATTTGAGATTTTAGAGTTGGAAAATCATGGCAAAGCTTGGTTCCAATGGCCGCAGGTGTATATCAGTTCTTGTGAACAGAAAGCTGCAATATTTTTGTATCATTCACTTCTTTTCACTTGTATCTTGTTTTGCTTAAATATATTAGGGTTTGCAGTGGACTTGTCAGGAAAAAAAAAGAAATTATGGGTCTCATTATGACAACAATCATAGGAGTTGGGGTTGGCTTTTTTATTGGAATTTCATCTTCTACATTAAGCATAACAAAGGTGGACTAAATTGTTCCCCTTTCCCTCTTTCTAAGTTTGTGTCAATGTATACACACATAAATAATGCAAGTAACTGAAATTTTTTCTGGTTGACTTTGGCAGCTCCACTTTCCTTCTGGTGCTATTTCATATATTGAAGACAGGAACTCGGGCGTTAGGACTGAAGCATTGTTGAACCATTCTTTGACATCTGCAAGAAATCACGATGGAAACAATTCAAAGGATTTCAATGATACTTTAAAGGTACTTTGTGCTACCAAGTACTAATAGTCTAATACTATATCTGCTTTACACTTTTGTTTAAGGTATTCTTTGCAACCATTTTGCTGCGACCTCGGAATCTAAAGATCAATGTTGTCTTAATTCCTATCCTTTATATGGATGCATTTCAATATCATACACGATATTTGAATCAAGGATTCAGATCCGATAGGATATCTCACAGGACACCAGGATAGGATGGGGTATTATTTCATGTGTTAGGACAGGACCGTCCCGCCATCATCCCAGTATCCTGATTGGGACATCGTGGGACATTCTCCATCCCAAGTGTTGGGATGGGGCGGGATGGTAGCGCATCCTATTCCATGGAAAACTGGGATAGCCCCATCCCACTAGGTTTAAAAATTTGATTTGAATAACCTTCAAGCACACCTTACATTATTGAATCAAGATAGGTATAACAGGGTAGTCCATGCTATGATGAATCAACCACAACTGCAAGCAGAGAAGAATGTAAGCCATAAGTTCTGTTAGATGATGTAAGTGCCAATAGCTATAGGGATTGTTTGTCTGGCACACATTGTATGATGAGGTGGCCCAGTGCAAGCTTAACATGTTATGAGTTTAGCAGTTCATTTTAGTCTGCCTTTATTAAACTAAAGGAGGCATTCTAGAGTTGTATGATGACCTTGATTTGAATTCACATATGACATTTTCACTAGCGTTAATTTTTATAGTAGTTGTGAACTTGCCTCTAGTTACTCATCCATGCTCACATAGCTAAAGTAGCCCTCCCATGTGGTGCTATAGTATTAATAACATTATTCATATCTTTAGCTTATCTAAGAACTTGTCTGTTGCTTGAGAGCTATTTGGGAATTTGAAAGTTTCACAAAGTATACCAACATTGTGTATAGATTTGTGATATATCAGTCTGCTTTTCTGGATTTGCGTCATCAGTTAGAGGTCCCTAAGGTATTTCTTTTGGTTGATCCAAATGAGAATGAAAACAAAATTACAAGTAAATCAAATGAAAGCTGTAATATGAAGATCACCTTTGATATGCTTAATCTATACTGTTTTTGTATGTGCAATGGCGATTCAAAATTTTTACAGATGTAGGTCCTGAAATTTGAGCAACTTATAATGATATCTGAGAATTAAGCAGATAATTTATGATGATATTCGGGAATTACACAGTTGCGCATTTCTATTTCTATTTTAAAATGAAGCTATGTGTCAGCTTTAACATGATCCTCTTGCATGCTATAATTCTATAGTAGTAGTGTGCAGTTTTGCCTACACAACATTAGTTTAAGATTAGAATATTTTACATATTCACCACCTATCTTAAAATTTCTTTATATTGCTGCAAGTAGATAGAATCTTAGTGAGCATTATATCATAGCTAGAGGTATGTGGGAGGAATTGAACATATAACAGTCCTTAATATTTTGGAGAACAAAAATAGGCAAAGAACCGAGTATAAAGTGGTTAATTTCCATCCGGACTAGATGTATCATGTAACAGTAAGACTTAAGAGGGTGAGCCTTGGCACAATGGTAGAATTGCTCCATTGTGACTTGGAGGTCACAAGTTTTGAACATGGAAATAGCCTCTGCATATGAGGGTGTTTCCCCTTGCTCTTGCTTCAACTATCTATAGGGAGATAGGCATGCCAAAAGAGTTGGCCAACAAAGGATAAACAAGCTTGATGGCTAAGCTGGGTGGATGCAACCATAATGTCCCATCGGCTCACCACAAAAGCTTGTTTCCCCTCATTCTCATTTCAACCATTCATAAGGAGATGGCCATGCTAGAAATATTTATTGGCAGGCAAAAGATAAATGGACCCAATAGCTAGAACTGGGTACATGTGCGGGCATGCCACCAATATTGGATTAGCTAGGAAGGGGATAATTGAAAAAAGATGATTCACATAATGTAGATCCAGGTACACGGTCCTTCAAGGACCTTCGCTCACCACTTCGCTCATTGCAAGGAAGATGGATTTGGATAGTGTAGCCAGGGCTATGGTTAAAGAAGTCTACCATTACTGCTTATTCCTAAGGTAGAATCCTATCGGTAGTCTAAAGCAAGGTAAAGATAACCAGGTTCATTGATAGTAGGATGTAACCCACGCTACCCTGCAGATTTTTATTTATATAAAAAAACATTTTTATAAAGATTGCATCAATCTTCATCGGCTAAAGTTTCTTCACTGAAATAAAAGAAACTATAAAAAAATTAACCATGAATTTGTAATTTTTTAATTTTTTGTATAAATTAAAAAAATCTTAAATAATATGAAAGTTTTAGGAAGAGTCTCATACTTATCAAGTTAATATATATAAGGTTAATATATTATATTATAATATATATTATATTTATGGTATACATTATATTATAATATATTATTAATAATATTATTGTCATATCATAATTTGATGATAATTCAATGTTAAACTAGAAATATTTTAGTGTACATATATTTGCATATTAAAAGTACTTATTGTATATTACTTCTATTTGGCTTATTTTTTAATAAAAATAAATATCTATATTAACAAATAATATACTATAAGCATAAATAAATCTATTTATTTTATACTAATAATTTATAGAAAATATATTTTAACAACAAATTATTTTATAATTTATAGAATAAATAAGTATTTTTTTGTAAAATATATTACTTAATAATATTGTAATATATATTTCAAATTTTTATTATAATATATTTTATGTGATTAGTCTTATCTTGTATTATAACCTATTTTTATTTGTTTAATGTCAATTTCATGCAAATCTATCAATTAAACTGGCTCCTTAAAATTAAAAGCTATCATGTTCGTCAAAATTATTGAAAATTTATAATGTATAATTATTATTTAAACAAAATCAATTTAATGCACAACCAAAATCAATTTAATGCACAACCAAAATCAATTTAATGCACAGCTCAAGTAAAATGTAAGTAAAAATTAGAAATCTACGTATCATAAATATCACAAATATTAATAAAATATGATGATAAAGAATTTGCTCTCTATTTTAAAAATATTATTTTTTTCATTCTAATATTCTAAAAATACTTTACACATTCAAAAAGGCATTTTTGTAAATAAAACCAACCGCGAGGACTTTGTTGATAAAAAGACAAATTAAGTGACTTTTTTATAAAATAGTTTTGTTTTTATTTTAAACTTATCTTTCTCTCCATAGCTTCATTCCATTAGCTTCTCTCCTATTTGCCTACTTCTGTCTCCCCAAGCGGATCACCTCTTTCCATTGGCCGCACTCCGGTCATGTCCCCTCAATCATCTCCCTTCCCTTGGCCGAAGTATGGTCATATCCCTCCTTTTCCAACCATTGAGCAATTTCATCTCAAGCCAAAGTGGGGGGAGGTTTGAGAGGAGGCCAATCTCTGGCGGGATGCCTTGGAGAAGACATTGCCAGCAAAGTGGAGGCAATGAAGGTGAAGAAGATATTAGGAATACATGTATTGTAAATCCATATCCCACAAAGAACCCGGTTGTGATTCAAATAAACTAATAATAATAAGTTATAAAATTAATTTACAAAACTTATAAAACAGGAAATATAGTTGACCAGAGATGTGCAGCGCACTATCCTAAGATGATTCCCGACCTTCATGTATGGTTAGTCTTGAGAACTCTATCCCAAGATATAACCAGATGCCTCTCCTACCGGTACAACGGTGGAAAGGATAACAAAGCTTCAACCTAGTAGATAAAGAATGTGGAAAATTTGATAGGAGAAGATTAAAAAAAATTAGAGGGAACTAGAAAAGAAATTAAAGAGAAAAAGAGAACTTGCTTTGCTTGTGCTTGTTCTTGACTCTTTACAATGGACTCTATTTATAGGCCCAAGAACTAGCCGTTAGCGCTAATCCAATAGTTAAAACATTAAAATAAAAATTAATCAGGGTATAAATCAGTGATTAATCTCTTAACGGGCATAAAATAAATTCAGTGATTAGGCTCTCAATGGCTAGGTAATTAACTTATTAATGGCTAGGTAATTAACTCGTTAATCAACAGATAATATTAAATAATGGTTAATCAAAATGATCCAGTAATTAACTCATTAAGTATCGGTTTATATTTAATTAAATATGATGATGGCTAATATGAGTTAATCATTGATTTATGTTTAATTAAATAAGACAATGGTTAATAAGATGACTAATAGAAGAATTAGAGCAAAGAACATAAAAAAAAAAAAAATTGGACAACAACATGCCGTAACCGCAAGCACGATGTGATCATGTGCGTGCAAGCCGAGTCAGGCCAGGCGCATGTGCATGTGTGGGATTGGGCTAAAACAAGATAGCCCAAGAAATATACTTTCAATATAAACTAATGTTTGGTTTTATTCCTATCCAATGTGGGACTAAAAGGAGACAAGGTTTTAGTTGTTTAAGAAGAGATTCTTGATGGAGAGAATTTTGGAGGAAATTTTTGAGTTTTCCCTCCAAAAATATCAACAATCCCCCTCAAAACACAAATTCAAGAAATAGTCTAACAAATAATATAAAATAATTTTTTATTGGATATATATACCGTGCAGTAGGTGAAATAGCTTTTATGACTGAACTTCATTTAGTATTTTTAGTATTAACCTAAAGAAAGCGAAGTGAATTAGATCTTGAACTACATTCCTTTAATCTAAATTTCTACCATAATATACACAGTATAAAAGTTCATATCGTAGATTTGCACATTAATGGCCGTGTGCAGGTATCTTGATTATTTCATAAAAGTTTCTAGAGATTACCTATATCTCTAGTCCGCTGCTATATACGGATATTCTCATATAGGTAAGCCCTTCCAAGGATGTATAATATCACATCTCAAGGAATATCCCTCGGATCTTATTTAGAGATAAACTCTTCCTAACCACTACTTAGGAGCACTAATCACCATAAGGATGGGATGATGGAGTCTATGATTCCAATATCATATAAATCAGATATGCTCCCGGACCAGCAAATCAACTTGTTATTACTATATTGAATCTTCTTCAAAGGATCTCTTATCACAGAGATTGAGTTCTCATTGCTGGAAGTTCTTTATAGGCTAAGCCCATCTCCCTCGATAATATCAGGATCTTAGTCCTGTTTAAGCCTTTTGTAAGGCAATTAGCAAGATTTAGATCTGTAGTAATATAATTTATTGAAATAATTTGCAATTTTTTTATGGATTTTTGTCTTAGTTTGATATGTCTGCTAATTTTAGTATCCATTAGTTTTTTTTACAAAAAATTATTACAGCTCTAGAATCACAGTAAATAGATATAGGAGAAATGGGAGAAGATATCAAAGAAATCTCAGATAAAAGTTCTTTTAGCCATTCAACTTCAGAACAAGCAGAGCCAAGAGCAACTAATTCGGCTTTCATAGTACTTCTAGCTAAAATAATTTGTTTAGAGGATTACAAAGAAATAGCACTACCTCCAAGAAGAAAGACAACCAAAAGTAGATTTGATGTCTAGTGTGTCAGAAATCAAATTTGAATTACTATAATCCTCAAGAATATTAGGATAACCTACAAAGTGTAGGAAGAAATCAATAGTATCTTTAAGATATCTAAATACTCTCTCTAAAGCAGTCCAAAAAAATATATTAGGATTACTAGTATATCTACTAAGTCTATAAATAGCATAAGCAATATCACGTCTAGTTCGGTTAGATAGGTACATTAAGGAACCAATGATTTAAGCAGATTTTTTTTGATTTATAAATTTTCCTATATTTTTCAAAGGATAGATGAAAGGATCATAGAGAGTAGTTATAAGAGAATAATCAGAATATTTAAATTTATCAATAAATTTTTATATGTAGTAAAATTAAGATAAACAGATTGAGTCAGCAGCTCGAATGATTTTCATTCTAGTTATAAGATTGGCTTTACCTAAATCTTTTATGTCAAAATGATGGGATAGAAAATGCTTGATATCATTGATTTAAGTCCAGATCCAGAGGTAAGATTAAAATATCATCAACATAGAGACAAAAGAATGAATCGATCATCAACTCGTTTTTGATAAAGATAATTATCTAATTCATTGATTTGAAATTTATAAAAAAGAATCACTTGATCAAATTTTTTGTGTCATTGCTTAGAAGCTTGTTTCAATACATAGAGGGATTTAACAAGTCTACAAACTTTGTTCTCTTGATCTGGCATAGAAAAATTTTCAGGTTGATGCATGTAGATTTCTTCTTCAAGATCTTCATGTAAGAAGGCAATCTTCACATACATTTAATGAACAAAAAGTCTATGGATGGAAGCTAAAGTTAGAAGAACTCGGATAGTAGTAATATGTGCTACAAGTGAATATGTATCAAAAAAATTAATACCAGCCTTTTGTCCCCAACCTTGAACAACAAGCCTAGCCTTATATTTTTCTATAGTCCCGTCAGTCTTTTTTCTTTTGAAGATCCACTGACAACCTAATGATTTGTTTCTAGGAGGTTAATCAGTGAGAATCCAAGTATTGTTTCCGATAATGGATTCAATTTCACTATTTATTGCTTCTTTCCAAAAAGGAGCATCAAGTGATATCATGGCTTGGTAAGAAGTTAGAGT
This sequence comes from Areca catechu, assembly GCA_021397845.1. Taxonomy (NCBI): domain Eukaryota; kingdom Viridiplantae; phylum Streptophyta; class Magnoliopsida; order Arecales; family Arecaceae; genus Areca; species Areca catechu. Next base: position 86,366,847 of record CM038048.1, on the reverse strand, counting down.
ATCTTCTTTATGAAAATAAAGAAATCTTCATCAAAGTTCTTTTCAATTCTAGTTCTTTTGCTCCTAAGTTCAGGTTCAGGGTTAGGTTCTACTATTGTAGGAATAAAAGAGGATGATAACAAATCAGATGAAGGTGGAATATCAACGATTGATCTAGAAATTCAATTTTTAAAAAGAGATATATTTTCAGAAAATGTTGCATCTCTAGACTTATCAATATTATTTGATATTGAAGGAATTATGGAATTGAGAACAAGAAATCTATAAGTGCTACTATCAAGAGAGTCGCCAACAAAATTAGCATCCACAATTATAGATCCTATTTTAATTTTTTTGGTTCAGGAGTTTTAACTTTAGCCAGGCATCCCTAAACCGGAAATAGCTAAGCCTAAGTGGATAACTTTTCCAAAGTTCATAAGGCATCTTATCTCTATCTTTGATAGGTATTCTATTAAGAATGTAGTTGGTAGATAGAAGAGCCTCTCTCCAAAGATTTTCTGCAATGCCCGAACTTTTAATTATGGCATTAATCATATCCAATATAGTTTGATTCTTTCATTTAGCCACACCATTGGATTGAGATGAATAGGGTGCAGTGACTTCATGAATTATTCCATTTTCTTCACAAAATAGGATCATTTAATTTGAAGTATACTCACCTCCTTGAACAAACTTTAGTATTTTAATTCTTTTTTCAAGTTGGTTTTTAGCTTCTGCTTTATAAACCTTAAACTTGTTAAGTACTTTATCTTTAATTTTTAAAAAATAGGTATAGCAAAATTTAGAAAAGTCATCAATAAAAGTCACGAAATAGTGACTGCCTCTACGGGTTGGTATTCTATTAGAATCATAGACATCACTATGAATGAGTTCAAAATTTTGAATATTTTTAAACAGTACTGGTTTAAAAGACTCTAAAACAACTTTAAACTCTTATTGAACAAGTAATGAACCACTTAATAGATTCCTTCTAATTACCGGTACATGTTGTACGTCATAAAGAATTAGTGACTTTCCAAAAGTAAACTTCAAATTGACAATTTCTGATGCTAGTATTTTGACTGCTATTCCATCATCCATAGTTACACTTCCTTTACTTGATCCCTGGTATGAGAAAAACCAAGAGCTATCTATACAGACATGGATGTTGGCTCCGATATCTAATCACCATTCTGAATCTAAATAGGTTAAATTAACTGAAAGAGTAAAAGAGACTGACCTAAAAGATGAGGGTTCATCTTCAACTATGTTAACTTGAGGTTTAGATTGGTGTTGATTCTTTATTCCATTCATCTTCCTCTAGACAATTTTCTGCTTTTCCTGTAAAAAAACTAAGGTACAAGATAGTTGTCTTGACCACAGACAAAGCAGAACCTCTCACCACCTTGTTCCTTAGTCTTTGGATTTGGTTATTTGACTTATATTTTTTATTTTGATACTCGGGCTTATCCTTTCCTTTATAATTTTGGCTTTTGGATCTACAATTTGGATTATGACCTCTAAAGTTTTGATCCTTAGGATTTTGACTTGGATTTTGAGATTCAATAAGATTGACCTTTGCTTTGAGTTGATTTTCTTGAATTTCTCTAAGCCTGAACTAGTCCTCTATCCTAATAGATTGAAGAATAGACCTAAGAGTATGAGAAGTCTAGGGTCTCCTAAGATCACGGACAAATTGAGACCAAGAGGAGGAAGTTTGTCTATCAGGCTTGATACTTAATATATTTCATCAAGTATAGATCCCCCTTTATGAATCTTTTGTACTAAATTCTGGAATTGATGGATCTAATCGTTTATAGGTAAGTTGTCTACCATTTTGAAGTTATGGAAGCCTGAAATGGTGAATCTCATAGTCTCCTCATTATCTCTGGTATAGGTTTCTTCTAAGGCTTGCTAAAGTTCTTTAGAGGTTTGATACTTTTTATAGGTTTCATATAATTCATCTAAAAGGCAACTCAGTATTCTAAGTCTACAATAATAATTAATTTTTTCAGGAGATTTAGAAGTTGATCCTGAGCCTGAGGATTTAAAAGGAAAAAAATCTTCTAGGATAGATATTAAACCTAGAAAGATTGATCAGGCTTCTAATTGTTCTTGCCATCTAAGAAAACCTTTTCTATTGAATCGATCAAGTTTGAGGTTAGAAAATCCTCAGAACCTATGGAAAGATATTTTAGAAAGAAACTAAGGAATAAGAACAAGAGAGATAAGAGCTGCGCAAAACATATATTAAACTCTTTTAAAAATTTCATGACTTATAGTTCTATTATCAATTTTTAAATTTAATCTTGCTAATTTAATCTTAAGTAGGAATTTAAGAATTTAACTCAAGGGCTAATAATTAAACTATAACAAAATATTAAATTTGAGTAGACTAATATACAGAGATAAATGCTATAGTTATCAAGAATAATTGCATGTAAACTTTTTTTTTTTTTTACGTTAAGCTATGACATTATAGTTCTGTATTGTTAGTATTTGAATCATAATCGGATAAAGGTCCTCGTCTTAGATTGTTAGGAATACATGTATTGTAAATCTGTATCCCACAAAGAACCCAATTGTGATTCAAGGAAACTAATAATAATAATAAGTTATAAAATCAATTTACAAAACATACAAAACATGGAATGTAGTAGGCTAGAGGCGTGCAGCGCACCATCTTAAAGCGATTCCCGACCTTTGTGTAGGATTAGTCTTAAGACCCCATCCCAAGATACAACCGGATATCTCTCATACGGGCACAATCGTGGAGAGGATAACAGAGCTTCAACCCAGTAGATAAAGAATGTGAAAATTTTGATAGGAGAAGATTAAAGGAAAAATTAGAGAGAACTAGAAGAGAAATTAGAGGAAAGAAAAAGAGAACTTCTTGCTTGCTTGTCTTCAACACTTTACAATGGGCTCTATTTATAGGCCCAAGAACTAGCCGTTTGGGCTAATCCAACGGTTAAAATGTTAAAACAAATTAATCAGGTTATAAATCAGTGATTAATCTCTTAACAGGCAAAAAATAGATTCTGTGATTAGGCATCAATATCTAGGTAATTAACTTGTTAATGGCTAGGTAATTAACTCATTAATCAACGGATAATATTAAATAATGGTTAATCAAAATGGTTTGGTGATTAACTCGTTAAGATCGGTTTATATTTAATTAAATATGATAACGGCTAATACTAGTTAATCATCGGTTTATGTTTACTTAAATAAGACAATGGCTAATAGAATGACTAATAGGAGAATTAGAACAAAGAAAATAAAAAATAATTGAACCACACCATGCTGCAACGGGCATGGCACAATCGCTCGCAAGACGAGCTCGGCCGGGTTGCGCGTGTGTGTGGGAATGAGCTAAAACAAGACAAAGCCCAAGAAATATATTTTCAATATAAACTAGTGTTTAGTTTTATTCTATCTAATATGGGACTAAAAGGAGACAAAATTTAATTGTTTGAGGAAAGAAAGATTTTTGATGGAGAGAATTTGGTGGAGGGAATTTTGGAGGAGATTTTTGAGTTCTCTCCAAAAACATCAATAGAAGAAGACCTCTTCTCCTACCAAAAATAGGTAAGTTTCCCTCCCCTCCCACCTCTTTTTTCATTATTTCCTGTCCTTCCTTTTTCTAATTTTCTTTATTTTTTTCTCGTTTCAATTTGTCTTCCATGTTTCCTTCTCTCCCATTCTCTCTCAACTGAGGACTTAACGATTTTCATGTTATAACAATGATGTGAGATCTTCTTGTTAGAGTGTTCTCTGATTCATACTTTTCATATTGTTTCTTCCCCCTTTTTGTTGAATGGTTATGGTCTATTTCCATTTTCCCTTGCTTTCTTGAGTCCTTACCTTTGATTGTGTCTGATGTGGAGGATCCTTGTTTGCCTCTGCATGTTTATGCAGATTTAACTTTGTTTTCATATTGTTTTTCCCCTTTTTTGTTGAAATGGGTAGGAGCCAACAACGAAGAAACTTCTCTATGTGATTGTCATTTTGCTAATATCATCTGTTAGGATTCTTTTTTTTTTCCATCACCTCTTACCCATATCTTCTCTTTTTACCGATATCCGGCCATTGTCTTCCGCCATCACCCCTTGAATTGTTTTATTTTTCTTTTTCTCTTCTTTCGGTTCTGCATCAGTTTTTCTATTCTTTCCCTTCTCCTTCCCCATTATTTGGATTTGTCCCCTTCCCCAATTCAGAAACCCTAACGTTAATTTCAATTGCAAACCCTAACCCTAATTCCTGATCGTTACAGTATCGGTCCACCAGTTCAGCCCACTATCCATCCACCCTAGCTCAGAATTTTTTAACCCAATCCACAATTCCTAGACCAACCCGGACCCTTATTCCTAAACCAAACTGGACCCATAGGCAGCCCAGCCCAAGTCTACAACAAACCCAAGTCCAAGCCCGCACCAACCCAGAGCCCCACACAAAGCCCATGCCTTACCTAAGCCCATGTACTTGATCCCAAACCTATACCAAACCCAAATTGGACCCATGGTAAAACCAAAAGTAAGTCCAAGCCCACACCAAGGCAGAGCCCCCACAAAGCCCAAGCCCTTACCTCAATCCATCTACTTGAGCACGAACCCCTATCAAATCCAAGCCCAAATTGTTCAAATTGGCCCATATACTTAACCCTGAGCCCATACCTACCCAAGCGCACAGATACCTAAATCAAATCTAAGCCCAATCTTTTCTAAATCAAATCCAAGTCCAACCCAATCCCAATCCCAAGTCACTCCTGACCCAACCTTATATAATCATGGGTTTAATTTACAGAAACGGCACTTTTGAATTATATCTTCCTCCTATTTGTTCCACCGAGCTGGCCATCCTCTTGCAACCACAAACGATTGCATGGAGGGCAGGAGAAAGGCCAGCTCTTACTTTGACGATCGGATTTCTTTCTTTTGAATTATTGCATGTTTCTATTGTTCACACATGGGTAAGTCCCCTCCCAAAAAAGTTTACTTTTCTTCCATAGTAAACTGTTAAATGTTTTTGGATTTCTATTTTATTCGGTTGCCTTCCACATGATGGCTGCATGGGACGTGGATGGTTACCAAATAATCAGCAGCAACCCCCCATTGCACTGATGGAAATAAAATTCCTAAAAAAATTTTACTGAAAAAAAAAAGGAGAAGCCTATCACCTGATGCTAAAACAGTTTCTTCTTTCTCAAATGATGTGCGATCAATCAGCATCTGATGAGAATGAAACACCTACAGTTAACCAAAGCATCTGATGAGAAATTTTTTATAAAAAAACAGAGTGAAAAAAAACCCCTGCCAGTAAAGAAAACCACCGGAATGAAGGAAGAAATGAGCCACAGAGTCTCCTTAAGAAGGCAGTGGACCATCCCTCTTCCATCCACAATCTGACTAATAAGACCTTGGTTTGGTCTTGTTTGAAACCTTCTCCTTCTCTGTCGCCGGTCAGAGCCGACCTCTTCCCAGCCTCTATGGTACCAGACCATCCCTTCTACATATTTGTTTTCTATTTTTTTCGTTAAATAAGGTACAAGAATCCAAACAATTCAGTGTCCTTACCATCCCACAGTCATCTTTCCTTTAATGGCCTTTTAAACCTACCATACCTATCTTTACTCCACCGTGCAGTGTCGAATCCCATCATCAGTTTTTCTACCATACCTATCTTTCCTTCACTGCACAGGATCAAATCTCATCATCAGCTTTTTTTTTTAAAATCATTTTTTCTCCTTTCCCCATTTTCCATCCAGCTAATAGGTTTTCTAAGAGACGCGGCACCATGAAGCATGGGCAGAAGACGTCCCGGAAACATCAAGCTAAACTTGGTGATAGATTAGCCCTGAAATGGTGCTGACATGGTGATGGAGATATCCACCTGGCACTGTCCACGTGGCATCCCAGGATAGCAGAGGGATGCGCTTTAATTTATAGGATAGATGTCAGAAATTTTCTTGTCCATAGTTACAATCTGATACTTATAAGTGGCTTCTCTTAACTGGTAAGATAGATGTCACTACTCATCTTGGACTCGTCCTTATTATTATGAGCCACATGGCCCATTATTGCCATATAAAATAGGTAGTGCTAGCCCATCTCTCACATCATGTGTAATAAAAAAATGGGTACCACTACTTGGTTTTGACAAATGTCCTTGTCATTATGTACCACATATCCCACTATTGCCATGTATCGTAGGTAGTACTCTTTTCTCACTTTTTTGGGTAGGGCACTTATCTCTCCCACATTAAGTAGTAGATCACGATACTTGGACTCCACCCCGTTAAGTCTTTGTTCTAGGTTGATACTCCCCATCTCCTTCAGTCTATATCATATTCATTTGCCCCGTGTCCTTAGTGTTTTGGCCTACTCCCATGGTGATTTAGATGTATAAATAGATGGCAAGACTACTTACATCTAACCTTCTACAAGCCTAGCAATGATAGGAGCCTTATGCACTTGGTTGCCCCTTTTTCTTTTTTACTTTGGATGTAATCGAGATTATTAGTCTTTTAGTTGAGAAGCTTTGGTGAAACGTAGTCTTGTGTTCCTTAACTACACATATCCAAGGCTAGAAAGTTGACTTCTTAGTCATCATAAGACACATGGAAGTTAAGTCTTTTCTGCTAGTTGATGCATGGGGATAATCAAGAATATAATAGATATGGCCCAGATTCAGCAAATGTCCATGGTAGAAATCAGAGATCAGATGTAAATTGCAGCTGCATGAAGCATGTATTAGATAAATACTGGAGAATTTTATCAGCATTTTAGGGGCAGAAATCTATTCATTTAAGTTATAATGTTCAACACTCATCTGCAATTAGTCAATGCCTTCATGTTAACCCTTTTCAGTCACATCTTTTCTGTCATCCTTTTTTTTAGTCCTGGTATTTGCTCTTCTTTATTGTAGCACAGTTTCAGGTTTCATTGCTCACTAATTATTTTAGCCTATAGTATTTTATAATAAGATTGAGCATGTAATTTTTCTATTATCTTCATAAAATTAACTTCTCTATTTTTCTTCTGTAGATTTATGTTCCAACAAATCCTCGAGGTGCAGAAAGACTGCCACCAGGCATCATTGTATCAGAATCAGATTTTTATCTTCGTAGATTATGGGGAAACCCAGATGAGGTATATAGTCACTGTATCCTTAAATGCTGACTTTTTTCTGTCTCCCCATTATTTAGTAAATCTCAGAATGCACAAAATTTTTGGTGTATTTGGATGAGGATATAGTCTTATGAAGTTTTTGTCCAAGCATCATCCTTTGTTATCACTAGAAGGATAAAAAAAATGTGCCAGTTGAATATTTTTATACAAGTGCATGTATTGAATGCTTTTCTACTATACACTTAGATTTTACGGATCACTATTAGGATGATAAAACTTGTTCCATCTTGTTTTCTATGTTTTCCATACATACAGAAATTTACCATTTTTTCATGTTAACAAGAATCAATAGCAGGAGCATATTACTGCTAAAGCTTTTGATAGATATATGTTTGTTTTTGCTTTTAATTCAACAATTTATGAGATTGGATACAGATTGGATTGATGGGTTGATCACATTTTGCCACCCCTGGTTGTAGTGTTGTATTTGATTGTTTTCAAAACTAGTAGAATGTATAGGATTGTATTAGGTGTGCTCTATGAGGTTATTATATTCAAACAAACTAAACTTTGTCCTGTCATACGTAAAACTTAAATTGATAGATACAACAAACTACATGATAGTAACGCTTTTTTCCTATTATAGTTTCTTCAATGGCTGTTGATTGTTGAACCCATCAGCTTTAAACTGTGTCTGATTAGCATGTCAGTTTTGCTGATTTTCTTGTATGAACCTTTGAAAGTAATTTTACATAGCTTAACCTAACATTTAATCTTAACTTTATTGATCTCCTAGACTCCCTACATATGGCTGGAAATGCATCGTTGGATTTAGAAATGCTTATGCTGATAAATTTGCAGTTACATAACACCTCACTAACTTTTTCTTGAGAAGTAATTCTACCAGTCTAGAAAACCATCATGTGATGGCCATTTTGATCATTGTATTTTGGCTTAATTTGTCAAAACATGCCCAGAAACCTGAAATGTAAATGGTTTTCAACCTGTTTTGCATGTGGTGCTTAGCCTCGATATTTGTTATTTAACTACTACAATGTTTCGGTCTGGTGATTTGCAGGACTTTACCATCAAGCAGAAGTACCTTGTAACATTTGCAGTTGGATATGACCAGAAAGAAATTATTGATGCAGCAGTCAAAAAGGTTAGTGAAGAACCATCGATGGTAAAGGTTTCTTTGAATGATTGTCAACAATTGTAACCATGAGATTGTTAGAACAGGGCTATAAAAAATGATGGATGTAATAAAGAAAACTAATAAAAGATTTAATTATAGAAAAATAGTAAAATTACTTACAGGAAATCGAAGAACCAAAATCAACTCAGAAGCATGTAAGACACCGTCCTAAGGCATATTTCCGTTCCTTGTATGGGAATTGTCGGAAACACTATTTCAAGATACGACCGGGATTCCTCCACCTACGAGCATGATCGTGGAAAAGGTTGATGAAGGCTCTTTCAGTATCCAATAAAATAACTTTGAAACAAGAAAGATTTGGATGGGAAAATGCTAAAAAAAAAAAAAAAGAGAGTATGAAATATAAAACAAATCCATATGTTTAGGCCTCCAACATGGTCTTTTTTATAGCCATCCAAAATCTAACCATTTGGATTTTTATTGGCCTATTAAAGTCTCATTAGGAGTCCAACGGTCAGAAAATTAAAAGCCCAACAATTAAAAATATAATGGTCAAATAATTAAAACTCTAACGGTCAAATCATTAAAAACTCTAACGGACAAATAATTAAAAGTAAAACGGTCAAATAATTAATTGATTAGTGGAAAAAATCTTGGATTTTTCCAATAATTTTTCTCAAAACTTAATTTTTGAAAAATAATAAAATATAAGTTTCTGGGTACTTATACTATGCAATCGATAAAGTGATTTTAACCTCACTTAGTGTGAATAGTTTTCATCTGAATGAATCGAAGTGAACCAGTCTTGAACTACGTTCCTTTGATCCAGACTTCAACTACTACACAGTATAAAATTCATCGCAAGTCTATGCATTAATGGTCCTGTACATGTATCTTAGTTTTTCATGAGAGCTTCTAAAGATTACCAATGTCTCTAGCCGTGGCCATGTATGGATACTTTTATATAGGTGAGCTCTTCCAAAGATGTGTGTAGTGTCACATCTCAAGAAATACCTCTTAAGTTTCATTCAGAGATAAACTCTTCCTAACCACTACATAAGAGCACTAATCACTATAAAGATGGAATAGAGCCTATGACTCCTATATCAAATAAACCATATGTGCTCCCTGACCAAGCAATCTGCTTGTTATTATCATATTGAACCTCCTTTGAAGGATCTCCTGTTAAGAGGTTGGGTTCCTACTGCTGGAAGGTCCTTTATAGATTAAATCCCATCTCTCTCGATGATTTTAGGGTCTTAGTCCTATTTAAGTCTTTAGTAAAGCAAATTGACAAAAGGAAGCTTTCCCTATAAGTTGAGTCACACCTGAATTTAAAATCATGATATAAAATAGCACAGAAAGATTAGTTTATATATAAATTCTCATAATAAGATAACATGTATCTTTCATGCTCAAAATCCTTTTTGTGTGATGGGTGCATGCATATATCTTATGTAAATTAGGTACTGAGATAATTAAGCAACAATATAAGCATCTAATTAGATATGATATAAAAAATAAATTACATCATCAGGCAGTAGATAATTACTACAATTCAAAACATACCTGGTACAGTGACCATAAATAATCAAGATTAAATATATGTTCATTATATGCAAGATAAAGCACCAAAAATTAATAAGATAATCATTTATGGAACCTATTTAAAGTTGCCTTGCATTTGTAAATTAAGAACCTTAATGTGTCAGAAATAGTCTCTTTTATATTATTTCTTGTAGCAGTGACATATTATATTACATGACAATAAAAATATTTAGAATATCAAATGTTCAACCAAGATTTAAAGGTTTAAGCAAAAAGAGGAAAAGACAAACATGAATCACATGCTCATTAAGATCTTTTTTTAAAAAAAAAAACTTCTAAGATTTGTGAAAGCAATCAAATCAATAAACCAAAGAAGTAAGTTTTGACCTAGTCATTTTGAAGAAGTTATCCATAACTAATTAGCACATTTTACTTGCAATAAATAGGAATTACATATCGCAATTGCCAGGTAATGCATTATCAAATCTCTATGTGCATCCAAGAAAAACCAAAATTTGGAATCCAGATTTATAATAGAAGAGGGAACATGCATGATATTGTCAATCTCTTTCTTCTTCTCCGTCTTGCATTATATTTTGCTCAACCTATTAATAGTATTATCTTCTTTCTTGGATCTGGTGTTAATCATTTATTATTGCTATATGACTGTAATTTGGTGTTGTTTGGTATAAAATAATTACTGTCGCAATAAAAAATAATAAGCGGTGAAACACTACAGGTATCAAATAACAACCATTATTTATGTTATATAATAGCATTTATAATGTAATAATGGTCAAATCAAGCTCATTATTAACTGATCAATAATAAATGCCCTTCAAAACTATTATAATGGTAATAATAAAGTTGACACATGAAAGTGGAGAATATGTTACCTATACCCTGCATCATGTTGAGGTCATCATCCCATTACCAATCCTATAACGATTCTTAAGAACAATAAACTCAAGATTATTTTAAAAAATTAGTACTAATTTATTGATTTCATCATTCATCTGTCTAAACCATACAACAACAAGCTTGCCTAAATCATTTAACCTGGAAGGCAAGCAAACAGCAAAAGTGGAACTTAGTTATAATGACATGGCGAGTCCATGAAGGCTATACAACTTTCAAAGAACACCCTTGCTTGCATCGTATACAACATCCTCAATCTTTTTTTCGTCAGTAACTAATTTAGCAATTTAAAGATGTCTTCTGCATCCTTATCTGGCCCCTTGATCATAGGTTTCCAACTGACATTTAAGGAAGAATATGAAGAACATTACAAACATAGGACCTAATGCAAAAATCTTTTCTTTAGCATTCTTTGCAAGAAATCTACCAAAACTAGTTGAATTTACCATCTATTAACAATATAGAAACAGAAGCAAGCAATAATATTGTCACCCTTATTTAAATCTTACTATTTTCAACTGCAATTTAAAATACTGAAATAATTAATTTGAAAATGGAGAATATACGATAATCAAAAGATTTCCTATTCTACAAGATGCAAAAAATCTGAAAATACAACACTCTAATAGAAATTCATGCATGTGAAAGAAAACTCATAATATCTACAAATGAAAAAAACAAGGGGGCAAACAAGCATTCACTGGCTTGCAAACTCTCAGCATTATCTGATGTAGCATGCAATTACAAGAGAATCAAGACTTCTCGTGTACTTCTTTAAGAGAACTAGTCAACTAGTATCTAGATACAATGACTTAATTTCATGATTTAGAAAAAGATTTTTTTTTGTTATTTCACTAGAGTCTTTGGTATGCAAAGCCAAGAACAAAAAAAAGCATTTCTATTTACCGCTAAAGTCTCCTTTTCTGCACTTTAGCAATTAGCTGAATCTTTTCTTATTGGAGCATGGTCTAACTTCAACTATTTAATATGCCTTAGATTGTTAGAACAGGATTTTAAAAATTATGAATGTGATTAAAGAAAACTAATAAAAGATTTAATTATAGAAAAATAGTAAAATACTTACAGAAAATTGAAGAACCAAAATCAAACCCAAAAGCGTGTAAGACCCTGTTCTAAGACATATTTTCATCCCTCGTGCAGAAATTATAGAAAACACTATTCCAAGATATGATCGGGATTCCTCCGTCTGCAAGCACGATTGTGGAAGAGGTTGATGGAGATTCTTTCAACATTCAGTAAAATAACTTTGAAACAAGAAAAATTTGGAAGAGAAAACATTAAAGAAAAAGAAAAGAGAGCATAAAACATAAAATAAAATTCAAATCTTTAGGCCTCCAAGATGGTCTTTTTAAAGTCATCCAAAATCTGACCGTTTAGATTTTTATTGGTCTATTAAAGCCTAATTAGGAATCCAACGGTCAGAAAATTAAAAGCCCAATAATTAAAAGTATAATGGTCAAATAATTAAAACTCCAACGGTCAAATCATTAAAAACTTTAACAGTCAAATAATTAAAAGTAAAACGGTCAAATAATTAATTGATTGGTGGAAAAAATTTTGGATTTTTCCAATAAAGATGTGATATTGTGATTGCTTTAGCTCTTCTGAGCAAGAAAATTGCGTTAAGATTGTATTATAGAAAGTAAATAATGACATGCAATTTGTGATTCAATGGCTGTCTTAATGGTTGATCTTAAGTTAATGCAGTTACTTCATATTCTTAATTGAAGTTTCCTTTTAAATTTTAATTTCTGAAATAGGAATGGGAGTTGATCCTAAGAATACTTGTTAATGGTGCTAACTTCGTTAAGTTAGGAGGTTGTAAACAATTTCTAGCACTTGGCAATGATGCTCATAAGTCTTTCCTCACAAGCATTATAACAATGCCACTTGATGAGATATCATCCATGTTGATGTGATATTTCTCTATGGTTTCTGGACCATATATATTTGGTAAGCTGCAGAAACCATTTAGTTAGACAATTTTCTTGCTATCCATGGAATTAGACCTGCCTTGATTATACTCTTGGCTTTTCAATTGGAAACTATTAGCATCAGTCGATGATAGGGCTTGTAGATCTGGGTGAATTGTTCTGACATTGATATTCCAATTATAGTTTATTTTTCTGTTTGTTCTTGCCTGACCTATGAGAATATGAAATTGCAGTTTTCTGAAAATTTTGCAATCTTACTGTTCCATTATGATGGCCGAACAAGTGAATGGGATGAATTTGAATGGTCGAAACGGGCTATTCATGTGAGTGCCAGGAAGCAGGCTAAATGGTAAGAAAGAATGATCTGTTTAGTGAAGGTTGGTACAGCATAGGTTGAAAACTAATTGATTACATTTGCTGCTGATGTCTTAAGGTGGTATGCGAAACGATTTTTGCACCCTGACATTGTGGCTTCATATGAGTACATATTTATCTGGGATGAAGACCTAGGAGTAGAGCATTTTAATGCAGAAGAGTAAGTTTCAGCCTTGTTCATGCATGCATACTACTCTAGAAACTTGTGCTGACCAGGAATTGCTATCTTTTTACACTCAGGTACATTAAACTGGTAAAGAAACATGGGTTGGAAATCTCACAACCTGGTTTAGTACAAAACAGAGGATTTATAACCTGGCAAATGGCCAGAAGGAGAGAGGGCAGTGAGGTCCACAAGTGGGTTATGAGTAACTTTACTTGTTTTTTATCTTCAAGTATATATTTATATATTGAGTTAAGATGCATATTTGAGGCTACCTAAAATTATTTGATTGGTGGTTATGTTGGCGATAGAGAAACAGTAGAGAGACCAGGCCAGTGTCCTGATCCTCATCTTCCACCGTGTGCTGCGTAAGAGCCCCTGGTTCTTCATCTCATCCTTACTGCTGATTTACTATAAACCACTCTGATCCCATTTGTCATCCTATCGACAGGTTTGTGGAGATTATGGCAACTGTCTTTTCCCGAGATGCATGGCGCTGTGTGTGGCATATGATTCAGGCTAGTTCATCTCCACTTATCCATGCTATGGTGATCTCCATCACTATATATAAATTAAATGCAATTGTCCATTGCTGCAGAATGACTTGGTCCATGGATGGGGTATCGATTTTGCTCTTAGAAGATGTGTGGAGGTACTTCACTTTAACAGTTTTTCTGTTCCATTGGTAGGCAATGAATTATGACTTGTACACCTAGCAGGAAAGTTTTCTGTTCCACTGGTAGGCAATGAATTATGACTTGTACACCTAGCAGGAAAGATATACTTGATACCATGGTCTGACATACTTTCTCATATCGATCTCATACCGGTACGTTATCTCATACTGAACAGTATACTAATACTGTAATAAAATAGTACCAATATAGGATTTGGTACAGAAATGGCGAACGTTGTTTATACTATATAAAAGCATCATGAAAGCAAAAACTTGATTCTCTTTAAGAACCCTACGTTTGGAAGGATAACCAATATAAACTTTGTTTTTCTTGGCTGCATTTTCATCATATCCCAATTATCTAATTACATACATTGATCATGCTGCCTTTAGCCTAACTGAGCTGTTTGCCTAAATTTCATGTGACAGCCTGCTCACGACAAAATAGGGGTGGTAGATTCTCAGTGGATCGTTCATCAAGCGGTTCCTTCGCTTGGGAACCAGGTAAGATAAAGCCTTGTTTTTTTCTGGGAAAAAAAAATATATTTCCTGTGAAAAATGGAGATTTTATGTACTTTGTGCTTGAATTTGTTCATTTGGTGTTTTACCACAGGGCCAGGCTGCAAATGGAAAAGCACCATGGAAACGGGTATGGGACTTGCATATATCATGGCAAACATTGTATCCTTCCTTGTGGACCTTATCATTTGCAATTATATGACGGAGGGTTCGTTGTGTTGGTTGTTTTTGGCAATGTCCAGGTGAATGAGCGGTGCCGAAAAGAGTGGTGGATGTTCCAAAAACGAATGGCAGATGCAGAGATTGCATATTGCAAGGAGATGGGGATTCCTCCCCCTATCATCACAGCTTTTAGAGAATAATGTGTTGTTTTTTTTTGTCATTAAAATTGATTGATATCATTTGATATCGTAGAGTATAGAGATGTTTTTTAATAATATATATACATATATATTGATATTAATTTTACTCTCTTTTTTTTTAATTTCAGATCCATAATAACTGCATTTTGCATTTGATTTAGAAATTTAAAATGCTGGCTCTGTAAACTAAATTTTGGCCATCAGCAGATAATTGAAAAAAAAGAGAGAAAATAACCGCAGGATTTTTTTTATTTTCTTGTGGGATTGCCAGGGAGAAAGGGCTACAAGATGGCTTAAGGTTTGGACAAGTGGAAGGGATCCAAGAGACTTGCCATCGGTACCCAAAACATTTAAAACTTGCACTAATGTTTTTATAATATATATATATATCCTAAAAAACTTTGAGACCTCAGGATCATGGTGTTGCCTGTTTTAGAGCCTTCTCTACCCAACCCATTCTCATCTGCCTGTGAGAATAACATGGGTAAAGACCGTAAAGTGATTGAATCATTCAGGCCATGACTGCAACTTTTTACTGCATCAAAGATTAGCATTATGAGGCTTCAAAGAAAGCCTAATATATATATATATATATATCCTAAAAAACTTTGAGACCTCAGTATCATGGTGTTGCCTGTTTTAGAGCCTTCTCTACCCAACCCATTCTCATCTGCCTGTGAGAATAACATGGGTAAAGACCGTAAATTGATTGAATCATTCAGGCCACGACTGCAACTTTTTACTGCATCAAAGATTAACATTATGAGGCTTCAAAGAAAGCCTAACCAATTGATAGCCATTTTAGCAGCGTTTCCATTACCATTCTGTTTGTTGAATCCAATATCTATTATTATATTTAGGTGTCTTAGAAGTTGTACCTGAAAGCAAGGTTTTCACCTTGGCGGAGATACCAGTGTATGCCGGTATTCAATCTATATCTCTCATCCTATTTATCCGGCCAATATAAACCGATATATCCTGATGCACCGATATATTGGCTGATAAGGAATGCAAATATTGGCCAAGATTTCTTTGTCAAACTTTTCAAGTTCTAAAAGTTATGGATGGATGTGATACAATTTATATCTTGATACTATCCATCTTGGCCAACATGAGCTGATACATTGTGACACATCCATATATTGGCCGATATGGTATTGAAATTTCAGACAGATTTTTCTAGTCAAGCTTTACCAGTTTCAAAATAGTTTTTGAATTCTTAAAAAGCAAACTAATATCTCAAGTGAAAATAGTTTTTTATTTAATAAAAACGTGGGTATGAAATAGTATGCAGAAAAGGCGATGGTATCCAGCCAACCATGCAGAAAAATTCCAGTTCTCACACAGACCCTTTTCTGAGAACCAAAAGGCACGACGACACCTCTACATTATATGTTATATATAACAAAGGGGAAAATATGATAGCCCTATGATTCACTATTTAGCATTATAACAGTCCATTATACTACAAATACCAGTCATTATTTTCACTTATTACTTCTTTAAACAAAATATTATTTTTTAAAAAAATCATGTTTTTTCATCAAAATTCGGTCCAAAAATGATTGGATGGTCCACAAATAGTTGTTTTTATCCAATGAAAAGAAAAGAGAGAGAACACTGTTATTTGTCCATTATTTTCCATTACAATGGCCATTACAACAATAATTATTTTAATATAAAGAAATTTCAAATGCTACTTTTTGAGGCAAACAATGGTCGTTATAGCCCTTATAACAGTCAATAACAACATATTGTGTTATTTATAACCTTGATATGTTTTAATTTTTTTAAAAAAGAAAATCAATATCTACACACCAAACACAACATTCAACTTTTTAACACTTTTCACATTTGAATGTAGCAGTATTTACAAATGAAATTCTTTACACTTTTCACCTTTGAATGTAGCAGTATTTACAAATGAAATTCAAAAAAGAGAAATTATTGATACTTGCTTCCCACATAAATATAAGAATGCTGAACTTATGCCTACTCTACCTGAATTGAGAAAAAATACTGCTCTCCAGACTTTATAGTGCACCATGTTTGTACACAAACGTGAGAGAAAAAATTTTGATTTGGTGTTTAGTAAGAGACCTTTTCACAGACTCTTGTCAAATGTGCATGCGGGCAGTGTTTATTTGACAAACAAAAGTCATTGTGTCAATTGACTTAAAAGATAGCATCAGACAGGATAATTGCTTGATTCTGAAAAAAAAAACAAAATCAAAAAATTAAAAGGGTTGACACTGTGATTGACATAAAGAAGTTATATGACTTATCTTTTCCCACAAATATCTGGATGGAAAATCCTTTAGTTCTATACACATGATAACCACAATTGAAAACACAACTGTGCAATCTTAATGATGTATTATTCAACACTGGACTACAGAAACAACTAGAAGGGTGAGAGATTGAATATGCAAAAATGTAATCAACTGTTCCAAAGTTTATTTGTTGAACGTCTTGCATACATCTTGTCAAAGGATCAGATCTTTGACAATTGAAGTACAAATTTGCATGTATGATTCAAAATACATTTGTTTAATTTGAACTGTAGCAAAAACTTTATATGACAATCATTTAAAATGGCAATTTTCAATGACTAGCATAAACAAATATGGCTGAGATATCTTCATGTCATACCACTGAAAGCAAACACTGCGAACTCCTGAAGATGGCCTAAAATCAGATACTCACCTGCTAACCCTCCAAACAACCACAATGCAAGCAATGAGCATCATAAATGAGATTTCTGGATTCAACACTACATGCTTCATATCATTTCACATTTGGGAGTAACAGAATTAATGTTACACATTTAATGTTATATTACATGCCAGTTAACTTGGATATCTAGTAAAAGCTGACAAATGAATGGTATTATGCAAAATTTAGTTTAAAAAACCTCATTCAATCATTGTGAAGTTAATTCATGCAGCTTTGGCTGTTCAGATCACCTAAATGCATGTAGACTAGTGCGTCTAGAAGTCAGCAACCAGGTCATGAAAGTTTGCATAACATTAACACCTAATAACCAGCTCCATACAGAGCGAGAAGAAGCAAACTGAAAATATCCGTCCACCAAAAGAAACAATCATAAGAAAAAAGGAAAAAGAAAAGTTACAACGAATGAAATAGATCACCATAACACACTAGTGTTTTTTTCCCATAATAATCACCACATATAATAGTGAGTTGTCATGCTACTTACTAAAATATCAAGTATGAAAAGATTAAATGAATGACTACAAATCATAATCAGTAGAATGATAACAAAATTACCGACTCGGGCTCATGATAGAGAAGACTCTAATTACCTAAGTATAGAATTATCTTTTTATATGTAATTTACTATTAAAAATAAAATTTAAGCATAAGAGATGTAGAAGTTTCCACATTTGTAATTATGCAACTCTAATGTATTAATACTAAGCTTCCAAGTAATGAAATTCCTCATGTTTTCAATGAAATATAGATCATATTTATATAAAATTTTATGCTCTTTGTAAAAATCACTTCACGTCAAGATCCAATCACAAATTTAAAACATTATTTCATGCTAAGGAATCTTCTGCTTACACCTCTTGAGAAAAAGAAAGAAAATAACAGTAAAATTTCTTATTCATTGTAGCAATTTCCTCTGTGAATTTGGTGATTACCATACTTTGTAGCAAGATCTTTCTTGTACAAAGCTCAAAAATTTAGAACATTAATATAAATCTTTTGATACAAGTGACACCAAAACAAAAACCACTTTCCTACAATAGTTCATTCTCAATTTGGCAGGAACCAAGATTCTAGATATTTCATATAATTGAAAATGAAATTTAACACTCCTTGTGAACAGGAACCCTTTTTAGGGGGCAAGAATAGGAACCAATTTAGTTTGCAAGACATTGCAATCACAATATCTTGTCAAATACCCTTCATGTGCACACAAATGGGATGCAATGGCTCCCGGTCACTCATTCTACATATGAAAAAGAAGAAAGGAGGGCAGGAAGCAGCATATGATCCCAATCCATTCCCCGCATCAATGGTCGGCACGATGTTGCAATCACTATCACAATCCATCTTGTGACATTCATCATTTCCTTGAGAATTTACATGTATCGCTTATTTAAAAATAGTTTATAGATACGTTTGAATATTGACCAAAACCTATATTGTGATAGTGAATTTGAGTCAAACAGAAGATTAGACTGATATCAACTGAAACCCCAAATCAGGATTACTACAAATGCACTTCAGCTGAAACTGAACCAAGACAATTAAAACTTGCAGTTTCACAGATGAGTATACTATAGGAAGCACAAAACATTCACTAATAAAGCATAAACTGATGGAGAATTTACTAATACAAATCATAGGATATGGGAGATAACTATAGTAAGAGGCCTAAATCAAAAGTTACTCAGGCCTGTGTGGAAGGATATGAGGAGAGAACCTAAATGGTAGATACCAGACAAGGCTTCGAGAAGCGCACTGATGGAGCACAAAGACTTTGATGACAAAGTGTGCTTAAAGGATCCACAAAGCTAACTTGATGTAAAAGGGAAAAGGATTGTTGTTAATGGTTGTAAAAGGTGAAAATATGTCATTCAAGAAAAAGGATTGACCTTGTACGGATCAATGATTCACGCTCGCTCATTTTTTTTCCTAGGTTAAATTCATCTCATACAAATATTATTGAAGGATACAATAACAAGTCACAAACCTTTTTCAAATGAAACTGTTGTCACTTAACAAAAGAAATAAGCATACCAACAGAAGATTAAGATTTTCACCAACAACAGATGAACTGGCAGATAACTGACAATCAAGGCTGTATGGCTTGAGTAAACATGATCAAAGGAGGCCTAAGCAAGAAAAACAGCCCAGTTTATGCAGAATGATAAGAAAAGGAGGGAAAGACCTGGGATGATTTAAATGGAACTTATCAAATAAGGATTTAAAGCAGCTTCTATTAACAAATGCATAACCCTTGATAACCATCTGCTTAAACTACATGGATGTGCAGAGGATTGTTGATTTTGGTTTATATCATATCATCAATCAAATCTTATCATTGTCACTCGAGAAAGATGCTTGACCCTTTTAGAGGGGTGTAAACATGCTAAGCTCAAGTGAGGTGGGGCTAGCTAAAGCCCGTCTCCTTTCATAATTGAGCCAAGCTCAACCCAGTTCATTCAATTTTAAGCCAAAATCAAGCTGCTCTCAAGCAACTCGTACAAGTCCCAGCTTGAGGTTCCTTGAGGCTTTCATATATTAGTTTGAGCTAATATGTATCATTATTATATCTCAATGTATAAATAAATTTTTCTTTTGCATGTATATTATATTAACTCTAACATAATATAAAGAAATAGCTCGACTCTCTCTTTATATGTCAAGCTTAATCAACCTTAGCTTGAGCAAGCTTAGCTCCATTCACAGCTCATTTACTAGTTGAATACAAGCTCATGTCGAATTTTCAAGCCGAACACAAGATGCTCACAAACAGCTCCTCTGTTTGACACCACAAACTTCTTAAGGATTAGACAGCATGCTATTACATTTTTTGATCATGGATAGGACTCACCATAATGTTAGTTAATAAAAAATTGGCAATTATAATAGGAAAATTCATGAACCTTTTTTCCAAAAAATGCAATGCATGCCTCTTAATAAAGGAATGAGAGTTGGCTCTAATTTGCCAAGACCACAAGGCAATATGCCACCAGTTGCAAGTTTAGTACAAGTGTATGAATGACCAATGCTTTTGATCTGCCTTTGAATACTTTGTGAAGATTTTATACCTAAGCCATATAAACCATGGAGATGAAACAATCATTTTAATGAAATAATGATGAATGTGTGACACCCGCACGCACCTACATGGACACCCACATGCATGCACGTGTGCACGCACATATACACACACACATGCATGCATGCATGCATGCACACGTGCACACACATGCACACCCACCCATCCATGCACGCATGCGGGGGTGCGTGCACATATGTGTCTATCTATATATATGTATGTATGTATGCACTCACATATATGTCTACACATATGTGCCGAGACAGAACCAACAAATCTTTCATTATTTAGCTTAACCATCCTTGTCACTATAACCCTAATACCCAGTGAGCAACACTACCTACAAAAATAGCTTCGTTATATGCCAAGGTTGAATCATCAAGATCTTTCACCTGTTTCATGTGCAAAGAAATAGTCAAATCAAGCCAACCTTAGTCTAGACCAACTGAAAATGTCCTTCTGAACAATCTCCACAGTAACCCAATAATGTTTTAATGTTCCAGTGATGTTCTATTTCCATCATTGACCAAGTTGCCTCTCTCAATGTTCTATCATATCCTTTAACACTCACTTAACGTGTTCTTGACCATACAATCAGTGGGAGCATGCAACAGTTCCAAGTTTACATCTTTTGGTATCACCAAATCATCGCCTTTGAGAAGATTCTAGATCTGTTAACCTCCCATGAAAACTTGCACTGAATGATAAAGATGAACAGTATATGTGATTCATTCCAATATAAGTTCAGAGTTGCAGAAAAGCAAAGACATCTAAAAAACCGCAAAAAGCAAACGTTAATCATTCTAAATTTAAGATTACTATAGTAATAAAAGTTCACTTATCCCACCTGTTCTTCATATTCAGAAATCTGAAATTTGTGTCGTTGGAAGGTCGTGATCAGCAATTTCCCAACCAAACCTAAGGCAGAAAATGAGAAGCAGCAAATTGAAAACATGCTTTATTTTAACTTAAAACAAAAAAAAAAAAGAGAGAGGGTGGGCAGCATTAAAGGGCAATAAACGCCATGGCTTTCATTTCTTTGCAAAACAAAGCAGGTATGTCATACATATAGATACACTGGTCGGTTGACTAAAAATAACAGACATATAATGGCAAAGGAACACGATATTCCCCTTGGAGTTAAAACCTTTGCAGATAATCTAATCTGATAGAGAAGCAATAAGAGACCGAGGGCTTCCCCAAATTGGCAGGCTGATGAGAGACTCGGTCAATCTTTCCTCCTGTCCCTCGCACACCGACTCCACAAAGTTGCAAATTTCCGATAGCTTCCGCAGAATCGCTTCCTGAGACTCCACCTGAAACCCCCAAACCATCCACCAAAACACAGAATTACGCTAAAACCCTAACCCTAACACTAATAGTAGAGATATGCTTTCTCGTTGGACATCGCTGCAGGTACCTGAGAGAGGAGATCATCAATCGACGGCGCAAAAGCACCAACCGGCGTCCCCGGCGGAGGAGGCGGCGAAGGAGGAGGATGAGGAGGAGGAGCGGTGGCGGCGATGGGGATGGGGATGGGGATGGGCGACGTCAAGTCGAGCAAGGTGAAGGACAAGGCCTGCCACTGTTCTAGCTCTCTCCGGTACTTTTCCCGGAGGCTAAGGAGGCACCGCCGCCGCCGCTCCCTCCCGTGGCGCCTCAGCTCGGCCTCGGTGTCGCCTGACGGCGGCGGTCGCCCCTCCTCCTCCACATCCTCCGCCGACGTCCGCCGGCGGCGACGGCGCTTGTAGACGAAGCCATTGTCGTTGCAGATCTCCCACTCGTCGTCGTCCCAAGCGGAGTCCGTCGTGACGGCCATTCGCCGTTGGAGATCGAAGCGGGAATGGAAATGGAATTCGAGAAAGAGGGGTGAGAAAGACGAAAAGACGGCGCAAATTTGAATTTATTTTTTTACCCTTCTTATCTCACCCTTCTAATCTCGTGCGACGAATTTGAACCGTTGGATTAAATCCGGTGGCACCTGAGTGAACATTCTATTTGGATAGCCCAGAAAAAAAAAAAAAAAAAAAAAAAAAAAGGCAGCGGAACAAAGGAAAGGAAAATATTATTTTTATTTAAATAATTCTTATAAAAAATATATATATATATTATTTTTATTTTTATTTTTTTATATATTTTATAAAAAACTCAAAATTAAAATAATTGAAAGGATATTTTTGTTAATTAATTTATTTATATTTCTTTCAATTCTAATTCTTTCAAATTGAGGAATTGAAAATTCCTCTTAACCAAGAGGAGAGAAGGGAGGGAAGGGAAAGAAATATCCTTATTTTTTTTTATTTTTTTTAAAAATTAATATCCAAATAACAAAAAGGTAACATTTTCGTTTCCTTATTCTTCTGATCACTTCATCCAAACAAGATTGGTCATTCAAAGCGCCTCTGGTCTTCTTATTTTTTATTTAACTTGTCAAAATCCTGACATCGTTGGGTTCCAAATTTGGTAAATGGTTCAGTGCCTTCCCAGCTTGGAAATGGTAAGCACCGGAGGAAGAACCATGGATTTATCCTCCAAGTTTATGGCCTATTTTGAAATCAGGCAGGATCAGACTAGATTTCCTGTTGGATTTGTACATCGGACAACTTATTTGGATACAACCCATGTTGATCAAAGTTATCAAACACTCTTGCAGCCAAATTGTGTTGGAGGAGGGAAAAAAATAGATCTACAAGGCTCCTCTTCTTTTTTTTTTTTTTTTTCCTACATATCAAAAGACCCACAAGCTGAGATATAGATTATGACCTAGGCTCTTAGAAGATTGCAAGCTAGGCATGCTAACAAGCCTGATTTATGTGGAATAATACTGTAAGAATATTAAAACATGGCCTTGGTTGCTAATTGATTCTTAATAAAAGGAAAATTCAGAAGGGTGGAATTTGAAGGTACGAATGCTTCGACTTCCACTCGATCTAATGAAGACATCTTTGCTCAAGCAGGATCTTCTTAAACTATTTTATTTCTTCCAAAGTTTCATCGGCTCGAGTAGCATTTAGACTTTTTACAAGAGAAGCAGAAGTTTTGAGATGCTCAATTTCTTCGAACATAAAATTTTCTTCGCTATGAGTATAAGTTGAAGGAGCGGCACGAGGACAACCAACTTGGTGGGTAAAGCAATTGAACTCAAAATTATAAGAATAATTTGAAAAATAAAACAGATATAATAGATCCTTATTTAAGACCATCATATAGAATGAACTGTACTATGTGCTAGGCTAAATGGTAGTTGGCATGACATATCCAGGAATATGACCAACAATTATTACTATGTAATGCTGATTAATCTATGTTTTACTCTAATGCATAAATAGAGACAATGAAATTAGATCCTTCCAAAATATCTGAACTTCGAGGGTAGAGTCCTCAGCCTTATATTTAGCTTCAAGCTCAACTGCAGCGTGAATCTTTGGAAGAGATGGGTGATCTGAATGCTAAGGACAGTAAAAGCCTTAAGATGTTAGTTAATATAAAAGGTCAACTTTAAAAGTTCAAAAAATCAAATTAAAAGAAAATATATCTTAGATGGAGATCTTATAGTCTTCCCAACTTAGAGGCAATTGAGTCTAACACTATTATCATTGTCTATTGGTATTGAGGTTAGTGTCAAAGGTTCCTCTACATATCCTTTTGGCTTTTCAGCCTATTTTTTAATCTATTTATATATAATTAGATTAGAAGCCTCATCACATGATTGAGCTTCTAGCTTAGTTACTCTAGTGCCAAATCAAGGTTTCGTTTCTGATGTGGCGAGATCGCTGACGTGGGTAGCTGACAGGCATCATATTAAAGGAGACCGCCACGATGGACGCCAAGACAACACCCTAGCCCGAATCACTTTGCCGAGCTGAGCTGAGCTGAGCCCCTTCAAGGCGACGAGTCGAGCTCCGTCCTCCGCTAGGTCGCGTCCGCAAGCTCGGGACGCCTAGGCCGGAGCCGTCCACCGCCCTCCAGAGCAAGACTCTCGGAGGCTAGTGCCCTGCGGTCGAGGTCGAGCTCAGCGCTCACCCACCGATGTGGAGCCTCTCCGAGCGCGCGTCATTTGGATCGGGTCCGTCCTTCGCCCTCCAGAGCGAGACCCTTGGAGGCTAGTGCCCTGCGGTCGAGGTCGAGCTCGCGCTCACCCGCCGATGTGGAGCCTCTCCGAGCGCGCGCCCTCTGGACCGGGTCCGTCCTCCACCCTCCAGAGCGAGACCCTCGGAGGTTAGTGCCCTGTGGTCGAGGTCGAGCTCAGCGCTCGCCCGCCGATATGGAGCCTCTCCAAGCGCGTGCCCTCTGGACCGGGTCCGTTTTCCGCCCTCCAAAGGAGACCCACGGAGGTGAGCATCCAGACCAGAGCAAGCCCTGCCATCTAAGGACACCAGCGAGCCGCCCGAGGACTATGGAGCGGCCCTCCCATGCCGCCATGACTACTGTCCGGTCATACTTCCAGGGGATGGGCCAGCCAGAAAGCACGAACCCCTGGGCGGCGACCCCGGATCAAGGCTCTAGCAAGCTTCCCGGAATGGAGCGACAGGAAAGGATGTCAGAACGAATGGAAGTATCACCTGGCAGTAAAGGCGTCTCGTCTACGGCAGTAAAGGCGTCTCGTCTACGGCACGGAATCCTACCGCACGCACCTGCCAACCCAGCGAAGATCCCGAGGTAAGCTCCAAATGACCAATTTTCAACTACAAAGAACAGTCGACACCCCCAAAAAGGGAGAAAGGTAACAACAACAATCCACCACCAACACAAGCGCAAGCTCGACCAAGAGGGCGAAGCGCCACCACCAAAATCACCGCTGAGGAAAAACAAGGAAAACAAGGAGAAGCGGAGGAACAGGGAACCCCTCTGTCCCCGCTATTAGTCTTCCCCTGCTACGTTTTCGCCTCCACACATCTTTCACTCCTCCTAGTACGGAGTCCATCAAGAGGGGCCCGACTAGGAGGATCTATTCCCCTGGATCGTCACTGACTAGATCGTCGGAGTGCCCCCACCGGAAACCCCGACCCGGATCACTAACCCCTGTTTCGCAGGTCCAGGAGCAGAGGACCGACAGGTAGCGAAGGGAGCGCACTCCGGCACCGGCAGCAGCTACGGGCCACGACGATCTTGGCAGCAACAAATTGGCGCGCCAAGTAGGGGAGACAAATCCTCCATCTCTTCACAGACAAGCCAGATGGGAGGATGGTGACAACAAGGGCAAGGAAAGCTTCCACCAGTCATGCGGGGGACTCCCCCTCTCGAGGGAACCCGCACCGCCAAGAAGTGGAGCCACCCACTCCGGTCCAGCCACCTCCACCAGAAGCCCAGCTGACTGCACTTGCCCAGCAGATGCAAGTCCTTGCCACGGCAGTGCACCAGCTTCAACACCAGCACCGGTCCGTGGCTACCCACTAGTAGCCAGGGACCCCGACAGCCCACGCCGCAGCTCCCCGTGATAGCCTGCGCTCCTTCCAAAGAAGGCCGTCACAATCGCGGACCACCACCAACAACCGGGGCAGCCATCGAGCTCCGGCAAAAAGACAACGAGCCGACTCTGCCGACAGGGAGAGCCGCTCACCAAACCTCGGGTGGGAGGTGCCCAGACCCCACCGAGGCAAGAAAAGCAAGACCCTACGCCACGGGTGCCATGAACCCATGTCACCTTCTCCGTCTCCTTAGACGGAGGGGTCCACTGATGAAGCCGTCAGGCATGCGACGGAAAGGCGCCGGAGGAACATGAACGCAAGCAGGTGGAGTTTGCCCGCCGGTTTGCCAGCATGCAAGGCTCCGCTAGTGAGCCAGCAGGCTACGACACCCGTCACCCATTCTCCCAAGAAATCCAAGTGGAGTCGATCCCGCACCGATTCCGGATGCCGCACGTGGATCCTTATGATGGGACCACTGACCCCCTGGACCACCTGGAAAGCTACCGGACCCTCATGAGGGTCCAGGGGGCCACCGACGCTCTTCTTTGCATCGCTTTTCCTGCTACTCTCCGGAAAGCAGCCCGGATGTTGTTCACCCATTTGGAGCCGGAGAGCATCAGCTCCTTCGCCCAGCTAGGACAGAAGTTCGTGGCCCGCTTCGATGCTTGCAGGAAGTTGCCATGAGAGGCAGACAGCCTCTTCTCTATCCGGCAACAGGACCGCGAGCCCTTGCGGGACTACGTGGCCCGCTTCAAGGCCGTCGCGTTAGAGATCTACAATCTTGAAGAGTCGGTCGCCATGCTGGCACTGAAGCGAGGGCTCAGGACCCCTATCCCCGAGGAGAGCTACACCCTCTCCTCACCCCGAGGACAAAAATTCTCATGGAGATTTAGGGCGAGGACTACCTGAGGCGCCCGCCTCTTTTAAGGACCACCACCAGCCATGACAAGATGAAGTACTGTTGCTTCCACCGCGACCACGGCCACGACACCGAGAAATGCCGCAACCTCAGGTGGGAGATTGAGGAACTCATCAAGAGAGGCTACCTCAAGAGGTTCGTGGGGGGCAGACCTCAAGCGGAGTCCCAGGCGCTCTTCGCTCTCCCGCCAGCTCCAGCCATCGACAACCACCCCACGAGAAGCCAATGGACATGATCTCTTTGGGAGCTGCCTGTGCATCCAAGAGGACCCCAGGGGCAAGGGAATCTGAGAATGTACTCCCCTTTATGAGGGAAGGGGAAGATGGGGAGAAAAATATAAATAATGATGCCGTGGTCATCGAAATGACGATCGCGAAGCACCTTGTAAAGCGCATCATGGTTGATAGTGGAAGTTCCACAGACGTGCTTTTTTATGATACCTTCTCCAGAATGAATCTCTCCCCCGATCAGCTTAGGCCCGTGCATACACCCCTTGTTGGTTTCACGGGCGATTCTGTGAGAGTAGAAGAAGAAATCACTCTCCCGGTCACTGCCGGAACCCTACCTCGGCAGAGCACCGTCATGATGACCTTCACGGTTATAAGGCTTCCTTTCACCTACAATGTGATATTGGGTCGACCCGGGCTCAATCTACTCGATGCCGTTGTCTCCACCAAGAGGCTACTTGTATATTTCCCAACTCCCTACGGTGTCGGGGAGATGAGAGGAACGCCCCAGCCGATGCAGCATTGTTTCCAAACTCTCCCTGGGGCCAAGGTCCCTCAGGACGACCCCAGCGCAGACAACCTCGACCAAAGGGCCCAAGACCCCAGAGGAGGCCCGGTCGAGCATCTACTTTCTTTTCTACTCGGAGACGACCCCACAAAGACGGTGCAGATCGGAGTCCAGCTACCCAAGGAGGAGAGGGCTCAACTGCTGGGATTCCTATGGGCGAATGCGGATGTGTTCGCCTGAACGGCGGCGGACATTCCAGGTATCCCCCCTGACATCATTACTCACAAATTGAGTGTCGACCCAAAGCACAAGCCAGTTTGGCAGAAGAAGAGAAGTTTTGCCCTGGAGAGACAGGCAGCCATCAAAGAAGAAATTGACAAACTCCTGACCGCCGGTTTCATTCGAGAGGTCCAATACCCGAGCTGGCTGGCGAATGTAGTGATGGTCAAGAAGAATAATGACAAATGAAGGATTTGTGTAGACTACACCAACCTTAATAAAGCTTGCCCGAAGGATAGCTTCCCTCTCCTGAAGATCGACAAACTGGTGGATGCCACCTCGGGCCACCAGTTGCTCTCCTTCATGGATGCATTTTCTGGGTACAATCAAATCCGTATGCATCTAGAAGACGAGGAGCACACTGCCTTCGTCACCAACCAAGGAACAGTTGTTACAGGATGATGCCTTTCGGTCTGAAGAATGTAGGGGCTACCTATCAACGCCTGGTCAGCAAGGTCTTCAAGGACCAGATTGGTCGCAACATGCAAGTGTATGTGGATGACATGCTCGTCATGAGCAGGCCAGGCTCGAGCCATGTAGCTGACCTCGTCGAGTCCTTCCATAACCTGCGGCAGCATCAGATGAAGCTGAACCCGGCGAAGTGCGCCTTCGGGGTGGCGACAGAAAAATTCCTCGGCTTCATGGTTACCCAGAGGGGCATCAAAGCGAACCCGGAGAAAGTACAGGCCATCATCGACATGGAACACCCGACCTCAAAGAAGCAAGTCCAGCACCTGACGGGACGTGTCGCCGCCCTCAGTAGATTCATCTCAAGGTCGGCTGACCGTTGCCCGCCATTTTTTAAGGTGCTGCACAAGATGCATGACTCCACCTGGACCGAGAAGTGCAAGATATCCTTCGAGGAGCTGAAGAACTTCCTCGCCTCTCCTCCACTGCTCTCCAGGCCGGAGAAGGGAGAGGAGCTCTTGCTTTACCTGGCGGCGACACCGGGAGCTGTCAGCTCAATTCTCGTCCGCACAGACGAGGACAAATCTCAAAAGCCGGTGTACTACACCAGCAAAATCCTCCGCAATGCGGAGATCAGGTATACTCACTCCGAGAAACTCATTTTTGCACTAATAATATATGCTAAGCGCCTCAGGCCCTATTTCTAAGCACACCTAATAGTGGTCGTGACGGACCAGCCGCTGAGGACTATCCTCACCCGACCTGAGACATCCGGAAGGTTGGCCAAATGGTCCCTGCTGCTCAGCGAATTCGACATAGCGTACCGACTAAGGTCGTCGCAAAAGGCCCAAGTCCTAACCGACTTCGTAGTCGAGTGCACTGGGTTCGCCGAGGAGCCAGAGCAGACAGCAACGGAGCCCGGGCCATGAGAAGAGCCCTAGATCCTCCACATAGATGGAGCATCCAATTCAGGCGGGAGCAGAGCGGGACTCATCCTAACTAACTGTGATGGGGTCGTGGCAGAATGCACCCTCCGCTTCAAGTTCGCCGCAACCAATAATCAGGCAGAGTACGAGGCACTCCTCGCGGGCCTGAGAGTCTCCCGCGAGCTGGGTGTGCAAGACTTGAAAGTCTTCACCGACTTCCAACTGGTCGCCGGACAAGTTTCTGGAGAATATGAAGTGATGGATGCCCAATGATGAAGTATCTGGAGCATGTCCGTGCAAGCACGGTAGGCCTCCGACGCTTCAGCATCTTCCACATCCCTCGAGAGGAGAATGCGCGCACGGATGCGCTCTCCAGGCTCGCGACACTGTCGGACTTATCTCTGGGATGCGCCTACATCGAGCACCTTGAAAGTTCCAGCTACAAGAACCCGATGGAGGTACATCAAGTCGCCCCCGAGCCGAGCTGGATGGACAAGTATATCCGGTACATCACCGACGGCACCCTACCAGAAGATCATGCAGAAGCCGCCCTCGTCAGGAAGAAGGGCCAACTCTACCACCGATCTTACTCCTACCCACTCCTGAGATGCCTCAGGCCCGTCGAGGCGACCTTCGTGCTCCAAGAGATACATGAGGGCCTCTGCGGGAATCACGTGGGGGGGGGACTCTGGCTTACAAAGCTCTCCGCCAAGGATACTTCTGGGAGACCATGAGGGAGGACGCCGTCGACTTCATTAAAAGGTGCGACAAATGCCAGCGCCACGCCAACATACAGCGTCAGCCAGCGGCGCCGATCTCCCAGCTCTCAGCCCCTTGGCCCTTTTCCCAGTGGGGAATGGACATCCTGGGACCGTTCCCCCCAACACCAGGGCAACGAAAGTTTCTGCTAGTGGCGATAGATTACTTCACCAAGTGGATCGAGGCGGAGCTGCTAGCTCAAATGGCGGAAGCCAATGTCCGCCAGTTCTTCTGAAAGTCATTTATCTGCCGCTTCGGGCTCCCTCGTTGTGTCATCACCGACAACGGGCGACAGTTCGACAACCGCGAGTTCGAAGGATTCTGCGCAGCGCACGGCATCCAACACCGGTTCACCTTGGTGGCTCACCCCCAAACGAACGGGGAAGTCGAGGTGACCAACCGAACCATCCTTCAAGGACTCCGGACCAGGCTAGACCAAGCTAAGGACATGTGGGCAGAAGAACTCTCGAGCATTTTGTGGGCCTACCACACAACGCCCAGGACGGTGACCAATAAAACGCCCTTCAGCCTTATCTTCGATGCCGAAGCGATCATCCCAGTCGAGCTCGGCGTGCCCATGTTACGGGTACAACGGTATGATGAAGCACGGAATTCAACGTATCTCTTGCTCAACATGGACCTTCTTGAAGAGGCGAGGGACAAAGCCCTCCTGCGGATGGTGGCTTACCGGCAAAGAGTGGCCTAATACTACAACGCCCGCGTCCGGACAAAAGCTTTCAAGCCTGGAGACCTGGTGCTATGGCGGGCGGAGGCATCCTAACCTAGGGAGTGCGGCAAACTCTCCCCAAACTGGGAGAGCCCCTACAAAGTGGCTGAAGCCCTCTCACAAGGGACCTACTACCTCGAAGACCTCAGCGGCGTCAGGTTTCCCAGAACATGGAATGCCTGCAACTTGCGGAAATACTATCAATAATGTAAGGTTTTCCAGCAATGATAATAATAATGGTTTTTTCCTCGCGCAAGTATCTATCTGTCTTGCAGGAAAATTCCAACAATGTCCCTGAGCCCAGCTCTAGGACGCTGATCCAAGACTGGAGCTCAGACCTCCGGCCAAAGAATCATGGAGCCACGCTGCTCTCAACCAACGACGTCCCCGAGCCTAGCTCCAGGATGTCAAAGAATCATCGAGCCATGTAGCTCTTCATTCAAAGCATCCCCGAGCCCAGCTCCAGGATGTCAAAGAATCTTCGAGCCACGTAGCTCCCAAACTCCAGGCGTCTCCGAGCCCAACTCCAGGACATCAAAGAATCATCGAGCCACATAGCTCCCCATTCAAAGCATCCCCGAGCCCAGCTTTAGGACTTCAAAGAGTCTTCGAGCCACGTAGCTCCCAAACTCAAGCGTCCCCGAGCCCAGCTCCAGGGTGTCAAGGCATCTTCGAGCCAAACAACTCTCAATCATCAACGTCCCTGAGCCCAGCTCCAGGACGTCAGCTCAAGATCGGAGCTCAGATCTCCAACCAAGAGACCTTTGAGCCAGGCAGCTCCCATTCAACAACATCCCCGAGCCCAGCTCCAGGATGCCAGCTCAAGACCGGAGCTCAGATCTCCAGCCAAGAAAACTTCAAGCCAAGCCTCTCTCCATCTCAAACATCTCCGAGCCCAGCTCCGAGATGCCAAGAGATCATGGGGCCATGTAGCTCCCATCAATGCCTCGAGCCTAGCTCTAAGGTGCAAAAGACCTGAGCCAAGATCTCAGGCAACCCCTGGGCCCGAGCCTAGCTCCACGTCCAGGAAGGCCTCGAGCCTAGCTCCAAGGCAATCAAGACCGATAACCCCCTTCTCTGAT
The DNA here is from genome assembly GCA_021397845.1 of Areca catechu. NCBI lineage: Eukaryota > Viridiplantae > Streptophyta > Magnoliopsida > Arecales > Arecaceae > Areca > Areca catechu. Next base: position 86,335,005 of record CM038048.1, on the reverse strand, counting down.
ATTCTTACTCGAAAAGAAGACGAGAGGGGAATAAAAGAAAAAGAACAAATGGGGGAGCCCGGCAACCCCCTTCTCTGATCTCCCCACTCGAAAAGAAGATGAGAGGGGAAGAAAAGAAAGAGAACAAAATGGGGGCACAACCAACATCCTCTTCTCTGATCTCCCCACTCTAAAAAAAAAAAAAGAAAAAAGAAGAAAGAAAGAAGAGAGGGGGAGGAAAGAAAGAGAGAACAAGAGAGAAATACAGCATTGAAGCTACCACTTTCCACACTCAAGGCCGGAGCTCAGATCTCCGGCCAAGAGAACTTCGAGCCAAGCAGCTCTCAGTCATCAACGTCCTCGAGCCTAGCTCCAGGATGCCTTCTCAAGACCGGAGCTCAGATCTCCGGCCAAGAGAACTTCGAGCCAAGCAGCTCTCATTCACCAACATCCTCGAGCCCAGCTCCAAAATGCCTTCTCAAGACCGAAGCTCAGATCTCCGGCCAAGAGAACCTTGAGCCAAGCAGCTCTCAGTCACCAACATCCCCGAGCCCAGCTCCAAGATGCCCACTCAAGACCGGAGCTCAGATCTCCAGCCAAGAGAACTTCGAGCCAAGCAGCTCTCAGTCATCAACGTCCCTGAGCCCAGCTCCAGGATGCCTTCTCAAGACCGGAGCTCAGATCTCCGGCCAAGAGAATCTTGAGCCAAGCAGCTCTCAGTCACCAACGTCCCCGAGCCTAGCTCCAGGACGTCCACTCAAGACCGGAGCTCAGATCTCCGGCCAAGAGAACTTCGAGCCACGCAGCTCTCAGTCATCAACATCCCCAAGCCCAGCTCCAGGATGCTAGCTCAAGACCGGAGCTCAGATCTCTGGTCAAGAGACCTCCGAGCCTAGCAGCTTTCGAGTGCCATCAACTTGCGCCTAGCTTGCTGGTGCCGAAGTCTAACAACTCAGCCCCACGCAAGGTGAGGCCCCCTCTCTGATCTCCCATACATCAAAAAGACAGAAAGAGGAGAAAGGGGGAGTGAAAGAGAGGAAGAGCCAGACAAGAGAAATGATTGTAAGAGAATTTGCACTTTATTGATTAAGTGTCAATTACAAACATCCTGCGAGCCCCCAACATGTCAGGTGGCCCTGCTAAGTACAGAAAAAGAACAAGGCATAAAAGGAAGCAGGAAATGATTACTTGCTAGCTGGATCGCCGAGCTGGGAGTCTCCATCAGCAGGGGCTTCAAGCCGCACGGCTTCGGGCTCAGGTGGCACGGCCTCCTCGACGCCCGCCTCCTGGTATGAAGTGCCAGGATAGTCAAGGTGGCTGTGGCCCTCGGCTGAGATGAACTCCTTGACCAGGCGGCACAGGTACACGAAGTCTTTGAAGAAGGAGTCCGATGACGTTTGTTGGATCTCGGCGAGGAACTCTTCCGAGGCCCTGTACCTTTCCACCGCCTCCCAAGCTTCCTTCTTCGCTGCGACCACCTCGTGCCTGGCATCCATAACTGACCTGGCGGCCTCCTCGACTGCCCTCTGGGCCGTGGCCGACTTCTCCTCCTCCGTCGCCAATCGAGCTTGGAGGGATTGGGCGATCCCCTTCTGCCGGGCCGCCTCGGCGTCGGACACGCCCAACCGCCGCTCGGTATCAACGAGGTCCTCGGACTTCTTCCTCGACTGCCCCAGCTCGTGTTTTAGGCTCTTCTGGAGCTCCCTCGCTTGCCCCTCAGAATCGGCGAGCTGCCTCTCGAGATCCTTGACCCGTCGATCAAGCGCCCCCTCGGAGTCGGCCTTCTCTTTCAGATAGGCCTTCAACGATGCGGTCTTGGCTGCCTACTGCTGCTCAGCTCGCTCCCAATTTCAACAGCATCTCCTAATGAAAAGAACCTCAACACCTATCTGCATCACATAGGGAGTCAAAAAAAAAGGGGGAAGAAAAGGAAAAGAGAGAGAGAAAGAGGATGAGGTTGCTTACCGTGTAAAGATGGGAGAAGATGCTGTCGATCATAGCCCCAATCGGTAGCCCATCCATTGCCTCCCGGTCGCATGGCTGGATGGAGAAGTCCATCATGCGGTAAGCCAAGGCACGGTTGTTAGTTAAGGAGCTCTCCGGCCCCAACTTGAACGGAAGGTGGCGCCTCGCCTCGTCTCTCCTGCTCTTCCAAGGAGTAGGTGCGCCCGTCCCTCCGATGGTGGGACCCCCAGGAATCGGTCGAGGATCCGACACCGTCGCGGCCGGAGGCCCCGTCGCAGGAGGAGCCCCAACTCGGGTCCCTCCTTCTTCAGCCCCAGTCACCTTCGGGCCCGGAGGGCGGGGCGGAGTGACGACAGCAGTAGTGTCAACCCGGACGGTCGCCTTAGGCTCCAGAATAGGGACTCCGGCCTGCAGCCTCGTCCATCCTTCGACCTCCCTCCTCGGAGCGACCGACACCACGGGGGTAGACACCGGCGCGCCCTCAATCCGAGCCCCCCTCAAAGGAGGCTCGGCAACCATTTCGGCGGGCGACCTCTTCTTGGAAATCGACAACAGCTCGCCCTCCGGGAGGATCGACCCTGCACACAGGAGCCAAGAAGGTCAACCTAAGATGAAGAAAAAAGAAAATGTAGATAAAGAAAGAGCTGAACTCACCTGGCCCTGCCGATGAGTCGACCCTGGCATCGAGAAGGTTCTGCTCCGACAGCAGGACCTCCAGAGAGGAGATCTAAGCGATGCGAAGCTGATTGTAATCATCCTGATCGGCTGCATCGACCGCGGAGATCCGGTTGGGGGACCGGTCCGACTCGCTCCAGGCCTAGTCAACCCCCTCAACGTCTGCAAAGAAAAATTTGCTCTTCCATCCCTTGATGGAAAAGGGGAGCTCGAATTTGATGCCCTTTGGGCGAGAAGACAGAGACCACCACCCGTCCTCGTCGGGTGGCGTTTCAGGATGAAAAATGCCCTGAATAAGGAAAACCAGGTAACGAACCCGTGGACATGGCAGAGTACAATAAAGGAGAAGATCACCCTGATGGCATTCGGCACCAACTGGGCAGGGACCAGGCGATAGTTATTCAGGACGGACAAGAAGAAGGGATGAAAGGGAAATCGGAGACCCCCGGAGAAGGTCCCCTTGTAGAAGGCGAGATGCCCGGACCACTGGAAGTGACCCGCTCCCCGGGACGGGGGATCATGAGTCGGACAGAAGCCGGGATGCCATAGGCATCCCGGATGGCCCCCAACTCCGCAGCAAAAATCGTCGAAACGACCCCGCCCAGACCTGTTGACCGGACAGACTCAGGAGCTGATTCGAGCAGCAGGGGAGGAAAAGTAGGACTAGAAGGAACAGGAGGGGCAGGAAGGGCCAGTCTCATGCTAACCCTAAACTATGCCCCCTCCGACTCCTCGTCGGAGGAGGAGGGCACTACCCTTTGGGCGCAAGATTCAGGACGAGACATGCTGGACTAAGAAGGAAGGAGCCTACCCCAGAAGGGAAGAAGGGAGAAGAACAAAGCCGGTCTGAACACCTAGAGAAGAGAAGAACGGATGCAGATCGTGGAGAAGGAAGGGTCTGGGCACTGCAACAAGCGCAAAAGATTTGAAAGAAAGGAAACTTTGAGTAAGAAAATGTTTTCTTTTCACTTCGAAAGGGCCCATCAAATCTGTACTGTTACGACCCCCTCACCAACGGATCTGCGCTACGTACTGCCCATCGACGAAAAAGGAGTCCCAGCCACTCAGAATTCTGTGCCAGCATTAACTACTCCGTGGACGTGGCCACGTGGCACCCTCGCACTGGCCGGCAGGGCCATCCTTCGAAGCACCAGCGACCGCGGCCATCATCGCACCGAATTTTCGCCTTTCCACACCAGCACCACAGTTACTCCCTTCACCCTGAGCGCCGCGCACTAACGAGCCTCGGGAGTGGAGGGCAAATGATGTGGCGAGACTGCTGACGTGGGTAGCTGACAGGCACCATATTAAAGGAGACCGCCACGATGGAAGCCAAGGCAACACCCCAGCCCGGACCACTTTGCCGAGCTGAGCTGAGCTGAGCCCCTTCAAGGTGACGGGTCGAGCTCCATCCTCCGCCAGGTCATGCCCGCAAGCTCGGGATGCCTAGGCCAGAGCTATCCTCCGCCAGGTCGTGCCCGCAAGCTCGGGACGCCTAGGCCGGGGTCGTCCACCGCCCTCTAGAGCGAGACCCTCGGAGGCTAGTGCCATGCGGTTGAGGTTGAGCTCAGCACTCACCCACCGATGTGGAGCCTCTCCGAGCGCGCACCCTCTGGACCGAGTCCGTCCTCTGCCCTCCAGAGTGAGACCCTTGGAGGCTGTGCCCTGTGGTCGAGGTCGAGCTCAGCGCTCACCCGCCAAGTGGAGCCTCTCCGAGCGCGCGCCCTCTGGACCGGGTCTGTCCTCCACCCTCCAGAGCGAGACCCTCGGAGGTTAGTGCCTGCGGTCGAGGTCGAGCTTAGCGCTTGCCCGCCGATGTGGAGCCTCTCCGAGCACGCGCCCTCTGGACCGGGTCTGTTTTCCACCCTCCAGAGTGAGACCCTCGGAGATTAGTGCCCTGCGATCGAGGTCGAGCTCAACACTCGCCCGCCGATATGGAGCCTCTCTGAGCACATGCCCTCTGGACCGAGTCCGTCCTCCGCCCTCCAAAGCGAGACCCTTGGAGGCTAGTTCCCTGTGATCGAGGTTGAGCTCAGCGCTCACCCGCTGATGTGGAGTCTCTCCAAGCGCGTGCCCTCTGGACTGGGCCCGCACTCTCCATCAAGGTGACCGTACAAGCTCGGAGCATCCAGACCGGAGCAAGCCCTGCCATCCCAGGACACTGGCGAGCCACCCGAGGACTACGGAGCGGCGCCTCCCATGCTGCCATGACTACCTGCCTGGCCATACTTCCAGGGGGATGGGCCAGCCAGAAAGCAAGAACCCCTAGGGCGGCGACCCCCGGATCGAGACTCTGGCAAGCTTCCTGGAATGGAGCGACAAGAGAGGATGTCAGAACGAATGGAAGCTTCCCCTATCACTTGTCAATAAAGGCATCTCGTCTACGGTACGGAATCCTGCCGCACGCGCCTGCCAACCCAGCAAGGATCCCGAGGCAAGCTCCAAACGACCAATTTTCAACTACAAAGAACAGTCGACACCCCCTAAAAGGGGGAGAGGTAACAACAACAATCCTCCATCAACACAAGCGCAAGCTCGACCAAGAGGGCGAAGTGCCACCACCAAAATCACCGCTGAGGAAAAATGAGGGAAACAAGGAGAAGCGGAGGAACAGGAAATCCCTCTATCCCCGCTATTAGTCTCCTCCTGTTACGTTTTCGCCTCCACACATCTTTCACTCCTCTTAGTGCGGAGTCCATCAAGAGGGGCCCGACCAGGAGGATCTATTCTCCTGGATCGTCACTAACTTGATCATCGGAGTGCCCCCACCGGAAACCCCGGCCGGGTCACTAACCCTTGTTTCATAGGTCCAGGAGCAGAGGACCGACAGGCAGTGAAGGGAACGCACTCCGGTGCAGGCAGCAGCTACGGGCCACGACGGTCTTGGCGGCAAAAGTTTCATATACGGATCTTTCAAATTCAACGTCCTATAGGATCAACTATGAATAAGTTATTTAATAGAAAAATATAAATATTTACAAGGTTGCTCCAAAATATCTGAACTTTTTATATATTTTAAGTTTGAAATACTATTTTGCATGAATACTTGGTTCCCAGTGACATGGTCAATCTCAAATGGAACTACACTCAAAATTAAATGTTGTGTTGTTCAATATTGGTATTGGATAAGAGAAATATCATCCTCATTATCTTTCCTTTTATCCGCATCATAATATTTTCTCTTCCCCTTTCCCTTGAGATTAGAGATGCTTCTAGTAATCGAGCTACAGGAATGGTCAGTTGATAGCAACATCAAATAGAGCAATAGTGAAAAAAACTTCCCATGCTTTTTTTTACCTCTTTTCTTGTTGAACTGCACCCCATGAAGAAGCAGCTTCAATTGTTAGTTTATTCATTAGAACAACTTTAGTAATTGAATCATAAGAAGTTGTTTATGTATATATATATATATATATATATATATATATATATATATCTAAAGAAGCAGTTAAGTTACTACTTAGGGCCCATTCTTTTGTGGATAAATATCATGGCACAGTTGGTCAACCTTTCTTTTAACCAACTTATCTTACCCATGTTATTATACTTTTCAAGATGGATAAGTTACTTTTCATGGATAACATTTATCCATGAAATGAAAAAAAACTTTACTCACATGGAAGCTGGCTAAATTATTTTCCTACCAGCTAGTAGAGTAAACATTCAATTTTATTTCTAAAATGCCATTCTCTTAATTTTCAATGCCTCCTTATTCAATATCCAATAACTCAGTTATTTACTACTCCCAAACCTTAGTTCCTATAAAAGGTATTATAAAAAATATAGATAAATTTTAGCAACTTATCCAAGAAAGTAATAATGTAAAAGAACATGGATAACAAATTTCGAAACTACTTTTTCATGCATAAAAGAATATAGGCAAGTTATTTTACTGTTTAGATATTGTCCAAAAAATACTTATCTAGGAAAATATAGATTTCTAGCTAAATCTTTTAAGACAAGCCTTTAATGAAATACAAATAAAAACTAAAAGAGAAGTCAAAAAAATAATAATGCACCTTTACTTCTTTACCAGGAATGTGGAAGACTAAAAACTAATGATTTAAGGACACTATGTTTTACTTAAAGGTGTCTAAACTTAATCAACTAAAAAGTACTCGACCAAGTTTTGAGAATTCATTACATAACGGCTTGATCTGGAAAGGGATAAAGTGGAATGGGTTTCTCTTATACAAATAGTCATAATCAATACCCTTGATTTTTATGATATCCTTTACAAAAACAAATTCTAGTGGATTGATATTAGCACTAGAATTGGTTAGACAAGGGATACTAATCCAATGCCAAATTATTGATTGAATTGTTGGGTAAAAATATAACTTAATTCCTTATTTTATTATTTGTTATGGTGATTAAGGCTTGATGTAGATCATAAAATATAAGAAAATTGATCTAGGAGTATATTTAATGATGTTGGCATTAAATAAGCAAACTATGAACTTTTACTAATAAAACCCAAGACAATATAATTCAAATTTAGAAACTAGAGAGGTTTATAAGCAAATTCAAAAAGGAAGGAAGAAAGATTGTTATCATAGTTAATGCACAGTTAAAGAATCGATATATATATTCTCTAATACTCCTCATAATAGAATAAGCATAATAAATGTCATGGCCATTGGTTAGAATGCTTGTCATAGATTGATCATAGTCTTCATAATAAAGTTAGAAAGGAATGAGAAAATATAATTGAAGTAAACATGAAGGGTCTCCAATGATCGATGTAGTCTCCTTTGTTGACCATGACAAATACTTAAATAAATAGTGCTAAGGTCAATTTGCATTCAAAAGACAAGGTAACTGTAATAAATTTATTTTTAATTTTAACTAAAAAATATCAAATTTAAACTTGCAAAGCTACTAATGGAGTTCAAAAGATAAGGCAATAGTAATGAATTCATTTTTAATTCTAACTAAAAAAAGCCTAATTTAAACTTACAAAGCTACTAATGGAGAAATAAATAAAACATCAATTCATTGCCAAGCTAGATTCTTTTCTCTCACACTTCTGAGCTAGCCATTAGCAAGATCTTTGGGGATTTAATAATTAATAAACTTTGAATCTCCCCTTAAGCCTAAATAGATTTCAACTCCATTTGGAAATAACCACGTTCAAGCATGGATATTCCAGACTATAGGCACCATTATCTTATAAGGGAAAGTAAGAGTTGGTCAGTTTTGACCATAAATTGAAGGTAGCAATAATAGCTCCTCTTTCATAGATGAGTTCATCAATGTAGGATTATTATATTCATAAGTCTTTACTTGTTTCTGGATGTGTCCCTTTTGCTTTCTTGATATGACTATACCACATTGCCCAATTAGTGGTTTCCTAAGATTATTTTTGGTGGTGAGATAGTCAAATGCAAAACTTTTGATCTCAATTGTATACTTGTAAGTGCTTTCATTGAACAAATAAAGTCTTGCCGAGAATAAAAGGTAGATATCTTCTGATATTGACAAATTCTTAACAGTATTTTATATAGCTATATTAATCATGGATAAATTAGAGAATGAAAAAAAGGAAGAGGAGGACCTCAAGCTTAGAAACATAAAGGGACCTAGATAGTTAGGGTTTTTGAGAAAGAAAATAAAAGTAAAGTGGCTAAAAGAGTAAACGAAGCTACACTTTCTAACAAAGTAATAATAAGCAACATAGTCATCAATGACTACTTCTAAGCCTAAATTATGATATTTACTTGTAATTATAACTGAACCAAGATATTTTTGATAACTCAAGAATCTGACTCACAAAAAAAAGGGCATATATTTATCCTTAAATTTAATTTTATATATTATTAGCAATAATGAGTACTTTGGTGATCGCATGGCAAGTTGATTAATACAAAGCATAACATCAACAATGAGTGAAACAATTATAAGCAATTCTTTTCAATGGTAATTGTAAGCATTTCATAGTGATTAGATACTTTGAAGTAATTTTTAAATAATTTCATGAAGCAAAGATAGAAGTCTGGAAAGAAAAATAATTCTCTCCTACACAACTTTAAAAACTAATATAACATGCCTTTGTATTATTGCCAAGCATCTTTCAAGGTAATCTATACTTTGTATATTAGTTATTATCCCTAGCCTTGAGTATTGATCTTTTATAAAAACCTAGGTTGTAATTCTCGATTAAATTTGATCTAATCATCTCCTTTTGCATCCTTTCATTTTTCCTTTCATCATACAATTGAGTTAATAATGAATTTGAGGTCCTTTTACCAAGGCACCAATCCTATTTAGCTCGATTACTCACATTTTCATCAATTGATCTAGTTAATCTGGCATGCTAGTGCATTATCAATCTCTAGATCTTGTATTTCTTAGAAAACATATATCCAATGAGAAAACTATATTGGATGCTATATTTTTTTTAGAAATCCAATACTTCAATTCTCGGATGCTATATTTCTTTTAGAAGTCCAACACTTCAATTCTCTTGATAACTCAAATTTAACATCTTGCAAAACTTCTTTGTGGTTATCTCATTTCATTTTCAGGAAACTCTTATTAGAAGCTCCGAGGGGAGGAAGAAAGAGGGTTCTTGAGGTCATAAACATTTTACTTTCCTTTAAAACAAAATCAAACTATAGAAAAAAAAATATACAAACTTTTGTTGCTATATATGAAAAAGTCTTCGAGCAAGCAATCTTGTATATGGGGTATATGCAATGTATAACACTTCAATGAATGCATTGATAAAGCCTTCTTATATTGCTTTTATCAAGGGCCGGCTGATATTCAAAAGTTATGCATCTACTTCTGAAATCATTAATTACTTCATCAAATTGAAGATCCCATGTATACTATTAAAAAATGATTTTGAAAAAGCTTTCGATTCCATATCCTGGGATTTTTTGTTTGCCTTACTAGAGAAACGAGGATTTGGATCCATCTTCGTATCCTGGCTATCAGATATAATCAAGACATCAACTTCGGCAATCATTATCAATGGCTCTGTAAGCAATTGGTTCCCCCATCAGGAAAGACTTAAAACAAGGTAACCCACCATCTCCTATCTCTCTTTTTATTTTATTGCAAATAGCTTGCATCGAATGATGGATCTCACCACTTCTGGAAATTTACTAGAAAATGTTGGCCCTGCCGAGCTCTCTAGTTATATGCACACTACATAGTATGCATATAATATAATAATTTTCTCTATAGCTTTAAAACACCAATTGAACAACATCAAGATGATTCTTTACCCCTTCAAACTCTTATGGGATTCAAAATAAGCAATTGGTTCCCCCATCAGGAAAGACTTAAAACAAGGTAACCCACCATCTCCTATCTCTCTTTTTATTTTATTGCAAATAGCTTGCATCGAATGATGGATCTCACCACTTCTGGAAATTTACTAGAAAATGTTGGCCCTGCCGAGCTCTCTAGTTATATGCACACTACATAGTATGCATATAATATAATAATTTTCTCTATAGCTTTAAAACACCAATTGAACAACATCAAGATGATTCTTTACCCCTTCAAACTCTTATGGGATTCAAAATAAACTTCGACAAAACTTTTCTGGTGGGTTCGGGCCTAACCCATCGAGAAGTTTTGGATTCTGCTGCTTTACTGGGTTGTAACATCTCACAATTCCCGATCATGTATTTGAAAATTTCACTCCGTAAGAGATCTCTTCCTATCGGATACCGGAACTTTGTCATAAATAAAGTTAAGCGAAGATTGCCGAGGTGGAAAAGAAAAACTCTATCTCCAGCAGGAAGACTCATTCTAGTCAACTTAGTATTAAGAGCAATTCCAGGTTACTAGATGTCGATGTATCAATTACCATCCAAGGTAATTAAGAAAATCGATAATATTTGTAGAGTCTTTCTATGGAATGGAGGAAGACAAAATAGCAACCTTAGAAACCTTGCAAGCAAGCCAATGATTTGCTATCCTAAGGCATTGGGAGGATTGAGCATTATTGATTTACATATGTTCAACAAAGCACTGCTACTTAAATGATGGGATGTGCTTTTCAATGGTACGCAATGACTATAGAAAATATTGGTCATGCACTGCTACTAGAGCTCCTTGGTGTCACTGACCATGACAACTTACATTAAAAACAAAGCATCCCTTCTGAAAAATGCTCTACAAGTTGATCATCTATTATCATCCTTCACTTCGGTTTCAAGTGGTAATGGATAGTATACTTCCTTTTGGAAAGATATATGGGCAACCAGTACAAACGTTAAATAATTTTTTCTAACACTATACTGGCTTGCTATTTATAGGTGTTGTAGTATTGCAATTTTTATGAACAAACTCAGCATAGATAATAACTTCAAACAGCCACTCCCTTAATAGACCCTCTTTGAGATCTCATAACTAAAGATTTATCTATAGAATATTATACTGTCAGACCTCCTGGATAAATGGAAATAGAAATGGCTACCTAATCACACATTTATAGTCTCATTTTACTATAAATTCCTTAAACATGGTGGCATCATTTCGTTCTTCAAAAAATTATTCGAAAACTATCCATCTCGAAGAAATGCAAGATTTTCAACTGGTTATGTTACGATAAAAGACTGCTTGCTGTCTAAGTACTTGCAAAGAAATGTTTTGGTTATGTATTTATAGTCTAAATACATTTTCTCTAAAACAATATGGAAACCTCTCCTTTGTAGCAACATAGCATTTCCATCTAAAAACCTGAGTAATCTTTGGATCGATTGGAGGGTCACTTATAAGCCAGCAAAATGCCGAAGGACACCATATATACTTTACTACAATTATTTGCTGGATGTTGTGGAAAGGGCACAACAATCCTCTATTTCATTCAGAGGCACACTCTCAGTAAAGAGATAATAAGGATAATTTTATTTTTGGTAAGGGATTGGACAAAAGTATCCAACACGATATATCTAAAAAAAGACTTGCAAAACCTCCCTTACGAAGACCATATGCGATGCTGAGGTGACAAATATTTTCCTATCAACATATTAAGGTGGCTGATAAACTATTTTGAAAATATTTACGGAATCTATACGGAATAGTTTTTGAAGAAGTTTTGATTAGATTCCGTGATCGGTAGGTCACTAAAATCTCGCTGCAAAGATTGGTTTTGACATGTCAGATTAATGGATTCGACCAAGGATAAAAATGGATCGGGTCAGGAGTGACCTCGATCCAATAGATTATTTGATTGGATTCTATTATTGGACCCAGACCTGACTCGATAGAAGATTGAGTCGGATCGAGTCCATGACCAAAATCTTCGACCCAACAGGTTATTTGGGTTGGATCAGGTCCAGATATAACTGTAAGATCGAGGCCTCTAACCACCATTTCAAAAGGAACACTCATATTGAAAGGCTGGAAATCAACAATCTTAGGTGGCGCAGCCCGGGACCCGCAGGCTGGGTTTTGCTATACCCATTCGCTCGAGCCTCCCTCGAGGGCCGAGCCGACTCCGCATCATTTCAGCGTCTGAGCCGATCCTTCGAGGAATGCCTCGGTCGAGTAGACACACCACGTGGTGACCATCCCACGGCTACCCCATCTGGGCCCCCCGGGTGTGCGCTCGCACCAAGCCAACATCCCCCGTAGTGGCACCCGGGGGACCCTTCTGGACTCGAACCCGCGATCTCGGCTTTGATACCAGTTGTTGGATCGAGGCCCCTAACCACCATTTCAAAATGAACGTTCCCGTTGAAAGGCCGAAAACCAACAATCTTAAGTGGCACAGCCCGGGCCCGCAGGCTGGGTTTGCTATACCCATTCACTTGAGCATCCCTCAAGGGCCGAGCCGCATCACTTCAGCATCCGAGCCGACCCTCCGAGGAATGCCTCGGTCGAGCAGCCACACCATGTGACGACCACCCCACGGCTACCCCACCTGGGTCCCATGAGTATGCATCCCACGGGTGTGCGCCCGGCACCAAGCCAACAATAACCAAATTACAATATAAAAAATTTAGATTTAAATATGATCCAGATCACATATAAACAACTATATTTTAATTATCATATAGCCAACTAATATTAATCACAAAATATATAAGAAATTATACTCTCAAAATAAATTAGGATATAAAAATAATTATAAATATATCTTTATATTAAAAACATGATTCATGCAAGTCTTAAATCATAACTTAAAGATCCAAGTAAGTTTGGACTATAATGGTATTACTAAGTTTAGATCAGGTCAGATCAAATTGGATCTAAATTCGGTAAATCCGACTTGATCCATAAAAAGGAATGTGTCCAATTTTAGGACCTGATCCAGATCCACGGGTTCTTAAAAATGGATCGAATTCGATTTGAGTGGATTAGGTTGGATCGGGTTACGGATCAACCCGATCCATTTGCGCCCTTAGGTTCAACCTCCTTTCGAGTCTCTAATCGATAACTATTCTGAAAATATCAGCAGAGACTACCACCTAATCAGGAACCTGTGCGACATACCTCCAGGTCTTTCTCCATTTTATTGCAGCAATAATTATTTCACAAACTAATGGTTTCAACCTCTTTCTGGATATTTGGGTCACATCTCGACATGGCTTATACTTCTAGTTTTCTAACGACAAGGAAGTCGTGCAGGTTTGCGGTTCTTTGAAACTTCAAAAAATTAGCTCTGTAAACAATTATTTATCTAAAAAGGAGCAAAAAAAATACTCAATAGATTTTTCAGAACGTCTGTCCTATTTGCAGTCTTCTATAAAATCCAACGTGATCCATTTATCTACATGTTTTTATACTTTTCAAAATCCATCGTGGTTCATATTTTGCATATTATTGGAATTCGAGGTTTTGCATGTTCCTGTATTTATCAATCCCTCTCATTATTTTACTTGTACAATTTATGGGACCCATAAGCCACTTTTGTAATCCTCCATGACTACCACTTGATACACTCCAGGGGGGAAGAACCTTTCATCCTCATGTCATTTTCAAAAAATAAATATTTTAAATTGGCAATCAGTAAAGTTTAGACTTCAAACTTTTGCTTCAATTTTTTTTTTTTTCCTTTTTAAGCTATTTATGCAAAAAAAAAATCATCCTTCATGCCTCTTCTACAAAAAAGACATATCCTTGCCGCTAAGGCGGTAGCCCGGTTGGTAGAGACTTGGCCTCGTCACCAACCGGTCATGTATTCGAGACATGATCCTGCAGGTGACTATATTAAATCTAGAAATTTTTTAGGGCATGTGATTGGGATGGCGAGAGGGCGCACTACTCCGGCATCTTGGTGGTGTCAGGCTGATGTACTTACCGTAGATGAGAAATTGGTGGTGTCAGGCTGATGTACTCACCGTAGATGGGAAAAGACTCTACAATGATTTTGTATCGATCATTGCATGGCGGAGGGTTAACCCCCGTCCCCTTTTTTTACCAAAAAAAAGGACATCTTTTGGTACCATTTTCATCTTTGTCTACCATACTATTAGCCGATGGTTTTGCCCCTCAACGAGCATTGGGTGTTTAGATATTTGTTTGGGATAAATGATATTTGATGGCAAGGATAAAATTTTAAAAACTTTAAAGAAAAGGATTATGTATAGAAAAAATTCTAAACTATCTGAAAATTTTCAATTTTCTACTGAACTTTAATTTAGTGTAACCAGGTTATTAAACTTCCAAATAAGTTCAATTCGGATTCTGCTTAGGGATCCTGTCTAATTGCTATTACATAATAGCTAGTCACACTAGGTCTTGTGATAAGCTTATGTAGTTGAAGGAGCCTATGTGATAAAAAATCTAGAGTCCTCTTACATTTTTTTCTATCTTCTGGTAGCAGGGTTTCACCATCTTAACCTATCCCTCTTTCCTACCGGTGATTGTTGATCGACTCTAGTTGCAAGGATTATACAATTATTAGAAGGTCTTCATATTAGTGCGAGAAAGAGGAACGGAGAAAATAAAATAGAAAACATGAAGGGAGAAAAAAATAGAGTTCAAACAATTCCGAGAATAGAGGATAATAAACAATAGAAAGGTAAGGTGCCTTGTTTTGCTATAGCAAGATATATATGGGTGAGAATAAAATGAGTTCATCCCTTATTTTGAGAAAAGTAGATGAAATAATAGAGAGATGACAAATTAAGACCGCATTATTTGAAATTTTAAAGTTTTAGAATCACATAGAGATAACTTGGGAATACATTAGCTTTAAAAAAACTTTGGCACCATAGAAGATATCTGAACCATATTCCATGTGAGATAACAAAGCTTCAACAAAGCATTGGAACCGCATACGGATGCAACAAAAACATGCTTCTTTGGATAACTTTTTGCTTAAAATCATCAATAACATTTGATGTTAAGTCAATCTTTGTTGCTTCTTTCTAGGATAATAGGATTATTGATTACAAAATAAATTTATGTTGACTTCTACTAAGTGAAATCCTAATGTAATTATTTTTATTGTGGAAATGGAGGATCGATCACTGCATAATATCGCTTCTGGTTGACTAACAAACCACCGCCCCCACGAGTATCGTCAGTAATAATTACTAGAAATAGGGATGATGGTTAGATTCAATATCCTAAATGAAGAAGGGCATAAATGTGGAAGATAATTTTATCCATATATATCTCTTCCGCAATACAAATATTTTTAGCCATAATTTTCTTTTTTGATAAAAAAATGGTAGGGGATAAACCGGTGTAGCTCCCTATTCTGATTTCCAGCCTGTTAGACGATTGTTCGATTCATGTCATATTTTTTTATGTTCTTTCCCTACCAACTGATGAGTACGTCAATCTAATTTTACTACGACACCGGAGCAAGAGTCAATTTGTCCTCGATAATTTGCGTCCAAGATAAATTTAAAATTTAATCAAGTCATCTCATGAAGCATACCTTGAATCTATGACCAGAAAGTAATTTATAAAGACGGAGCCGCACTTTAGCTCTATTAGCCACGAAAGCCCGGTTCCATGTGATCATTCCGTGACGGCAACCAGATGGGATCCATAGTTAGGATTTGAATTGAATTTATAAAAGAATTTGATGGCTTAATTATACTCAATTAAAGTTAAAAATAAAATTAAAAATTATAAATATTTTTTAATAATTAAATTAAAAGAAAAAGAGAGTCAGGGAAAGCTTACCGGCTGCCGAAGCACAGGCAGCGTACCCTGTATGAACCTCGTGTAGAAAGAAGACGCTCTCGCCGGAAGACTTGCAAGGCACTGGCAAACGGCGGTTTCTTCGCTCGCCTCCCAGTTTGGATTTGTTTCGAAGCGTAGCAAAATGCTTATGACCTCAAGACTCCTCTCCTCTTTCCTCTCCCCAAATCTTACGCCTTTCCTCTTCCTCAAATCGCGCCGCTTTCCTCCTCTCTCCCTCCGCCTCCTCTCTACCACCGCCACCCCTTACCCCCTCTACTACGAGCTCATCCGCCATCGCCCCGTTCGCCCCCCTCCCCACCATCACCCCCCGCCCGCCGCCGGCGATGACCAACAGGCCGCTGCCGCCGCCGACGATGATGATGAGAAGCTCATGGACCGCTCCAAGCGGCGATACTACCGGAAGCGGCGGCAGCGGATGTTCGGCGGGTCCGACACCGACGACGACGGCGGCCGCCGGTCCCAAGGTGACGATTTTGTCGAGCTGAAGCCAGAGGTCGTCGACTTTCCAAGGCTCCACGCCCGGGAGGAGGAGCTCTACTTCTATGACACCTTTGCCTACCCCTGGGAAAAGGAGAAGCACTACCGGATGGTATACCAGCTGGAGAAGAAGTATTTCCCCGAACATTCCCTCGATAAGGCGTTTGTCGACCCAGGAACGGAGCCGGTGCGGGCGGCAGCGGCGGCGGCGGAGGGGGAGAGGAGAGGGGGGGGGAAGTCGAAGAAGAAGAAGGACGAGGTCGAGGAGAGGGACGAGAGGGGTTTGGTGTTCTTTGACGAGAAAGCGAAGGATACGCCTGCTGTTGCCTCTTCGGTTGCTGAGCCGACCGCCCGGGATGTGACGGAGAGGAAGGTGGAAGAGTTCTTCAAGTGTTTGAAGAAAGTCCCCAATGCCAGCGGGCAGAAACATGTTGCAAAAGAGGTGGTGGAAGATGGAGGAGAGCCGTATCTGGTCAGTAGGAAGACGGAGCTTCCTCCCAGGTGGGCTGGGCCATCCGGAACGGTCGTGCTGGTGGACAAACCTAAAGGTTGGTTGCATATTTCTGTTTGTTATTTTTCTTAGCCTTATTGTTGGATGATATCTTTAGCAATTGGAAGTCATCTGGAGAATGTTTCATTGGATTTGCTTGTAACTTGAATGCTGACAGGAGTTGACTGTGTATAGGACAACAAGGACGTCTTGTCAGATGCTATATTGAGGTTCTTTTGATCGTTTGGATAGACTATTGGATGGTCCAGACTCTAGAATCATCGAGCATATTAAAGAGATGGAGAATTGTATCACATAGTAGCATATCTTAGTGCACAGAGACTCTCAAAAACATGCATTACTCCTGTTACACCCTACCGGCTCACCGCCGAACTGGACCGGCCCCTCTTTGCGGTCCGACCAGGCCGTTCTTCTAAAGCTCCGACGGAGACACCTCCTTCGGAAGTCCGACCCACTGGAGTAGAGGTCTGAACGACCCACTCCTGCTGGGATCCGACTCACTGCTCTCCTTCGGAAGTCCGACCTACTGGAGTAGAGGTCCGAGCAACCCACTCTGGCAGAGGTCCGGCTCACTGCTCTCCACTGAAGTTCCGACAAGCACTCCCTCTCGGAGGACCGATTGGCCCTCCCAGTCGATGTCCGACCGACTCGCTTCATGGCCTAGAGAATTCCAGAAACCTCTTTCAGTTATAACGGAATCCTGCCACATCAGCAACACTGCTCCACCACTCCCACGACGCTGCCCCATCTGGGCGTCACGTGGCCACTCTCCAGATTCTTCTAGGGGCAGATCGGTTTTTCTCGATTTCTTTCCTAATGGATTTTGGACTGTTCCGCACCTATATAAGGTACCCGGGGATCCCGTTTTACGCTAAGTACACTCTCCCTTCTCCACACGCTGCCTCTTTGATTCCTCCATTATGTTGCCTTCAAGTTTTTACTAACTTAGGCATCAGAGTGTCCCCGCTGGAACACCATCGGCGCCTGGAAACTTTGTTGCAGGTCGACTGGGAGGAGAGCGCTCCAGCACAGCCGACCGAGCCCGGTCCAGGAGAAGTCGCCGCAACAGATTGTATCTTCCGGTCGGGGCGGGGACTAAACATCCACCACTCTTTGCTTCGAAAGTCCTGTTTCAAGAGGAAAAAACTAGAAAACAAGGACAGTCTTGGTTCGATTTTGGCTCCTGGCAGAGGACAAGGAAGCCACAGATGACCCGAATGCTGTTCGGAGTTAGCTGTGAAGGAGTAATCCTATACGAGGTGAAAATTTGGACGAAAAAGCTGTGAAGCGGGAAACGGAGGTCAGCTTTTAGATGATCTTCGTACAGGGGAAGGGCTCCCAAACTAAGTGGGCCGTTCACCCTTCCCTCCTTACTGGGGATGGTCAGATGCAGTGTGGACGGTATGCCATAGACGACCTTGAGGCTTTCTACCCTCTCTCGGGTCATGGTCGTGGGGATGTCATAGGGACCCGGTTCCCTATTCCCGCAGGCCGAACTCCTACCAGAGGCTATTTTGGTGGAGGCTAAAAGGAGAAGAAGAAGATGGAGGTAGAACTGACCTGGAGGGCGAAGTTCCTAGGAAGGGCAAGGGCAGCAGGAGAAGAAGGCTCTCTCTCTCCAAACCCAAGTGCAGCGAAAGACTCCCTCCGGGCATTCGCCCCTCCTTTTATAGGCATTGAGGGGCCGCCTCCCAACGCCCCTCGAGCGCCGCGATCCGTGCTAGGCAACGCGACTCCTTGATTTGGCAGGGAAGCCGAAGGGACGCGCCAGATCGCGTCTGATCACAATCCATGTAGCTACCCAGCCAACGGTGGATAAGCTACTTTGGGCACCGCTCGGATCTTGCCACGTGGCCCACGTCGCGTTAGGGGCGCGTCGGGTGGGCGTTTCGGACAGGTAACCCATCATGGCGCCGTACCAGCATTAACTGCCTCTCCTGCCACCGCCAATCAGGTGCTGACACCTGTCCAAGGGCAGAGATTCGGAGCAGAAGTCGGCCGGTCGCAGCACGCCGAATCAGATTCGCCATTATCTTGAGGACTGACGTATTTATTGCCAAGTAATGCCCTTGTCCTTCGAGTCTGCAGACCCGCTCGAAGGCCAAGGACAAGGGGGGCAACTGTTACATCCTACCGGCTTACTGCCGAATTGGACCGGCCCCTCTTTGCGGTCCGACCGGGCCGCTCTTCTAAAGCTTCGACGAAGACACCTCCTTCGGAAGTCCGATCCACTGGAGTAGAGGTCTGAACGATCCACTCCTGCTGGGATCCGGCTCACTACTCTCCTTCGGAAGTCCGATCCACTGGAGTAGAGGTCCGAGCGACCCACTCCGGTAGAGGTCCGGCTCACTGTCTCCACTGAAGTTCCGACAAGCATTCCCTCTCAGAGGATCGATTGGCCCTCCCAATCGGGGTCCGACCGACTCGCTCCAGGGTCCAGAGAATTCCAGAAACCTCTTTCAGTTATAACGGAATCCTGCCACATCAGCAGCATTGCTCCACCACTCCCACGATGCTGCCCCATTTGGGCGCCATGTGGCCACTCTCTAGATTCTCCTAGGGGCAGATCGGTCTTTCTTGGCCTCTTCCCTAACGGATTTTGGACCGTTCCGCGCCTATATAAGGTATCCTGGGGACCCTGTTTTGAACTAAGTATACTCTTCCTTCTCCACACGCTGCCTCTTTGATTCCTCCATTCTGTTGCCTTCAAGCTCCTGCTAACTTAGGCATTGGAGTGTCCCCCGCCAGAACACCACCGACGTTTGGGGACTTTGTTGCAGGTCGACCGGGAGGAGAGCGCTCCAGCACAGCCGACTGAGCCCGGTCCAGGAGTAGTCGCCGCAACAACTCCCAAGATGTGCCGAAGCTTGTTGTGGAATATTGTTTCAGCCTTGAAATTAAATGTTATATTAAAGAAGGTATACCATGAAGATTTAGAAGAATAAACAATGGACATTTCTTTTAAGTTTTAACCAAACATACCTATGAAATATTTCCAAAGTAGGATCGGAATATAAGTTGAATCACTAAAATGAATTGTTCTTTGTATGAGGAATGATACCATGAATGCTTACTTTCTATAAGTTCTTGGTTATAATATTTAGCTTTTACACAAGTTTTATGAAATAGATGTTTTAATTTGTTTTTTCTTTTAAATTATTAAGCTGTTATTTCATGATCATTGGAGAAAGTCAATGAAGAAGATCTATTCTCTGTTTCACTTAGAAATTTAAGGCTTTAGAAAGATGCACACATACTGTATTACCTTTTCTCTTTTATATGTAAGATGCGTTTTCTCTATTTCTTTCACTCTTTCTAATAAATGTAAGGGAAGATAAATGTTAATGGAAGCAATTAAGGATGCCTCGAAGTAAAATAAGAAGGAAAAGCTAAAAGAGCTGAGAAAAGAAAGATAACTGAAGAATGGTCTGATCCCTGTAGAGCTCAGTAGCGTAAGCTCCCTGAGATGGCTTCTCCAACAGTTGGAGTTAGGACCAAGATTTTCAAATTGAATGTACAAAGTCCATGCCTTAGGAAGGAGTTAACCATTGTGGAATAGAAAACTCATAATGAAACAAATTGCATGTGTGAAGAGAAAGGAATTTTTAGACATCATGTCTGTGGTCACTGGTCAGTATTGTTTTACATTCTGTCTGAAACTAATTGGATTTGTATGTCCTTGGCATCAAACAAAAAAAGGTTTGTGAGAGCTGTTCATTGGAGAAATTACCATGACTAAGAATATACTCTCCTACAATGATGCAGGACCAGATGGGAAAGGCCTGCAATAATTGTTAGAGGAATCTAGTAGATGCTAGATATCCTAACTAAAAGTTTTATGGCAATCCAAAATAATTCAGCTTCTGCCTAAAACAGAATTTCAGGGAATAGTGAAACAATTTGCAATATTCAGCAATAGGATTGGATTTTTTAATGGAGGACAGACTCGAGAGAATAACTATATGGGTTAATCACATCTGCAATAAAGAATAACAACAGAGAATTGAAAGAAGATGACATCTGGAATTCAAGACTCCGCTGTTTGATGGACTCATGGACATGGTTGTCATGGGTGGTTGCGTAGTGTGCCCAGGATGTCCACCATCTCCTAGGCAAGGCTTGGTTGATCGGGTTTATGCCCCGGCACTTGCCAGCTAAATGGGTGCCTGCGCAGGCATTGTGTGCTCACCTAATTTGCCCAAATCAGCTTGGCGCTCACCCAGCTCGGCCCAAACAAACTGGTTGAGTCAAGCCAAATCTAATTGGTTCTAGATTGGTGGCTGGGTTCAAACAGAATGGAACAGAGAAGACATTCGAGCTAAAAGGGTGATGTGTACTTGTATTCTAGAAGTTTAAATCAAATAATATCTTACTAATGCACTACATTTTAAGTAGAATTGATGTGTTAATTGTTGTCCATGGATCTTTGGTCATGTAATATAGATAGTCTATTGAAAATATTGTGAATTTTAATCATTGATTGAAATATGTGAAGGTATAAATAATTTTGTAAATCTTGTAACAATTTTGTCACCTTGGTGGTTGCTTGATCACCTAGGCTATAGCCTAGGATGCAAGAGGGTCCATCACCTAGTCACCTAGGCTATTTGATAATTATGGATGGCTGGCAGTTCCAGAATATTGCGAACAGCATCCTGATTTCAAATCTTTAGAGTAAAGATGGATAGCAGATCTATGATATAAAGAAGAAAATGATTAAGAGAGATGAGAATAATAAGCAGCAAAAAAGAGAAAGAGAGGAGAGGCCCGAAGCTTGTCCAAAAGGTCTCTCTATTTCCTCATAAAAAATATTCCAGTATATAGACCTTTCAGTCAGCTCTTCTGGACTCTTATAGACTCTTATAGATTTCAATATATAGACTCTTTATAGACTTTTAATAGACTCGACCAATCCTCTAGAAAATTCCTAGTTTGAGTCATCTAGGACTTCTACAAATATAGAAACATAACCCATCAGAATCTCACCAATTGACCTTCTATTTAACTCTTAATAGAACTTTTAGAAGATAATCGTTACTTTAGTGTATAGCACTTATGCTGCAGTGATGTGAACTTTAACTGACCTCTTGTTATGACTCAACTTATGTGGACTTAATCATCAACAAGTTTGAGGCCGTTGATGAAAATATTCTCGCGAACTGTTTCATGGTTATTCACTGCATCAGAGATGAGGCCTGAAGATGCCTCAATTGCCACCCTACCTCACAATCTTGGCCCTTTGTGGGTCTGAACAGCAATCTGGCTGCTTTTGGAGCTGATTTTTGAAGCTGTTGCACCCTCCCTAAGGCCCTAGCAGCTGTCTTCAATGTTCAATGTAGCATACAACAGTGGGTTTGGTGTTATAGTACACCATTTTGAACCTTAAAACCTAGAGCATATTCCAAAACTAATACAAACTTCACCAAGACTCAAGAGTCATATGTGTGCAACATTAAGTCCTTGACATTATCTTGATAAAAATAATCTTGTACAATTGATTATTGACTCCTGGCTCCAACTTGGGCTCAAAGCATTGATATGCTATAGGATATAGCACTAGGTAGTTCAGTGCATCTTCTTCTATGCATTGAATCATTAATCTGTCCTAAGTTCTGCTTGGGGGATGCTTTGATTATGTTTTAGACCATCTCTCATATCTTGTAGTGCCACCATTGGGTGGACATGATTGGGGAGCTCACTAGAATCTTTGGCCTCTATCATGAGCTGGGTGTAGCCTCTTTTCTATGCAACTGCTAAAACTTTGCATCTTCAAGTTATCTACTCGATTCATATACAATTAATTACCTGGTTACATTTATTCACCAAATCTGTCATTTCATGCATCCTTTGTTGGAATATATTTTTGGTTTATCTAATATTTAAGTGGTTAATAAGATAGAAGCACTTTCATGGCATTGTATTCCTCCACAGTCACATGTTTGAGGGGGATTTTTAAGCTGCACCAACTTTCTCTGACCTAATGAACCTAGATTCATCTCCATTCTGCTATTTTCTTGCAAGCATCTTTTTTTTGGAAGACTTCAAATTAGTGAACTTGCATTTGCCACGTTCTAAAGAATTTATTCTGATGTCACTCATTCATTGATCTAGGCAGCTTACAGTGCACAAGTATCTGACCTTAGTTTGCTACTATCGTTTGGTCTGCATATTATGCCATTTGACCTAGCCATTTAGGCATTTTGTAAATTTTCTTTAGAGAAACCAGTGGTGGGGCTAAACACAACAATCCGAGGTTCCATGGACTAACTTGAAATTTAAAACATCATTGCGCCCATTGTGATAGTTAGCTTTTGTTACTTAATGATGTACCATTTATCCCAGAGTTTTTACAGCATGCCATGCACTAACCTAAATATCCTGCCCTTTTATTGCCATCTGTTGGGAGGACTACTAACTCATTGTCCAGGAGCTAGTTACATTTTTTTTTTTGCTTAGTTACATTATTTAAATTAACATGCTGTCTGCCTGTATATTCTGTAACTTGTCATGTCCTCGTTAATTTTTTTTTTGTTTTGTATATTCATGACCATTGCTTTGTTCATGATACTTCATATGAGTAAATTGAGAGTTGACAAATACATTACCAAAGGCAGGATGGACTTCATTTACTGTTTGTGGGAAGCTGCGGCGCTTAGTCAAAGTGCAAAAGGTGCTCTTTTGTTTTGGACATGCATGATAGCGAATTGCTTGCTTATGTGAAATTCTCATGCTAAATATTTTATTCATAGATCGGGCATGCTGGTACTCTTGACCCGATGGCAACTGGTTTGTTGATTGTTTGTGTTGGTAAATCAACCAAATTAGTGGAAAGGTACACCTTTTTGCCTTTTGATTATACATTAATCTTGTTATTATTAGATAAGCTGCAAAGTTTTATAGAAATAATCTTTTGCTTTAGGATGACTAAGGATGTATTTTGTGCTTAGTCAAGTTAAAAATAATGGTATATGCTATCATCATGCAAAACACATTTATTGATGCTGTATTCTCAACCAAACCTCCTACGGAAAACATAGTTATGCATAAATTGCAAACCTGATTTTCGAAATATTTTATTGACCATTTTAAGTGGCAAGGGAGACTGCTGCATTTGAAAAGTAATAAGCTTGTGCTAGGTCAAAGAAGATCAAGCTAAACCGAAAAGGAGAAAGGAGAGAATGGAAGAAGGAAATCAAGGTTCACTGACTCGGAACTAGACACAAGTCGGTATGTCCTTGTATCGAACTATATAGGGCCCGAACTGATATGGAAATAAAGTGAGAACCGGGAAAACAAAGAAAGGGAGGGGGGAGAGAGAGAGGGAGAGGGAGGCTGGTGTTGGCCACTGGGGCTCCGTGGTCTTCCACAAGGGAGATTAGAGAGAGAGAGAGATAAAGAGAGGGGGAGGAAGAGAAGGAGGGAGCGAAAGGTGGCGAGAAGCCCGTTGGAGGGTTGCTAGGCGACGGAAAGCCTCCTGCAGAGGCCGACGGTCCTCTGGCTGCCTCCCCACCACCTTCCTCTGCCTCCCTCCCCCCTCTCTAATCTCACTCACGGAGGACCGCAATTCTCCGGAGGCCTTCGTGGCCCTCCAGTGGCCTCGGTGGGCATTGCTGGCCTTTCCATCTTTTTTTGTTCCCTCTTTTTTTTCTCTCTTCCTCACTTTCCTTCTCCGTCACATCGTTTTTGTTGGCATTCCGAATTGAATGCCTGGACCGCATCAATTGGCCACCAGTATGGTTTAGCATGCTCTGAATTGTCTGGTTCAGCAAACCATGAAAGAAACATATATTCTTGTCAATTCTCTACATTTTTTTCTTCTTTTTTCTGGCTCTTTTTTAAAACCCTAAAGTACCTACACTTAATTTAGCTTATTGATTTAACTTGATTATTTAATTTGGTCCAATGATTTAACTTAATTAATCATGAACCTTAAACCAAACTTTTTACAATAAAAACCAGAACATGACATTCATGTCCCTCTTTTTTTCCTTTAGGCCATGGTAACTTGATCAAATTGAGCATCTTTGGTTCGCCTAACACATCCAAAAGATCATCTCATAACAACACCCAGTCTCATATAGAACTTTGCAAAAATGGACTTCCAAGTTCAAACTATAGGCGAAAAAGTTAGTGGGTGTAAGTATAGCGACCAAGAAGTAAGATCTTGTATTGACTTGTTGGAGAAATAACATTAGAATAACAATTCCTTAGCTAAAACTAATTTTATGTTGCTCGAGACAAATAGAAAATACTTGGTCTTTCAATTTCAAAATGACCTTCCTTTCATTGCTTGGTCCTTTATATATCAAAGGGCTTGGGTAAAGTTTTGTTAGAAATGTAATAATGGTAATTTTGTAATGGGAGGTATATTGAACATGAAACTCAAATTTTGGTAGAACAATAAGGAATTTGAATGTTGGTAGAGTGCCAATAACTTAAACCTTGAATGGCAATTCTTGGGAGACATAATCCAAAAGGGAAGTTAAGCTACTTCCAGTTAAGCCCAAGTTTAGATGCCCAATATTTTGGGGAAAGCAGCTTTCAAGTGCACACAACTTCCAAGGGAAACCAATATCACATTTTCAAAATTTAATAGAGAGCAACACATTGACTGTAAGTAACTTTATCTAAAGTTGAGATTCAGAAACTCTCTGGCCAAAGTAGAAAGCGACCCATGTTTGTTCTTCCGTTGATATTGAACTTAATGAAACTTTGTCCTCTTCATCAATCAGCTCTCACTCCAAGAAAAATGAGTTCTGTTTCATTGGTTGCTAGGCCATGATGATGTAGTGTTATCTCCCAAGGTATTGTCAAAAGCAACACTTGTTCTTTCATTAGTTTACCAAATTGGATGACATAGATCTCAGGAAATGGTGGGGTACTCCTACATAACCAGCCCCACCTCTACCATGAAAGAAGACATTGCTTGTAGACTAGTGTTAACTTATTTACATTGATGTTATAATTTGATATAAACAAATTGTGGAGACATTCTAGTTCCATGTAATGAAATTATATTATGGGATTGTATTAGAGAGAATGACTATAGAACTAGAAAGTTAGATAAAATCTGATATCCTATTACTATAACCATAATCATAACCATTATCATTTCTCCATCTATTAGGGGTTGGTCTTTGCCAAGAATTCTAGCATTCTTCTATCTATCTAGGGTCGGTCTTTGCCAATAGTTCTTGTTAAGGACCACCTCATATATTATTCAGGCTTGTATATATCCTTTCTCATAACCTCCATCTATGTGACCCTAGGTACTCCCCTCATTTCTCTACATACTTCAACACAAATTAAATTGCCCCTTCTTGTTGGAGTCCTCTTAGATCTTAGTCTCGTATCCCTATACAATCACAATATTTTTTTAATCATTTTGTCCTTAATTTGTGCAAATCATGTAGATTTTCTAGTGCAACAATTTTTAATTCTAAGTCCCCTAGTTTTACCACACATTCATTTCAACATTTTGACTTTTTACTACATTTAACCTGTCATCTTAGACTCTCTCTATTGCCAAATTGTTATTTATACACCATTGTCAGTCTATGCATTAATATTGATACATTAAAATAACTTGGTAACTTCAAGAACTTTAAGATAAGGATTAAAGTCCTAGTGTTGGTACCCTTCTCAGTTTGGTCCCAGGTCAATATGATATTGGGATGTAGGATGGGTTGAAATAGACTAGATAAACATTAACAACAAGAATAAAGAAAAGAAAATAAAAATTTGTGTCCCAGGATGCAAGTCCGTCCCAAGTGTCACAATGCAACTGTCTTGGGCCCTTGGCCAATGCGAACTAGGACAGTTGGGATGTCCCAATTCATGAGCAAACCGGTATACTGGGGGTGTCCTAGGTGCCATTCTCTTGTTGAAATGGTATGGTACTAGTGGGATGCATCAGGACACAATGAGGTGTGAATCCTTGCTTACAACTTTGAAAATTAATTTTAATTTTTTATTTTTGTCTTGTAAAAACTTTTGCTTGGGAGTAGTTTGTCCAGCTCAAAGGAAATAATAAGCATTGTTAAGATGAAGAGATGTCTAGGATATGAATGGAATTACTGGGTTGGTTATGAAACTGGTAGCATTGACATGACAGCTCAACTGGGGTTACCTTTGTAATATACTGAGCCGTTTTATGGATTTTGGTGCCAGATGAGGGCATTAGGATGCACCCTTGTTTTATAGAGTTTTTTCATTAAGATCCATACAACTTATCATATTGTGGCATCAATGCATCGTTTACATTGCATGTTGCTGATATATAACATGAATGATATAGATATGTATGCATAGACATGAATAGACATTTCTTTCTCTTTTGGTGCATACAAGTGAGAATTCTTGTAAATTTTAAAAGAACAATGAACCGATCTACAGATTTCACAAATATATGTTGGACTCATTTGCTAGTGTTGAAATGAAAACCTTTGTCATATGTGAGTTGATAGAAATTCTACTTATGGTTGTGTCTACAGATATCAAGGTATGATCAAGGGTTATAATGGTGTTTTCAGGCTGGGTGAGGCTACTTCAACTTGGGATGCTGATTCACCGGTCCGTTTGCTGGTTTTCGTTTTAATTTATATTAAATATTCATTTGCAAAGAAACTTATGCTTATTGAATATGTTCAATTGCTAATAGAACTTTAATTGTGAAGTCTTTTTGCTTGACCTTAGGTTGTGTGACATAACATTGGCAACCATGTTATCAAATCATTGACAATTGCAAATTTGGTTCTTAAATTCATTATTGCATATAACTCTTTTATAGCTTTGTTCTTCTAGTGACATCAAACAACAAAGTGACATAACATTGGCAATTCAAATGTTATCAAATCATTGACAATTGCAAATTTGGTTCTTAAATTCATATATTGCATATAACTCTTTTATAGCTTTGTTCTTCTAGTGACATCAAACAACAAAGTTCATCTGGAATAGCATGTGGTTATTCAAATTCAAATAGGAATTATTTTTCCTTATGTTTAGGTTTGTGGTTTTGGTATGAGATGCAACACCCCTGGCTTCCCGTAGGTCCTACCTGATATTTTGCAAGGTCCATCTTTCTTACAGGTTAAAAGTTAAAATTTTAAAACTTTGATTTTGATATTATATTTAGAAATTGGTTGTAGATTTTCATTGCTAGGTTAGGGAGATGTGAAACTGATTGTTGTCAACAATGCAATTGGGATATTGAAGTAATTGGAAAGTTCAGCATAAGATCATTTGAAGGATCACTTGTTACATGATTAAAATAATTTATTTTTGTTGGAAGCCAAATCACCATCATTTAATCTGTTCTGGCAACTCTCTAAGCTGCATCCTTTATTTTGGCAACATGACTAGGCTCCCAATATTTTGTTTTCTTTCCTATATATAGAGGCAAGAAAATGCAAGACCATGATGCTGGAATTGTTAGGGCATGTATATGGCTGCCTCTTAAGGGGGAGGTTCATTGACGATTCTAAAAGATCTTTGTCATAAGGGTAAAAGTAGTTATTTATCTCGATTAATTCTATAAAAATGTCCCCATTTGTTTGGTGTTGATTCTTATATGGATGAGATAACTCATAATGGGAAATCATGATAAGATGAAAAAGGCTTTGAAGATCTTTTCAAGTATTTTGTTTAAAATTAGAATGTTTATGGAGTGGAGAACAGCCTTCTGAGAAGTCTTTTGCAGACATCAATTTGGTACATTCAACCAATATGCTCTGATCCTTGATCACTATGAAAGGGCAATAAATAAGTATATATAGTTATAGACTTCATTTTGGAAACTTGAACTTCTTATCAGCTTAGATAACATTATCATTATGCAATATAGCAAGGGTAAGAGGAATTAGAGGCCCTCTTTTTGATGTACACATTTATGTTATTTAATAAACGAGGCATTGTCTCAAAGTCCACGTTTCATTTTAAGAATTGCTCTGTGTTTCTAAGTTTGCATGATTGTTCTCAAAAGTGGACAATGGAGCTTTCTTCATCATTTTGTTTAGTCACGAATGGGAAAATGGTTTCTTAATTATCAATATGCCTTGTACACGAAAAAATATCGGTGTACATTATAATTTTATCAGATCTGTACAAGTTCTTTACCTAGAGCTTTTGATATTTTTGGTCGATGCCAGTTTTTCACATTGATGAAGATGGGCAAGTGTTTTCTTCTAAAATAAAAATATCATGGTGTGGTGGTTGACTCCTGAAATACTTATCTGGATGGGGTTAATGGGTGATCAGGAAGGGCCATGGCCTAGGCCAGCAGCCTCCATTGCACTCTGGGAGGAGGGCTGGTCTTACCATCACCCCAAGTGGGAGAGTGGACATCATATTGGTGGTTGACACCCAAAGCTCATTCAGTATCAAGACATATTGTACGATATTGTATAATATTTATAAATAATCAAGCTCGCTGTCAGGAGTTACGACAGATCCTAGCAAATCCCATACCATTTGGTAATTTTTAGCATTTTACGATAGCTGATTTTATCATTGAATATCAATGGCTACACTATGTTGTGGTTTAGTAAAACTTGCTCAAAACCTAAAATGAGACAAGATTAGACCTTGTTATTTTGGGGAATGATATAAAATCATTCTCTCACCCTTAAACACTCTTGAAATCCTGAAAAACCTGTTAATTATGTTCAACTTCTTAAGAAGTTATGAACTGAGTTGTGGCCTTCAATGGTGTCTATGTATACCCATCCTTAGATTAAAGTCTGTATACTCTTTATTTTTTTCATCTCCACTGTTGAATCCACTAAGTAATAGACATTGCATTTGTTATATTTATGCAAATACCAATACACATATGCATCATCACAAGTAAGAGTAAATATGAATTATCATAAATGTTTTATTTTTCTAATAGGGATGGAGTTGAATGACATTAAAAGTGCCCCTAATAGGAATGCTTGGCAAATGAGGCTTCTTAAAGCTGACCCCAAATAGTTAGGATACAGGTTGATAGTTATTGGTTGTTAGGGAAGGAGTGCTGGGGTGTTGCTGTTATCTGACGAAAGGGAGAGTGAGAGGAGGATAAACTAGGGTATAGGAAAAGAAAGACAGATTGGATCACAAGAATGGATGGCTGTGATTGACATGGGGCAGGAATGCTCTTGACTACAAATTAGGGTTACAGTTTCTCATGAAAATAATGTACATTAAATAAAGTATCCCTTAATTTGTTTTCCATCAGGGGCAAAAATGGCAAACCCAAGGAGCTCAGCTTGTGCTTTTAGTGTATATAATAATATATAATAGGGGACTGATTAGTTTTTTGCCCCTAAATTATGAATTATTGATATTTACATATAGAATGAACGCCCATGAGTTTGTTGCATAGCTTGTATATATGGCCGGTCCTTGGTCAAAACTAAACTTTTCTTGTTGATGTTATTACCTGGATATTATAAAGTTATAAACAAAACTGATTTTAAATTGGTTGTAAACTTGTAATTGTTAATTAGCTTACTTAAATGTTATGT
Source organism: Areca catechu (assembly GCA_021397845.1). Taxonomy (NCBI): domain Eukaryota; kingdom Viridiplantae; phylum Streptophyta; class Magnoliopsida; order Arecales; family Arecaceae; genus Areca; species Areca catechu. The sequence goes on along the minus strand of CM038048.1, from coordinate 86,304,762 downwards.
TCGTTTGATTGCTACCGTGGGCATAAAATTTGTATATATTGTCTTTTTTTCAATGCCTTGTTTTTGAATGACTACCCTGAATTGTCTTATGAATTATGATGTTATACCTTTATGAAGCAGTGCCTACATGAGTTTACATGCATATACATGGGGTATCAAATTGTTAGGTCATAGGTGGTCTGCTTGAAGGAGCACAGCCTAGGGATAGGGAATAATATTAGATCATCTCATGCAGCAACCATTTGTCCAGAAAGATAAGTTGGAGCAGCTGAGAGGATAGCCATCTAGGACCCATCATTACAGACTTGATATCATCTCAACTCAGTACCAGTTAATGATGAAAACATGGTATACTATTTTGTGCATCCTTTGGAATGATACTATAATTATGGAAGGCATTTTTCTTTTTTCTTTTTTTTTTTGGTGAGAAAGCCGACAATTCTTAGAAATATGACAAGGCAACAAAACTATCACTACGCATAATCAAAATCAGAAGAAGCTACAAAGCTATTGGTTGAGAGAAGAGAAAAAAGGCTGATTTTTGTGGGTACACAAACTAACAGTAGCCATATCAGCATGCACAGGTTATGTATATCTTTTGGTTTGCCAATGAATCTTCAGCTTGTTTCACCTTTATCAGACAAGTTATCGGAGAAAGGATCAATGCAACATTGAATTTTGATCATGCATTATTCCAGGATGAGTATCTTATTACTTCTTTTGGTTAATGACTTACAGCAACACTATCAAATATTGTATTGACTTTTGTGAACATAAGTATTTCTCAGCCCTCATGTATTGGATGTAAGTGCCAAATGCAACGAGCTGTGGCTTCTTATTACTGTATATATGATAGAATGGCAAAATAACTGATAACATGTTCGATTAAATTTAAAGAGATTGAAGTCAATGGAGATATTTTTTAGAATATTTAAAACTTCCAAGTAGTATGTGGTTGCAATCAAACTGACAATTTTAGTATGTACTGGAATATTGGGCAACAAAGAATTTGCAAATAATTCGGATAAGCATTAACAAATATTTGAATGTTTAAATGCATCTGCTTATAGTTGGAATCAGGGGCATGTGCAATGAAGGAAGCTTAGTAGTTAGTAGTTGACCTAATAATTTGTGGAAGCTCACAGTAACGGAGGGGGAGAGAGAGAGAGTTATTTGTGATTGGCTGTAAGGGTTTGTGACATCTTTCTAGTTTATAATTTAGCAATATTAGGTCATGAGTGGTTTTGAAGGAATTCAATGCCATCCCTAGATATATATGATGAGGCTTTGTTTGTGTTTATTTGGCTGTATTCCCTGGTTGTTGTACCATGGTTTTTGTGTTTGCAATCCATCGGTCTGTTCTTGAAATCCTGCTTTTACTTTTGATGATTTGGCTAGTTTTCTGCTATCCTAATAAATTATTATATTGGTCTTCATAATCATCATTTTCTTTTATAGTTTTGATGGAACAGCTGTCTTTGTTATCACTTCTAGATAACAATTACTATTTCCTGACCAGGTCGTCCAAAGAGAACCATGGGAACACATCAAAGATGAGGATATAAAAAAGACTGCTGCATCTTTCTTGGGAGAGATATGGCAAGTCCCTCCTATGTTTTCTGCCATTAAGGTTGCTGATCTTGCTAACTCTCAAACACATCTATTCATTTCCACATGAGTGTCATTTATTCTCTTGATAATGCTAGAACCGCAAACTGGTAAAGCTTTGGAAGCTTGGATTTCTACTTCAAGCTATGTTTGATTTACTAGAGCACGTGCACAAATGGAATTAGAATTTTGACCTTGGCGTTGTTCTGTCATTTGGTTTGACAATAAGTAATGGAATCATATTTCTTTTAGAATCACCATTCCTTCAAATGAAGGAATGATGATTCCACTCATAAATGGGAAGAATAGTTATTCCCATGAGAGTATTAAACTATGAATAACGATATTTTTGGTAATGAATGAGTTACTGACATTTATGGTGTAAATAATAAGTAATATTTTTTATGGTATATAATAACAATAAATAATTTATCGTATATAAATCAATTATTGTTGATTATGGTATAAAATAAAATTAAACAATCGACTACTATTCAATTTAAAACAATATTTTATTAAAAAATATAAAGTTACACGAGTTGTAATATTATTGCCAATTGTTAGTCTAAAGTTTAAGATGTATTATATACTAGCAAGTGAGCATTTTGCATTGCACATTAAAGGATAATAAAAATAAGAATGTAAATATAAAATAATATTAATTAATAATATTAAACAGCCTTAAATAATAATAAATAATATTAAGCATAAAATAATATTTATTAGAAAAATAATTTTAAAATTAATGAATATAATATATTAAAATAAAAGTAATATAAAATAAAACTTAGAAAAATAAAGTTATAATGCTCATCAAAATGCCAAGCATAAAAAAAAGGAAAGCATGTTAATTAAAGTTTAAAAACATAAGCAAAAATAGGAAAAAGCGTAACAAAATATAAATAAATAAAAATAAAATATTAAATTATAATACCAAATATAAATAAAATATTATAAAATAAAATAAAATAATTAATGTAACTAAAAAAGAAAGTATGGATTATGGTAAAATTATAAGCTCTCACAAATCACGATCAATCAAAATATTGTAAAAGTAAAATGAAATATAAGAAAATATATTAATTGGAATAACAACATGAAGTAAAAAGAAAATATAAATAATGAAAATAATGAGCCATGATAATATTCTAATGGCTGTTACTTAAAGGTTTGCCAAATAGATAATATAATCTAATGGACAATCGAAGGCCTCCAAAAATTGTAATGATTGTCATTATAAGATTTGATTCTATTCCTTAGTCAATGATATATTCGAAAGTTGATATAGAATTTATTCAGTCTAATATAAAACTAGTTAAATTTAGATATAAACTGAATTGGTATTTCTTTTCCATGAACTCCTTCATTTCTACCCGTCAATTGAATAGGAACCACTATTTCCGATTCTCAGCCCTCTGTTCCCATTCCATTGCAATTCCCATCTCAATACTTCTTTGTACCTCTGAACCAAAAGTAGTCTAAGAGAGCGTTGTCATATCTTTTTAGTTCCTTGCTTCAAACTCTTTGTCATGTGTCATGTCAATTTGTAGAAGAGAATGACCTAAACATTGCTTAGGAGAGAATAATTTTGGCAAACCAGTAGATTTATAGTACATCGACTGTGCCAAGCAACTGAGTAAAGTTTCTCACACAGTTGGTAAGATATGCTTTTGCTAATAAACTCAACCTGAAGGATGATGTAGCTATCTCAATTTGCAGATCTATTTCTATGGATAGAACTGGCAGGCATGTTGTGAAAGTGATTTAGTGTCCATGGGAGATTAAATGTTTATTTCTGAAAAATGGTTTTCTCACATCAATTGATTTAGTGCATTTGAAGCTTTTAAAAAATCATCAGAACCATAATACTTGAACATACATATCAGCTACCAAGCTTTTAAAGCCTGGTCATCAAGAAAAAAAAATGTCTGAGGTTTCTTTTCCAAAAATAATTATTTTGTTTTAGTTCCTGATGGAGTTTCTTGATTAATTTCAGGTAGGTGGTGAAAAGATGTATGAGAAAGCAAGGAGAGGGGAGATGGTTGAGCTCTCACCAAGACGCATATCCATATATCAGTTTGATATTGAACGCAGCCTAGATGACAGGTCATTTTGACTACTAAAAAATATTATTCTTAGCAATTTTTGATTTTTTTTTCCTGTTTCTTCTGCTACATCCCAACATGAGCAATAGATCTTATCTTAATTTTTGCACTTTTGTTAGTATTAAGTATTTACCTTGCACCAAGATGCAATTTGTCAAGTAGTAATATACGCTTATATTATAAAAGGAGGTATACTTTTATTGGTTTATGCTAGTGACTAGTTAGGTTGGTCTGTGAATTCACAACTGGTTTTCAAGGTTTCCCAATAGGACCTTCCTTTGTCCAAAATTGCCTTTGCCAGGATAGCACACAAAAAAAAAAAACTAAAAGGGAGAACAGGTTGTCAAATGTCAACTTTAAATGATCATGCTTTGTATTGTAAAGTTAGCACTGTCTACATGTATGAATGCCTGTTGGCTGAGGTCAGACTTGAAGAAAACTGAAGAATATTGGTTCAAGCTCTTGAAAATATCTTAAAAGATGTTGAACACTCTATATGGTGATTGTGATTTACCCAAATTGGTAGCTTGGAAAAGCAAATGCCGTTCCATGTTTAGCCAAACTCAAGCCTGCCAGAGAGAATAATAAAAAGATGGAAATCAGAGACTGCTGTGTTTGAGTAGGCATGGCTGCTGACACAGGAGTGGATCATCATGGACTAGCAAGTGACTTGGTGATAGATAGCCAAAACATATGAATGTCTTTAACACAGCATTTGCCCCATTTGAGGTGCAACGGAAGTCTTCAGAGAAGGGACTCCTGACTTTTCATGTCCTTAAGATCATTATCGGTGCTAATTATCTAGGTGAAGGTTATGGGTGGTTTTAAAGAGCTGCTGTTTGAGGACTCATCAAGGTGTGAGGATTTAATGCGGAGCTTCTTGTGATCAACAATGAAGCTTTCATTTACTTTAGCTACACTAGTAGAGGCTTTTGATTTGCATCAAAAATTGTTTAGAATTTCAACTAACAATATTAACACTAATGATGTTAGAGGCATGTAAATATGAAGTAAATATTAACTATAACCAAGGTTTTAAATCCCGTGGGACAGGGCAATCCCGATTTTTTCATAGAACGGGATGCATCGGCGTCCCGCCCCATCCCGATACTCGGGACAACGGATGTCCTAAGGTGTCCCGATTGGGACACTGGGATGCTGGCAGGATGTCCTGTCCCGACACATGGGATGGTACCCCGTCCCGATGTCCCGTGGGATGTCCCGTCGGGACCTGAATCCTTGACTATAACAGAAGCTATCTTTGAGACATACCATATGCTTAGCTTGTAATAGTTTAATTTATATAATAGCAAGGATGGCTACGCTGATGGACATTTAAGAATACTTGGAGATTTTATTTTTTTGCATATGCAATTAACTCTTTAGGTGTGTTATTTGAACTGCATTGATAGATCAAATTTAGCATAGTGCTTACTGTTGCACTGCTTGTTACCCCTCCTTCCCAAACTTGGACACACTCAACAAGATTTAATAAAAATTAAAAACAAAGATCATCTATATTTTCTCATTTTTTAAAAGCAATTCTATTGTGAAACATTCTCAACCCTTCATGCTTGAAGTTACGTTTCATAAGTATGAAGAACCTTCAGAATTCAGAATGCTTGTGTATATCTACATGCTCTGCAAAATAATAGTGGCATAAGCATTATTATTGCCATGAAGAATTACTTCTATTAATGCCTAAATTCATCTGAAAATCTTAAACTTTTGATAGAGAAATAATTGTATCTGTTGGTAGGCATTTGCACCACTAGTATGCATTTAAATATGCTGGATATTTAGTTTGCACCTAACATTGAAGGCTTGTTTCGTTCAATAATCAGGAATTGTAATTATGACTATAGTGAAAAGGTAATATTATTTTATACCTTATTGTCATCCTTGACATTTTGGCTGTAAATTTCGAGATTGAATGATGATTGTGCTGACTGATCATGACAATTATCCATGGAAGGCTTTAAACAATTTACTGTTTAATCTGAATCCAGTAAGTGGACAGGTTTCTTTTCTTGGTCATTATTTGCTAGCTTCCATTCTTGAGAACTAAATATGTTAATTTATTGCATGTAAATTTGAAAAGTGATAAAGAAGATATGCAGCAACGTTATTTCTTTCTTATTGGCACCTTGTGCTTTCTCAGATTGATCACATTGCAAATGCCCTCGTCAACCTTTGGATGATTTGAGTAATTACAGCTTAACATATTTAAGGGGTTCTAAAGACTCTGTGTTGTTGTAGTTGAGCAAAGAATCTCAAGAATTTAAGGTTGAGCTCAATCACAATGCATCCATATTTTGCGGAGATCAACAGTGGTGATTGTCTTTAAAGGAATTGATGTTCATGGCCCTTTATAACGAAGTAGTATGGTAAGGAGGGAAGAGAGGAGAAAAAAAATAGAAAAAAATAAAGAGCAGTGGTGGTGGATGGACTAACCACCTTGGTCATGTGTCAGTTAATTAAATTTTAATGCTAGGGTGTTCATTTTAGGGGACCAAACAAACTGTTTGGGAGAGGATCTGACAATTCAAGGATCTAAAACAAAATGCGTGAAGAGTAAATCCAATCAATATAATGGCAGGATGAATAAATAGGATTTCTTAAATTTGGAGGAGTTTTGATTGACTTTGTATCTCCATTATTCATTCGTAGAATCTGACTTTTTAAGCCACTTTAGAGTGATGTAATAGTGTTTCTGCTTTTCATGATATAGATATAAAATATGTAGGTTCTAATGAATTGGCCCTTGAGTGCTTTTCTTCTATTATTACAAATAAGTAGAGAGAGGGTAAAAAACAAGCACTGCTAGTGCTTTAGACTCGAGAAACATGTGCATGCTTCATTAGTAGGCAATTTTTTCATATATATGTCTAGTGGCAAGAATGAGTTCTATATGATATCTATATTCCTTTTTGATGGGTAAACCATAAACTTGATCCTAAGATCCAAGGGGTAATATACAGTTGTCAAAAAGCTGAACTGGTCAAAGATCATCAACATATTGCTTTACATTTCCAAATATGATTCAGGCACAACTTTGGTAGGGGATGGGTTGGGGCAAGTGTGGTTAAAACGTACTGCTTTACCGTATGATCTTTTAGAGTGTAATCTATTGGTGGTGTTTTTTTTCCCAATTCTTGTATATTAACATAGTTGGCTTAGTGTCATTATCATGTTTTATTTATATTCTGCAGGCAAAATTTGATATTTCGAGTCACTTGCTCAAAGGGGACATATATCCGTTCTCTTTGTGCTGATTTTGGGAAAGCTCTTGGTAGGTATGTTTTTCTCACACCCTATAATAAATTACATAAAAATATCCTGAACTAGTTCTTTCAGTTTGTTTATATATTTATATTGTTTGAGAGCAAGATATCTTATGTTATTCCCTAAAACAACTATTTTGTCTTAGTCTTATTAGGAATCTTACTGCAGTCCTGCTAGGAATCACATATTACCATATATGACGATCCTGTACTCTATTTAAAGACCTCTAGGGCTCTAAGATCAATGAATAACAATCTTTTCCTTTTTCTTACAATGGTATCAATCTCCCTTCCTTCCACAACTCTAGTTGGTCCTCTTTCGGGATCTTCCCTTCAAAAGGGATCTAGGCCCACCACTGGATCCCCTTTTAGGATCCCCCTTCCTACAACCCACCACCACAATTGAGACTCCCAAGCTCGGACAAACCCACGAACAGAATCCCAATCGTAAGCACTGCTTCTCCACACCAAACCACCTCCTCTCAGAAAGAAAAAAAACACTCCTCTCCATAGATCCCCCTCCGTTGTTAGCTACCAAGATCCCCTATTCGGTCCCTCATAGCCTCCCATCCGATCCAGATTCGTAAAAGAAAAAACAAAAAAAAGGAGAAGAAAGCACCATAGGGGAAGTCATTCGCAGTTGCTTGGAACCACCCTCTCTCCTCCTTGTTGCCCGTGCAGCCTCCATCGTCGTCTTCGGAATCGTAGCATCAAGGTTCTCGCCACCGCTACTCTCATCCTCCTCAGCCCCAAACTCGATGACCGTTGCCTTCTTGCTCTTTTGCGATTGCTCCTCTGCTCCCTGTTCTCCGTCACCTTTGCCGTCGCCGAATCCACTGGAGTCCCTCGCTCCTAACCTCTGTCTTGGTTTGTTCCTGCTTGGTTGCTGCAAGCTTTTGCTTGATCGAGACTCGTGAGACCTGACGAAACCACAAAACTCTAGGGAGAACACAAGTTTCCTGTTCGGTCGATCGAAGCCTCCTACCTGTGCTCATCGTCGCCGACCTACCATCGGGAAGATTCTCTCCTCTTCCGATGACCCCTTTGGCACCCGCTCATCTTCGAAGCCCTCGCCTCCGGCGAGATCGTGCTCATCGATGCCAAGCTCGACACCATCTGCGCCGCCATGGATCGGGACCTCTTCAAGCATGCCATCTAGCCCGGCTACCGTCATACCTATGTCGGCCCCATGACACCGGAGCTCCTCGAGCAGGTCCTCGATGCTGAGCACCCTAGCACCCTTCTCCCCACCATTGGCGGTCCGACCGCCCTCAACCTTGCCATTGCCACCTTCCCCTGCACCCAGAGCTGTCGTCGTGCTGTCGCCCTTTGCCATTGTCGCCTCTTATTGTCGAGCATCGAGCCTCTCACCGGAAGGGACGACGGGGGCCAGAAGTGCACAACCTCAGTCCACCGGCACCCCTCTCCCAGGCTCTAAAGGTCTATCGGGTTGCTATAGATCTAGATCCCTAGATCCAATCAAAAAAAAAAAAAAAAAAAAAAGAGAAAAAAGGAAAAAAGGAAAAAAAAGCAGAGAAGAAAAGAAAAGAAAAAAGAAAGAAAAAAATAGAGAAAAAAGAAAAAGGACAAAAAAAGAAAAAAAAGAGCAAAACAGGTCCAACTATCTTGAAGCTCTTTTCTATTATGGAGTTGCAATTTTTTGTTTTGCTCGCGGAATGTGTTACAGGCACCTAGAAATAATTATTCATAAAAAAAAAAAAGATGCTGCCTTCTCTATGCCTTATGTTGACTGATGATAAGTTCTTCTCCTTGATCTTCACTTCTATGTAGTGATATGGATTTCTCTTTCTTGTGTTGTTGTCATTGTTATCCTCGGCTCTTTGTGGCATTATCTTTGTAAGTGGCAGGAAGATATTTGGCTCTCACCTGATCATCTCTGTGGACAAGACCGACACTCCTTTTATCGCCTTCTTTCTGATAGCAAAACAGTGACCAACTCTATGGACAAGCAGGAAGATGATTATGTAGTTCTCACTTGACCTTGTTCACTTACTCAGCTTAGGAAGATAATTATATACTCTCACCTAGCTTTCTTCACTTACTTTCCTAGATACAAAAGAGGTATAAGTATTATTATCCTATTACTCGATGGCTATACTGCTTTTTTTGAATCTATCTCACTTCTCTCATTTCGAGAAGTAGAATCCTTGTTTGGACCTTCTCTTCCGACTTCGGCTTCGTTCCTACAAGGCGTTCCTTTCTCGGATCTTGAGCAGTCTCTGAAGACTGCTGATAGTTCATTCTATTTTTCAAGACTCGGATACCTTATTCGAGTTCGGCAGATTAGCTTGCAGATATCTTCATCAAAGCTCTGAACTTCATTTTTGGTTTTCTAGTATATATTCCAAGCTAGGTTTAGTTGATATTTTATATTATTCCCTAGAACAACTACTTTGTCTTAGTCTTAATCTTATTAGGGGTGTTATTGCAGTCCTGTTAGGAGTCACGTATTACCATATATGATAATCATATACTGTATTTAAAGGCTCTAGGGTCCTAAGATCAATGAATAATAATATTTTCCTTCTTCTTAACATATATCATTAAATTATGGATATATTGAGACAAATACAGAAAAAGAAGGATGTTGTGCCATTTTTACTATTTTTATTTTGTCTACAATTTTTTTTTAACATTTTGAGCATTTTCATTTTTCTGTGGTCTTTAGTGCTACTGCTGAAGATTTTTCTGTCACTTCAAAAAAATTGTACAAGTTGTGCAGGTGGGATAATTAATCTGTTATTCTTTGTAATTGGATGCAACTTGCATTTAAGCTTGGACATTGATGCAACAACCATTAGCGACCACTTATACTAAGAAAGCCTTTTCATAGTTTGGCATGTAGTTGCTTCCCCTACCTTCTCTCTCTTCACATCACTCCCAATCTTATGTCTCTCTTCATCATTTCCTTTTTAACTTTTGTATCATATGTATGAGTTGTTTAAGTGTCTCTGCCTTTCTTCAATGGTGTCCCCTTTGATCTGCTATCATGTTCTCTCCTGCAGGATATGAAGCATACGTAGATTGTTTTTTCCAGTAATAGAACTAGGAGAGCAATGTTGTATGAGATCCTGAGTCACTGACTCTTTTGGCTTATCATTGGTTTTCTCTGATCTTATTGGTGGAATAGGTGCAAGTCTGACCTAGAACCTTATTTTCACCCTTTTTTCCTAGCCTGAGACCAAGCTGGGTTTTGCATCAGCTTTTCAATTGTTCAAGTACTTCTCACATTAAGCCAAATAAGGCTGCCATGAAGAGAAGAGGTGTAAATTCTGCTTGGGTTATGATCATGTTTGCCATGAAGGTTCAACAAGTCTAAGTCTGTGGTTTTGGAGATGATTACATATGGAAATGTAAAAGGAAATAGATCCTTTTCATTCTCTTATCTACAGGATCTGTATGGGTATCAGGATGGATGCAAGGTTCACTATATGGTACCGGGCATACTGTACCGGTACCGAATCAGCATGCAACATCATACTGTACCGGTACTTGGTACGTCTCATCATCTCGTATTGTAATAGGATGGTTCCGGTATAGGGTCCAGTTTCGAGACAGCGAACCTTGATAGATGGCTTGGTATTGAAAAAATTATAAAATTCTCTTTTCACTTTCACACGGAGAAGGCTGCTTTCGGGGAAGAGGTTTTATGCTGCTTGTGTTATGATCATGTTTGCTATAAAGGCTTTATTAACTTATAATATTTCCCTTTTCTTTCAATTCACGTAGTCTTTGTGATGATCCTTAACTGCATATACTCAAATGCTCCATGTTTATGCACTAATTAGTAGTTGTTGTTAGCAACCTTGTGCATGATCTTCAATTATGCTAGGTCAGGAACATGTGGTTAAATCACTTTTCATGCTGTAGGAACATAAATGACTTATGTTGAGGTGGATGGGAAGGGAATGTGCAAAGATCGTTAATAGTCTTAATATTCTTGCTTTTATTTATTTAACTAGTTTTTTTTTGGGTTTCTATTTTCTACATTGCAACATATGCTAACATGTGCTATCATTCCTGTATGTGCAATTATTAATGACCGGTTTTTGTCAGATATCCAATAGATAGATAATGACTTCTAATTTCTTGCTATCTGCTTGGATTAAATTAAAAAAAATAAAAACTTGAATCTACAAATTACAGTTCCATTTTTGTCCTCTTTCGCATATAAGTTCCTGTTTTGTTTTAATCTATAGCATCACTATCGGTAAGAGAGGTTTTCCAGTGAAAAGGTTTATTCTAAAACGTAGATGTCATCTAGTGAGTTGGACCAGTTCTAATTGCTTATTATATGGTTGCAGTTGTGCTCATTTGACTGCCTTACGAAGAGACTTGATTGGTAAGAATTCATCAACATTTTTTTTTGAGCTAGAGCCACTAACCTGATAGATAGTCCTGATAATTGATTCATGATTCATTTTATTACTTTATATTTGGTAAATAATGCATGCAAAGTTTAGTATTTGATGTTCTGTTTTATTGTCACCTTTAAATGATATAAGTTTCATGTATCATGCTGGATGCATATGATGTCTCCATTCCAACACTTGTATGCAATAAAATGAAATGGTACAGAACCCTATTCGAAGATACGTAATAGGAAAGCTGTGATGCACTGCTTTATTCATTATTTTTTATTTCTTGTGATTGAACACGTTACTTTCCACTATGTAGTGGTCTTGTTTGAACATATAACTCAATTCAACTCAACTAAGCCTTAATCCCAAACTAGTTGGGCTCAGCCACAAGAATCCTTCTGGCCATATTTTCTAAAAGCAGCAGCAATGTCGGGTCCTTGCTACTTCATCCCATTTGAATGTACAGACATATTTTTAACTGATCAATAGAAAAGACATTTTTTTAACTGATCAATAGAAAACTAGTATTAAAAATCATTCTAGATATTTGTCTTCATCATTTTTGCGCATCTACACATTTCAAGTATTTTTTTCATGAAAACAAGCATTGTAGAACTATGTTTATAATAACAATATTATTAAATGCAAAGTTCCAGGTGACAACTATAAGAGGGCATGTTAGGTACGAGAAATACTCATGTACCCCCAGTAATGCATGATTTGTAATGGTGCAACTCCATTTCCTCATGAATCTGGCTAAGTATATGTGTTTTTTTTCATTGAATGAGTTACTTCAACTTAAAGCAAGAAATGTGTTATTGAACTTTTTTTTAAAAAATAAAACAAGGAATAATAAAGAATCACTACCTGATTTTCCCGCCTTTGATGATAGAATCATGAATTTGCATTTTGTTGCATCATACTTGTAAATTGAGAATTTAGACCAAGCACAAATTAGTAGGACAGAAAAATAAAAACCAGCATGGAGTTCTAGATTGTTGCTATCAGGAAGATCAATTGGGGTGATTGGGCATAGGTTTAAATGGAAAATTGTTGAAGAAGTAGACATTGGTATCCGTGATTTGATTGGTATGTATGTATGGTATAGAGATATGCTTCCTTTTACTTTGCCAATAATCTGCCAATTTGATACAGAGCATTATGAGCCATAATCTGTTTGTTGCTTCTTCTATGTTGTACCATTCTTAGCTTGGTATAATACATAAAATTTATGTTTCTTTTATTTTTGTATTAGAATAATTGTTCTTTTAACTTCGTGCTGCCTCGGCAACACCTGAGGTAGATTTTGGTGAGTTTGTTGCTGGGTGACTTCACTTTAGTTACTTGCCTATGTTTTCAATGGGTCTGATTTTATAATCATGCATTTACTAGTTTGAGAGTTACACAACTCTAAGATTTTCGTGAGACTTCTCTACCACTCAAATCTCATTGGTGGCTTGGTGTGGCTTAAGCTAATTATGCTTCAGATTATGCCTTTTCTTTTTACCTGCAAGAAGAGTGAGAGTGAATATTTCTGCTAATATATCATTGTCAAACAACTATAAATTAAGATGTCCTATGTAGATTCAGATCATATTGTGATTCTAGTCCTCCAGTAGATTAGGGCAGTTTTTAGCCTCTTTATTTGTGAGTTTTAAGTACTTATGTCATCCACTGTTATCTAACAATAATAGAGGTGATACATTTCTCATCTTATATTATGTTATAAAAGCTGTATTTAGAAGTAATGATATTTGCAGAAAATGAAGGTTTTGTTTTTGAACTGTGACCATTCTAAACATTTTTGGCAATAAAAAAAAAAGGTGATATGCACTAAGCACTATATCGTCTGAAGGCATAGACTTATCCAAAGTTTGTTACACCCAAGGATTTAGAGTCAGAAGTTTGCTGGTCTTCTTAATATTTATCATGACTCAAGAGCTTTTATTAGGATTAACTATTCTATTATTGGTATGACATATTTGACTTCCATTGGCAATGCTAGACCTTTTTTGGCAATAAGAAAACACTATGTACTACGTGCTATGTTCATCTATGATTTTCTAAGATGTGAACTTCAAGTCGAAAATGAAGCTGGCCTTCTCAATGCTTATAACACTGGAATTCTTATGCAGGTCAAAATTATTGGTAGATGCCTTCTTTCCATAACATTCACTCGCCCTTCTATTGGATAGCTATTTTTTTATGCTATAAGCTCATAGAATCTATCAGATTTTTAATTGCTTCATGTAAACTATGGAAACCAGAGAGTTTTTTCCAAGCTCTCATTGCTACATTTTTGTCAAAACTTAACCTTAGTTCGAACACAATTATCAATTATAGGCGGTCCCAACCTTATATGTTTTTCTTGAATATAACTACCAAAAGAGTGGTCTTTTGTTTTATAGTATTAGGCGTGCATGAATATTCTTCCTTGGCACATTTGCATCTGATTGTGAAAGCTCGGCTTCTGTCATTTTGCACTTGCATTTTGATGGGGAACCAAGAGCTATCCAATGACCCAGGAACAAATCCGAGGAAGCATTTGAGCCAACTCAACTTCTACTTTGAGCCGACTCAACCTTGCATCTTTGAGCCGACTCAACCTATTCTTCTTGAGCCAACTCAACCTCATCCCACTTGGGGCCACTTCATCCCACTTGGATGCCACTTCATCAGCTCCAACCACTTCATTATCCACATAGGCGCCACATGTAATTCTAGTTTTTTTTGTTACAACTCTCTAACTGAACTAGTTAGTAGTTAGAACTAGAAGTAGTTTCTTGTTACAACTCCTTAACTGAACTAGTTAGTAGTTAGAATTAGAAGTAGTTATTACAACTAATTCTTATTTCTTGTTATAACTCCCTTATGTTAGTTACCCCATCCTTATCTTTTGATTGGGGCCTATAAATATCCCATCAACCCTTGTAAGAAAATCAATCAATCTATCAATGGAGATTTAAATCAGCTTGAGTTCTTCTTTCTTGGTGATGGTGTGATGCCCTTTTGTTTCTGTTGTGGAGAGGATGGGATGCCCCTCTAGTTATCCCCTTCTCTTTGATTTCACCTCTATGACCTTTGAGATTTACCTTCACGGCTCCGTTAGTGAGATGGGTGGGATGCCCTAGACTAACAGGTGAGATGGGTGGAATGCCCTAGAGGTGAGATGTCTCTCCGTGAATGTGAGTCCCAAAGCTCATGAGAGTTTTCATCTTCTTTACCCTCTCCATGGCCTTTGAAATTTACCCTCACAGTTCTGTTAGTGAGATGGATGGGATGTCCTAGACTAACAGGTGAGATGGGTGGGATGTCCTAGAGGTGAGATGTCTCAGTGGAATGCCCTAGAGGTAAGAAGCCTCTCCATGAGAGTGAGTCCCAAAGTCCATGAGAGTCCAAACTTGTCTCCATCTCTATTGTTTCCTTCACTACCTCCATAAAAGAAAAAAATAAAAGAAAAAATTCTAGTGGTACCCTAATCCTTGGTAACTTCTTAGCTCGCCAACGATCCTTCGCTCTTGTTCCGCATCACATTTGAGTCGGGAAATTACAGACATGCTCTTGCACAAGCATGTTTTAGGTATAAATATTATTACTTATTGCATGCCTCACTTTATATTGAACAGCATATGATCATCTTTCCTCCATATTAGAAGGGACATTATCCAGTTATGGTCCCAGTGATCTGAGGTCCTGGGAGGGGCAATTCTAACTTTTGGCATTCTTTTGCATCAAGTAGCTGCCCTAGGACTTGAACCTTCACCATTGCACTTGTCAGTCCAAGCCTTTTACCATTGCACCAAGCAATGACCCCTTGTTTTTTCCGCCACAACCCCTTTTTTATTTCCCCCACATTCTAATTGTGATTTCCTTTTACAGCCACCCATTTGTAATCTGTTATGACATCCTGTGGACGTCCCATCGGGAACTGAATCCTTGGAAGAAACTATATGGTAATACTGTAGTTTGCTATGTCCTTAGAGCTGGAAACATGCCTCCATCCTACTTTAAGAATTAGCATTCTGATCCTTGTAGTGTAACATGTTTATTAAGTCATGGTTTTCATGGTCATAAATTGTATCCCCAAATGCATTTCTATCATTTCATTCGTAGATTCAACTTGACAGATATGATCTAATGTTATGTGCTTTGAAAACCATTTTCTCCATTACATCTTGTGATAAACCATTGCATGGCATGGGAACCTTACACTGCCATTTTCACTTGTCATGCATTTTTCACAGGGGAATATTCGGTTGATGATGCATGGAATTTTCAAGAATTGCAAGAACAGATTACAAAGGGATATCTCTAAGCGCTGCCCGATCTGTTCCCTCCTAAGTTTACTTCAGTAAGTATTTAAACCATGGATTTTCCATTCTTGTTACTATTTATGTTTAAATTCTTGCTTTCTTTTGTATCAAAATTGAATTGGTAAGCTCTTTTATTTTCTGTCTAGGTTTCTTTAAGCTGTTGAGAGAAAGATTTCAATATCCAGTCAATTATTAATGAGTTAATTGTAAGTCTTCTACGATTGCTTTCAACTTTTGGCTGTGCATTTATTCGAAGTTTTAAGTTGTCATTTTATATTTGTCTTGCTAGTAAAGGAAATAAAGAAGTAAGTGCCTTGAAGCAGTTATAATTTGGACACCATTACTGGAAAGCTATAGAGGAGATATCCACTGAAAATAGTAAATTTTGTGATCCAATAATGGTGAGAGATTCCAGGGTTCTTTAGGGGTGGGCAAGGCATGTATCAGTTGCTAAAAGATTATGTTTCTATTTTTCATTAATATGTTAAATTATTAACATCTGATTGAATGCCATCTTGCATTTGTTGTTGTGTGTCTTGTTTTTGGTTGATAAGGCAGATCAATCATACAACTCTAGTATGAATACAATCCTTTTCAAAAGGTCAGAAAAAAAAAAGGTCCAAAAGCCTCCTTCCAGTGCTCTGCTACAATTAGCAATAATTTTAGTTAATTCACTGACTTGTCTATATAACACCATATCTTAAATGGGCTTAGAATCATGCCATAATTTCATTGCGTCCAACATTTTGCAGCATTTTGTCACACGGCCTCTGCCTTGAAAATCATGTATGTTAAATGATGTGTTAGGCAATCTAAGATGAAGAGTGAAGAGAACTGATGAATGTACATAGCATGTGCATTGTATTCCATTTTGCTGCCATGTCATTCTGGTTTTGCTTAGTAGTTCCTTCAGCCACTTCTACAACTTCCGACTCTTTGTTGACATCAGTCATTTTAGGAATGCACAGGGGGCACAAAAGCAGCAGATACAAGGGTGAAGCTCTGAAGACACCAGTTCCAAATTTTCAGTTTTGTGATGAACTGTTTTTCATTTGGCAGGCAAAACTCATTTTTTGAATCTTAAAATTTCTCTTTGTTAAAGGACAAGTCTTAAAAAGTTTAGCATATTTTAACTTCAGAAATCAGAATTGCAAACTGCGGTGGTGGCAGCTAACCAATCTAATGAATTACAACGGCAAAGGGACGCCTGTATGTTTGTGAACAGCGACTACTTGGAATATGTGGGTAGTTGGCATCTTCACATTTGCAAAATCCATCAGTTTATCAGGACTTGGTCAATAATGATCGAGGCTTAGTGAATGAGAGGGATTTACTTTTTTGCCTCAATGGAAATTTCACAATTCGTTGGGTGATTAACATGGAAAAAAATAATATGAAAGTTAGAACTGAGATCACCTAAAGCAAAATAGACCCACTTTTCATTAATCCAAATTTATACAATCTTATGTTACATTGATTGTATTACATGCTTGAAACGCAGTTCAAACTTCCATTAAAAGGGAAACTAGCATTGCCTCCTGATTCTAAGAAGAATCAATAAAGCAGAGGTCAGTGCATTATTTCGAGCCATTTATTGTAGTTGGTTGATGTTGGTTAATTCTGGTGGGTATAAATAGAACTGGAGCTTTATTATTTCTTCAGGTGATCTGAGATATTTAGCAAAGCAATGACTGTTTCATAATGAGAACATTAATCTGGATGATCGCTTAGCACTTTTTAACAACTTGACTACATGATGTTAATTAGCTTATATTCCTACAGCAATGGTGTCCATTGGTGCATTTACTTAGCCTGCTAGCATCCTGCTATGTCGCAAACCCTACTGGGGGGTCATTCTCTATGAAAGCTTGGTGGCATGTTCTCCAGGGTACAGAGGTAAAAGAAAGCTGCTTTCTTGAAAGTTGGAGGCCCGACCGTATTACCGAACTTTTACTCTGCACTGGTGGCATGCCGTGTGACGCCAATGGGTTGGTTATTTGTATCTGATTTTTACCAATCTCTTCATGCCTTGTGGCACGCTAGCAATCCAATGAAGATTTCAGGTGCTTCTGGGTGACATAGAGTGGATCTATAATATGGCCTTTGTCCATTGCTGAGTATAAACTCCCAGTCCAGCCATGATGGTCATTGGTCTTGGTGGCCCGGTTGAAAGATACTGATGACCATGGCTGCCAAAGAGTATTAGTAACTTGAATCTAGTAGATGGCTTTAGCAACTTTAAGGCAAAAACCACATAAGACTTGGCTTGGTTATCCTTGTATTGGCGACTTAGTATGAGTATCTTTCCATCTAAAAAATAATTTGCCACCTAGGTCAGTAACCTGGTCCCACTGTTCTGCACTGCTTAAAAAACAGTAATGAGAATGAATGTTCATGTTGCTGGATATTGGACATGAGTTGCACAGAGAGATTGTTGCCAAAAAATGAAAGAATTTGAGCTGGGAGTAAAAAGAACAGCCCTTTCGAGAGAGAGAAAAAAAAAAACACATAATTGCTTTGGGACAAGTTGCTGGACCAATGGAGAGAGAAACAACAGAACCCTTTCGAGAGATCTTCGTATGCTATCTCCGAAGCAGCATTTCATCTTTACGAAAATTGGGGCTGTCCAAAATGCAGCAAGCTCATTAGTTCTGGAATTCGATAATCACTTTACCACCATAGTTTTTGTTTTATTTTCTTATTTGTGTCTTGTATATAGCTCCCCTTGATACATGGTGTGGCCCTTTGGCCTTCCCTTTTTTAGATAAAAAAAAGGAGAAAGAGATCATTGCCAAGCAACATTTCCATGGTTAAGAGGCCTGAAGCACTGAAACCAATCCTCGAAGGCTTTTATGTTTATTTGCACCTGATCAAGTTTCCTTTTCCAAGGTGAGACGATGCTCGATGCTAAATGAAGCTTATGCACGATATTGTCACAATGAAGAGAGTAGGTGACATAACAATAAAGAGAGCAAGCGACATCTAAGTGACTCTTTTCTCCCAAGATCAGCTCTAATACAAAACAGCGCAAGAAGCAAGAGGAGATGATTATAATTTAGAACGGTCCTTTCTCCACTCTAATCACTGATTCATTCGTCTCATTTCAGACAGAAATCTAGTGCAGAGACAACGAATTCACTGCTGCTTCAATTTAAATTTCCCTTTCGGCCAGCAGGGATAACAGGAGAAACAAGAAGGTTGGTTATTGTTCTGAGAACGATTGTAGGAAGCTGACTGTAAACCAGAAATTAGAAGGCATGAAAGAATCTCCGGAATAAGCATGTACTTGTAAAACACAAGCAGCTTCTTTAGGCAAAGACCAAGAGTGCAATAGCTTTGAACTCACCAGAACAGAATTGTGGAAGATCTAAAAAGAGAGGAATTAGAGAATATTAAGAATTTTTGGGCAAATAGTACGTCTTTCGTGAGAATTTCCCTCTCCAATCTCAACAGTCCATAAAGCATGCAGTTGATGCGTAGCAGGTCCTGGTTTAATTCTGGTTCAATTGAATTAGATCACCTCCATTCTACCAGCATACTTGGTTGCCATAACAAATGCTTCGAGCCACTACAATGAAGAGTACTCATTTGATAAGAGATAATTATAAGATGGTGTATTAACTAGATTCTACCGAGTACAATACATCATTAGAAGTTTCATAGTTATATAGTGGCTTCATTCAATGCTCACACATGCATAACACACAACACAGCTGCTGATAACATTACTGGATTCTTAACATTTTGAATCCAACACAGCTAGTTGGAGCTACCAAAAATGGGAGAAAAAATTAACCCATTTTTTAAATTCTTGTTTGATTAATTTAACACATTTTCATTAAGAAATATACGGGCATTGCCATAGAAAGCCTTGGGACTTCAACCCATCCCAATATTACAAAAAAAGGAAAACTGAAAACCTAGTCTTTTATATAGTATGCAAAACAATTCAAGCCTTCCACACTTGCCAACATAAAAAGCTCACACGAGGGAATTACTATGATTCTCCAAAACTTAACCAGCTGTGCATTTGTTCTAACCAATCATGTCATTAGAAAACGAAACAAGTGACAGCAATCGAGAAGACTATCATGTCATTTTTAGAAATTGAAGCTCTCAAACTTAATGTACAAGGGTTCGGACTGTAGCCGCTACTCCTGCATAACTATATTGCTGAAAATAACAGTCATGTCAAACTCCAGTGGCAAGCTGTCAACTCTTAGATAGTCCAATGATAATTTAATATTTTGTTGTACAACCTGCAAGCAAGTTCAGAAATGTATTCAGGTTTGCATGCCAATAAAAAAACTCTAAAAGAAAATCTGAAAATAATTTTAGTGCTGAACAAGCATAGAAGCAAGTCTGGTCAAGAGATTTAAAAGCGAGTGCGGCATTCTAAACAGAAGTTTCCCATTACTATAGTTTAGAATGCAATATCATACTGCACTGAATAGTAGTGAATCCATAGCCAACATAACAAAGCCACACTTACAGATCATAGCAATCCGGTGAACCACCATCCTCTCAATGCTTAATAATATGCAAAATAGATATATATTTTCATCGAGTCCAATGAACTATCGAATATGATCACTTCCTGAAACTTCCATTATCACAACACATGATAACCAACAAGCTGTCAAAACAGACAAAATTTTTCAGCTAAGTGGATAAATCCATCTCTGTTCCATCCTATCGAGGGCCACATTTTACCAGCCATGGGCACTGTTAATATACCAACCATAGCATAGGCAGGTGTTGAATTGAGTTTTCTATGCCAGCGTGCAAGTGGATTGCCCGCATTATCATTATTCTTCCATGTGGTCCTCCATTTGTGACCGAGGAACCTTTACTCCAATCTTTGGAAGAGTGAGGGATGGATCCCTCTTGGAGGGCAGCAGGTGCTTTGACCAAATGAATACTCTGCTCCAACTCCTTAGCTGCCGCCTGCTGCTCAATTGCATACTTGCCCTTCATCCTGTGAAAATTTCCCATAACATATTAGAACATGTACTGAAGATTTACGATATTAGAGGAAATGATTTTCCATCTTTTTGACGGCACACAACATGTTGCAGAAGGAACGCACCTCATAGAATGGTGTCTAGCTTCTCTAGCCACTCTGATTTTGTCAATCTTCTTAATGGCCTTTAGCGTGCTCTCTGTAACATTCCTATCATATCTCTCAGGCCTGTTACGCTTCCTCTCAAACTCAAAGGTCGAATCCTTATGAAGAATGACAATCATTAGACAGTGGATTTACTAAAACAGATTAAGGGCCATGACAAGATGCATAGGGAAGATTAATACTCCTGCCACATTTATTACCCGTGTCATATCCTTCCCATGCAATCGTCTGTATGCCTTTGTCCATTTCACCTTGCGAGGATTTCGCTTCATTTTAAAGTTCTTATGGCATTTGGTTCGGCAAAATCGGAAGATCTGCATAGCAACCAAAACGAATGTACCAGGCCATGAGAAAACCATGCTCATTCGTGCAAAAATTTTTGACAAACCAACCAAACCATTAATACAAGAAAACCCAAACATATAAAATATGCTTTATATTTTTGGTCAAGTGCAGTACACTACTCCGCCTATATTTTGAGTCATTATTGTTGCTCGCATTTTCATCTAAATCAGAACTATATCCCCGTTATAGTGCTAAAAAATCTTACATCTGCTTTGCATGATAAGCTAATTTCACTGGCCTGCCAATTTTAAATGTTACAACCATGCCAGCAACTCCTCATTCAAATATACTGATAATTACGAACCAATGCCAAGCAGTTGCCTAGATTCCTTGCAATTGATACCCTTTTTGTTGCCGCCAAGACCGTCGTGGCCCGTAGCTGCTGCCGGTGCCGGAGTGCGCTCCCTTCGCTGCCTGTCGGTCCTCTGCTTCTGGACCTGCGAAACAGGAGTTAGTGACTCGGGTTGGGATTTCCGGCGGGGGCACTCCGACGATCAAGTCAGTGACAATCTAGGGGAACAGATCCTCCTGGTCGGGCCCCCCTTGATGGACTCCGTACTAGGAGTGAAAGATGTGAGTGAAGGTGAAAACGTAGCAGGGGGAGAATGATAGCGGGGACAGAGGGGTTCCCTGTTCCTCCGCTTCTCCTTGTTTCCCTCGTTTTCCTTCAGCTGTGGTGTTGATGATGGCGCTTCGCCCTCTTGGTCGAGCTTGCGCTTGTGTTGGTTGTGGATTATTGTTGTTTGTTACCTCCCTTTTTGGGGGTGTCGATTGTTCTTTGTAGTTGAACATTAGCCGTTTGGCGCTTGTCTCGGGATCCTCGCTGGGTTGGCAGGCGCGTGCGGTAAGGTTCCATGCCATGGATGAGACGCCTTTCCTGATAGGTGGTAGGGAAAGCTTCCATTCGTTCTGACATCCTCTCCGATCGTCCCGTTCCGGGAAGCTTGACAGAGCCTCGATCCGGGAGTCGCCATCCTAGGGGTTCGTGCTTTCTAGCTGGCCCATCCTCCTGGAAGTACGGCCGGACAGGTAGTTATGGCAGCATAAGGGGCGCCGATCCGTGGTCCTCGGGCAGTACTACACCTTTGATCGTGAAATATCGATTGCTTGTTGAACCCCGTGAATCACGTGAAAGTAGGATACTCCAAATTCGGGGGTCAAAGAGTTTCATAAAACGTTCTTGGTGGAAAAAATGTGAGTGAAAGATTCCACTGAATCGAATTTGATCCATGAATCTAAGAAATAGTGAGAATTCTTGATCTCTCTCAATATCTCTCAATTCGAAGATCCAGGATTTGAATTGATGTCCTTTCATTGATTCCTCCTAAAGATTAGCTCGCCGGTGTTCCGGGATGGCGGGGCTTGCTCCGGTCTGGATGCTATGAGCTCGTGCGATCACCTTGATGGAGAGTGCAGGCCCGGTCCAGAGGGCGTGCACTCGGAGAGGCTCCACATTGGCGGGTGAGCACTAAGCTCGACCTCGATCACAGGGCTCTAACCTCCGAGGGTCTCACTCTGGAGGGCAGAGGATGGACCCGGTCCAGAGGGCGCTCGCTCGGAGAGGCTCCACATTGGCGGGTGAGTGCTGAGCTCGACCTCGACCACAGGGCTCTAGCCTCCGAGGGTCTCGCTCGAGAGGGCGGAGGACGGACCCGATCCAGAGGGCGCGCGCTCGGAGAGGCTCCACATTGGCGGGTGAGCACTGAGCTCGACCTCGACCATAGGGCTCTAACCTCCGAGGGTCTCGCTCTGGAGGGCGGAGGACGGCTCCAGCCTAGGCGTCCCGAGCTCACGGGCACGACCTGGCGGAGGATGGAGCTCGGCTCGTTGCCTTGAAGGAGCTCAGCTCAGCTCGGCAGAGCGGTCCGGGCTGAGGTATTGCCTTGGAGTGCGTCATGGCGGTCTCCTTTAATATGGCGCCTGCCAGTTACCCACGTCAGCGGTCTCGCCACATCACTTTTAATTCATCTTACTTAACAAGTTTGGATGCATATGCTACCCTATATAAAAAATTGTATTATGCCATGTTACATACATAATATATGTAGTGATATGACAACATCGCTGACATGGAGTATGAGTCAGATCCAGCTGGTCGCCAGGCGGCACCGTGCGGCGTCATCTCCGAGCTCTCCCGCCAAGTGGCTTGCCCAGCGGTAGAGCCGATCTCGGGGCCGAGCTCGGCACCTCTGCCACTCCATCAGGTGTTAATCCAGGCGGGATCCACCTCGGCTGGAGTGGTCCTGTCTCTGCTCCTTCGCCAGGTAACACCCCAGATAGGTCCACCTCATCGAAGTCGAGCCAGGCTCTCCCCGCTCACTCGCTAGGTGGCACCCCCAGATGGGTCCACCTCGATCGAGGTCGAGCTGGCCTCTGCCACTTCGCCAAGTGTCGATCCAGGCGAGATCCACCTCGACCGGAGTGGCCCTGCCTCTGCGCCTTCGCTAGGTGGTGCCCCCAGATGGGTCCACCTCGCCGAAGTCGAGCCAGGCTCTCCCCGCTCCCTCGCCAGGTGGCACCCCAAGATGGGTCCACCTCGGCTGAGGTCGAGCTGGCCTCTGCCACTCCGCCAGGTATCGATCCAGGCGGGATCCACCTCGACCGGATTGGCCCTGCCTCTGCTCCTTCACCAGGTGGCGCCCTCAGATGGGTCCACCTCGCCAAAGTCGAGCCAGGCTCTCCCCGCTCCCTCGCCAGGTGGCACCCCCAGATGGGTCCACCTCGGTCGAGGTCGAGCTGGCCTTTGCCACTCCGCCAGGTGTCGATCCGGGCGGGATCCACCTCGACCGGATTGGCCCTGCCTCTGCTCCTTCGTCAGGTGGCGCCTCCAGATGGGTCCACCTCGTCGAAGTCGAGCCAGGCTATCCCCGCTCCCTCGCCAGGTGGCACCCCCAGTGGGTCCACCTCGGCCGAGGTCGAGCTGGCCTCTGCCACTCGTCAAGTGTTGATCCAGGCGGGAACCACCTCGGCCGGAGTGGCCCTGCCTCTGCTCCTTCGCCAGGTGGCACCCTCAGATGGGTCCACCTCACCAAAGTCGAGCCAGGCTCTCCCCGCTCCCTCGCCAGGTGGCACCCCCAGATCGGTCTACCTCGGTCGAGGTCGAGCTGGCCTCTGCCACTCTGCCAGGTGTCGATCCAGACGGGATCCACCTCGACCGGATTGGCCCTACCTCTGCTCCTTCGCTAGGTGGCGCCCCCAGATGGATCCACCTCGCCGAAGTCGAGTCAGGCTCTCCCCGCTCCCTCGCTAGGTGGCACCCCCAGATGGGTCCACCTCGGTCGAGGTCGAGCTGGCCTCTGCCACTCTGCAGGTGTCGATCCAGGCGGGATCCACCTTAGCCGGAGTGGCCCTGCCTCTGCTCCTTCGCCAGGTGGCGCCCCCAGATGGGTCCACCTCGCCGAAGTCGAGCCAGGCTCTCCTCGCTCCCTCGCCAAGTGGCACCCCCAAATGGATCCACCTTGGCCGAGGTCGAGCTGGCCTCTGCCACTCTGCCAGGTGTCGATCCAGGCGGGATCCACCTCGACCGGAGTGGCCCTGCCTCTGCTCCTTCGCCAGGTGTTAACCCAAGCATGGTCCACCTCGATCGAAGTCGGCCCTTTCTACGGAAGACGGAAGGACCGGGGGCGCGAGCCCCAAAAAAGCTGCTAAAGACGACGCACACAGGCGGCGCACCCGATAAGGTGTCCCCAGGCCTGTAACGGTGCGCGGAACCTTGTTGGCACCAGTTTGGAAAGGGAACCCTGCCCGAGGCATCGAACCCAGCATCCGATAGCCCAGTATTCCAAAAAGGGAGGGCCACGGTCAACGCCTCAGGCTCGAGGGCGCCTTCGCAAGGATTGGTATCCCGCCAAGTTCCCCTTCTCGTGACTGCATGGCTGACGAGACCGGTTCACCACTTAACTCCCGACCGTAAGGGGGACGAGGGTGGAACGGTCGCTGACCTCCAGAGCCCCCCGGAGGATCGAGGCATGGATGGATGCATGGATCGGCGACCTAAAAAAGAAGACCGGAGCAAGAAGGAAGGTAAGCAATCGAGAGGGCAAGCAATCCTGCAAGGAGAAGAGACGATCCTAAGCCGGAGGCTCCAGAAAAACTCGCAGGACCGAGTCCAACGAGCTCGGTTGCAAGAACTATAGTGCCCTTCCCTCTCATTCTCATTCTTCTTCTCATCTAAGATTCCTCTAAGAACGGAGACCCAGCAGGTTTTCATCTTAGTCGATCTGTTCCACTTTACCGCTCTCTAACTTGATCGTCCGAGTGCCCCCGCCGGGATTCCGACCCAGGTCTTTAACCTCGTTTTTGCAGGTCCGGGAGCATCGGGATTCCGTAGCACAGGGGACCCCAGTCCGGTGGCAACTCATAGCTGCAGGCCACAGCGGTAAGGTCGGCAACAGATTGGCGCGCCAGGTAGGAGGACGAGGCCCCTAGATGAGTAAGCCCCCCTCGAGCTCGAGAGAAGCTCAATTCCAAGTATGGTGGTGACACGCGGACGTGAAGCCTCCACCAGTCGGGCGGGAGAAGTTCCCTTTCCCCCGGGCCCCCGTATCCTAGAAAGGAAACTCCCCGCTCCTATTCCACCTCCTCAGCTGCCCTCGACAAACGGTCAGTATACTGCCATTGTCCAACAATTGCAGACACTGACCACGGTTGTGAGATAGCTGCAGCATCAGCAGCGCTCCTTGGTGACCCAACCTCAGCCAAGGACCCCCGCGGCCCAAGCCACGGGCCCCCGCGGAAGCCTGCGCTATATCCAGGGCAAGCCGTCCCACTGCGGGCATCGACCATTCCTCGCAGGAGTCACCATACCCCCGCGAAGATGAACCACTTTGGGTCGGCGGACCACGAGAGCCGATCCCCGGCTGACAACAATGATGCTGCCAAGCGTAGCAAGCATCGCCGAGGAAAGGCCCCTCGCCGCAACCCGTCGGCACCTTCTCCAGCGGCCTCAGTGGAAGGTTCCACTGACGAGGCCATCAGGTGTCTAGCTAAAAGGCACCTGGAAGAGCAAGAGAGCAAGTTGGCGGAGCTCTCCCGCCGGTTTGCCAACATGCAGGGCTCCCCCAGCAAGCTAGTAGGCTACAACGCCCGACCCCCCTTCTCCCAGGAAATCCAAGAGGAACCGATTCCGAGTCGGTTCCGTATGCCTCAAGTGGATCCCTACGATGGGACCACCGATCCCTGGACCATCTAGAGAGCTATAAGGCTCTCATGAGAGTCCAGGGGACGACAGACACCCTCCTGTGCATTGCCTTCCCGGCCACCCTCCGGAAGGCCGCTCGAGTTTGGTTCACCGCCTTGAGCCTGAATCTATCGACTCCTAGCAGTTGGAAGGAAAGTTTGTGGCACACTTCGACGCTTGTCAAAAGGTGCCAAAAGAGGTGGACAGCCTCTTTTCCATCGCCAACAAGACCAGGAACTCCTGCGGGACTATGTAACCCGCTTCAAGACTGCCGCCCTGGAGATCTACAGTTTGGACGAGCCCGTCGCCGTGCTAGCATTGAAGCGAGGGCTTAAGACCTCTCGTCTGACATATTCGTTGGACAAAAAACTGCCCAAGACGTACTCCGAGCTTCTCCTCCGCGCCCACAAGTATATCTGGGCTAAGGAGGCCGACCGTACCAGGAGAGAACTAGACGAAAAGCCTTTAAAGAAGCTAGCCTTGAAGGATGTTCAGGGGACTCGCAGGCCTGGGCCGCCTGCGAACTTCCGAGCGGGGCCGAAGCCCAAGAATGGTCCCGCTCCGGAGCGAACCTTTACTCCCCTCCTTGCTCCCAGAACAAAAATCCTCATGGAGATCGAAGGCGAGGGTTACCTCCGTCGACCTCCTCAAAACCCTAAGAACCATTGCGACATGACGAAGTACTATCAGTTCCATCGCGACCACAGCCATGACACAGAAGAGTGTCGTAATCTGAAATGGGAGATCGATGACCTGATCAAGAGGGGTTATCTCAAGAAGTTCGTGGGAAGGGGAGCCCCGGCGGAGGACCAGCCACTCGCGGCCCTTCCTCCCATCCCGACAGTCGACAACCACCCCACGGAGAAGCCCGTGGGCATGATTTCTTGGAGGATAGGGCGCGCGTCAAAGAGAGCCCGAGAGGGAGAAAATCTGGAAAATGTACTCCCCTTTGAAAAGGGGAAGGGAGGTAAAAATGAAAATGAAAATGTAAATAATAATGCGGTGGTGGTCGAAATGACCATCGCTAAACATCCTGTACATCGGATTATGGTTGATAGTGGGAGTTCTACCAACGTACTTTTCTATGATGCTTTCTCCCGAAGAAATCTATCTCGTGACCGATTAAGGCTGGTGCACACCCCTCTCGTGGGTTTTACCGGAGATTTTGTGGGAGTCGAGGGGGAGATCACTCTCCCTGTTACCGCCGGGACTCCGCTCCGACAGAGCACGGTTTTGATGACCTTCACTGTTGTCTGACTCCCATCACCATACAACGCCATTTTGGGCCGCCCAGGGCTCAACCAGCTTGATGCAATCATCTCCACCAAAAGATTGTGCAGTTTCCCACTGTTTTCGGGGTGGGAGAGATGAGGGGTGCAGCTCAGCCCGTTCAGCATTGCCTGTAGGCCGTCCCGGGTGCCCGGAGTGTTGAGCTCGAATCTGATGTTGACGACCTCGATCAGAGAGCGCAGGATCCCAGGGGCGGCTCGGTAGAGCATTTGTTGACGTATCCCCTTGGCTCAGACCCATAGAAAATGGTACAGATAGGAGCCCAACTTCCAAAAGACGAGCGGGTTTGCTTACTGGACTTCCTCCGGGCGAAAGCGGATGTGTTCGCCTGGTCTGCAGCGGACATGCCAGGTATTCCCCCGGAGGTCATCACTCACCAGTTGAAGATTGATCCGAAGTACCGTCCAGTTAGGCAGAAGAAGAGGAGCTTTGCTGCAGAAAGGTAGAAGGCGATCAACGAAGAGATGGAAAAGCTCCTCCACACCGACTTCGTGTAGGAGGTACACTATCCCAGTTGGCTAGCGAACGTGGTGATGGTGAAAAAGAACAACGATAAGTGAAGGATATGCGTGGACTATACCGACCTCAACCGAGCCTGCCCAAAAGACAGCTTCCCCCTCCCGAAGATCGATCAGCTTGTGGACACCACGTCGGGCCATCGCCTTCTATCCTTCATGGATGCCTTCTCCGGGTACAATCATATCAGGATGCACCTGGAAGATGAAGAGCACACTGCCTTCATCACGGATCGCGGGACCTATTGTAGGAGGCTACAAGATGATGCCCTTTGGCCTGAAGAATGCTGGCGCCACGTATCAGCGATTGGTCAACAAGGTCTTCAGGGATCCAATTAGCCGCAACATGCAGGTGTACGTGGACAACATGCTGGTGATGAGTAAACCGACCTCAAACCACGTCGACGATTTGGGGGAGACCTTCCGCAACCTCCATCTCCACCAAATGAAGCTAAACCCGGTGAAGTGCGCCTTCGGTGTGGCGGCGGGGAAGTTCCTCGGCTTCATGATGACCCCGAGAGGGATTGAAGCCAACCTGGAGAAGGTTCAGGCAATCCTTGACATGGAGCCGCCCACCTCCAAGAAGCAAGTTCAACAGCTCACCGGTCGGGTGGCGGCCTTGAGTCATTTTATCTCGCGATCCGCTGATTGTTGCCAGCCCTTCTTCAAGGTACCGAGGAAGATGCACAACTTCTTCTGGACGAAGGAGTGCTGGGAGGTGTTCGAGGAGCTGAAGAAGACCCTGGCTCACCACTACTCTCTCGGCCAGAGGAGCTCCTCCTGCACTTGGTGGTCAGTCCGGAGGCCGTCAGCTCGGTCTTAGTCCGGACGGACGACAAAGGGATCTAGAGACTTGTGTACTATACAAGCAGACTCCTCCGCGATGCGGAGCTCAGGTACTTCTCGATCCGAAAAGTTGATTTTTGTGCTAATAATGTCTGCCCAAAGTCTCAGACCTTATTTCCAAACACACCCCATCGCAGTCCTGACGGATCAGCCGTTGAAGGCTGTGCTCAGCCGACCTAACACATTTGGTCGCCTGGCGAAGTGGGCGTTGAAGCTCAGCGAGTTCGACATTGCCTATCGACCGTGGTCGGCTATGAAGGCACAGGTACTGGCTGACTTTCTAGTTGAGTGTACAGGCTTGGGCGAGGGGATGGAAGAGAGCCCCCAAAGTCAACAACCAGGGCCTGAACCGGAGGACATATGGGTCCTGCATGTAGACGGAGCCTCTAATTCCGGTGGAAGCGGGGCCGGGCTCATCCTTGCCAACAACGAGAGAGTCGTAGCTGAATGCGTGCTCCGCCTCCAGTTTGCCGCCACCAACAACCAGGCGGAATACGAAGCGCTCCTCACGGGGCTGAAAGTTTTCTGCGAGCTCGGTGTGACCAGCCTGAGGGTCTTCACCGACTCCCAGCTGGTCGCCGGGTAGGTCTCGGGTGAGTATGAGGCGCGAGATCCTCAGATGTTGAAATATCTGGAATTGGTGCATGCGAGCTCGACGGGCTTCAAGCGCTTCAGCGTCTCCCACATCCCGCGCGGTGAGAACGCTCGTGCTGACAACCTCTCTCGCCTAGCAACCCTATCGGACTCATTGTTGGGTCGTGCCCACATCGAGCATCTCCAGGCTCCGAGCTATGAGATCCCTAGAGAGATTCAACAGGTCACCCCGAAGCCCAGCTGGATGGACAAGTATGTCAAGTACATTACCGATGGCAACTTGCCTGAGGATCGGATAGAGGCCGGCCTCATCAAAAGGAAGGCCGCGCGCTTCGTGCTGACGGATGGGCTGCTCTATCGGAGGTCATTTTCCTACCAACTTCTCAAGTGTTTAAGGCCCACAGAGGCTGCACTCGTGCTCCAGGAAATTCACGAGGGCCTTTGCGGGAACCATGTGGGGGGCAGGACTCTGGCATACAAAGCCCTCCGCCAAGGATACTACTGGAAGACGATGAGGGAGGACGCAGCCAACTTCGTTAAGAGGTGTGACCGCTGCCAATGTCATGCCGTCGTGCAACGCCAGCTGGCTGCGCCGCTCTCCCAACTCTCTGCCCCCTGGCCTTTTGCCCAGTGGGGCATGGACCTCCTCGGTCTCTTTTCTCCCGCGTCCGGGCAACGTAAGTTCTTGATTATCACCATCGACTACTTCACGAAATGGATCGAAGCCGAGCCATTGGCCCGGATTACGGAGGCAAATGTTAGTAAGTTCCTTTGGAAGTCAATCGTATGTCGCTTTGGACTTCCCTACACCATTATCACCGACAACGGACATCAGTTTGACTGTCGGGAATTCGAGGAGTTCTGCAACGATCTCGGAATTCATCATCACTTCACCTCGATGGCGCATCCACAGACCAATGGGGAAGCCAAAGTAACCAACCGGACCATCTTGCAAGGGCTCCGAACCAGGTTGGACCAAACTAAAGGGAGATGGGCTAAAGAACTTCCCAGCACCTTGTGGGCGTACCATACAACCCCAAGGACGGTCACGGACTAAACTCCCTTCAACCTTGTCTTTGGATCGGAGGCAGTAATCCCAGTGGAGCTTAGCCTGCCGACACTGCGTGTAGAACGGTATGATGAATCGGAGAATCCAACGCGGCTGCTGCTCAACCTGGATCTCCTCGAGGAAACGAGGGACAAGGCATGAGTTCGGATGGCGGCCTACCGACAACAGGTGGCTAGGTACTACAACTCCAAGATAAGGCCGAAGGCCTTTTGCCCGGGGGATCTAGTGTTGCGTCGCGCCGAGGCTTCCCAACCTCGAGAATGCGGGAAGCTCTCTCTGAACTGGGAAGGTCCCTATCAGGTGGTTGAAGCACTCCCTTACGGCACTTATTATCTTGCCGAGCTCGGCGGAGATCGATTTTTGCGGATTTAGAATGCCGCAAACCTAAGGATGTATTACCAATAATGTAAGATTCCCTGAATATTAATGATGAAATTCTTTCTTTGTGCAATGTTTGTTTCTGTCTCGTAGGACCAACGCCGCCCGACCTTAAGCCCGGTGAACGAAGGTGAGGCAAAGATCCCGCAAAGCGGTCCACGAGAAGTGCAAGGCCCCGGAGTTCAGTCCGGAAAGCCGAACAGAACCCAGTTCCGACATGAGGCGCTGGAGTTCAATTCGGAAGGTGGCGCGGAACTCAGTTCCCCCACGAAATTCCAGAGTTCAGTCCAGAAAGCAGAACGGAACCCAGTTCCGACATGAGGCACCAGAGTTCAGTCCGGAAGGTGGTGCGGAACTCAGTTCCCCTACGGAATCCCGAAGTTCAGTCCGAAAAGCTGAACGGAACCCAGTTCTGACATGAGGCACCGGAGTTCAGTCCGGAAGGTGGCACGGAGTCCACGAGATCCCGGAGTTCAATCCGGAAGATGCTCCGGCGACCTAAGTCCCGGAGCCATAAGATCCCGGAGTTCAATCTGGAGGTCCCGGTGACTTAAGTCCCAGCGCCAAAGACCTTCAATGTGCGAGCCCACTAGGAGTTCCTCCCCGAAGCATGAAGGACCCCTGGACTTTGTTCCAAACCGAGGGCCCAGGTCAAGTTGCGAATTGGAGTTATAAGTCTTGGACTCCCATGGAAGACGGTGGCAGGCAACACTGCAACAACACTAGCAGGCAGCAAAAAGAAAGCTCAATAAAATGATGAAGGAAAAAAAACTTTCATTTCTAATGAGAGTTTTTCTTACAGGAAGAAGGGCCCCGACAGACCGGGTGACCCAAAGAAAAAACAAGACAACAGCAAGCAAAAAGAAAAACCCTATGCTAAAGTAGAAGGTGGAAAATCCGGAATCATTTAGCTGTTGCCGCTCCCTCCTCCAGCTAGGAGGCCTCCGTGGTCGGCCGCATCCTCAGAAGGCTGCCTAGGAGCCTCCTCACCAACGACCCCGGTGCTGCTCCTCATCCCTGAGGCTACCCCCTGGGCCCGCCAAGGGCGACCCCGGTCAGGTCGAGCTCGGGAAACTGGGCGGCCACCTGTCCCCGGCAGACCTCGAAGCCCTTCAGGAGGGAGTCCACGGTGGCTTCGTGCATCTCCTCAAACTCTCCAGAGGCCCGGAATTTCGGCACGACCTCCTGCATCTCCTTCCGCGAGGTCGCCAGCAACCCGTTGACGTAGGAGGTCTTCTCGTTGGCCGCCGCCAACTCTTTGAGGACCTCCTCCACCGGCTCTCCAGTGACCAGGACTACCCTCTAAGGCGGGTGATCTCGACCACATCGTCTTCGGCCCGGCACTGGCTCGAGATCCTCTCCTCGGAGAGAGAGGACTCCAGTTCCCTGACCTGACCATCGGAAAGGGCTAGGTCCTTCCAGAGGGTCTCATTCCTCCCCGCAGCTCCTGGCCCTTGTCTACAAGATCCTTCACATCGACCGCCAACTTGCTTAGCTTCCGCTCCTTCTCAGCCTCTTTCTTCGCTAAGGCGGAGAGAAAATCTCGAAGCAGCAGCACGTCAGTCCCAATCTGCATCAGAGGAAGAATTGAGGGTTCAAAAAGACCCAACTGGAACATTAAATGGAAGGGCTAGATGCTTACCGTGAAGAGCAGGGGAAGGGTCCCGAGCAAAGCGTTCGTGTAGTCCCGACCGCCCCTCAGGTGGCGGTCCCGGGGCCGCACTGCAAACTCCATCTTCTCCACGAGGCCTTGGTCACGGATGACAAGGAACCCCATGGAGGGCGGGCGGTGCCAACGAGAATCGGGAGGGGACTGAGCTGGAGTCCCCCCGCTGGGCGAAGCTGCGATCGAGGGCGCCGCCCTCGGTACGGCCGTCGCCACCACCGGCGTGGCAACTGGTGCAGCAATAGCAGGGGAGGTGCCGATCGCCCCACCTCCCCGGCCTCATCGAGCTCAACGATGTCCGCGACGGGTGTCTGCCGCTGAGGTGGCTTGGGAGACAAACCGTCGTCCTGGGCCCAGTAGAATCCGGAGTGGGCTTGGGCCCCTGGCCCCTCCGTGTGGGCCCTCTTTGGGGGAGCCTCCTGGGCCCCTTCGGGGGCGTTCCTCTTCTGGGCCCCTTCCATCAGGCTTTCGACGGAGAACTTCATCCCTGGAGAAAGGAGAGGCCAGAGCATCAGATGATCCAGTAAAAAAAAAGGGGGGGAAGAGCGGAGGCCCATCAATCGTCCGTACTGGGCTAACCCCTGCCTCGAACAAGTTCTGCTCTGAGAGCAGAACAAGAGAAGGGACTACATCGCCCAGTAGTTGGGAGTA
Source organism: Areca catechu (assembly GCA_021397845.1). Lineage (NCBI taxonomy): Eukaryota > Viridiplantae > Streptophyta > Magnoliopsida > Arecales > Arecaceae > Areca > Areca catechu. Next base: position 86,271,409 of record CM038048.1, on the reverse strand, counting down.
GACCTCCTGATCCGCCGACTCGACCTGAAAATTTCGATTCGGAGATCGATCTGGCTCATTCCAGACCCAGTCGACATCCCAAACTAAAGCAAAAAAGAACCGGTTCTTCCATCCTTGATCGATATGGGGAGGTCGAACCGGAGGCACCTAGGCCGGGGCGAAAGGTACCACCAGCCATCGTCGGTGGAAAACCGCTTCAAGATGAAAAGGGCCCTGAACAACGAAAAACGGACGACGAACCCATGGAAATGGCAAAAAACTATGAAGGCGAAGATGACCCTGATGGCATTGGGAGCTAACTGGGCCGGAACGAGACGGAAATGGCTAAGGATAGAAAGAATGGATGAAGGGGAAAGTGAAGACCTCCGGCAAGGAAGTCTTCGTAGAAGGCAATTCTGCCGGGGCCACAGTAAGTCACTCGATCCCTCGGCCCTGGATTGAAAGCTGAATGGAGTCCGGGACCCCATACATATCCCGGATCCAGGAAAGGTCATCTCCGATCATCGTCGAAACGAAGCCGGAGGGACCAGAAGAAGTCTCTGCCACTGGAGGGGGAAGGGCAGAGATGGGGACAGCATGAACGATAGGAGGAGCCCTGGGAGCCCAAGGGACTTTGATGGTTATGCCGCCCGGCCGCAGCCGCCGCCGGACGTCGATGGGAAGGTCATCCTCTGAAGAGGAGGGCGATGGAGTCCTCAGCCGGGACGGACCGGCCTCGTCCAGGTTAGAAGAAAAGTGGCGATGACGAGCCATCGAGACAAGAAAGGAGCGGATGAAGGAACAAGTGAGAACGAAAGAAGAGCAGACGAAGGAAACTGGGTCGCAGGGCACTTACCGGGATATTGTGGCAGAAGAATGGCGATCTGAGAGAAGAAGAGGGATCGCTGCAACCGCCGGCGAGGTGTGAGAAAGCCAAAAGACTTCGTTTTCGGAAAGTCTCATCTCTTTTCAAACTAATCAACAACGGCCGTACAGCTCCTTTTTCACCAACGCCATCGGATAGGCGCCGCATGTGAAGGCGCCCAACGATGACGCTCCGGTTCGCTGGAAACCGCCTCAAATCTAGCACGGCGCAATTATAACCCACTGAACACACTGACGTGGTGCCCACATATTGGACCTCGGGCACAGCTAGTAGATCGGCAGCGATCTCGACATTTATTGCGCAGGATTTTTGTCCTCCCACGTCATCTCCGAATTAACTCCCCACGTCCCTGCAACGGCGCTTCGATGAAACTTGGGAGTGGGGGGCAACTAATATGGCACCATCACTGACGTGGAATATGCGTCAGATCCAGCTGGCCGCCAAGCGACACCGTGCTGCATCATCTACGAGCTCTCCCCCAAGTGGCTCGCCCAGCGATAAAGCCGACCTCGGGGCCGAGCTCGGTACCTTTGCCACTCCACCAGGTGTCGATCCAAGCGGGATCCACCTCGGTCGGAGTGGCCCTACCTCTGCTCCTTCGCCAGGTGGCACCCCCAGATAGGTCCACCTCGCCGAAGTCGAGCCTGGCTCTCCCCGCTCCCTCGTTAGGTGGCACCCCTAGATGGGTCCACCTCGGTCGAGGTCGAGCTGGCCTCTGCCACTCCGCCAGGTGTCGATCCAGGCGGGATCCACCTCGACCGGATTGGTCCTGTCTTTGCTCCTTCGCCAGGTGGCGCCCCCAGATGGGTCCACCTCGCCGAAGTCGAGCCCGGCTCTCCCCGCTCCCTCGCCAGGTGGCACCCCAGATGGGTCCACCTCAGCCAGATCGAGCTGGGCTCTGCCACTCTGCCAGGTATCGATCCAGGCGGGATCCACCTCGGCCGAATTGGCCTTGCCTCTGCTCCTTCGCCAGGTGGCATCCCCAGATGGGTCAACCTCGCCGAAGTCGAGCCAGGCTCTCCCCGCTCCCTCGCCAGGTGGCATCCCCAGATGGATCCACCTCGGTTAAGGTCGAGCTGGCATCTACCACTATGCCAGGTGTCGATCCAGGCAGGATCCACCTCTGCTGGAGTGGCCCTGCCTCTGCTCCTTCGCCAGGTGGCGCCCCAAGATGGGTCCACCTCGTCGAAGTCGAGCCAGGCTCTCCCCGCTCCCTCGCTAGGTGGCACCCCCAGATGGGTCCACCTCGGTGAGGTCGAGCTGGTCTCTGCCACTCCGCCAGGTGTCGATCCAGGCGGGATCCACCTCGGTCGGAGTGGTCCTGCCTCTGCTCCTTCGCCAGGTGGCGCCCCCAGATGGGTCCATCTCGCCGAAGTCGAGCCAGGCTCTCCCCGCTCCCTCACCAGGTGGCACCCCCAGATGGTCCACCTTGGCCGAGGTCTAGCTGGCCTCTGCCACTCCGCCAGGTGTTAATCCAGCGGGATCCACCTCGACCGGATTGGCCCTGCCTCTGCTCCTTCACCAGGTGGCGCCCCCAAATGGGTCCACCTCGCCGAAGTCGAGCCAAGCTCTCCCCGCTCCCTCGCCAAGTGGCACCCCCAGATGGGTCCACCTTGGTCGAGGTCGACCTGGCCTCTGCCACTCCGCCTGCTCCTTCGCCAGGTGGTGCCCCCAGATGGGTCCACCTCGCCGAAGTCGAGCCAGGCTCTCCCCGCTCCCTCGCCAGGTGGCACCCCCAGATTGGTCCATCTCGGTCGAGGTCGAGCTAGCCTCTGCCACTCCGCCAGGTGTCGATCCAGGCGAGATCCACCTCGGCCGGAGTGGCCCTGCCTCTGCTCCATCGCCAGGTGGCTCCCCCGCCGAGTCAAGTCAGGGCTCCCTCGCCAGGTTGCCCCCTAGATGGGTCCACCTCGCCGGATTGGCCCTGCCTCTAGCCAGGTGGCACCCCCAGTCCAGCTTCGCTCTCCCCCTCCCTCGCCAGGTGGCACCCCCAGATTGGGTCCACCTCGGCCAAGGTCGAGCTGGCCTCTGCCACTCCGCCAGGTGGGCGGGATCCACCTCGGCCGGAGTGGCCCTGCCTTTGCTTCTTCTCCAGGTGGCACCCCCAGATGGGTCCACCTCACCAAAGTCGAGCCAGGCTCCCCCGCTCCCTCGCCAGGTGGCACCCCCAGATGGGTCCACCTCGGCCGAGGTCGAGCTGGCCTCTGCCACTCTGTCAGGTGTTGATCCAGGCGAGATCCACCTCGGCTGGAGTGGCCCTGCCTCTGCTCCTTCGCCAGGTGTCAACCCAGGCATGGTCCATCTCGACCGAAGTCAGCCTATTCTAAGGAAGACGGAAAGACCGGGGGCGCGAGCCCTGAGGAAGCTACTGAAGACAGCGCGCATAGGCGGCGCACCCAGTACGGTGTCCCCAGGCCTGTAACGGTGCGCGGAACCTCGTTGGCACCAGTTTGGAAAGGGAACCCTGCCCGAGGCACCGAACCCAGCGTCCGATAGCCCGGTATTCCAAAAAGGGAGGGCCACGGTCAACGCCTCGGGCTCGAGGGCGCCTTTGTAAGGATCGGTATCCCGCTAAGTTTCTCCTGTCGTGACTGCACGGCTGACAAGATCGGTTCACCACTAAACTCCCGACCGTAAGGGGACAAGGGGGGAATGGTCGCTGGCCTCCAGAGCCCCCCGAGGGATCGAGGTGCGAACGGATGCATGGATCGGTGATCTAAAAAGGAAGACCAGGGGCAAGAAGTAAGGTAAGCAATCGAGAGGGCAAGCAATCCCGCAAGAAGAAGAGGCGATCCTAAGCCGGAGGCTCCAGAGGAACTCGCAGGACCGAGTCCAACGAGCTCGGTTGCAAGAACCAGAGCGCCCTTCCCTCTCGTTCTCATTCTTCTTCTCATCTAAGATTCCTCTAAGAACGGAGACCCAGCAGGTTTCCGTCTTAGTGGATCTGTTCCACTTTACCGCTCTCTAACTTGATCGTCGGAGTGCCACCACCGGGATCCCTAGCCCGTGTCTTTAACCTCGTTTTTGCAGGTCCGGGAGCATCGGGATTCCATAGCACAGGGGACCCCAGTCCGGCGCCCAACTCACAGCTGCAGGCCACGGCGGTAAGGTCGGCAACATGTAGCATTGCTCATTAGACAACGCATGAATCATAAATTCATGATATTTAAATTTTCAAGTCATGAGACCATGGTTAATTTGTCAGCACAGCTATCTGATAAATGGAAATCCAATTGTTTACAAAAGAATATGTGCCTCAAAAGGGGAGGAATGCATTATGGTATGATCAAGGCTGCTCAAGGCCAGACTATCATAATTAATAGATTACATATACATGCAGCAAGATGTAATATACAATCACTAAATGATCCCCAAGCCAAAAACTTATAATATCAGAAGCCCATCATATAAAATTAACTTAATAATGTATTATGAAACCAGAAACCATGAAAAGTTTTGTCTGGTTTAAAGATTTGTGAAGCATATTACCTACAAGAACATAAAACACCCCAATCTATAAAAACAACTTTTCTTTGGAACAAAGAGAATTTAGAAATATTGGTATCAGAAATTATCAGAGACATAAGGCCTACCTTTGCATCGTTGTGAACAAATTGAATGCCATGCCCTGGATAGATGGTTGAAGAACAGAACCAACACTTCTCTAATCTCATTTTGTATTTGAGTCAAGTGTCAATTATATCCTGAAATAAGTTAGAATAAAAATCATGTACTAGACAGGTTATTAAAAGTCATCATCTGATTTCAGCATCATCCAGTTACTATGGACCTTGATTATTAAATAACGAGAAGGTAGTGCCGCACATGAGATTATTACAATGAAACTTTAGGCTGTGAAAAGCCTGACTAATGTGAACAGATACTAATTCTAAAAATATTCAGTCATGAGTTGGTGCATATTCATGCAAGTGAACATGCAAGTCTAAATGAACACCCATTCAAACACATAAGCAAAAGAAATGCAGGCAGGCTAAAGAGGTCGATAGCATTCACATGAGAAAAACTTGCAGAACAACTAGTCTAAAGCTCATGGCACATAAGAAAGGATGTGTGAATCCTACGGTTGAAGATATGAGGTATGTGAGGGGACGGAAGGGTTTTGGGATGAGAAGGAAGAGGTCTTAGGGGGAAAGCAAGGATTGTAATTGAGCTAGAAAGAAATTCACACACAACAATGGATCCCCACATCAACTAATCCGTTTTATGAAATCTTGTTTCCTGACAACAAGGTCCCCTGGGTTTTATGAACTCAGATTATGTGATTTAAAAATAAAACATGTCTTGTAAATTCCGACCAAAAATCTTTTTAAACTAAAACCCATTCGTTAATAGTGTTTATTACACGTTTTAGTAAAATCATACATCCAAACAGTACCTTAAAGATTGCCTAGAACATGAAGAACGGAGAGACAAGGAAGGGGGGGGGGGGGGGGGGGGGCCGGGGGGCGCAGTCAACCATCAGACTTACTGATTACAAATGTATATGTTTCACTACCAATTGATTCTAGATGGCTAAATCTCAACCAAAGTCTTGAATATTGGTTGATTAGCTACAAGAACTCAAGATGGTATGGATTGTAACAAGTAACTGAATTACAGTTTGGTTTGCATTAATCCTTTAAAGTAAAGAATTCTCTAACCGATGTCAGACTTACATGGCCAGACATCTGCATATCTCTATTAGAATCCAGGTGTAGGGGAAAGAAATATTCTCCCACTATTTAAAACAACAAGAATAAAATAGGCCCCTTGGCTTATGATATTTCTTGAGCCTAAGATCAAACCATTCAACCTCCTAGCTACAGCATTATTCTCAGCATATTCAAGAAAAACAGCAACAAGATAGGATCTTGGCAGGACACAAACATGGATAGCAAAACACCAATGCCTCTTCACCAAGTAAAAAACTTATCATCCTTTCCTTCATTATATAACCAACAAAAGAAGAAAAGAAAAGGCTGAACAAGCATTACATGTTAACTAATATAATGCAGCAATAAAATGTATGTATGTGTTATACCCAGCCAGCTCACCACCAAACCGAACCGCCACTCTTGCTAAGGTCCGACCGGACCGTTCTTCTGAAGCTCCAACGGACGCTCTCCTTCGGAAGTCCGACCCACTGAAGTAGGGGTCCAAACGACCCACTTCTGCTGAGGTCCGGCCCACCTGCTCCTGCTAAAGCTCCGACGGACGCTCTTCTTCAGAAGTCCGACCCACTGAAGTAGAGGTCCGAACGACCCACCTTTGCTGAGGTCCGGCCCACCTGCTCCTGTCCAAGCTCCGGCGGATGCTCCCCTTCGGAGGTCCGACTAGCCCTCTCCAGTCGAGATCCGACCGACCCACTTTAAGGATCCAGGAGACTCCAGAAGCCTCTTATAGCTGGTACCAGAATTCTGCCACATTAGCACCACTACTCCACTATTCCCACGATGTTGTCCCATCTTGGCGCCATATGGCCACTTTCCAGATTCTCCTATGGGCAGATTAGTCCTTCACAGCTTCTCCCCTAACGGATTTTGGACTGTTCCGCGTCTATATAAGGTAAACCGGGAGGCACAGGATGGTAAGCAAACTAATACTCTCCCTTCTCCATACGCTGTCTCATTGATTCCTCCATTCTGTTGCCCTCAAGTTCCCGCTAACTTAAGCATCGGAGTATCTCCCGCCGGAACACCATTGGCCCTTGGGGATTTTGTTGCAAGAACTAGGAGAAGAGCGCTCCAACCCAGCCATCTGAGTCTGGTCCGGGGGAAGTTGCAGCGACATATCGACGCTAGAGAAAGGGCAGGCACCCTTCTCTAAAAGGAGGAATCCGTCCATTAATTCAAGTAATGGCAAAGGGAAGAGCCCAGAACACCTCCGCCAAAAGAGGCACTCCCCGTCTAGGTCCGAAGGACCTCCCAGGGAGAATGATGCCATCGCCGCCGCCGAACCCACTGTCATTCTGGAATTACAGCAATTCCAAAAGCTACTGAATCGCATTGATACACTTACTACTACGGTTCAGCACCTCCAAGAGGCGGCTAACAACCGGCATCAGCTGCCTGCTGCATTTTGCACCAACCATCAACCTGCTGCTGAGGGAAGCTGACGGCAAGAAATCCCTCATCCTTTTTCTCACGTTGTTCCGGAGCCCCGAAGGTCCTTGGGGGCTCGTGCTGACGGGAAGAGGGCAAGGTCCGCCTTACCCTCCTTCGCTGACTCCGTCCTTGATGGCGTTCGGCATCCTGCTGAACTGCCGAGAGACTACACCAGCAAGATCCTGCGCATGGAGGAGCGCATCGCTGAACTGGCTGATCGATAAAAAGCCGAATGGGGGCAGGTCTACGACTCCCGCCCACCTTTCTTTGCTGAAATCTTGGGGAGTCGATCCCCCATCACTTCAAAATCCCGCAGGTGGACCCATACGACGGTACCACCGACCCGCTGGACGATCTGGGCACCTACAAAATCCATATGATGGTGCAGGGCACCTCCGACACCTTTCATTGCATTGCCTTCCCCGCCACTCTCAAGAAGGCCGCTCGGATGTGGTTCTCCGCCATCCGACCAAGTACGATCCACTCTTTTCCTCAGCTCGAAAAACTTTTTCTTTCCATTTCAAGACTTGCAGTCGGACTCCGAGGAACACCGACTGCCTCTTCCTCATGCTGCAAAAGGAGGGAGAGACTCTCCGGGACTACATGGCCCGTTTCAACTCAGTGGCCATGGAGATCCCGGATTTGAATGAAGACGTAGCTATGTCGGCCTTCAAAAGAGGGCTACGCTCGTCTAGGCTCACATTCTTCTTGGACAAGAAATTCCCGACAAGCTACTCCGAGTTGCTGGTTCGGGCATAGAAATATGCCATAGCAGAAGAACAAGCAGCGAGCCGACGCCAGGCTGAAGGGAGGTCGGCTCACAAGAAGCGGAGCGACAAAGCTCCTGAAGTTCGACCTCCCAACGATGGCAACCGCTCGGCCCAACGCCGCAGTCCAAAGCCGAAGGACTTCCCTAGGAGGTTCGAAACTTATGCGCCCCTCTCCCTTCCAAGGAAGAAGATCCTCCTGGAAATTGAGAACGAGACCTTGCAAAGGCCTCGTCCGATGAGGGACCCCTCTGCATCTAGAAATAGAGACAGGTATTGCCGGTTCCATCAAGACCATGGATACAATACTAAAGAGTACATCCAGCTGAAGGATGCTATTGAAGACCTGATCAGGAGGGGGTACCTGCACAAATACGTCCGACCCCGCAGGGATCGGGCCGAAGCCTCAACTACTAGAGACCCCCCGAAGGAGGTAAAGCTCCCTAATCAGCGTCCGATCGACGAGAATGTTGGCATGCTACACCGCTAGTCCAACTGGAGACCTGATGAAGACCGGGACATTGTGAAGAGGTCTAGGGGTTCCAATGTAATCAGTTTCTCCGACGAAGACCTCCTAGAACCCTATCTTTCTGGGGATGACCCTATAGTTGTGTCGGCAGTGATTGCCAATTATGATGTAAAGCAAATCCTTATCAATAATGGAAGCTGTATGGAAGTCTTGTTGTATGATACCTTTGTTAGAATGAACCTATCCAGATCAAGGCTGCAAGAATCCCCCATGCCACTAACAGGCTTCAGGGGAAACTCTGTTAGAGTTGAAGGAGAAATAACTCTGCCCGTGACCATCGGGATGAAGCCTTACCAGAAGACTCTCCCCATCAACTTTGTGGTCGTACATATAACCTCGGTTTATAATGCCATCCTAGGCCGACCGGCTCTCAATAAGTTTCGCACCATCGTTTCTACCTACCATTTGCTGACGAAGTTTCCGACCAGGAGCGGGGTCGGAGTTATGAGGGGAGATCGCAGGATGGCTAGGAAGTGCCTAACTACTCAAGACCGACAGTCGGATGGTCATCCTACTTTGAAACAACTTGACCCAAGGGCTGAAGCCGACGGCCACGGCCAACCAGTTGAAAGAATTCTATTGTTCCCCTTCGAGAGGACGACCCTACCAAAGTCCTCCAAATTGGAAGCACCCTCAGTGAAGAAATCAAGTCAGAGCTGATCGACTTCCTAAGGAATAATGCCAATGTCTTTGCTTGGTCGGCGTCGGATATGCCAGGCATTCCATCGGATGTCATCACTCACCGCTTATGGTAGATCCGGTCTGCAGGCCTGTCTGACAGAAAAAGAGGAGCTTCGCTGCAGAAAGACAAAGGACTATTGATGAGAAGGTGAAGAAGCTCTCTGATGCTGGCTTCATCAGGGAAGCTCATTATCCTGACTAGCTAGCAAATGTTGTAATAGTGAAGAAAACTAATGAAAAGTGGAGGATCTGTGTGGACTATACTGACCTCAACAAGACCTTTCCGAAGGACAGCTTCCCCTTGCCTAAAATTGATCAGCTGGTGGATGCCACGGTCGGCCATCAGCTTCTAAGCTTCATGGATGCCTTCTCCTGCTACAACCAGATCAGGATGCACCCAGAGGATGAGGAGAAGACGGCCTTTGTCACCGACAAAGGTTTGTATTGTTACAAGATGATGCCCTTCGGCCTGAAGAATGCCGGTGCCACCTTCCAAAGGCTGATCAACCGGGTCTTCGAAGGACAGCTCGGGAGAAACATGGAGGCGTAGGTAGATGACATGATAGTCAAGAGCCTCCACAAAGCGACCATATCAAAGACTTGTAGGAGTCCTTTGACACATTGAGACATCATCAGATGAAGTTGAATCCTGCCAAATGCACTTTTGGGGTGACTTCCAGGAAGTTCCTCGGCTTCCCGGTCACACAAAGAGGAATTGAGTCAACCCTGACAAGATCAGAGCTGTTATTGAGATAAGACATCCGACCAATAAGAAGCAAGTGCAAGAGCTTACAGGCCGCATAGCATCTTTCAGCCATTTCATCTCCCGGTCGGCTGAGAAGTCTCTATCATTTTTCAAGACCTTGCGACGGTCGGACCACCTCCACTGGATCAATGAATGCCGGTCTGCTTTTGAAGCTTTGAAAGATTATTTGAAGAACCCTCCGTTGTTGGCCAAGCCGACGGAGGGGGAGGCATCATACCTGTACCTGTCGACATCGGACGAGGCGGTTAGCTCTGTCCTCGTGCAAGTGGGAGAAGATGGTCAGCAGAAACCTGTCTATTACATCAGTAAAATCCTTCATGATGCCGAAGCAAGGTACCCTAAAATGTAGAAGCTTGTCTATTCCTTGATCGTAGCGGCTAAGCGACTTCGACCCTACTTCCACGCGTATCCGATCATCGTGTTAACCGACTAACCCCTTAAGGCGATCCTTCGGAGCCCAGACACCTTCGGTCGGCTCGCCAAGTGGGCCGTCAAACTTGGCTAGTTCGACATCCCTTTCCAATCATGATCAGCTTTGAAGGCTCAGATAATTGCTGACTTCATTGCAGAGTGTACCTGCAAGCAGGAAGCATCCTCTCAAATGGCCGAAGCACCTGAAGCCGACGCCATCGACGAAGCTGAGCCTGCTTGGACCCTTCATGTGGACGGAGCGTCCAACCTTGCAGGCTATGGGGCTGGTCTGATTCTAGCCGACCCCGACAAACAAAGCTTGGAGTATGCTCTGCATCTTTCATTTCAAGTGTCAAACAACCAAGCGAAGTACGAAGCCCTTCTCGCAGGACCAAGAATCGCCAATGAACTGGGCATCGCCGAATTAGGGCCTTCTCTGACTCGTAGCTGGTGGTAAATCAGGTGAAGGGCGAATTCATAGCAAAGAACCCAACCATGGCCAAGTACTTAAACAAGGTATAAAGCCTTGTATCTCGGCTTAAATTCTTCGAAATTCTCCATCTACCTCAACTGCAGAACACCCGGACGGATGCTTTGTCACGATTGGCTACGACCGTCACCAACACCTCTGATCGAACTTTTGTGAAGTATCTACAGTGTCCAAGTATTGCTGAAGAGCCGATCGAGGTCCACCAAGTCGAACAGGAAGCTACTTGGATGGACCCAATTCTCACATTTCTTGTCAAAGGGATTCTCCCGAAAGATCCTACCGAAGCCAAGCGTGTACGCTGGACGGCTTCTAAGTACGTCGTCCTCCATGGCATCCTCTACAAGCGATCATTCTCACAGCCGCTATTGAAATGCTTGGGGCCGATTGATGCAGACTATGCACTCAGAGAAGTACATGAAGGTATCTGCGGCGACCATTTTGGAAGAAGATTCCTAGCTTACAAAATCATCCGATAGGGATATTATTGGTCTATAATTCAGAAGGATGCACTTCGACCGAAGGTGCGACGCGGTCAAAGGTACTCCAATATTCAAAGAAGGCCTGTCAGCCAGCTAACTCCGCTCACTGCACCTTAGCCATTCGCACAGTGGGGGATGGACATCCTGGGACCTTCCCCCGGCATCCGGCCAACAAAAATTCCTTATTGTGGCCATTGATTACTTCACCAAGTGGGTGGAGGCCGAACCGCTGGCACAAATTACAGAAGCCAAGGCAGAAAACTTTGTACATCTTTCGATTCGGCATTCCACAGATAATCATCACTGACAACGGAAGACAGTTCGACAACCCCAAATTCCGGGACTTCTGCCTGCAATATCACATCTCTTATCGGCTCACATCAGTCGGCCATCCCCAGTCCAATGGAGAAGCCAAAGTCACCAATCGGATAATCCTGCATGGACTGAAGACTCGACTGAATGATGCCAAAGGACTTTGGGCAGAAGAGCTTCACTCAGTGCTTTGGACCTATCGGACAACTGCCCGAACGGCGACCAGGGAGATCCATTCAACCTGACCTACGAAAGTGAAGCAGTCATCCCCGTGAAAGTCTCTTTGCAATCCCTACGGATTGATCACTTCGCCGAGCCGACCAACTCAGAGCAACGGAGAGCTAATCTAGGTCTACTTGAAGAGACCAAGCTTTAGACAAGCTTGAAGATGGTGACTTACCGTCAGAAGATGGACAGACATATAAACTCACGAGTCAAGGGTCGAACTTTCCGTGTCGGAGATATGGTTTTGCGAAGGATAGAGATATCAAGACCGACCGAGAAAGGGAAACTCTATCCCAACTGGGAAGGCCCTTATCGAGTCGTTGAACTAATTCGAGCCGGAACCTACCGACTAAAGTATTTGGACGGACGACAAGTAGCGCATCTGTGGAATGTAGACAACCTTCACAAGTATTATCAATAAAGGCCACAACTTCTTTCATGAAGCACTTCCGAAAGACCGACTCCGATCGGCAATGGCTTTAGGGCAGCCCGCTCCGAAAGACCGACTCCGATCGGCAAAGACTCTAGGACAACCCACTTCCGAAAGACCGACTCTGGTTGGCAAAGGCTCTAGGATAGTCCACTCTCGAAAGTCCGACTCTGGTCGGCAAAGGCTCTAGGACAGCCCACTTCCGAAAGATCGACTCCGGTCGGCAAAAGCTCTAGGGCAGCCCACTTCCAAAAGTCCGACTCTGGTCGGCAAAGGCTCTAGGGCAGCCCACTATCGAAAGTCCGACTTCGGTCGGCAAAAGCTCTAGGGTAGCCCACTTCGAAAAATCGACTCCGGTCGGCAAAGGCTCTAAAGTAGCCCACTTCCGAAAGTCCGACTCCGGTCGGCAAAGGCTCTAGGGCAGCCCACTTCCAAAAGACCGACTCCGGTCAGCAAAGGCTCTAGGGCAGCCCACTTCGAAAGACCAACTTCGATCGATAAAGGCTTTAGGGCAGCCCACTTCCAAAAGTCCGACTCCGTCGGTAAAGGCTCTAGGGCATCCCACTTCCGAAAGACCAACTCCAGTAGGCAAAGGCTCTAGGGCAGCCCACTTCTGAAAGTCTGACTCAATCGGCATCAGCATCAAAACGATCCACGTGGAGATTTGGCTTCGGGTTCGGACGAGCCGACGGACCAACACTGAAAAATTCCTAAGTATCTTGGTCCGGACTGAGCTACTGTCCAGCAACCACCTTAAGGATCTTCGGGTTCGGACGAGCCGACGGACCAACACTAAAAATTCCTAAGTATATTGGTCCGGACTGAGCTACTGACCAACAGCTACTTTAGAAGATCCGACCGCACGTTCAGACGAGCCGACGGACCCACACTTAGGAAGATTTATAAGCTATTGGTTTTGGACTAAGCTACTATTTAGCAACTACTTCAAAGAGCTTACGGTCCTACCAAGCGACCGGCAACACTTAGAAACATTTTCAAAGAGAAGAGTTTCGGTCAATCCGACCGACATACATACACATTGAGATGCAACAAAAAATTCTATTATATTATGAAAGTTCTTTACAAAAAGGAAGGTCATACCTTTACAAACAACTCAGGTCTGACCCACTGAAGGTACAATCGGGACTTTGGCTCCGGCCCCATCAAGTATAGCCGAAGCTCCAGGGGATATCTACCGCCTCCATAATGGCTCCGAACTGGACATCTGGTCCGGCCTCCTCTGCGTCGACTTCGGCTTGGGGTTCGACCCCTCCGTCAGATGGACCCGCCTCTTCTTCAATGCCTTCCTCTTCTACCCGCTCCGGCAGCTGTAGAAAGGCGAAGTCAAGCTCCGGAAAGGCGGCACTGACCTTCCCCAGGCACTCTTCGTACCCATAGTTGAAGCTGTACGAGCCGGCCTCATTCATTTCCTGCTTAAAATCTTCGGAGGCCTTATATTCCTTTATGGCTGCTTTGGCCGTCGTCGCCATCAGCTCTCGGGTTTTCTTCAACAAATCCTTATATATTTTCGTCTCAGCTTGGTGGCCCCTCGAACGCCTTTCGGATTCGACCAGGCGTCCCCTCTCTTCAGCCAACCAACGAGCTAGGGACTTCACCCTCTGCCTCTTGCTTTTTAGCTTGGCCTCCCGGTCAGCTTGCTGAGCCAACAAGTCTTCCACCTGCTTCTTTTGAGCCTTTGCCTCGGCTCGCAGAGCAGGTAGCTCTTCTTCAGCGGCCCGTAGAACGGATAACTCCGCTCTGGCGACCGTCAGCGCTGCTTCCGTGGCATCTCTGGCCACCTCAACTACCTCGGCCCTCTTGGTCGAGTGCTCCTTCAGGTCCAGCAGCTCGCCCTGGCCGTCGTCATTAGTAGCATGTATTGAAGGAGCTGCCAACAACAAGATAATGTTAGCGATTTGCAGACAATAAAGCAAAGGCTAAGGGCTCAGATACGGGCGACTTACCCCCAACATATGATGAAGAGAACTCCTGGCAGCCTTGTTTACTAACCGCTGATCAACGTTCGTGATGGCCTGTCTGAGCAGCCCTTTAACCCGCTCGGCATCATGAATGTCATGACATTTCTGACGCTCCTCATCATTGGCTTCGCTGGCCTCCCCCTTTCAGCCGCTTGTCCTTTGACCACTTTTTCCCCTCGGACCTTGGGGGAAACCTCCTCGATCGGCTCAATGTGGGATGAGACTGGAACTGTCTCTAGATCAGTTGGGAATGATTGACCTTCTCCTGTCCGGGCAGCCGACTGCCGACCGAAGATGAGCGCTCCGTCACCTTTGCCGCTAGGCGCTCCGATAACGGCATGTCGTCATCGTCGGACTCTATGGAAACAACGGTGGTGGTCTGCTCCTTTGTCCGTTGCATTGTTGGCTTCTCGGACGTCGGCTCCTCCGTCCGTTGCCTCTTCGATTTCTGGGTCGCCGGCTCAGTAATCCGGATGCCCCTTCTCTGGGCCGCTAGTGCCGAAACGGTCGCTCGGTCCGGCTTCATTTTTCCACCTGCCAGAAAGCAAAGGTAGAGTTAGCAATAATAATAAAGCCGACCGAGGAAAAGAGAAGATCTTCGATGGGGACCTCTAACCTACCCAAATATTGGTGTTGGCTGACTCTGGCCGAGTGGAGATTGTCCTCTTGGAGTAGTTGTTTCGCAAAGGCGGGGTCGTCCTCATCCAATTTGTTAAAGTCGGCCTCATTGGCCCTTAGTACCTTCCTCCCATCGACGGCCTTCGACCTTGGTTTTCTCCATGTCGACTCAAAACCCCAGGGCTCTAGGCTGTCTACAAAGAAGAAACAGGATTTCCACTTGTGAATGCCGATGAAAGACCCCCCAGGATCCTCCGGCCAGGGCGGGGACTGAACATCCACCACTCCTAGCTCCGAAAATCCCTCTTAAGAAGGAAGAAATCCGCAAAGAGAAAGACCCTCGGCTCGGCCTCGGCCCTTTGACAAAGGACCATGAAGCAGATGATCACCGAATGCTGTTCGGGGTCAGCTGCGAGGGAGTAATTCCGTAGGAATTGAAAATCTGAACAAAGAAATGGGAAGAGGGAACCGAAGGCCAGCCTTAAGGTGGTCTTCGTATACGGGAAGTCAGCGGGGTTCACCAGTCCATCCTGATGGGAACAGTCAGGTAAATGTAGATGGCATGTTATACACAACTCTAAGACTCTCTACCTCTCTCGGGTCATCACGATGGGATATCGTGGGAACCTGGTTCCCTATTTCTGCGGGCGGAGCTTCGGACTATTGGAGGCCATTCTAATAAAAGTTACAGAAGAAAGAGGGGACGGGTGCAGAACTGACCTGGTGTTCTGGTTTCCTAATGGAGCGAGAGCAGCGGGAGGGAGGGGTTCTTTCTCCTTGAGTGCAAGTGTAGCGAAAGACTCCCTCCAGGCCTCCTCCCCCTCCTTTTATAGGCGCTGAAGGGCCGCTTCTTAGCACCCCTCGAGCACTGCGATCCAACGTCAGACGACGCAACTTCCTAATTCGACGGGGAAGCCAATGGGGCGTGCCGGATCGTGTCTAATCACGATCCGCATGACCGCCCAACCAATGGCGGATGGGTGGCTCCGGGTGCTCCGCCAACCGCTCAGATTTTGCCATGTCATCCATGTCACGTCAGTAGCCCAACGGACGTGCGTTTTAGGCTGGCAGCCCATCATTGCGCCATACCAGTATTAACTGCTTCCCCACCGCCCCTAATGCGATGCTGACACCTGTCCAGGAGGCAGAAATTTGGAGCGGAAGATGGCCGATCGTAGCACACCGGATCAAATTCACAATCATCTCAAGGACTGGCAATTAATCACCAAGTAATGCTCTCGTCCTTCGAAGCTACAGAACTGCTCGAAGGCCAAAAGCAAGGGGGCAAACTGTTATACCCAACCGGCTCACCACCAAACCGAACCGCCACTCTTGCTGAGGTCAAACCGGGCCGTTCTGAAGCTCCGATGGACACTCTCCTTTGGAAGTCCGACCCACTGAAGTAGGCGTCCGAACGACCTACTTCTGTGAGATCTGGCCCACCTGCTCCTGCTGAAGCTCCTACGGATGCTCTCCTTCGGAAGTCCGATCCACTGAAGTAGAAGTCCGAACGACCCATCTCTGCTAAGGTTCGGCCCACCTGCTCCTGTCCAAGCTACGGCGGATGCTCTCTTTCGGAGGTCGACTGACCCTCTCCAGTCGAGATCCGACCGAACCACTTCAAGGATCCAGGAGACTCCAGAAGCATCTTCTAGCTGGTACCATTCTGTTATAACAGAATTCTGCCACATCAGCACCACTACTCCACTATTCTCACAATGTTGTCCCATCTAGGCACTACATGGCCACTCTTTAGATTCTTCTAGGGCATATTAGTCATTCTCGATTTCTATCCTAGTAGATTTTGGACTGTTCCATGCCTATATAAGATAAATCGGGAGGCACAGGGCGGTAAGCAAGCTAATACTCTCCCTTCTCTATACGCCGTCTCATTGATTCCTCCATTCTGTGCCCTCAGCTCCGCTAATTTAAGCATGAGAGTGTTCCCCGCCGGAACACTACGTCCATATGAACTTTATTGCAGGAACCGGAAGAAGAGCGCTCCAGCCCAGCCATCCAAGCCCGATCCGGGAAAAATTGCAGCAAATATTTAACTAATATAATAAACATACATATATTAAATGCAGAGTCCAGAGCTCTCTTAGCAAACGTGATATATAAAGGAGAGTCCAGAGCTCTCTCAGCATGCACGTGTCAAGCTCCAGACTCTCCACGATGGGATATTTTTTTCTTTTCATGTGTCAAGACAGCTCGCCGCAACCCACCGAGTCGTCGTCGCCCCCTCGCCGCCTTCCCCGACCTCCGCCCGCTCCACTTTTGCCTCACCGTCTTGCCACCCACCCACCTCCCCGCTCATCTCGCTGCCATTTTCCCGTCGAAACTCCTCCGTTCTCCCTTAGGTGTTCTCCTTCCCCTCAGATCTCCGAAGAATCCCTTTTCGCAGACCCATCGAGTTGTCGCCGCCCACCTCCCCCGCCTCCACCCTCTCCACTTCCGTCTCGCCGCCTTACAGCCCGCTCTCCTCGGGTCGAAACTCCATTTTACCCCGGTGTTTTCCTTCCCCACAGGTCTCCGAAGAAGGGAACCAGCGAGAAATAAAAAGAAAAAAACCAATCTATGAGGGAAAAGGCCTTACCTTCGATTTGTTCCGTCTTTCCTTTGTTTTCCCGGTTTTTCCTCTATTTTTTCTGCCCTGAGGAGTCTCGATCGAGTAAGAGGTTTGGACCGATGAATAAAGAAGCACGGCAACTAGGTGGTCGTCTGAGCGACGGATGGGAAACTCAAACGACGGTTAGGGTTATTTTTTTTTTAAGATATATAAAAGTTGAGTTTGAAAGGTATAAATATGTTATTAATCGGGTGGGAGGCTTAATGGACGGCTTGGAAGCCTAAACGATGGCTCAGAATTTTTTTTAAAAAACTTTTATATACTAGAGTTTAAAGATACAAATATATTAAAAATATAGATATATTATTAATTAATTAAAAATAATAAAAAATTATCTTTGCTATGTTATGGTATATATTTTACTTGAACTAAAAGGCCAAGCTGAATAATATGAGTTTATTTAATATTCATAGGCCTTGGATACTCCACTATAGCATAAAATTATATAAACATAAGAATATTTTATAACTAAAATATATATTATTGTTACTGTGTCTTCTCCTGGACTGGATTCGGTCTGCTGCGCTGGAGTGCTCTTCTCCCGGTCGACTACAACAAAAGTCCCCCAAGCACCGGTAATGCTCCGACGGGGGACACTCCGATGCCTAAGTTAGCAGGAGCCTGAAAGCAACAGAATGGAGGAATCGAAGAGAGATAGCGTAGGGAAAGAGGAGAGTGTACCTAGCTCGAAATGGGATCGCTTGGGTACCTTATATAGGTGCGGAATAGTCCAAAATCCGTTTTAGGAGGAGTTCGAAGAAGATCGATTTGCCCTAGGTGGATCTAGAGAGTGGCCACGTGGTGCCGGATAAGGTAGCGTCGTGGGAATAGTGGAGCAGTGCTGCTGACGTGGTAGGATTCCGTTACAACCGAAAGAGATTTCTGGAATTCTTTGGATCCTAGAGTGAGTCGGTCGGACACTGACTGGGAGGGCCAACCGGTCCTCCAAGAGGGAGTGTCTGTCGGGGCTTCGAATGAGAACAGTGGGCCGGATCCTAGCAGGAATGGGTGTGTCGGACCTTTATTCCAGTGGATCGGACTTCCGAAGGGAAACAGTGGGCAGGACCCCAGCAGGAATGGGTCGTTCGGACCTAACTAGTGGGTCGGTCTTCCAAAGGGGAATAGTGGGCCGGACCCCAAAGGAATGGGTCGTTCGGACCTCTACTCCAGTGGGTCGGACTTCAAAGGGGAACAGTGGGCCAGACCCACAGGAATGGGTCGTTCGGACCTCTATTCTAGTGGATCGGACTTTCGAAGGAGAACGGGGTGGTGTCGGACCCCAGCATGAATGGGTCGTCCGAACCTCTACTCTAGTGGGTCAGACTTCGGCTGGGGTGTGGCCGTCGGAGCTTCAGGAGAGCGGCCCGGTCGAACTGCAAAGAGGGGTCGGTCCGGCCTGACAGTGGGCCGGTGAGGTATAACAGTTGCCCCCCTTTCCCTAGGCTTCGAGTGGGTCTGCAGGCTCGATGGACGAGGGCACCATTTGGCAATAAATATGTCAGTCCTCAAAATGATGGCAAATCTGATTTGGTGTGCTGCAACCCGCTGCCTTCTGCTCCGAATATTCGCCCTTAGACAGGTGTCAGCACCAGATTGATGGTAGCAGAGGAGGCAGTTATTACTGATACGGTGCATGATGGTTGCCGGTCTAGAAATGCATGCCCGTCGAGCTCCTAGTGTGGTGTGGGCCACATGGCAATATCCGAGCGGTTGGTGCGGAGTTTGGGACGATTCATCCACCGTTGCTTCGACGATCACATGGATTGCATGCTGTCGTAGGTGGTCGCGGTCGCTCGAGAGGCGTCGGGAGGCCACTCCTTGGCGCCTATAAAAGGGAGGATGAACATCCAGCGGGGATTTTCGCTGTCTAGGTTTGGAGAGAGAGAGCTCCCTTCTTCCGCTGCTCTAGCTCCTTCAGGAAACCCGAGAACCAGGTTAGTTCCGCATCCGTCTTCTTTCTCTTTTATAACTTCCATTAGAATGGCCTCCGGTGGTCGGAGTTCGGCCCGTGGGAATAGGGAACCAGGCCCGTACGACATTCCTTCAACCATGACTCAAGAGAGGGTGGAGAGCTTAGGGTTGTTTATAGTATCCCCTCTACCTTGCATCTAACCATCCCAAGCCGTGAGGGGAGGGTAAACAACCCATTGACCTTAGGAGCCCTTCCATGTACGAAGACCATCTGAAAGTGGCCTCCGATTCCCGCTCCATAACTTTTTTGTCCAGATTTTCACT
This sequence comes from Areca catechu, assembly GCA_021397845.1. Lineage (NCBI taxonomy): Eukaryota > Viridiplantae > Streptophyta > Magnoliopsida > Arecales > Arecaceae > Areca > Areca catechu. The sequence continues at coordinate 86,251,889 of CM038048.1, read as the reverse complement.
TTTATAGAGTTACGCCCTCCCAACGGACCCTGAATAGTATTCGGGCAATCTGCGGCTTTATGGTCTTTTGTTGGGAGCAGGCATCGAGCTGAGGCCGTCTTTATTTTCTAATTTCTTTCTACTAAAGCAGGACTTCCAAAGTTAGGAATGGTGGGTGTTCAGCCCCCGTCCTGATTGGAAGATACTAGGGGGCTTCCATCGGCCATTCATGGATGGAAGTTTCGATATTTTTTTATAGATAGCTTATAGCCATGGGACTTTGAATCGGTATGGAGAGAGCCCAGGCGAACGCCACGATGGAAGGAAGATACTGAGGGCCAATGAGGCTGACTTCCAAGGCTGAATGACGAGGACCCGGTGTTCATCGGCCCCCTGCTCCATGAGGAGAGTCTCCAGCATGCTGGGATCAGCCGACATCGAGCGCTGGGTAGGACAGAGGCCGTCGAGAGGAGCTATGATTCCTTTTTTGCTGTTCTGACGTCTTTGTTGACCCTACCTTCGTTTGCTGGCAGGTGAAAAAATGAAGCCGGATCGGGCGACCATTTCAGCACGGTCGGTGCAGAGGAGGGCCGTTCGCATTACCAACCGATGTCTAGAGAGCCGAAGAGGCAACGGGTGGCGGAGCCAGCCCCCGAAAAGCCGAAGAAAAACAAGGATAGAGGGACCGCCTCCAACCGTGGTTTCAGTGGAGTCCGAGGATGATGTGCAATTGGCGGATCGCCGGAAGGCGATGGCACCGGAGCGTTCGTCTTTGATTGGGCAGTTAACTGCCCGGGCAGGAGAGGAGTGCTCGGTGCATACTTCGTTGTTTATAAATTTCTAATTGTGTGACTGTTGGCAACTCCTCCATGACACACTGAAAATGGACGATGGCTTGGGCAAGCTGCTCGATCGAGGGATCAGCTGACCAAAAGGGCACAGGCAACAGAGGCGGCGAGGGACACCGTGGGTGGCACTGACCGTCGCCAGGGCGGAGCTGTCCATCCTGCAAGCTACCGAAGGAGAACTATCTGCTCTGCGGGTCGAGTCGGAGGTCCACAAGAAGCAAATGGAAGACTCGCTGGCTTGGGAGGCCAACCGAGAGGCGAGGTTAAAGAGTAAGAAGTGGAAAGTAAAGGCTTTGACCTGCCGGCTAGCCGAGGAGGAGGGGCGCCTGGCCGAATCCGAAAGGTGCTCACAGGGCCATCAAGCGGAGACGGAGCGATATAAGGGTCTGCTGAAGACGACCGGGAGCTGATGAAGACGGTAGCTGAGACAGCCATAAGGGAGTACAAGGCCTCCGAAGACTTCAAGTATGAGGTGAATGAGGCCGGCACAGTCAGCTTCGATTACGGATACGAGGAGTGCTTTGACAAGGTTAGCATCGCATTCCTGGAGCTCGATTTCTCCTTTCTTTAGCTGCCAAAGAGAGCGGAGGAGAAGGATGATGAGGTGGCGGATTTGACCGTCGGCGTGGCCGAGACCCCGACTGGAGTCGTCACCGTGGAGGTCAGGTTGGACACCCAAGCTAAAGCTGACGCGGGAGCGGCAGGTGTCTCTGCAGACGCTCCGGCCGAACCAGAGGGGACTGAAGAGGAAGCCGAGGCCCCCAATTGTGCCAGGCGAAGTTGATAATTAATGTAACCCTGGTGGGACAGACCTAGATCGGTTATAAAGGTCTGACCCACTCTTTTTGTATTGGCTTCCATATATATATAAAACACCTTTGTCGCACTTTCTTGTTTATGGTTGGTCGGATCGACCGCAGCTTCTACCCTTTAAAAATATGATTAAGTATTGCTAGTCGATTTGGTTGTAATGCAAGGGGTAGTTATTGAACAGTAGCCTGTTGTAGGTTATCGACTCAATATTTTTCTAAGTATGGATCCTTCGGCTCGAGGCAGGATGCTGGTCCGTCGGCTCGTTCGAAGTCGAAAGTATCTTCCAGATAGTGGCTCGATCCGAACTAAGATACTTGAGGAATTTCTCCCAAGTGTTTAGTCTGTCGGCTCGTCCGGACTGGAGGATGTCGAGATCGAACGACAGACAGTAGCTCAGGCCGGACCGATATCCTTAGGATTTTTCTTCTCAAGTGTTGGTCCATCGACTCATTCGAATCCGAGACTGGAGTCGGTCTTTCGGAAGTGGGCCGTCCTAGAGCCTTCGCCGACCGGAGTCGGTCTTTCGGAGGTGGGCTATCCTAGAGCCTTTGCCGATCGGAGTTGGTCTTTCGGAGGTGGCTCCCCTAGAGCCTTTGCCGACCGGAGTCGATCTTTCGGAAGTGGGCTGCCCTAGATCCTTTGTCGACCGGAGTCGGTCTTTTGGAGGTGGGCTGCCCTAGAACCTTTACCGACCGGAGTCAGTCTTTCGGAGGTGGGCTGCCCTAAAGCCTTTACCGATCGGAGTCGGTCTTTTGGAGGTGGGCTACCCTAGAGCCTTTGCTGATCGAAGTCGGTCTTTCGGAGGTGGGCTGCCCTAGAACCTTTGCCGATCGGAGTCGGTCTTTCGAATGTGGTTCATAAGAGAAGTCGTAGACTTTATTGATAATACTTGCGAAGGTTGTCTACATTCCATGGACGAGCTATCTGCCATCCGTCCAGATGCTCGAGTCAGTATGTCCCAGCTCGAATCACTTCAACGACTCGATAAGGGCCCTCCTAATTGGGGAAAGTCTTCCTTGCTTGGTCGGTCTTGAAATTTATACCCTTCGCAAGACCAGATCTCCGTCGGAAAATTCGCGCCTTGACCCAAGAATTGTAATATTTGGCCATCCTTTGATGGTAGATTGCCATCTTCAAGCCCGTTCGGAGTTTGGTTTCTTCAAGTAGGTCTAGGTCAGCCCTTCGCTGTTCAGAGTTGGTCAGCTTGGCATAGTGATCAATTCGTAAAGATTGCAAAGAGATCTCGACGAGGATGATGGCTTCACTTCCATAAGTTAGGTTGAATGGAGTCTCCCTGGTTGCCATTCAGGCGGTCGTCTGATAAGCCCAAAGTACTAAATGGAGCTCTTTTGCTCAAAGTCCTTTGGCGTCGTTCAGCCGGGTCTTCAGCCCATGTAGGATTGTTCGATTGGTGACCTCGGCTTCTTCCGTTGGACTAGGGATGTCCAACTGAGGTGAGCCGGTGAGAATGTGATATTGCTGGCAAAACTCCCGAAATTTCGGGTTGTCGAACTGCCTTCCGTTATCGGTGATAATTGTCTGCGGGATGCCGAAACAGAAGATGATGCAGTTCCGGACGAAGTTTTCTACCTTGGCTTCAGTGATTTGTGCCAGCGGTTCGGCTTCTACCCACTTGATGAAGTAATCAATCGCCATAATAAGAAATTTGCGCTGGCCGGAAGCCGGAGGGAAGGGTCCCAGTATGTCCATTCTCCACTATGCGAATGGCCAAGGTGCGGTAAGTGGAGTCAGCTGGCTGGCCAGACTCCTTTGGATATTGGAGTACCTCTGACATGCATCGCATCTCCGAACGAAGTCCGACGCATCAACTGGATCATAGGCCAATAGTATCCCTGTCGATTATCTTGTAGGCCAGGGATCTTCCTCCGAGATGGTCATTGTAGATACCTTCATGTACTTCTCTGAGTGCATAGTCTGCATCCGTCGCCCCAGGTATTTTAGCAGTGGATTGAGAATGACCGCTTGTAGAGGGCGGGCATAGAGGATGACGTATTTGGAAGCCGTCCAGCGTATATGCTAAATGAGAGGATTGTGTCCATCCATGAGGCTTCCTGTTCGACTTGGTGGACCTTGTTCAGTTCTTCGGTGACACTCAGGCTCTGCAGATACTCCACAAATGTTCGGTCGGATGTGTTGGTGATGGCCGTAGCTAGTCATGACAACGGGTCCGCCCAGGAGTTTTGCAGTCGAAGTATATGGAGAATCTCGAAGAATTTGAACCAAGATACGAAACTTCATACCTTTTTCAAGTACTTGGTTATAGTTGGATCTCTTGCTTCGAATTCATCCCTTACCTGATTGACCACCAGTTGGGAGTCTGAGAAGGCCCTGAGTCGGTCGATGCCCAATTCGCTGGCAATTCTCAGTCCTGCAAGAAGGGCTTTGTACTCTACCTGATTATTCAATACCTGAAATGAAAAGTGGAGTGCATATTCCAAGCTTTCCCCCTCTAGGTTGGCTAGAATCATGCCAGCTCCGCAGCTCGCAAGGTTGGATGCTCCGTCTACGTGGAGGGTCCAAGCAGGTTCGACTTCGTTGACGGCGTCAGCCTTAGGTGATTTTGCTGCCTGAGAGGGTGCTTTCTGCTTCCAGGAGCATTCTGCAATGAAATTGGCCATTACTTGAGATTTCAACACCGATCGAGATTAGAAAGAAATGTCAAACTCGTCGAGTTTCACCGCCCACTTGGCAAGCCAACCTGAGGTGTCTGGGCTCCGGAGGATCGTCTTAAGAGGTTGGTCGGTCATCACGACAATCAGATGTGCCTGGAAGTACGGTCAGAGTCGCTTGGCTGCTATGACCAAGGAATAGACCAGCTTCTGCATTTTAGGGTACCTTGTCTCAGCATCGTGGAGGACCTTATTGATGTAATAGACGGGCCTCTGCTGACCATCCTCTTTGATCTGCACAAGGATGGAGCTGACTACCTCATCCTACGCCGACAGGTAGATATACAAAAGCTCCCCCTCCGTGGGCTTGGCCAGTAGCGGGGGGTTTTTCAAGTATTTCTTCAAAGCTTTGAAGGCCGACTGACATTCGTCGATCCAATGGAAGTGCTCGGATCGATGCAATGTCTTGAAGAATGGCAGGGACTTCTCGACCTACTGGAAAATGAAATGGCTGAGAGAAGGTATCCGGCGTGTCAGCTCTTGAACCTGCTTTTTGTTGGTCAGATGCCCCATTTCAATGACAGCTCTTATCTTGTCAGGGTTAACTTCGATCCCTCTTTATGTGACCAAGAAGCCGAGAAACTTACCAGAAGTTATCTTGAAAGTATACTTGGCAGGATTCAGCTTCATCCGATGGCGCCTCAGTGCGTCAAAGGATTCCTGCAAGTCTTTGATGTGGTCGGCCCCATGGAGACTTTTGACTATCATGTCATCCATATAGGCCTCCATATTTCTCCCAACCTGGCCTTCGAAGACCTGGTTGATCAGCCTTTAGAAAGTGGCATCGGTATTCTTCAAGCCGATGGGCATCATCTTGTAGCAGTATAGACCTTTGTTGGTGACAAAGGTCATCTTCTCTTCGTCCTCCGGGTGCATCCTAATTTGGTTGTAGCCGAAGAAGGCATCCATAAAACTCAAAAGCTGGCGATCGACCGTGGCATCCACCAGCTGATCAATCTTAGACAAGAGAAACTGTCCTTCACAGGCCTTGTTGAGGTCGGTGTAGTCCACACAGATCTTCCACTTCCCGTTAGCCTTTTTCACCATCACAACATTAGCTAGCCATTCAGGGTAATGGAGTTCCTTGATAAAACTAGCATCGAAGAGCTTTTTCACTTCTTCATCAATGGCCCTTTGTCTCTTAGCAACGAAGCTTCTTTTTTTCTGTCGGACCGGCCTGTAAGTTGGATCCACCTTGAGCCAGTGGGTGATGATATCTGACGGTATACCAGGCATGTCCGACGCTGACCAAGCAAAGACATCGATATTATTCCTCAGGAAGTCGATCAGCTCTGACTTGATGTCCTCGCTGAGAGAGCTCCCAATTTAGAGGACTTTGGTGGGGTTATCCTCCCGAAGGGGGACAAACAAGATCTTTTCATCTGGCTGACCACGGTTGTTGGCTTCAGCCCTTGGGTCTAGCTGTTCCAGAGTAGGACGGCTTTGTGACTGTTGGTTCAGAATAGTTAAGCACAGTCTTGCCATCCTATGATCTCCCCTCATAATTCCGACCCCGCTCCTGGTCGGAAATTTGGCCAACATGTGGTAAGTTGATACAATGGCCTGAAACTTGTTAAGGGCCGGTCGGCCCAGGATGGCATTGTAAGTCGAGGTCGTACATATGACCACGAAGTTAATGGGGAGAGTTTTTTGAAAAGGCTCCGTCCCGATCATCACAGGTAGGGTGATTTCCCCTTCGACTCCGATAGAGTTTTCCCCAAAGCCCGTCAGCGGTATGGGGAAATCTCACATCATTGACCAGGATAGATTCATTCTTAGAAATGTATCATAAAACAACATCACCGTAGAGCTTCTATTATTTATAAGTATCCTTTTTACATCGTAGTTGGCAATCACTGCCGACACGACTATAGGATCATTTTCAAAGACGTGGGACTCAAAGAGGTCTTCGTTGGAGAAGGTGATTGCGTTGGAACCCTTGACCTCTTGACAATGTCTGGGTTGCCTTCATATCTCCATTCGGATCGCCGATGCAGCATGCCAACATCTCCATCGGTTGGCCGTTGGTTGGGGAGCTCCGCCTCCTCCGGAGGGTCTCTGGCCGTTGAGGCTTCGGCCTGGTCCCGGTGGGGTCGGACTACTTGTGTAGGTACCCCCTCCAGATGAGGTCTTTAATGGCGTTCTTCAGTTATAAGCATTCCTCGGTGCTGTGCCCATGGTCTTTATGGAACTGACAAAATTTATCTTTATTTCTGGATGCAGCAGGGCCCCTCATTGGACGAGGCCTTTGTAGAAAGGTCTCGTTATCGATCTCTAGGAAGATCTTCTCCCTTGGAAGGAGAGGGGCGCATAACTCTCGAACCTCCTGGGGAAGTCTTTCGACTTCGGACTTTGGTGTTGGGCCGATCGATGGTCACTGTTGGGGGGTCGGACCTTGGGAGCCTTGTCACTCCGCTTCTTGGGGGCCGGCCTCCCCTCTTCCTGGCATCGGCTCACCGCCTGCTCCTCGACCAAAGTGTACTTCTGTGCCCTGGCGAGCATCTCAGTGTGGATCATCGAGAACCTCTTGTCCAGGGAAAAGTAATCCTGGACGAGCGGAGCCCTCTTTTGAAGGCCGACATAACTACTACCTCATTCAGATCCGGGACCTCCATGGCCGCTGAGTTGAAATAGGCCATGTAGTCCCGGAGGGTCTCTCCCTCCGTTTACAGCACAAGGAAGAGGCAGTCGGTGTTCCTCGGGATCCGACTACATGTCCTGAAATGGAAGAGAAAGAGGTTTTCGAGCTGAGAAAAAGAATAGATCGTACCTGGTCGGATGGCGCTGAACCACATCCAAGCGACCTTCTTCAGGGTTGCTGGAAGGCGATACAGTGGAGGGCATCAAAGGCACCCTGTACCATCATGTGGGCCTTGTAGGTGCCCAGATGGTCCAGCGGGTCGGTGGTGTCGTCGTAGAGATCCACCTAGAGAATTTTGAAGTGGCGGGAAATCGTCTCCGCTAGAATCTCATCAGAGAAAGGGGACGGGAGTCGTATACCTACCCCCTTCGGCCTTCTATCGATGGACTATTTCAGCAATGCACTCCTCCATGCGCAAAATCTTGCTGGTGTAGTCCTTCAGGGGTTCGGCATGGTGCCGAACACCAGCTATGATGGATTCAGCATAGGAGGGCAAGGCAGACCTCGCCCTCTTGCCGTCGGCACGAACCCCCAGGGACCTTCGGTGCTCCGCAACAGCGTAAGAACAAGGCTGAGGGACTTCGGGCTGTCGGCTTCCATCAGCGGTTGGTCGACGGTCGATGCCGGACACAGCAGGTGGCTGTTGCCAGTTATCGGCCATCTCCTGGAAACACTGAACCGCAGTGGTGAGCGTCTCAATGCGGTTCATTAACATCTGGAACTGCTGCAGTCTCAAAGTGATGGTGGGCTCGGTGATAGCAGCAGTGGTGGCGGCATCATTTTCCCTCGAAGGTCCCTTGGACCTGGACGGGGAATGACCTCCTATGGTGGAGGCGTTTTGGGTCCTTCCCTTCTCCATTGCCAATCCTTGCGACTGATTCTCCCTTTTAGAGTGGGAGAACCCCTTCCTCTAGCGCCAATAGGTTACTGCATCTTCTACTAAACGGGTTCGGTCGGCTGCACTGGAGTGCTCCTCTCCCGGTCGACCTGCAACAAAGTCCCCTAAGCATCGATGGTGCTCTGGTGGGGGACACTCCGATGCCTAAATTAGCAGGAGCCTGAGAGTAACAGAATGGAGGAATCGAAGAGAGGATAGCGTAGGGAGAGAGAAGAGTGTACCTAGCTCGAAACGGGATCCCCCGGGTACCTTATATAGGCACGGAACAGTCCAAAATCCATTAGGGAGGAGTCCGAAGAAGATCGATTTGCCCCTAGGTGGATCTGGAGAGTGGCCACGTGGTGCCCGGATAAGGTAGCGTCGTGGGAATAGTGGAGCAGTGCTGCTGATGTGGCAGGATTCCGTTACAACCAAAAGAGGTTTCTGGAATTCTCTAGGCCCTGGAGTGAGTCGGTCGGACGCCGATTGGGAGGGCCAACCGGTCCTCCAAGAGAGAGTGTATGTCGGGGCTTCCGAAGGAGAACAGTGGGCCGGACCCCAGCAGGAATGGGTCGTTCGGACCTCTATTCCAGTGGGTCGGACTTCCGAAGGGGAATAGTGGGTCGGATCCCAGCAGGAATGGGTCATTCGGACCTCTACTCCAGTGGTCAGACTTTCGAAGGGGAACAGTGGGCCGAACCCCGGCAGGAATGGGTCGTTCGGACCTCTACTCTAATGGGTCGGACTTCCGAAGGGGAACAATGGGTTGGACCCTAGCAGGAATAGATCGTTCGGACCTCTACTCCAGTGGGTCGGACGTCCGAAGGAGAACGGTGGGCCGAACCCCAACAGGAATGGGTTGTCCGGACCTCTACTCCAGTGGATCGGACTTCGGCTGGGGTGTGTCCGTCGGAGCTTTAGGAGAGCGACCCAGTCGAACCGCAAAGAGGGGCTGGTCCAACCTGATAGTGGGCCGTGAGGTATAATAGTTATAATATAATTAAGAATATATCAATATAATAAATATTATTATTATAATATGATAATAATTATTATGATATATAATATTATCAATAAAAAATTTATTATTTTATAGTATGGTGCTATTTATCGTATTATGATATTAGAATATGTATCGTTATATTATATATTAGATTATATTATTATATTTTGTACATGCATTTTTATAAAATAAATATAATTGCATTTCGATAGCAAGTATCTTAGATCTATTTCAAACTCGAATGGTTTTCAATTTTAGATTTCAAATCTATTTCAAGCTATTTAAAGTATTATTAAATGGGTCATATAAAGTTTAGGATATATCGATATTCTAAAAAATCTGTCCAATCAACATCCCTAAGCTTATTATAACATCAGATATGGGATTGGTTCATTACATTTTTAGACATATATATGAAAATTTTAACATGATTTTTATGAATTTTTTTGGATGGATCCTAAAAATTTATGTCCAAATGTATAAAATATATAGATTTATTATATATGGATAAAAAATATTTGAAGATTAAAAAAATAATTATATTAATTGAATAATATAATTCATGAAATTATATAATAATATTAATTAGATGATAACAAAAAGAATCATTTTGTTATTTGTATCTAGGCTTCGGAGGCTAGCTAAACTCCAATTATAGTATAAAATTATATAATATATAATAATATTTTATATATTAATATAATTTATATTATATAATATTATAGAAAATAATTATAATATGATAATAACTATTATGATGTATAGTAGAAAATATAGAAATATAATATGATAATAACTATTATGATGTATAGTGTTATCAATAAAAATTATTTATCATTTTATAGTATGATATTATTTATTATATTATGGTATTAGATTATATTATGTTATATTATATATTAGATTATACTGTAATATTTTGTACATATATTCTTATAAAAAGTTATAAAATATATATAACCGGATTCGGGTAGCTGGTATTCGGGCGACAAATCTTAAATCCATCCCAAAATTTATTTTTTTGATAAAAGAAGAGATTTAGAGATGAGGAGAAGAGGAAGAAAGGAGGAAAAGGAAATCATGATTTATCGTCCAAACATATGATACGATTAGTTTACATAAAAAAAAATTTCAATAAAATTTTATGTATAATTTTATAGGATCAAATTTTATATTTTATCAAGAATTTTGTTCTAAGTTTATAAATTTTAGAAATCCAAATAGGTTCTAAAAATTTATTACATCCCTTGATTGCAACAACCCATCATTGATGGATACAATGGTTCTATAAATCTCATTATTATTTTTTTAAGGAAAATGATGGAAGGAACGGGTGATTGAAGAAATTAATCTACCATCCTCTCTCCTCTCTCTCTCTCTCCCTCCCTACTAAGCTATTCACAAGCCAATTGACTTGCCCAACCTACTTGAGCCCAAAGATTTTTGAGTAGGCCGGGACCAAAAGTGTTATACTTGGTGAACTAAACTAGATTTAAAAAACAGGCTACTTTAGTAGGAAGGGAGAATTCTTAAAAATTAAAACTCGGCTTCCCCATTTTTTTTTATTGTTTATTTATGTTTTATATATTTGTAGACTTAATCGATAATTATAGTTGATAATATAAATTTAATAGGATAATACATATGTTATAAGTTGTTGATAATATATTTAATAAATTTTTAAATATTTGCAAGTATTTTTAATTATATATATATTTTAAAAATTTAAGAAAAAGTTTATGAAGGCCAAGGCCTGGTTGAAGCCCGAAGCCCGAATAACAACCAGGTCAATGCCTAGAAGGTAGGCCCAAAGCCTCAATAACTACTGTGAACCTTCAGACAAAACCTGGTTGGAGCTCGGCCGGGCTTATGAGCAGGTCCAACCCCATCAATCCTCCTTTCATTATTTCTTTCCTATCCCCGTTTATAGCAACGGCATCACTGTTACTCATCAAAAACAAAAAGTAAAACTAAAAAAAAAATTAATCTAATTATTTTTTGATCTACTGATATGCTGCTCTTGGAATGGCTTTTTCATCGATGCCTTCTTTCTTGCTTTATATTCTCCTCTTTATCTTGATCATCTTTATTATTTTTTCATGTATTTTTTTGATACATCGGGTACCTAGATTACTCGAGTACGAGTACAAAAAAAAAAAAAAAATTCACTTAAAGCAGTGGGTAAATCACTTAAGGTTAATAGACCGCATCACATTTGTGATGAACTCTGATGCTAATACAATAGCATTTTCGAACACTGCTGGAAGAGACTGGATGCCATTTAATAGTGATGTGCACGGTTTGGATCAGATTGGTTTAAGGGTATTATTGAAATCAAACCAACTAAAATTGATTTGCAAAACTAAAACTGGAACATAACTGATCATTACCGAAACCGGTTCAAACTGATCCAAAATTTTAGTTCGATTCAGTTCGGTTATCGGGTTTTGTGTTAAAAGAGTTTTTACCAAATGGGCAGCTAAATGGGATAAGCTGACCGAGCTTCTATCTACTTTAGTTTGGATTAAATCAAGAGTTTCTTTTCTCGATGATGACCATGTTTCTAAATTTATGTTAAATCCTTCAAAGCTATTTATCATTAGAGGGATCTAGAAATTATGTGCTTATTATGGTAATACCTACACTGCTTCATCATAGCATGATTACTAGAATAATGCAAACTCGGCTGAAAATTTGTATTCTTCTCTCAAAACATGTTGATAAAAGACTACCAATTGATTCCATGTCATGATCGGTAGCTCAAGGATCATCATTGTAATATTTAGATTCACAGTTTTCAATAAATTTAAAACTTGTTTAGATGCACATTATTGTTTGAGGACAACTCTGCCAATGGTAGGAGTCCAACAACCATGGACTACCCAGCCCTAGATGAATTACCACCATTCACAATGAGTATTTTGATATGTATCAAATCTCTTGATTACATTTTTTTTTTTTTTTTTTTTTTTAAGCGTGCACACAAAGGTGGACCTCCAAGTAGGTTTTATTGGAATTAGGTATCTCAAGAACCACTAAGAGGGAGATTTCATATGATGTGGAGAGGAATCTAGAGGATTCAGGGGATTATAGTAGAGGTGATGGCAGTGGCTGAGATGGTAGTAGTTGTGCTGGTGCCGGGAAAGAGGATGATGGGAGAATGATGACAAGGTGGTGTGGGTCCATGCTTTCATAGATTCATGGTTCAAGCAAAAATTATAGTTTTAAATTTTTAATTTATATAAGAAAGAAGAAAAGAAAAGGAGAAATTTTTTTTTGAAGTGCACGAAAAGATAGGATACTATGATTGCTCAATGCCTGAATTAATAAGCACCGAACCCAAACCGATATATATATAATATATATATATATATATATAAGTCCATGTTAATTTTATGATTTGATTAATTTTTTTTGCACACTTTTGTTTAAGACTCACTCATCATGCCTTACAGCCAATATTGCATATTTTAAGATGTGCTAGAACATAAATAGCATGCATAGATTTGCATTATGCCCACTTTATGAAAATTAGTTTTTCAAATGGATTCAAATAATATTTTATGTAAAAGATGATGTACCTATTTTGATGATGTCATTCGTTAGAGTATGTAATTGGTATTTCAAAATTTATGTAAATAGATCAAAATTAAGATTGCGGTTTTGTGCGAATTGTGCAATGCATCATCCATAGATGTCGTGAGAATTTTTTTTTTTTAAAAAAATCATTATATATATATTGGATCAAATATCAGGTTCGATAAGCACCATTAGATTTTAATCCAAAGGGTAAAATATATATATATATATTGGATCAAATATCAGGTTCGATAAGCACCATTAGATTTTAATCCAAAGGGTAAACAAATCAGCTGTTGGATTCAAGATCCGGCGGCCAGATTTATTGGCTTCCAACGGGCACGGAGGACTGATGCCTCCTACATCTCCCTTCTCCCGTTTTCCCACCATCGCGTCCTTGTCCTCCGCCCGCCTCCGTCCCCGCCTCCACTCTCTCCTTCGCTCCACCTCCAAACCCCCAGACGTCCCTCCCAACTTCTCCACCGCGGTCTCCCCAGACTCCGATCTCCCAATCCCCACTTCCCCTCCAACCCAAGAATCCGTCCTCTATGTCCTCAAGAAGCTCGACAAAAGTCCCCCAAAGGCTCTGGCCTTCTTCAACTGCATCACCTCTCGGTGTGCCGTCAAGCCCGCCCACCCCGCCTACAATCTCATGCTCCAAATCCTCGGCCACAAGGACTCCATGAAGGATTTCTGGGCCTTCCTCAAGTCCATGGACGACGCCGGCCACACCATCGATCACCACACCTACATCACCCTCCTCGCCAACTTCAAGAAGCACAAGATGGCCGCCGAGTCCTCCGCCTTGACCCAATTCTACTCCCGAACCATGGCGAAGGCCGCCTCCGATTCCGCCATCGATTCCGCCGCCAAACTCCTTCTCGGCTTTGAGGAATGGAGCGAGGCGGCCGAGAAGAAATTGCAGGAACTCAATTTATCGTTGTCGGAGATCGTGGTCGCGAAGGTCCTTCGAGAAGTGCGACATCACCCTTCAAAGGCACTGTCTTTCTTCCGGTGGGCGGTTCAGGGGCCGGGGTATAAGCATGGGTCGGTGGCGTACAATGCCATGGCTCGGGTTCTTGGAAGGGAGGATTCCATTGGAGAATTCTGGAGCTTGGTTCGGGAGATGAAGGGTGAGGGGCATGAGATGGATGTAGACACGTATGTAAAGCTCTCGAGGCGGTTCCAGAAAGCTGAGATGATGAAGGAAGCAGTGGAGCTCTACGAGCTCATGATGGATGGCCCCTACAAGCCGGCAATTCAGAACTGCTGCATCCTTCTGAGGCGGATTGCTCGGAGTGGAATGCCGGACCTCGAATTAGTTTTTAGAGTTGCGAGGAAGTACGAGGCTGCTGGGTATTCACTGTCGAAGGTCGACTTTGATGGGATTCATAGGTCACTGACCAGCAATGGGAGGTTCGATGAAGCTGGAGAGATCTTGAAGAGGATGAACCTTGCAGGTTATGAACCGGATAACATCACTTATAGCCAGTTGGTCTATGGACTCTGTAAGTCTAAGAGATTGAATGAGGCTTGCAAGGTTTTGGACACCATGGAAGCTGGTGGGTGTGTTCCTGACCTTAAGACTTGGACGGCTTTGATTCAAGGGCATTGTTTGGCTGGTGAGGTGGATAAGGCCTTGGAGTTTTTGACAAAGATGACTGAAAGAAAATATGAAGCAGATGCTGCTGTTCTGGATGTCTTGGTGAAAGGTTTGTGTACTAAGAGAAGGGCAGATGGTGCCTACAGTTTAGTTGTTGAAATGGTGGAGAACAGCCATATAAGGCCATGGCAAGCTACTTATAAGTATTTGATCCAAGAACTACTGAGTATAAGAATGCTTGAAGAGGCATTGAAGCTTCTTAATGCAATGAAGAGCCATAGGTTTCCTCCTTTTGCAGACCCTTTTCCTGCCTATATAGCCAAGCATGGGACAATTGAGGATGCCAGGGATTTTCTGAAAGCATTGACAGTGAACAACTACCCTTCATTTATGACCTATTTACACATCTTCAAGTCCTTCTTCCAGGAAGGCAGGTATTCCGAGGCTCAAGATTTACTGTTTAAATGCCCTCGCCATATCCATGAGCATTGTGAGATCTCTATGCTCTTTGATTCTATTAAAGCTGGGAATGCTGCTTCAGTTTACTTGTCCAACAACTCATGAAGGCCTTGTGAATGCCAATTTTTGGCCTTGATGGTTGTCATGGTCATGCACGATGAGATGATCAGACTAATGTTACAGTCTATGTTTACCTGGTATAATGTATTGTTTTATTTGTAAATAGTGGATGAGTTTGTAGCTGTTTAATCTGTTTTTTATGCAAAATTCACATATGCTCCAATAGGACCAATTACAGTGTTGAAAGCTTCGAGATTGTTGTGTTTTCTTTGGTTATTTTCATAGGACAACGGGCAAGAAACCTGTCTTGTTAAATACAGTGCTGTCTAAGCAGGCAACCAGGAATTTCCCAACAAAAATAATTATCAAGGAAATAATATTTGAAGTGTGAAATTTCCATGGACTTTATGTCTTGGACTGATCGATATATGATGGCTTCCATGGTTTCTGTGGTTTTAATAATATTGTATTTCTCCATATTTAGATAGCTGAAAACAGGCTCGTAAAAAGGAAAATTTTAAGAGAGGGATTTTCCATATCAATGAGACAATGATGCCATGGCAAAAAAATGAAAACGAATTATCAGCTGCGTGTATTAAACCACGAAGTGGTAATTTCAAGAAACTAATATCATTTCACACTATAACATTGGCTGGAAGAGAAAACCATGCCTTACATGAGATTGTGGGTGAGTAAAAGAAGCTGCTGCAGGATTAAGATGAAATTGCACACTGTTAGAGGATTGGCTTAGAAAACTGAAGCAAGAAGGATAGCCATGAAGAGCTCTCATTCATCTTCCCAAAGCTGCCAAGAACTTCAGAGGAGAATTAATTATTCATAAAGAGGGAGGTGATACACTTGGAAACAGAAAACAATTTATGATAGTCAGAAACATGTACGAGAAGTGAATATGCCCCACCATTTGCAGCTCAGCAATCAGAAGTGGATTTCAAGACCCAATTGAATTCATAAAGAGAGCTCTGATAAGGCCATTTGCTGAATGTTGTGAGATTCACTATTGAGGCACATCAAGATGTGTTATCATATTTCATATTCAGCAACGATTTTGTTTAGCAGTCAAAAGATAACCGTGGCTTAGAATTTTGATGATAGCTTAATCTTTTAGTCTGAACCTAGAGAATGATTTAAAATCCCAATTTCTGTGACTATAAAATGCAGCAGATCCATGACTGAATAATTCAGTAAGCATCTGTATGTACCTAATTTTACCAATAATCATTGCAAGAACAAATTCCATCCCTGAAATGATGGAATCTATTCCTATCTCTCACAACAATTTCTCTCTCATAAACCTTAGCGATCATCTTAGTTGCTATGTGGCAGTCTGTGCATACTCTGAGATTCTTTGACACCCTAATAGTTGCTCCAGGAGGAGATTTGATTAGCCCGAAGGCGATGGCCAACTTCTCGCTATGATGAGAAACTGATACTTCCTTCTCATCTTCCTCAGCATCTAGTCTTGCATCGCCTATGTTAGGCACATAACCAACCACCTTAATTTTCATGATCATCTCATCAACCTTATCATATATCTCCTTTGATTGTGGGTGAGCGCTATCTTCAGCAAAAAACTCATTGATCACCCCATCCACTTCAATCAAGCTGCACCCTGGAGTTTTCTTAATCCCTTTCTCCTTCATCTGATTCCTCACCTTTACTGCATCCTCCCATCTACCCACTGATGCATAAATGCTTGAGAGAAGTATGTAGTCCCCACTATGTCTTGGCTCCAATTTGACAATTTGCTTCAATGATTCTTCCCCAATCTCCAAATTCTTGTGAATTTTACAAGAAGCCAATAATGTTCTCCATACAATGGCATTAGGTTGAATTAACATATTCTTGATAAAGTGATATGCCTCTTTGATCAAACCAGCTCGCCCTAGAATATCAACCATGCAACCATAATGTTCAATCCTTGGCTCAATACCATAATGACGAGTCATGCAATCAAAAAATTGTCGGCCCTCTTCAACTAGACCTGCATGACTGCAAGCAGAGAGAACACCAATAAAAGTCACATCGGTTGGCTGGAACTTAGCTTCTAGCATGGAATGGAAGAGCTTAAGGGCATCCCTTCCCTGCCCATTACTTGCTAGCCCCTGGATCAGAACTGTCCAGGTCCATGCATTCTTCCTTGGCATCTTCTCAAAGGCTTCAATTGCATTCTCAATGCATCCGCACTTTGCATAGAAATCAACGAGTGCAGTGCCAAGGGTAACAGTAAGCTGCATTCTTTTTCTTTTTATATAGGAATGGACCCACTTGCCAGTCTCAAGAGCCCCCAAAACTGCACAAGATGAGAGAACACTAACCATCGTGACTTCATTGGGATCAACATCAGCCTCTTGCATCTCATGGAAAAGAGAAAGTGCTTCCTTACATTGATTTGACTGACTATAACCAGAAATCATTGCACTCCAAGCAACAACATCGCGAGATGGCATTTCGTCAAATAACCTCCGTGCCTTGTCAACCTCGCCACATTTAGCATACATGTCCACCAAAGATGTCACCAATCTTCGACTACCCTTCATGCCATTTGCCTCTACATACCCATGAATCCACTCCCCCAAGTCCAAGACCGCCAACCGACCACACGCTGTCAAGACACTAATCAGTGTAACCTCATCAAAAGTTACTCCTGCTTCCAACATTTGACGAAACAAGTTGACAACCTCATCCATTCCCAAGCCTTGAAGTAGCCCGCAAACATGGCATTCCACGTAACGACCCCCCTGTAAGGCATTTCATCAAAAAGGCCTCGTGCAATTCCCACATCTCCACAACTTGCATACATATGGATCAAGCTATTCTGAACAAAATCCTCCGAACCAAAGCCACACTTCAGGATAAATGCATGGATTTGTTTCCCATGTTCAAGAGAATTGAGCCTGGAACAGGCCTTGAGGATGCAAGAGAAGGTGTGCTTGTCAGGGGGAACGGCACGGTCGAGCATGTGGAGGAAGAGGCGGAGGGCCTCGCAGGGGGAGCCCGAGCGGATGAAGGCACGGATGAGGATGTTGTGGGCTTGGGTGGGTGGGGATGGGGAGTGGCGGAAGACTTCGACGGCGTAGTCGAGGCTGCCGGGGACGACGAGGGCCGAGGATTCGAGGAGGTTTTCGGCGACAGCCGGGTGGAGGACGACGCCGGTTTTGATGAGGTAGGCGTGGATTTGGTGCAGGTCTCCGAGGGTCTTGCATTGCTCGAGGAGCAAGGTTTTGGGGTTGGTGGGGATCAGGGAAGGGTTTGGGATGGCGGGAAGGATGGCAAGGATACCGGTCATATTCTTTCCCTGTCCCTTCAGGAAATAGAGTACCCAGAGCAGCTCTTTATTCCACACCTTATAGTTGCACTTAACCTTATTTGGTTGGAATGAAATTGGACGGATGAGTCATTTCCATTTACCATTTTATTTTAAAAATATAGAAAGAATGGATAAGAAAATAAATATCATCTATCTAACCTCAAATTTATGTTCACTCAATTTAGAAAAATAAATGAAATTTATAAATAATAAATTATTATGATAATCAAATTATCTTTTATAAATAAATATTTTTTAAAAAATTATATATTTTTATCTATATTAATATCATCTATCTTCTCTTTTATTCCTCCGGAAGGTAGAATCATTATCATCTATCTTTCTATATTTTATCAAACATAAGGATATCTATCTATCCTTTCTTTCATCTATCCTTCTTTTTCCATCCATCTTTTCAACAATTCATTCTTCATATCAAATTAGACTCAACATGTCTCTTAATTGACATTTTACGTGAATGCATAAATACAAACATTAAGGCAAATAAACCTAGACACTCATACAAAGTATATATATATATATATATATATATATATATATATATATATATATATATATATATATATATATATATAATATATATATATATATATATATATATATATATACGTTTGTTGCCGAACCAGCGTGACTCTGGTGCACCATCTGGGCTCGCTCTGATGGGCTTCCTGAGAACCTGCAAAATAGACCCATTCACAGGGGGATTTCGGTGGAGGACATTGTAATGCTTAAGTTAGCAAGGATTTGGGTAAAACAAATATGGAATCTCAAGAAAAATGGACAAAGAATGAGACAGTATTTTTGCTAGTTGAGCTTACTTACCCCCGGAGGCCCCTATTGCCGATATTTATAAGCGGTTGAGAAATGTCTGTCCCAAAGGCAATCGTCTAGGTTGTAGACGGTTGTACGACTCATGCATATGTGTATAAATTATTGAATTGAATAAAAGTTTATTCTGGTTGTTCATCACATATCATCTTCCTAATTGAACTCTTATGTGATAATGTCCTTTGAGCTACTTTGTATGCAATATAGGGAGGATGCGTCGAGTAGTTCATAAACTGGTTCGCGATCAAAGGATACGCTATTTTAGGACAATAATGTATCTAGAGTAGGTCGTTGATGTTATATCTGTTGGTTGTCTTTTTAACTAAGTAGCATGGAGATACTAGTATGACATCAGGTATTGTGTTCAACACTTTACTAAGCGTGACTCTCATGCGAGATTCCCTTTCTGCCAAAGAGAAGTTTTGTATTAGAATATAGACATGAATTATTCCTCTGACTTGAGATCACTATGGTAGCTTGCAAGCAACTCACTGTCCTTAGGTACCGGACTACCCGGATTTCTAATCCGGTGATGGAAGGTTACTGGGTACAGTCAAGTACTTGTATAGTGGTAGTAGAATCAAGATAGGATTGATCTCTCCAGATGATTTGGATTGAATGCTTAATATGCCTCAATTGAGAAAGACCTTGGCCAGAGCATTCCTTGTAAGGAGTTACAAGGATTCTTTGTTTGAGACATATTGAGATGGACTAATTAGAGTTGGCGATTTAACTCTAAGCCATTCGAAGCATTAGAAGATTAAAAGAATAAGTCCAGTCGTATTCTATATTCAACAGGTTCTTGTTGCTCTGTAACCTTCGACCTATCCGGATGTCGGGTGTCATTGCTAGATGGCGACTTTGACTGATACTGGAAATGTTCCTGTGCTACTGGTTTAGTGTTTGAACCTATGGGATCACATACCGTGGGATTTCTTCTTGATTTGTTAGCTTGGAAATGATTGGGAATCATTCCAGACTCGTTTGACAAGAAGTTGTCAAAACTGTCAATAGAGTCAACCCGTCTGACGGATTTTACTGAAAAATCTGAAAATGCTTCATTAATGACTATAATTGATATGGCACTTAATGCTTGGTGTTTCAGGGTTTTAATCAACATTAGTTACTGAAGTCTAAGGGTTTGCAACACCCTTGAATCCCAAGAGACTCCAAAACTTCCTAATTTAATCTCTCATTATCTCCACGTTACAGATTTCCTTTAAGAAAGGGAATGGTTCACTTTTCACCGAGGTTGAGACTCTGCCATTTTTTTGGTTAGGAGTCTTGCTTGATCTTTTGAGAGATTGTGAGATTTGATTTCAAGTTAGTGTGAGCTCTGGATTTTGGGATTGCTGTGCGCATACCTTCTATTGAAGGTTTGGGACAGAGTGATCTAGGAAGGGTTCTTAGGTCCTTTGTTTCATCTATTCAGCAACTGATTCTTGAAGGTGTTGAAGGAGTCTGCCATTGCCATATTGTTTCCGGAAAGTCTAGCACCTTGAAGGAAGGAGGAGAATCCCCTTACCCCAGTGTGAACCACCTATAGAGGCAGGATGTTTGTGCTGCTCACAGGGCTTGTCTTCTTCCTTGGAGTACTTCCCTTCCTGATGATTGTCACCTCGTAGATAAGGTTTGTATTCCTATCTTATGGGTCTGAAAAAATCTTCTTCAACACCATTTTGTGATTCAAAGAATGGTTCTATAAGTTACATATTTTGCATGCTTGATTTCATACATGTATTACTCTATATGCGTAAAGAACTGTGTAGGGCCTCTATTAATTAGATTAACATATTTAGATAAAAATATTTTATCTTCTTCTGCTGTGTCATGTTATTTAGAAAAGAGTTTTTAAATTACATGTATCGGCCCTACCGAGTTCGCCAACAGTGGTATCAGAGCCAGGTTGAATGCACGAATAGTTTAATACTTTGATATGAAATCGGTTTGACATCCTTCGCAAAGTACATGGATTAAGGTGTATTCGCCATGGCCCTCCGGTCATAGGAGAGAAATATGGTTTAAAGGCCATCTCTTTCCATTCGATGAGGTTCTCCTATGGCGTGCAGGGGTGCCACTGCATCATGACCTTATGAAAAAGAAAGTGAGGGATTTGATAGGCTAAAATAGTTTTAATCTATGTTTGTAGATCATTACTATGTTAGATGAGATCTAAAAGGTGTATGATCTAAAATTTTGAAAAGTTCAAGTGAAAATGGCTGAATTTTAAAGCTACTGGTTTCTGCCCAGGCATATGAGCCGACTTGCATTTGCATGAGTCGACTTGACCAGAAAACCTTGGAATAGTAAACTTAAAGTTCATAGTTTTTGTGAAATTGTTTTACTTATTTTTGAAAATTATTTCAAATTTGGGTTAATTGAAACTGTTTCAATTGGCATGATACACTTAATTGAGAATTAAGTTGTATTTTTGAAACCTTTTAAGATTTAGGATGTGATTCTAATCTTAAGTCATGATTAATAAATCATGGGTTAATTCGGTTAGCTAGAATTGGCTCCTTAAATGTGTTAGACCTAGGTTTAGATGAATGGATTAATTAGAGAGAAGACTAATCAAAAGTTGAATTAGGTCTCTTCTCTATATATCTCTTTAATAGTTAGTTAGATCAATCCATACATCTAAATGGACTTGATTGATGGCTTCGTGGTGAGCCCGGATCTTTAGGTTAGTCTGATTGAGTATGGTAAACCACTTAGTATTTAAGATAAGTTTGACATTAGTGATCAAGGTTCTTTGGGGCTAACTCTTACTTGGCCAACTCATGGTTGGTGTCTAACTTAAGAGGCTTACCTGGCATAACCCATCCCTTGATCTTACTTACCTGGCTAATGTGGTGAATCAAATTTGATTAGATTATCTATTGATTCGAGTTGACCCATGTTAACTAAGGTTAATCGGTCTGACTGGTTTAAGGTGCCCATAGATCCATTTGATCTTGAAACCCTCTAAGAGTTAAGTGAAAATTTTCTTGATCAAGGTCCATGCCTTCTTTTATGTGTCACAAAATTTAAGTCCTCTAAATTATTAGCTCCATAAAAAGACTAAGTTATGTGATAGCCTAAGTCTTAGCCTCCCATTAAGTTAGATTGGTAATGAGTCCATAAGTTGGGTGATCATCGGTAGTTCCAAAGAACGGGTGGTCATCAGGCGAGTGGAATTGCCATTCAACATATGATGGCTCGGTGCGTCTATCTTAACGCATGGTAAGATAGGCCGATCAAAGTCGAGCTTGATCATGGATTAGTTAGAAGCATTGAATTTAATCATATTGATGGTTGGACCTAACCAAGACCTTCAATAGGAGGCCCAAAGGCCGATTGTAAGGACCCCTGGAACAAAATGAATACTATGAATTGCTTAGAGAAGCAATTGGTATTGTACCTACCTTTAGATGCATGTGGGTTGGCCGGCCAAAGTCGGGCTCATGTATAGTCTATTGGATCCTGGTACCCGCTAAAGGATAAATGTTATTCTTTGGATTGGAGTGTAGAGGCTACCAGTCTGAATAAAATAGTGGGAGAAATCTTTAGACTAAAATCCATATCTTTAGGATGTTTAAAATAATTCATATACTGATAGGTCTTGTTCTCCTTTTTCATATAATGTTGATCATTTTGTCGTTCCGGTCATTATTGGATAACGACAAACTTTCTGGATCCAACTTCGATAGCTAGTATCGAAGACTCAAGATAGTCTTGGAGCACGAGCAGATCCTTTATGTGATAACAGATCCAGCACCTGAGATCCTAGGCCCCAATGCTCGTGGCACTGTTAGAGACACTTACCAAAAATGGATCTTTGATTGCACCATGGTACGTTGCATTATGTTGTCTATGATGAATGACAAGTTCAGTCACAAATTTGAGGAGGCCCAGTCGAGGAGATTCTTCAAAGGTTGAAGGAGTCTTTTAGCACTCCGGATGATACGGAGAGATACTGGATCTCTTCCATCATCTATAACATGCATATGCATGATGGAGCTCCGGTAACTATCATGTAATGTATATGATCGATTATTTGAGCATTTGGGCAAACTTGGATATCATTTGCGCTCGGCAAGGATGTGATACTGAATTCTCTGTCTCCTTCCTATCAGGTCTTTCTCGATAATTCCAGAATGAATAGGCCTGCAGTAAACTACCATGAGATGTTAGGATTATTGCATACTTATGAGAGAGACGACATCGTCAATAAGGGATTGGTGAATTTGGTGGGAGGTTTTGGAGCAGGACATCATCTCTTCGGGAAAGGGAAGAAGAGAAAGAATAAGAAAAATAAGAAGGTGCAAAGTGCTGGGCCTAGTTAGACTAGGAGGGTAAAGGCTGACAAGAGTCAAGCAGAGTGCTTCTTCTGTAAGAAGCCAAGTCACTAGAAGCGGAACTGTTCTGCTTATCTCGCCACTCTAGACCTGAACAGGCAAAGGAAGGGAAAGCAGCAAACTGTTGCTGATCAAGGTATTTATATGATAATCATTGTAGTTTCTCTATTTATGCTGGGTAGTGGATACCGGAAGTCCTTACCATATTTGCAATTCTTTGCAGGGGCTTCAAGTTAGTAGGAAATTCGAAAGTGGTGAAAGATTTCTGAACGTTGGGAATAGAAGTCAAGCTCCAGTTCTGGCATTGAAAACTATTTTTTTGTATTTCGAGTCTTGTACTGTCATTCTTAATTATTGTCATTTTTGTCCTTCCTTTTTAGTGAATATCATTTATGTAAGCATGATGGCCAAAGATGGTTATGAATTATCTATAAAGAATAATATTTACAAAATCATGTTGAATGGTTTTAATGTGATGATTGGATGAGTGAAGAATGGCGTATATGTACTATCACAGCTTGTTACTGTATTATACACTGCTAATAAATGCCCTAGGTTAGACAAAGTCAGTGATACTTTCTCTGGCACTGTAGGCTAGGTCATATAAACAAGAATATGATAAATAAGTTGGTGGGAGAAGGTCTCCTAGATATCACTGAGAGTAAATCTTTATCAACTTGTGAATCTTGTCTTCTTGGAAAAATGACCAAGTTACCTTTTACTGGAAAAGGTGAAAGAGCCAGTGATATTCTAAGTCTAGTATATGCTGATGTATGTGGACCTATAAATATCAGTGCAAGAGGTGGGTATAATTATTTCATTACGTTCACAGACGACCTTTCGAGATATAGTTATGTCTACCTGATGAGACATAAAGCTGACTCGTTTGAAATGTTCAAATGTTATCGTAATGAAGCTGAAAAACAAACTGAGAAGTTCATAAAACCCTTCGATCGGATCGAGGTGGTAAGTATGTTTCAGTGAGTTTCTGACTTATCTTGAGGAGAATGAAATTCTCTCTTAATGGATTCCTCCGAGGACACCTTAGTTAAATGGTGTATCTGAAAAAGGAATCGAACTCTGTTAGACATGGTTCGATCTATGATGGGCTTAGCAAGTCTGCCTAAATCTTTTTGGGGATATGCTCTTGAGTCAGCATCTTACCTTCTAAATAGGGTTCCAAGTAAATCCATTAATAAACACCATATGAGATATGGATTGGACGTATGCCAACTCTCTCTCACCTTCGAGTTTGGGGGTGTCTGGCTTATGTTAGACATTTGGAGATGGATAAGCTATGACCTAAGTTTAATAGATATTTTTTTGTTGGGTATCCCAAAGAATCCAAAGTGTATTATTTCTATCTGTCTGAGGAACAAAAGTTGTTCGTCAGTCTTAGAGCAACCTTTTTAGAAAGGGAATACCTTAGTGAAGGCACTCAAGCTACTGAGGTTGAACTTGAGGAAGTTCAACAGATAGAAGAACCTTCTCACTCTATGGCCACTATAGAACCGGATTTGATTAGATCAGATCCAAAGCTTATAGTGCAACTATTAAGGAGTTCTGGTGGAGTACTACGTCAATCGGATAGATACTACGATTTCTTGGTCCGGGACGATGATCCTGTTGAGCTTGATAAGAACAACGAGGACCCGATCACCTATGTGGATGCCATGTCAAGGTCTGATTCTGAGTCATGGCTGGAAGCTGTGAAATCCAAATGGAGTTCATGGAAATCAATAATGTATGGACATTGGTTGTTTAACCTGAAGGGATAAAATCCATTGGGTGCAAGTGAATCTTCAAGAAAAGCGGGGCATAAACGGGCAAGTGGAGACCTATAAAGCTCATTTGGTTACCAAGGGGTATCGTTAGTATTATGGTATTGACTATGACAAGATATTTTCTCCTATGGCAATGCTAAGTCCATTCGGATTATGTTTGCTATAGCAGCATATTTAGATTATGAAATCTAGCAAATGGATGTCCAAATAGCTTTTCTAAATGATGAGTTAGAAGAGAAGGTATATATGATGCAACCTAAAGGGTTCCATCCACGGATGAATCCAAAGTGTGCAAGCTTCTGAGATCCATTTATGGACTGATACAGGCTTCTCGGAGTTGGAACATACGTTTTGATAAATATATCAAGATGTATGGCTTCGTTAGAAATGGAGAGGAACCTTGTATATATAAATGGGTAAAAAGTTCTATAGTTGTATTTCTTATTTTGTATGTGGATGACATTCTCCTAATCAGGAATGACATTCCAGTATTATAAAGAATAAAGGTATAGCTTTTATCTCAATTCTCTATGAAAGACTTAGATGAAGCCTCATACATACTGGGTATGAAGATCTATAGAGATAGATCTAAGAGGTTTATGGGACTGTTTCAATCTATGTACATAGACATTGTGTTGAAGCGGTTCAGCATGAAGAATTCCAAAAGGGGCTATCTTCCTATAGGTCATGGAATAACTCTTTCCAAGAAGGATTGTGTGACAACTCCTGAGAAAAGAGAGCATATGAGTGGATTCCATATGCTTCATCAGTGGGTTCTATTATATATGCTATGTTATGTACTAGACCAGATATGGCATATTCATAAGGAGTAGTGAGTAGATACCAGTCTGACCCAGGTAAAGCTCATTAGAAAGTTGTTAAGAACATCCTTAAGTATTTGAGAAATACTAAGGACCAATGGCTTATTTATGAAGATTCTGACTTAAACTTGTGGAGTACACTGACTCCAGTTTTCAATCAGATAGTGATGATAGTAAGAGTGTATTTGGTTTTATGTTTACTCTTAATTGTGGAGCAGTCTGCTGAAAAAGTTCTAAGCAGCATACAGTGGTTGATTCTGTTTGCGAGGCAGAGTATATTGCAGCATCGGATGCAGCAAAGAAGGCTATGTTGTTGCAGAAGTTCTTAGGTGAGTTGGGAGTGGCACCTTCCTTGGATGGTCTTATTCTGGTATATTGTGACAGCACTGGAGCCATATCTCAAGCCAAAGAGCCAAAGTCATATTAGCGGACTAAGCATATTCTGTGTCATTATCACTTTGTCCGGGAGATTATTGAATGAGGTGACATCAAGCTTCTGAAGATCGATGGTAAGGAGAACCTGGAGACCCCTTTACTAAAGCCATTGGAGTACAAGAGTTCGACGACTGTAAATGGAAGATGAAAATTAGATTCTATTCCGATTGGCTTTAGTCTAGGTGGGAGTTATTGAGAAATGTCTGTCCCAAAGCCAATCATCTAGGTTGTAGATGGTTGTGCGACTCATGTATATGTATATGAATTATTAAATTGAATAAAAGATTTATTTTGATTGTTCATCACATGTCATCTTCCTAATTGAACTCTTATGTGATGATGTCCTTTGAGCTACTTTGTATGCGATGTAGAGAGGATGCGACGTATAGTTCATAAACTAGTTCGCGATCAAAGGATACATTGTTTCAGAAAATAGTATATCAAGAATAGGTCGTTGATATCATATCTGTTGGTTGTCCTCTTAATCAAGTAGCATAGAGATGCTAGTATAACATCAGGTGTTGTATTCGACACTTCACTGAGTGTGACTCTCATGCAAGATTCTCTTTTGCCAAAGAAAAGTTTTGCATTAAAATGTAGACATGAATTATTCCTCTGACTTGAGATCACTATGGTAGCTTGCAAGTAACTCACTGTGCTTAGGTGCTGGACTACCCGATTTCTAATTCGATGATGGAAGGTTACATGATACAGTCAAGTACTTGTATAGCGGTAGTAGGATCAAGGTAGGATTGATCTCTCCAAATGTTTGGATTGAATGCTTAATATGTCTCATTTGAGAAAGACCTTGGCCAAGGCATTTCTTGTAAGGAGTTACAGGGATTTTTTGTTTGAGACATATTGAGATGGACTGATTAGAGTTAGGCAGTTTAACCTTAAACCATCCGGAGCATTAGGAGATTAAAGAAATAAGTTCAGTAGTATTCTATATTTGACAGGTTCTTGTTGCTCTGCAACCTTTGACCTATCTGGATGCCGGGTATCATTGCTAGATGGCAACTTTGGCTGGTACTGAAAATATTCTTGTGCTACTGGTTTAGTGTTTGAACCTACGGGGTCACACATCGTGGGATTTCTTCTTGATTTGTTGGCTTGGAAATGATTGGGAATCGTTTCGGACTAGTTTGATAAGAAGTTGCCAAAACTGCCAATAGAGTTGACCCATGGTTGAGTTGACCCGTCTGACAAATTTTGTTGAAAAATCCAAAAATGCTTCATTAATGGCTGTAATTGTTATGGCACTTAATGCTTGGTGTTTTAATATTTTAATCAACATCAGTTGCCGAAGTCCAAGGGTTTGCAACACCCTTGAATCCCAAGAGACTCCAAAACTCTCTAATTTAATCTCTCATTATCTCCCCATTACAGATTTCCTTTGAGAAAGGGAATGGTTTTTCTTTTCATCGAGGTTGAGACTTTGCCATTTTTCTGGTTAGGAGTCTTGCTTGACCCTTCGAGAGATTGTAAGATTTGATCTCAAGTTAGTGTGAGCTCTGGGTTTTTGGATTGTTGTGTGCATACCTTATGTTGAAGGTTTGGGACATAGTGTTCTAGGAAGGTTTCTTGGGTCCTTTGTTTCATCTGTTCATCAACTGATTCTTCAAGGTGTTGAAGAAGGAGTCCGCCATTATCATATTGTTTCCGGAGAGGCTAGCACCTTAAAGGAAGGAGGAGAATCCCCTTACCCCGGTGTGAACCACTTGTAGAGGCAGGACATTTGTGCTGATCACAGGGCTTGTTTTCTTCCTTAGAGTACTTCCCTTCCTGGTGATTGTCACCTTGCAGATAAGATTTGTATTCCTATGTTATGGGTCTGAAGAAATCTTCTTCAGCACCATTTTATGATTCAAAGAATGGTTCTATGAGTTACATATTTTGCATGCTTGATTTCATGCATGTATTACTTTATATGCATAAAGAACCGTGCAGGGCCTCTGTTAATTAGATTAACATGTTTATATAAAAATGTTTTATCTTCTTCTACTACGTCATATTATTTAGAAAAGAGTTTTTAAATTGCATGTATTAGCCCTACCAAGTTCGCCAACAGTGGTATCAGAGCCAGGTTAAATACACAAATAGTTTAATACTTTTATATGAAATCGGTTTGATATCCTTCGCAAAGTACTTGGGTTAAGGTGTATTGCCATGGTTGTCCGGTCGTAGGAAAGAAGTATGGTTTAAAGGCCATCTCTTCCCATTCGGTGGGATTCTTCTATGGCGTGTAGGGGTGCCGCTGCGCCATGACCTTATGAAGAAGAAAGTGAGGGATTTGATAGGTTAAAATAGCTTTAATCTATGTTTGTAGATCATAACTATGTTTAGATGAGATCTATAAGGTGTATGATCTAAAATTTTGAAAAGTTCAACTAAAAAGGGATGAATTTTAAAGTTACTGGTTTCTACCCAGGCAGACGAGCCAACTCACACTTGCATGAGCCGATTGGACCAGAAAATCTTGGAATAGTAAACTTAAAGTTCATAGTTTTTGTGAAATTGTTTCACTTATTTTTGGAAATTGTTTCAAATTTGGGTTAACTGAAATCGTTTTCAATTGGCATGATACACTCATTGAGAATTAAGTTATATTTTTGAAACCTTTTAAGATTTAGGATGTGATTCTAATCTTAAGTCATGATTGAAAAACCATGGGTTAATTGGGTTAGCTAGAATTGGGTCCTTAAATGGTTAGACCTAGGTTTAGATGAATGGGTTAATTAGAGAGAAGACTAATCAAAAGTTGAATTAGGTCTCTCCTCTATATATCTCTCCAATAGTTAGTTAGATCAATCCATACATCTAAATGGACTTGATTGATGGCTTCGTGCTGAGCCCGGGTCTTTAGGTTAGTCTGATTGAATATGGTAAACCACTTAGTGTCTAAGGTAAGTTTGACATTGGTGATCAAGGTTCTTTGGGGCTAACTCTTACCTGGCCAACTCATGGTTGGTGTCTAAGGTAAGATGCTTACCTGGCATAACCCATCCCTTGATCTTACTTTTTGCCATCATTATCTGATCTGGGATTTAAAATTATGAAGAAATCAATCTCGTCGAGGGCGCACGAACTTTCGATCAGGGCCGTTGCCATTTGTTATCCGTCGATTCCTCGTGGAATGTCGCTTTGGTTTTCCTCCTGTTGCATCGGCTGCCTTGTTCTCTTCTCAATGAGTGTATCCATCTGTTGGGACTCTGGGACACGTGGCATGATCGGAGGTAGAGCTCGGGTTTGAGGAAGCCTCCAGACCATCGGTGCCCACTATATAAGTGAATCTCTTCCCCGATGATAGATCTTTTCTTCGCTCCAGTCTCTAGCTTTCAAGGGGAGGGGTCCATCTTCGAGTCGGCTCCTTTTCTTCCAAACTTTCCTACTGGTCAACTTCTTTCCTTATTCCTCCTATGGCTAGGATCTTAGAAACCTCCATCATTGCTGGATCTGAAAATCCTTATCTCCAAAGGAGACAAGGTCGCCACGGGGACATAGTTAGATTAGAATCTGTTAGGAGCTCCCTTAGCGAGTCTAAGATTTTTGTCATGTGAGAATAGTACAATATTTCGCAAGAGTTCACCGTAGTCGTACCTCACTTCGATGAAAGAATAGTTGGAGCGAAGAAAATATTTGTTCATTAGGAAAGATGTTCATTTATATAGCGGGCACCGACTCACCGAGGGATTCTGGTGGGGGACACTCCAATGCTTAAGTTAGCAAAGGTTCAGGTAAAACAGACATGGAATCTCTAGAAAAATGGGTAAAGAATGAAACATTATTTCCGCTAGTTGAGCTTACATATTCCCGGAGGCCTCCATTACCGTATTTATAGGCTTGGATTTTAACTGAATTCAGTTAGAAAGGCCTTGGACGGTTAGTTCCGTTAGGAACTAACACGTGTTTGTAATAACGGTATTCGGTTATTCTGATAGGATAACTATCTCATTTCTTGTTATCTTCATTTTCTTATGATAATCGGCTTTGCACATTGATGCCTTGTACGCCGGTCGCCTTGTGCGTTGATCGGCTTTGCGTGTCGATCAGCATTTATATGATAATCGGCTTTCTTGTATCAATCAGCCTTTGAACGCTGATCGTCTCTTAGGTGCGGTCGGCCTTTTTATGTTGGTCGGTCTTTATGGCTAATCGGCTTTGTGGGTTGATCGGTTTTTATAAGCCGATCAACCACTTATCTTTTCCTTGACTTTGGGGACTAATCTGTCCTTTTATAATTGGTCCATTCCTTTAGTCCAACAATACATATTGCCATGAATTTATAAATATCCAGGGAAGGAAATCAATAATCGAGTATCCTAGAGATATGATATATTAAATACTAGAGTTTGTGAAATAATTTTATATTTTATAATTTTTAATTTTTATATAGTGAAGTTTTTGCATTATCTCTGCTCATGAACATAGAGCCATATAAATTTTGTATGCTCTTATACTTCTCTCTTTATGTTTCCTTTTGGTCTTATTGTTCTTTTTGCTTAACGCAACATATATACTGCATGTTCGCATGTAAATTGCCTGTGCTTGTGTTAGGGGCAGAGGGCTGTTGTATGATCAGGCACATTTGCATTTCCGTCTGCTCCTTAAAATTGAATAAAGATTTGTAGCTACCAATATCTAATCGTTGTCCGATCTATTTCCACCTTAAGCAAATCCAAGTAAGGTTGCATGTTTTCATTGGAATACATTGGAGCACATTTTAAGGCAAACGAACTTGTACATTTGTACAGGTGTACACTTGTGCATACTGATATGTCTTTATAGCTACATACCATTTCCTTCATGGGGGTGGGGTGGGGTTTGGGGGTGTGGGAACATGTTCTAGTGAGCTAATACTGCAAGGTCCCATGGGGTGCACAGAAGCAAATCATTGCATATCTGTGTTGGTGGTAAATGCATTTGAAAAACATATACAATAATCTAGATTCTGACATCATGACATTGAGTTGTTGGGAATTTTGCTTGAAGCTTGAGAAGGATGCCTGGTCAGTAACTGATCTTTACCGTAGAGTGTGGATTTGGACAAAATAACTCAAGATAATATAGGTGCTAACCTTCTCTAAGCATCGTCATTGCGTAAATTGTTGCTCAGGGATCGATTATGGGATAGGAGAGGTTAAACTCGATGCAGCTAACCCCGCAAGCTCCTGTCCTAATAGATAATGTTCGATGCAAGGTACATAGATTTTCACAGCTTTTTCCTATCCGTAGATGAGTAAGTCAACCTGACACCACTAAGATGTTGGCTGATAGAACGGGAACAAAGAGAGAGAACCCTGACCTCTCATCAAATCTAACCCATCACGGGCTCCAAGAAATAGTCTCTGAATTTAATCGTGTCACCGTGCATAGATCATGCCTCGAATCCACGATCGGTTGGATGTTGAAAAATCCTAGTAATTTTTTGTCCACCTTAATAGAGACTGAACTAAGAGAGGTGTTTGAGTTGCATGCTTAAACCTCCAATTGTGTCCTTGTAGAGTGTGGCTAGCATTTAGTATCAGTTCCATCCTTCGGCCAGAATCAAGATTTCCAAGGGCTGAGGGAGATGAGAAAAAGAATTTACTAAGGATTCTCGGTCTTGTACCTAGCTTTTTAGCAGTGCTCGAGCCATAATTCCTAGTAAAAACCTTGGTGAGGACTTGACGAATTCGGTGATTTCCCTCCGACCTAAAGCTCGGATCTTTGATAGGGGGATGGAACCTTCCTTTCCTTAATTAGAACTCGAGAGGAGGTGCTTAGCTTTTCCTCAACTTCAATTCCATCCGGATGTCCGGAAGGTGGAGTCTTCTTCATCGCTCCTCCTCTCCCACCCACACACTTTTTTTTTTTTCCCTACCTTAAAAGTCGTGCAAACTCTTCATGCTCTTTCGTTGGTGGCTGAGTGGATCAAGCCCAATTCAATTTTGGGTTCTTTTGGGCTGGGATATCACAGTGAATTTGGAATCAAAACTCAAGATAATATAGGTGCTGACCTCCTCTAACCATCATCATGTGTAAATTGTTGCTCAGAGACCGATTAAAGTGGTAGAGCTTTAAGAAAGCTTCGTTTCTTATCACATGCAGCAGTTTCCAACACTCACAATTGTGACCCTAGCAGTTTTTTTTGTACACTTTAATAGGGACTGCACTAAGAGGGGCCTTTGAGTTGCATGCTTGAACCTTCAAAGCTGTGTCCTTGTAGAGTGTTGCTAGCATTTAGTATCAGTTCCATCTGCTACCAAAATTTTAATTAGCAGTATTACGTCCGGATCGTCATGGCCCATAGCTGCTGGTGGTGTCGGGAGTTGCGCGCCCGCTTGCTGGGAATGCCTCCGACCGCCTCGGGACCTGCAAGGAACAGCGTCAGTGACCCGAGCCGGGAATTCCGACGGAGACGCTCCGACGGTCAAGTCAGTGATGATCCAGAGAAACAGATCCTCCTGGTCGAGCCCCTCTGGATGAGCTCCACGCTAGAAGGAGTGAGTGTAGAGTGCATGGAAAATAAGAATATAAGTGAGCTGGGAGAGGTGATGGTCGAGGTGGTCTCGCCCTCTTGTCTGGCCTCTCTCCCTTTGTTCTGTGCTTGCTCTTGTTGTTTTGGTTTGTTGTGTTGTTTTTTGTTGTTACCTTCCTTTGGCTTACCCTGGCTGGTCTTTTACTTTGGCTTGCCTTGGGATCTTCCCATGCTGTCAGGCGTGTGCGACGAGGTATCGTGCCGTAGACGGGATGCCTTTTCTGTCAGATAGTCAGGAAAGCTTCTGCTTCTGACATTCCTTCTGCCGGAAACTTGGCAGGGTCTCGATTGGCGGGTCGCTGTTCTCGGGACCCGCGCCCTCCAGTCGGGTCTTTTCCTCGGTCGTACAGCAGGTCGGTGGAGGGAATGGTGCCTTGATGTGAGCTTCCTTTCTTTCCGATGTGAGTGATGGCCGTGGGCATTAATGGCGGCATGGCTAGTGCTGCTGTACGGCCGTTGGGAGATTCGCCACTGTCCTTGGAGAGGAGGCGCCATGCTCTTGGGGGTTGGTGACTTCGTCTGGATCGGGGACCGAGCTGGAAAGATGGGGAGGTGGGCTCGCTTCAAGGTGGCTCGGCTGGGTGGTGGAGGGCCGAGCTCAACTCCGGACCAGCGGAGCTCGGCTTTGGACGAGCTCAACCTTACTGAGATGGACGGGGTGCCAACCAGCCTAAGGGATCTAATCTCGGAGGGGCCCCTCGTGGCGGAAGAGACTTGAGCTCGATTCCTGACCACGGGGCCCGACCTCGAGGGGTCCGTCTCGAACGGTGGCTTATGCTCGGCTCTGGCCTAGGCGTCCCGACTTGGCAGGGACCGACCTGGCGGAGGACGAAGCTCGGCTTCGGCGGGCGGCTCCGTTGCTCCATGAGAGCTCAGCTCGGCGAAGGGGCTCATGATGGGAATCCATTGTGGTGCCCGGTATGGGCTCCATGTCAATCCGTCCGTGCCACGTCAGCGATCTAGCCGCATCAAGCAGTTTTATGATCCACACTCCTTGGCCAATAACAAAAATCACACGTATCAATACCTTTTTTCTTCTCAAAGTAATTGGCTGTGGGTTATAGCAATTAAAGTTCAAGGAAATCTTACAATGTTCTTGGTGCTGGTCTAGAGCAGTGATTCAAAATGGTGGTTGAATCGGTAGGGAGATAAATTGCAGAGAGTAAAATCAGTTGGTGCATTTTGCCATCTTGAGAACTTCATGTTCTGTATGTTTTCTAAGCTGAACCATAGCTGACATGCATTGAAATGGATACCCCATTGCCCTGTTGCAGTGTTCATACTGAGCATATATGCTTTTGTTTGGCTCTTTCATGATTAATGTAATTGTACAACATATTTCTCATCAACTTTAAAATAATCCTCTCTATACACAAGCAACCCTAATATCTCAAAATCTAGAAATATAACAACCATTTCAGCTTGTATTTGCTGAAAAAAGTAATGTTAACTCTCTGTTGCTTAGCTATTTCAGTAAAAAATACTTGATGCTTTTCCATGGTTGATCTATCATGTATCCTTGAGAGCTTGAGCTAAAATCTGCCATATTTGAGTTTGCCATGACTGAAAAGTGCAATCTCTGTTTCTATTGGAATGCTGCAGATCACATTGGTGGTGAAAATTTTTCAAGATGCAACACATATAGCTATATAGTAACCTTTAATTTCAAAGAAAGCTGTCTTATAATTCCTATCCATACACAAACCCTAGATAAGGAATTTAATTATTTAGAAAAAAATCTCTGATTCATAATAATAACAACTATAAGGAGAGTAGAAAAGTCATTCTTTCATAACGTTCAACATTACAAATAATTACAAAACCTGTTATTCACTGTAAACTGCACCTGAACTCCACACTGAACGAGAAAAGTAAACAACATATTCACTTGAAGGGAGGAGGAAAAAAAAAAAAAGGCAAGTGAAAAGCCTGTTCAATCCCTTCCTCTGTTCAACCCAAAGGCAGAGGACCAAAAAAAAAAAAAAAAAAAGTACATGAAAGTTGAGACAAAACCTTAAAGCATAGATCTACAGAGTGGGCAGGTGGAGTGCAGGAGGCCCAACCACCGGTCCAAACAAACCTTATGGAAGAAGTGCCTGCAGGCTATCACCTCACTGACCTCTTCCTCTTCTTCAAACCCATGGAGGCACACAGAGCAATCCCAAACTCCACCACCCTTCTGCCTCAAAGACTTGAACCGGGTCACACGAACTCCAACTCCTGCACTGCTCACCATCCTTGTCTCCAACGTCTCCTCTTGCCAATCCTCCTCACCATCAAATCCAATCACTTTAAGAATGGCCCATCTCACCCCACCCATCAGCAGAACTATTGGAAGCAAAGCACTTGCCACTATAGCAAAAGGAAGGCCACCCTCTGCTGGGCTCAGCATGCCATATAGCCCCATCTCCAACCCCTCTCTCTCTCTCTCTTTCTTTTCCTATCGGTGGCACCATCCAACAGCACCAAGGAAGAACAAGGCTTGTGGGACTATTAATAATGCTAGGGAGGGGGGAAGCTTGGCTTGCCCTCCACCATTCCGCGTGGTGCCCCAGGATGGTTGTTTTCACTCCACGCGTAAGTCTCTGGGTTTTCTTTAGGCGGACGCGGATGTTGATGATCCGTGATCTAGATGGCATTTATTTTATTATTAAATTTGATCATAATTTTTTTAAAAAAATCTAAAATTATTATTTTATAAAATTATTATTTTTTATTAAGAAAAAAGATGGGTGAGGATAAATCCATATATAGCTACCCTCCCATCCTGCCGGTTCGATTCAAGACGCTCATATTTGAGCGATCTTTTTCATCTAAATATGAATAGATTAATTTGACATCGGTCAGTCCTCACATCACCAACAATCAGATTCCCATCATGCAGGTAATGTTCAATTCAAGATGCTCAGATTTCAATAATTTTTTTTTATCTAAAAATAAGTATGTTAACCTGATATCAGTCGGTACTCATATCACCAACAATCATAGATTCGAAAATTTATGAATTTAATCGAGTTATCATTAGAATCATGTCTTGAATATATGACCGATTGATAATGAGATATATTTTTTTATATCTATTTGTATTATACATGAAATGATTATCTCATAATAAATATATTTTTAGGATAATTTACCATTAAATTGATGGACCAATACAATCATAAAATATTATAGGTATATATAATATATATATATATATATATATATATATATATATATATATATATATATATATATATATATATATATATTATATAATTTTTATAATTTGTCCATTTTCGCTCGGTGATTGGATTGTTCTGGTGGAGATCCAACATAACCACTCCTTAGAGAGAAGGTCGGAGGAAACTCGAGAACCTGGCAATTAAAAGAGAGGGATATTTTTGAGGGTGCAATCAGTCCAGCTCGAATTTTATTGCGTGCCGCTGCCTGCCTTACGCGTGGAGGGGCACGTGGCAGGCAAGTGACGGAGTACACCGAGGCTGCCTGGTACCTATGATTGCTCAGATTCCAGTTTCCATTTTAATAAAATCCCAATCTTGACCCTTAAATTACGTTTAATGCATTACCAGATAATTTTAAAAATAATATTAAATAATATAAATTATTATATTTGATATATGAAAATAATATTACAAAATATAAAATTAAAATTTTCAAATACTTCTAAATCAAATATATATTTTATTCATAAAATATATTTTTATATTTTATATTAGAAATAAAAAATATTTTAGATTTAGATTTTTATAAAAATATAAAATTATTTTTATATTAAATAAACTTAATATAAAAAATATGTATTAAATAGATGATATATTTAATATATTACTTAAATATATTAAATAATATATTAAATTATATTAATACAATATTAATATAAAATAATATAAAATAATATAATTAAATTAAATTAAATATATTATACAATACTTAATATAATATATTAAATAAATTAAATTTATAAAATATTATATAATATAATATCTTATATTAATATTATATTATAAATATTTTATATTATATTATTATATTATATTATAAAATATATTATATTATATTATAGTGAGAAAAGATGAAGGAAGAAGGAGAAGATAATTTAGTAATTTAGATTACCTAAAAGACTGGATTACTATTCCTTTTAAGGATAATTTAGATTATGTCTCGGAAGATAATTGAAATATCCAATAGGATAGGTTATTATTAAAAAAAATATATTAAATATAATAATATGATGAATTTTATTAAATTAATAATAATTTGAATAAATTATTTGTTATTAAATGTTTTTTATTTTAATGATCGATATAAACCCAACCTTTGTTCACCTGGATTAATGTTGGAGAGGAAGCTTAAGTTGGCCGGTTGTGGGCTTTAGAGCTGTCAATATGGGCTGGGTCGGCCCGGCCCGGTCCTAATCCATATGGGATTGCATTTTATGGGCCGGGCCGGGTTAGGCCCACTTGCACAAATGGACTAAAAAAATCCAACCCGGCCTGGCCCTATATGGGTCGTGGGCTAGGGCCGGCCAGCCCATTATATGGGTCGTGGACTAGGACCATGGGCTAGGGCCGTGGGCTAGGACGAGGACCGTGGGCATTAAAATCATATAAGTATATAGCCCTCACCTCAGCATGGAAGAAACTCTGTCACCAATAGCAGCATGATGATAGTTATCGACATCGCGAAAGAGTTGGCGTTACCGTCGACATCACCTGCTGTTCCTTTCTTTGTCGGAATAGAATAGCAAAGCAGCAGCAAAGTCCCGGTCGGCCGGTGCCGAACTCCCGATGAATCAAAATTTGGAAGAAGTTTGAATCACCGGAAGCCCGAAACTATCAAGTATCGTCGTATCAAAGTGGAAATAGGAATGGGAACAACCGCACACGACGAAGGGAAATAGGAAGATATGAAAGATCGAGAAAAAAAATCAAAATATCTTTCCGTTTTAAGTTTAAAGTTTTAAATTTTTAATTTAACGTGGATCATGATTTACTCTGGTAAGTGGACCTGGTAATCCATAACCTGTTTGCCATTTTTCATTTTGAATCTTTTAATTTTTAATATATATATTTTTAAAAAATTATTGGTCCATGGACTGGCCCGGCCCTAACTCTGTTGAGCCCATGAACTATAAGGGTCGGACCAAAAAATTTATTTATATAAATAGGCCAAATTTTTTTAGCCCGACTCGATATCAAATGAGCTGATCCATGAATTCTGGTTCATTTTAACAGTCCAGTGGGCTTCGATGGTCGAATGTTCTCCGGGGGAAGTTTCTAGGAGTCCGCGTGGCGGGCATTCATGGCCGAACCTCCCCATCGATGGTGGGGGACGGCTGGAAGATGGCACCATGTAGGATTTAAGGTGACATCAACGCGTCATCTTACACCAACCATGATTTCACCATCGAAGTCCAAATCAAGTAATCAGTATATAACTTTTTTTTTAAAAAAAAATCTTAAGGTATTCATTTCGTTCCTACTTTTGACTCATGGTTCATTCCTTTCCAACGGATAATATGAGCATGGGCAGCAACGTGGAAATAATTCATGTAAATGATGGCAGCCATGTAAACCTATTAAAAGAATAAACCATGAACCACATAATATAATATTATATTAATATTTAATTTTTTTAAAAATATTATATTATTATCCTGAACTCATATAAAATATTATATTATCATAATATTAAAATAATAATTTTTAGATTGCATGCTTTGGCCCAGTGTTCAAGGCATTTGCTTGCTAAGTACATAGGATTTCTTCCAAGAGTTTGGATATCTCTGAAAAAATGTTCACTTAAAAAATTTAATAATTAAATCATGTATTTTTATGTTAAATTTTTTATTAAAAATAGATAAAAATAATGGGGAACCATTTTGTTAGCGTAGAGTTTCTTTTCCAATCGGATGGAGATATTAGATCGCAGGCCCGCTCCCTGGTTCACCTGCAAAACAAATCCCTGGCTGGAGTTGTTCCGGCGGGGGATACTTCGATGCCTAAGTCAGAGACGGGTTCCAGCCACAGAATGGAAAAATTCTAAGGAGGATTAGATGGAGAAGGAAAAGATTCTAAAATTTTTAAGAGTATCTTGTGCCATACCAGGAGCATCCCCTCTTACCACTATTTATAATGAGTTGCTTGTTTTGCGGTTTCGTCCTTCCTCCAGTGGTTACGATGTGGGAGTTAACTCCTTCCCCTCAATTCGTAATCGTGGACGGTTACTAAACGGTTCCGGACAGATTGGGGGCGTTGCCGCTGGAGTAACGCGCTATGATTGCGCTTTGGAGATAGTCGAGGGTAACCGTTGTTCGTCGTGTGCGTAGAGACCTGAGATAGATCGGGGATTTGTCTTCAGGTTTCCCTCTTAGAAAAATATCTGTAGTCGAATTGGAGACATGTCTTCGTCTTCGGACTCTTTCGAGACAGATCGGAGATTACGCCCTCGGCAAAGTTCGAAGACTTTGTCTTGGATATAGGCCGAAGTCGATGTCTTCGTTGTAAGCTGAAGATCGTATCTTCAGTCAGCACCGGAGGTCACACTTCGGTTTGGACCGAGGGCCCTGCCTTCAGCAAGGGTCGTAGACTTGCTTTTCGGATGGAGCTAAGGGCTTCGATTTCGGCTTGCCCATCGGTTGTCCAGTTTCTTCCGAACACCTTGGTTTAAAATGCATGGTTCGGAAAAATATTTTTGGTCGGTCAAATTGGGGGTTGGCTCGTACTTGGACGACATATCCCAACAGTTGCCCCCTATTCTCAGTTTTCGAAATGAAGATTTGCTTCGAAGAATGAGAGTATTACTAGTTTGTCATTTTCTTCCTGGCGGATGGTGCAGTAGATGATTACAAAGTCTCTAAGTGGACCGTCTACCATAACTGCCAGCTGATTTGAGAATCAAGTGATGGATAGCTGTCATCCCTTGATTGGGAGGTGAAAAAGGAGCGGATAGACCATGGTCTGTCTCTCCTTTTTTTGTTGCGCGACGGTTCAACCAATCTTTTGGTTGGGATTTGAGCAGTGGTCGTGGCCTCTTCCCATCCCTTGGATGAGCAGCGCGCTCCACCTTGGCCATTGATTTATACGGATTATGACCTTTGGTCTATTCCGTGTCAAATCAGTTTAGGACCGTTTTGGGGTTGCACAACCATTTCGAGCGTCCGTGGCGGGTTTAAGAAGATGGTTCCGTTTATCGAGATGTCGCCTTGAAGCCTCTTTATCTTTTTATAAGAAGGAGAAAAGGTCCGGCTGAGGAAGCTTCTTCAACATCGCACTTTCAGTTTTGGCCCAGCTTTCCCCGTTCTTAGCCATCAGTCCCTTCCGCAGGTAGAATCTTCCATTTGTTTCTTTGCCTCGTTCTTTTATCATGGCTGAGACTGTAGGAATCCAAAAGGAAAAGGTCAAGTCCTCGGGGGTCGATGATGGGGTGAGTCCGGAGTTAGTTTCCAGCTCTATTTCACCGGGAAAGGTTGCCCACCTTCGAGAATGCTATCACGTTCCCGAAGGGTTCCCTTTAATCCTTCCCACATATGAGGAACGGGTGAACAAACCTCCTGCTGGGTGTCTGGCTGTATACGAAGACTATTTGAAGGCTGGCCTTCGATTTCCTCTGCATCCCTTCTTCATCAAGATTTTTCGCATATACCAAGTAGTGCTTTCGTAGTTGACTTCGAATAGCATTCGGAACATCTGTGGATTTTTGGTCTGGTGTCACATAGCCAATGTGAACCCCGGGACCAATTTGTTTACTGCCCTTTTTGTTCTCAAGAGGGATTTTCACGGTCGTGGATGGTGGGTGATCGATGCTCGAGCTGGTCACAAGATCATCAGGGATATGCCCAGCACCATCCATGGGTGGAAGCCCAACTTTATTTTTGT
Source organism: Areca catechu (assembly GCA_021397845.1). NCBI lineage: Eukaryota > Viridiplantae > Streptophyta > Magnoliopsida > Arecales > Arecaceae > Areca > Areca catechu. The sequence goes on along the minus strand of CM038048.1, from coordinate 86,211,377 downwards.
GTTGTCTGTCGAACCGTGGAATTTTAGCAATGAGTGGAAGGAGCCACGCTTAGCTGCCAACGATGGAAAAAAGGTTTTGGCGGTCGATCAGTCTGATTATGACTTACTGAATAATTCAGAGGCCGTTCCTATCCGTGAATTATTGGAGGAGAGGAATCTCTATCGTGCAGGGATCAGCGAATTCCCTGCGTTAGGTATAAATAGTGGAAGTTTTTCACCTCTTCTCCTTCATCTCTTTTGTAGTCTAGTCGACTTAGAGGGATTTTTCTTTTTGCAGGCGGTGGAATAAAGCCTAACTTGGGCTGGCTTCGCCAATCCTCCGATAAAAGGACAGCTCAGGCTCCTCCTTCAAGGTCGGAGGCTCGGAAGAAGGCTCGAAGGGATGATCCTGAGAGGAGTATAAGCACTTCATCCTCCAGAGGAACCTCTGGGGGAGACGGGGTGCCGATGATGGAGGTCCCAATAGGGCCTCAGCTAGTTGATCCTTTGCCGGCGTGTTGCCCAGAAATGGAGCCCAAGAGGGGGAGTGAATTGGGTATTTTAAAAATTTAAAGCAATAATGTACATGCATTGTGGTGTTTGTGAGTAATGAAATTGATGTACTAGATTATATGCAGCGGAAAGCAATAAATAGAGTGCAAGAAGTAAAGAGCAAGAGATAGAAGAGATAATCACATACAAACACAAGATTTATAGTGGTTCGGTGCAAACCTAGCACTTACATCCACTCCCAAAACCATCCTTGGGAATTCTACTATAATCTCTCCAAGATTACGGCCGACTTATTTTTCCAAAGGCTCATAAGTCAAAACCTATGTTGGTTTTATCACCTAGGCTCACCAACAAACCTTTACACTTGTTTTGTCTTCGGGCTCACAAGTCAACCCTAGTTGGTTTTGTCCCTTTGGCTCACCAACAACTACAACAACCTACTTTCAAGAAACCCTTGAAAGCTAGATCAAAACACAAGAGAATTTCAGATATACAATTCAAATAAACAAAACAAACTCTCTTCAAGAGTAGAATGGAAGCTTTGAGGCTCAAGTTGATGCTTTATCTTGTTTTCTCCTTGGAATATTCTTTAAGCTCTCTTTTTGGAAAGATGAAGGAATAGGCTTGTAAGCTTTTTCAGGGAATTACTCTTTAAATGGCTTTTGAAGTGAAGTTCTTGAGAGAATATTGACTTTTGGGCTTTGAATATACTTCAATGCTTCAAGAATGAGTTTGGTAAAGCTTAAATACTTCAAAAACTTCCAAAAAATGGTTTGTGACTGTTGGAGCTTCGAATCTAGTCATTTGGAGCTTGAAAAGATGTTTCCACACTTCAAAAAAATAAATCCGTTAGGGCTGTCAGAACCCGAGTGTCGATACTTGGTTTGTCAGGTGTCGACACTTGGCTGTCATGTATCGATATTTGACTTCTAGGTGTCAATACTTGAACTTTCAAGTGTCGACACTTGATTCACAGGTGTCGACACTTGACACAAAAATACTCCATTGGCCAAGTTCTAGATTTTCAAAAAGTCCAGGCCTTGAGTCGACACTTGGGAACTTAAGTGTCGATACTTGAGTTTCAGGTATCGACACTTGAATTCTAGGTGTCGACACTTCGCATGCCAAGGAGTTTTTCTGCGTGCCAAATGTTGAAGTGTCGACACTTAGCCTTCCAGGTGTCAACACTTGGTTCTGCAAAATTCAAAATTAAGTGCAATTCAAGCCAAAAATACAAGCATCAATTATGAAACTTAAATGCAATATAAATAAGCAATAATTAAACTCATTTAACCCCCTTTTGCATGGAAAAGACTCATCAAATTACGAAAGATGCTTCGTGCCACAGCGTGCCACGTTACTTTAATTTTGAGAATTTGAGATGCTTATTTCCTGAAAACTCATAACTAGAAATAGACATTAGTACACAATATGTACTCAACGTTTTGTTATTCATCAAAATCACTATGTAGAGCCAACAATCTTCTCCTTTTTGATGATGATAAAATCTTGAGTATAACAACATTTAATTTCAAATTTCAGATATAATATTTCATAAATATGATTTTAAGCTCATACATCTACAACTTGCAATATCAAAGAATGAATCTCCCCCTTAGTGAGACAATTCTAATCAGAACAAGTTTTGAGGAACAATATGCAATATCAAATTTGAAATTTAGATTAATCAAAATTATATAATTCTACTCCCCCTTTTTTTGTCAATCATTAGAAAAAGGGAGTAAGCTCCCCCTTAAAATGAGCATGGAGATAAAAAGTAGTAGAGTATCAGAGTTGATATAAGAAACAGTTTTTCAAGAGTTAACATGTATCTGAGCCAAAAAGTAAATGTAGAGCATCAACTATAATCATAGTGAATTCAAAAATTGTAAACATCAAGCTGAAATGTATATATATATATCACGTAATGTTTTCAGTACAAAATTTGCTAACTCATCAGCAACACTGAAACAATCAAAATACATCATGAGACATAAATCATAAATAACATACAACATCTATGAGGCTAGTCCTCATCAAATGGAAGCTCAAGAGTAAATGGTGTGCTAATCCTAGATCTAGGAACTAATGCCTTAGGAAGTCCCTAGGCTAAGGCCCTACGACTCCTAGTACGACCAGAAGGTCCTAATAAGGATACAACCCTAGAAGATTTTGTGGAAGGAGGGGATAGAATCTCAGTCGGTGTAATGAAATCCGGTGTGGAATCAACTAAATCAGTTGGAGGAGGAACTGCAGGAGTAGCTAGAGGATCATCTCTACTAAGCATCTGATAACGACCAGCACGATCCACACTACCATATGAACTCTCATCACTGGAATCATCATCACCATCTCCATCATCACCATCATCAGCATCAGTACCACCCTCATTAGTGTCATCATGTCCGTCTGGGTAGTCATCATCATCGTCATCAGTCGGTGGAGCTGTAGGAGCTGCTGGTGGAACAAAAGATCTGAGTAACTCCTTGATACGTGCGAATCCAGCCTCCATGATGTGTCGTAACTCAGCATGCTCAGAAGCTATGTGGGCTCTAAGGCCCTCTATCTCAATCCTCAGCTGAGTTGACCGCACCCCAAGTCCTACAATCTTGCTCCGTACCTCAGCATACTGCTGTCGGGTGTGCTCCTCAAAGGATAACTCTGTAGATGACGGAGGAGGAGCAGAAGGTGTAGCTGTAGGAGTCATCGGCTTTGCCTCTGATGCTGGAGCAGCCTGAGGAGGTGTACTGACTGGCCCTGATGGCCCGGCCTCAGCCTCTTTGATCTTATCCTCCTCGTCTGGCTCCTGTCCAGACTCTCTCCGAATCCAGCGACCTGCAACCAACCGATATCTTATGCGGTGTAGCAACCGCTCGTCATAAACATCAGTATATAGAATCTCCTTGGGGATCTCCCCCTCCAAAGGAACTCTACAATCTCTAAATAGACAGGTCAGCGCCATCCCGTATGGTAGACAATGTCGCCTTTGTGTCGCTGCATCATGCATCTGAACCAACATCAGCGAGGGTAAATCAATCAATCTCCTCTGGGTCAGACTGACCATCAGCATCAGCTCCCTCTCTGTGATGAAGTCAAAATGTCCAGTCTTCGAAAGTAGGATACGAGCGGTGATGTGATGTAGAAGGCGCTCTCCACTGACAACTGGTTCATGGTGACCACAGTCACTTCGCGAACGTTCTCTCACTCAAGGATGCACCTGAAAGCTGCCTCTCCATCCTCTACTAAGAAAACAATGATACCTCGATGAGGAATCTCCCATACTCTGCTCAGTAGATCCTCTGTCAATGAGATCTCCACACCCCTGATGGTGGTGCTCTATAATAGTCGACGCCAGTCCAATGCACCGTAGAACTCTCTCATTAGATGAGGATAATACCTCTCCTGCATAGTACAAAAAGGTACTAATCCGGCATCTGAGAGTGTCTGCCGAATCAAGAAGTGCTACCTGTCAAAGAACTCTAAGTCGATCCATCTACCAGCTGCCACGGCCTTCCCTACCATCCTCTCTGCAGGGGGAACCTAGTGCTGCGGAACTACTAGCCTATCCTGCATCGTGTCTGGCCTTAGTCCTCCTCTCAGAACCATGTCCAGTCCTACTCCTAACTGCTAGTCTCTTCCTTGGACCCATTATAATAAGTTGAACAAGAATGGAAAGGAAGAAGATAAATGAACTGAAGGATAGGACAGATTTCAAGCAAGCCGGGAACGAAAGATTGGTGAAGGGTTAGACTGGAAGCAACTAATCAAGCTTAGGTTTTCCTTAAAGAAGGAAACTGGTTTAAAGAAAGCTAGGGTTTGTTTTGAAATCAGAGATAAAAATCAAGATGATTTTCTCCAAAAACATGAAATCAAGGGTTAAAAATAGTTTTAACAGTTTGAAAAGAGGGAAAGTTATCCCTGCATATAAAACACATTTGGGTTATAAAATTTATAAAACATATTTGGGTTATGAAATTTATAAAACATATTTGGGTTATGAAATATATAAAACATATTTGGGTTATGAAATTTATCTCAACATATTGTACAAGTTTATAAAATTAGTAAACTAGGACAAGTTGAAACATATACAATAAACCCATGAGATTAGGGTTAAAAACAAAACACATTTGGGTTTTAGGTCAAAATAAGTAATCAAACAACAAAATAGTGGAAAGAGGAGTAAAATTGAAGTGTGTACTATAAAATCAACTTAAATACTCCTTCCATATGAATAAAATCCGAGAAGTACTAACAAATAGCTAAGAAATCTGAAAACCTTGGAATTTTTTGCCAAAAAACCCAATGCAACAGTGAAATCATGAAAAATGGATGGATTGAGTATGAAATCGGTCAAAATCCGAGTGAAATCCATGATAAATGCGTTCAAACACGATTTCCTCGAAGAGGAGACTTCCAAACGATTCAAAACTCTGAAAAATTCAAGTTAAATACATTAAAATGGATGGATAAAAGATAAACTAGGGTTCACGATTTCAAAATAAAAAAGAGGGAAGAAGATTACCTTGATTTCGCGGGGTAAATGGGGAAAAAATACGATTTTGGAAGGTTGAGGACTTTTGGGGACCACAACGACTCGAGAGAAAATGGGAGAAAATGAAATAAAAAAGCTTGATTTTGCCCTAAAAAAGTCAGATTTTTTCGCGAGTGTCGACACTTAGAATTTCTCAAGTGTCGACACTTGGTCAGGTGTCGACACTTTGCAAAATCCAAGTGTCGACACTTGGCCAAGAAATTCCCCAAAAAAAAATCAGAAAAATTTTCAAAAATTCAAGGAAAGTTTTTAAAAGCTTTTGGGACTAAATAAGAGTGATTTTTGAGTAAAAACAACTTGGATAAGATGGAATTTGAGAGAGTTCTAGGAGAATGGATCAATGATATCTAACTCTCTTCTAATCATACAAAATCTCTCTTCACTTAAGGGTTTGGTAAACACATCAGCTAATTGATCAACAGTACACACAAATTCAAGTATCATATTAAAATTTTGTAAATGATCTCTTATGAAATGATGTCTTATTTCAATGTGTTTACTTCTTGAACGTTGCACAAGATTTTTAGTTAAATTGATTGCACTAGTATTGTCACATCTTATGGGTGTCTTAATTAGTTTAATGCCAAAGTCTTCGAGCTGTTGTTTGATCCATAGGAGTTGAGCACAACAGCTTCTAGCTGCTATATATTCGGCTTTCGCCATAGATAGAGCAACCGAATTCTGTTTCTTGCTACTCAAGAGATCAAATTTATTCCAAGAAACTGACAAGTTTCACTAGTACTTTTATGATCAAGTTTACACCCAGCAAAATCAGCATCAGAATAAGCAATCAATTCAAATGAAAAATCTCTAGAGTACCAAAGACCAATTTTAATTGAGCCAGATAGATATCTAAGTATGCGTTTAACAGTCAAAAGATGAGACTCTTTAGGATTAGATTGATACCTAGCACACATACAAACACTAAACATAATATCTGGCCTACTGGAGGTAAGATATAACAATGAACCAATCATGCCATGATATAGTTTTTGGTCAATAGATTTACTTGATTCATCTTTGTCAAGTCTACAAGAGGAGCTCATAGGTGTACCTAATGGCTTGGTGTTCTCCATCCCAAACTTCTTGAGTATTTCTTTTATGTAACTTAGCTTGGCTGATGAAGATCCGCTCTTTGGTTTGCTTTATCTGGAGTCTGAGGAAGAAGTTAAGTTCTCCCATCATGCTCATCTCGAACTCATCCTACATTAACTTTGCAAACTCTTGACAAAGAGATTCGTTAGTAGCACCGAATATGATATTATCTACATATATTTGTACTACTAAGAGATCATCATTCTTTTTCTTCAAAAATAAAATTTTATCAACATTACCTCTAGTAAAATCATTTTTTAGCAAGAAAGAGCTTAAACGATCATACCAAGATCTAGGACTTGTTTCAAACCATACAAAGCTTTATGAAGTTTGAAAACATGGTTTGTAAATTCATGGTTTTCAAAACTAGGCGGTTGTTCAACATAAATCTCTTCTTCGATAAAACCATTCAAAAAGGCATTTTTGACATCCATTTGAAATAATTTAAAATCCATAAAACAAGCAAAAGTCAACAATAGTCTAATTGCCTCAAGTCTAGCCACAGGAGCAAAGGTTTCATCAAAATCAATCCCTTCTTTCTGATTGTATCCTTTGGCAACTAGTCTAGCCTTATTTCTTGTAATAATACCATTTTCATCAAGTTTGTTTCTAAAAACCCATTTAGTACCAATAATTGAAATATTTGAAGGCCTATCTACTAAAGTCCAAACATTATTTTTTTTAAATTGGTTAAGTTCATCTTTCATAGCATTAATCCAATTACAATCATTTTCAGCTTCTTCAATAGTTTTAGGTTCAATTTGAGAAACAAATGCTAAGTAATCACAAACATTCATAAGGGTTGATCGAGTACTTACACCTTTAGATGGATTACCAATAATAAGTTCTTTGGGGTGTCCATGAGCATACCTCCATTCTTTGGATAGAGGATCCACAGTATATGTGTTTTCATCACCTTATGCTTGATCTCCTTCATTGTTTTGATCAACTTCTTGTTTTTTTGTAGGCTCATCATTGTTGTTCACTTCTTCAGTTCTTTTTGAACCTGTTTCATCACAAAGCACATCTTCTTTTCTAGAAGATTTCTAATCAGATTCATCAAACACATATGTATGGATTCTTCAACAAGTGTTCTTCTGTTGAAGACCCTGTATGCCTTGCTAGATATGGAGTAGCCTAGAAAGACTCCCTCATCTGACTTGGCATCAAATTTGCTCAAATTATCTTTACCATTATTTAAGATGAAACAATGGCATCCAAAAATACGAAAATATCAAATTGAAGGTTTTTTACCCTTCCAAAGCTCATGCGGTGTTTTCTTTAAAATTGGTCGGATTAAAACACGATTTAAAACATAACATGCAGTGTTTATGACTTCCATCCAAAAATATCTAGGTAAGTCATATTCACAAAGCATGGTGCGTGCCATTTCTTCAAGAGTTCTATTTTTCCTTTCTACCACCCCATTTTGTTGAGGTGTCCTAGGTACTGAAAAATTATGATGAATGCCATTTTCAATATGGAATTTGTCAAAATCAGAATTTTCAAATTCCGTTCCATGATCACTTCTCAAAGATACGATTGAAACACCTTTTTCATTTGAAACTCTTTTATAAAATCCAATGAATTCAGAAAATGTTTCATCTTTGTGTGCTAAAAACATGACCCATGTAAATCATGAAAAATTATCTACAATAACTAGACCGTACTTCTTATCTTTCAAACTAAATGTTCTAGTTGGCCCAAAGAGGTCCATATGAAGCAATTCTAAGGGTCTAGATATAGAGATTACTCCTTTTGGTTTAAAAGATGATTTGGTTTGTTTTCCAAGCTGGCATGCACTATAAATCTTGTCTTTTTCAAAACTGAGTTTTGACAAATCTTTTATTAAATTCTTTTTGCTAAGTTTTGAAATCAAATGCATACTAGCATGTCCTAGTCTACGATGCCAAAGCCAACTAGTTTATTGATCTTAGCTGCCATTGCCACTAGGCATTGACCATTTTGAACAGGAAGATCATCAAGATCAACCATATAGATATTGCCATGCCTATGGCCAATGAACTTGATGCCATTGTCATCTAAACTAGAAACAATGTACATAGAAGATTCGAAAATAACTTTGAAATCCTTATCACAAAATTGACTAATGCTAAGCAAATTATATTTCAAACCATCAACATATAATACATTTTCAATGTAAGTAGAAGGGGTGATATGAACTTTACCAATTTCAACAATCTTGCCCTTTCCATTATCACCAAATGTTACATTACCACCATTTTGATATTCGAGTGATGAGAACTGCTCCACATCTCCTGTCATATGCCTTGAGCAACCGCTATCGAGGTACCACATTCTTCTTTTATTGGTTGCAAGGCATACCTCATCATGATCCGCCATCAAACAGAAAGTTTGCAACTTCTTGCTGTTCTTCTTCAGAGTTGGAGTCATCGCTGTCACTCCAGGTTGCCATCATGACCTTCTTTCTTAGTTTTCTTCTGCTCTTCTTAAGTAAGGGGCAGTCTATCTTGAAGTGGCCCGGTTTCTTACATTCAAAACATGTGGGCTACTCCTTATCTTTCTCTTTGCTTGGCTCACCTTTCAGAGGTTTTTTCTTGAAGTTGTATTTCTTCTTCCTCATGAGCCTTCTGAACTTTCTTGCCATTAAAGCTGTCTCATCTTCTTCATCTTCTTCTTCGGATTCATCGCTTGACTCTTCTCTTGCGATAGATTTGAAAGCGATCACTTTCTTCTTCTTGTCAACATCCACGTTCTTCTGTCTTAAGGAAAGCTCATAAGTCATCAATGAGCCTAACAATTGCTCGAAGGGTAGAGTGTTGACATCCTTGGCTTCCTCTATGACCGTCACCTTGGCATCTCATGAAGCTAGAAGAGACATGAAAAGTTTATTTACAAGTTCACCATTAGATCAATCTTTCCTAAGCTTCTCATGCCATTCACAATATTTGTGAACCTAGTATACATCTCACTTATAAATTCAGTATATTTCATCTTAAATATTTTATATGTGTGAATGAGCATGTTAACCTTAGTAGTTTTCACTTGGTGTGTACCCTCATTGGTAACCTCAACTGTGTCCCAGATTTTCTTAGCGGAGAGACAGTTAGATATTCTATTAAATTTGCTCGGATCAAGAGAGCAAAACAATAGATTCATAGCCTTCGCATTAAGCTCTATTTGCTTAATGTTATTCTCATCCCAATCATCTTCAATTTTTGGAGTGAGAATGCCATTAACCAACATAGTAGGCTGATGAGAACCTTTTATGATTGTCCTCCAAAGATTATAATCAATGGCTTGAATGAATATGCGCATGTGAGTTTTTCAATAAGTGTAATTCATGCCATTAAACAGTAGACGACGGTTTGAAGCTTGACCTTCAACAACACCCATTTCTATTGGGGCTGCCATGATCTTTTACTTAAGATCCTTGGACCTACAAGAGAGTACTGGCACTCTGATACCACTTGTAGCCTATAAATGAAGCCCAAGAGGGGGGATGAATTGGGTCTTTTAAAAATTTAAAGCAATAATGTGCAGGCCTTGTGGTGTTTGTGAGTAATAAAATTGATGCACTAGATTATATGCAGTGGAAAGCAATAAATAGAGTGCAAGAAGTAAAGAGTAAGAGATAGAAGAGATAATCACACACAAACACAAGGTTTATAGTGGTTCGGTGCAAACCTAGCACCTACATCCACTCCCTAAGCCATCCTTAAGAATTCCACTATAATCTCTCCAAGATTACAGCCGACTTATTTTTTCAAAGGCTCATAAGTCAAAACCTATGTTGGTTTTATCACCTAGGCTCACCAACAAACCTTTACACTTGTTTTGTCTTTGGGCTCACAAGTCAATCCTAGTTGGTTTTGTCCCTTGGCTCACAAACAACCACAACAACCTACTTTCAAGAAACCCTTGAAAGCTAGGTCAAAACACAAGAGAATTTTAGATATACAATTCAAATAAACAAAACAAACTCTCTTTAAGAGTAGAATGGAAGCTTTGAGGCTCAAGTTGATGCTTTGTCTTGTCTTCTCCTTAGAATATTCTTCAAGCTCTCTTTTTAGAAAGATGAAGGGATATGCTTGTAAGCTTTTTCAGGGAATCACTCTTTAAATGGCTTTTAAAGTTGAGAGAATATTGACTTTTGGACTTTGAATGGACTTCAATGCTTCAAGAATGAGTTTGGTGAAGCTTAAATACTTCAAAATTTCTAAAAAAATAGTTTGTGACCATTGGATCTTCGAATCTAGCCATTTGGAGCTTGAAAAGATGTTTCTGCACTTCAAAAAAATAGATCCGTTAGGGCTGTCAGAACCCGAGTGTCAATACTTGGTTTGTCAGGTATCGACACTTGGCTGTCAGGTATCGATACTTGACTTCCAGGTGTCGACACTTGAACTTTCAAGTATCGACACTTGATTCACAAGTGTCGACACTTAGCACAAAAACACTCCATTGGCCAAGTTCTGGATTTTCAAAAAGTCTCAGGCCTTGAGTCGACACTTGAAAACTTAAGTATCGACACTTGAGTTTCAGGTATCGACACTTGAATTCTAGGTATCGACACTTGGCGTGCCAAGAAGTTTTTCTGCATGCCAAATGCTGAAGTGTCGATACTTAGCCTTCCAAGTGTCGACACTTAGTTCTGCAAAATTCAAAATTAAGTACAATTCAAGCCAAAAATACAAGCATCAATTATGAAACTAAATATAATATAAATAAGCAATAATTGAACTCATTTAACCCCTTCTTGCATGAAAAAGACTCCTGAAATTATGAAAGATGCTTTGGGTCACAGCGTGCCATGATACTTTAATTTTGAGAATTTAAGATGCTTGTTTCCTAAAAACTCACAACTAGAAATAGATATTAGTACACAATATGTACTCAATGTTTTGTTATTCATCAAAATCACTAGGTAGAGCCAACATGGCGACTATCTCTCTAGTTCAAATTAGGGAGAGTCCGTTTTCAATGGTTGACGTGCCACCGCCTTGCCCCCCTGTGGTGGATAGGGGCAAGGCACTGCAAGTCAAGAAGGAGCCCGTTCGGGAGGCTTCTCCAGCTGGAAGCCATCCCACGGACTCTTCGGAGCTTTCCTCCATGGGGGGTCTATTGGTCCCTATCGTGGCTAGGCGACCGCTAAAGGACACTCTGCTGCCTCATGATCTGGCAGTCGTCCAAGGTCGAAGCTTCGCCAGAATATCTAATTCTACCTTCTCCTCCCTGCAACAGGTGAGATCTTCATTGTCTTTTCTTTGTCCAAAGGGTTATTCGATCTGTGATCTCGTTTTGTTAACATAGCTGGTCTACGACATCACTTTCATGGAGGAGGGCCTGGGGAACGTTGATAGCCTCATCCATGGCTTAAAGGAGGAACTCCACGTGGCCAGGGCCGAGAAGGAGGTGGCTGAAGAACGAAGCAGTCCATGGAGAACCGGCTTGCTCATGTGGATGCTGAAGTTTGTGGCCTGAGGGGCGAGCTGAAGAGTGCTCATTTGATAATCGCGAGGCAAGGTGCAGAGTTGAGGAAGAATAAAAAATAAATTGACTCCTTGGAACAATCTGCCAAGATGAATCAAGAACGGATGAACGGCCTGACCAAGGTGGCTGAGGAGGCAATTAGGAGGGCCAAAGAGGCATCTTTAAGAACCGAAGAGGCAGCCTTGGAGTCCGAAGTAGCTAAGAGGGAGTCTAAAGCCATGAAAGAGCTGGCGGATAGAACTGTAGCGGATTTTAGGAAGTCCTCATAGTTCCAAGAGGAAATGAGTGAAGCAACTTTATATAGCTATCAGCACGGCTTCAACGACGGACTTGCCAAGGTTAGTAGGGTCTTCCCTAATCTTGATCTTTCTAGTGTCCCTGCTTTCGACATAGTGGAAGAAGAAGAGGAGGAGGCCGAGGTCGTAGAGGAGGTCGAAGAGATGTCAAGCCCAAGAGAGGAGATCCCAATCACGGTCAGGGGTCTGGGCATAATTTCGATCCAGGCCGAAGAAGTCAAAGAGGTGCCAAGCCTGAGGAAAGAAGTTCACATCGCAGTTGAAGACTTGGATGTAATTCCGATCCAAGTCGACAATAGAGTTCAGGCTGAAGAGGGAGCCCAGGCTAAAAGGGTATTCAGGCTGAAGAGGGGGCCCAGGTTGGAGACTCTCTGGACCTAGCCCAAGTTGAGGGAACCCTTTCTGCGCAAATTGATAGGCTGCTCCAATCTTGCGATGCTGAATCTCTTCCGGCCGATCCTTAAGGATCTGTATGGCATTGTACCTCTTCTCCTCTTTTCTCTGGCGTGTAACTGGCAAACTCTTCTGAATTAACAAGTAGCTTTTCCTTTTTCGTGTATTCTGTATTGCATCTTTAAACTTTGTTTAAGTAATGTTGTTGGTTTTTGATGATGATTTGAATCACATTGCCCTTTGCGGAGTCTTTTCTCGCAAATGCAAGCTTCTCCTTTTAAGCTGCAAAGCAGATAGGGAGGTATCCATGTAAAGAAAACATTTAACTTACCGGTTTATCGGGAGTGGTGACTGCCATGTCATCGCTTGGAGAGGTAGTGGCGATCAAGTCGATGGTAATTATGCATGAAAATAGGGATCGTCGTGGCTACAACCTTTCAATGGTCCCCCCAGCGTGTTAGTTGAGGCTTTGACCTGTTAGGGCTCCTGTGCATGGCACGCCTAGGAAACCATTGCAAACGAGGGCTTTCAAATTTTGCTAGTCTCGATATCCTTGGATCAGCTGCCATTCACATTAGGCAACGCCATTTCTACCACCATCCTTGCTCCTTCCTCATTGCACCGCTCTGAGGGCTTGTTGCACCATGAGGCCAAACCTTGCACATCTCAGGCGAGCAGCCAGGGAGAAACCAATGAGAGGTTTTCAGGTGAGGAGATCAAATTGAAGGTGGAGATACATGCTGGCACTACCGTGTGCCAAGGCCAAGAGCAATGATCCTATCGAGATAGGTTCTTCTTTAGGGGAGGAGCTAGTTACTCTAGAGGGTCGTGGCGGCTGGACCATCCGTGAGACCGAGCCCATAAGATGTTGGTGGGGCTCCCCATCATGCTGAAGATATTAAGCTAGTAGCCATGGTTGTAGGAGAAAAGGGGCCAGTGGGGTGTGATACCCCTGTGAGTGGAACCGGGAAGGAGGAATCCAAGGATCCCTTACCTGCCCTCTTTCTTGGAATACAGCAGGTAACCTTTAATCGTGTGTGCCACCTATCCGTATTTGTTGATTGAGCTGATTACGTAGGTGTCCCTTGCTCTGCAGGTTTCCTGCAACCTTTCTATATTGGAAAAAGGTGCTCATGAATCCATCGGCGATGGCGAAGGCCTCCGAAGCGGGTGGCCTCAGCCGTAGCTGAAAAGGATGCTGTCAAGAAGCTTTGGGCTGTTGTAGAAGAAGAAAGGGACAGGGCCGTCACCTCTAATGATGTCTTGAAGAGACAGATGAGCGCCATTCAGGCACAGGCGACCGAGGTAGCGATCATTGCGCATGAGAGAAGGAAGAAGGTTGCCTCTCTTGAACTGTTGCTAAGGGAGGTGCTACGAGATGTTGAGGAGTCGAAGTCTCATATGGCCGAATCGGAGAGGAGGGTTGAGGAACTGGAGATAAACTTTTCGATAGCCATCCAAAGGGCTGCACAAGTTGAAGAGAGATCTTCCAGGGCTGTTGAAGCTTATAAAGCTTCCCAGGCTTTCAAAGATAAGGCAAGCAAAGTGGTGGTGGAGGGATATTCTTCAGGTTACGCCGATTGTCTGGGTAGGATTAGAAAAATTTACCCCGGCATGGACTTCTCCTTGCTCGCCGTTTCGAAGGGTAGATCTATAGCCTCTAGGGCCCAGCTTGAGGAAGTTTTGATCCTTACCCCTGTTTCGCATGCCGAAGAGGCTGACAAGAAATAATTTTGTTATAATTTTTTCTTCTTTCCGGCTATCTGTAATGTCCTCCTTTTGGAGGTTCTTCATCTTCGAAATGAAAGGCTATTTCTTTCAAACTAGTCTCCTATGGATTGCTCCCCCCCTTTTTTTATCTTTGGTTGATGGGCCGAAGTCGAAGACTGTTTAATTTGCAGCTGACATCAAAGACGAATCCCGAAGTAAAATCGAAATGCCACTGCCAGGTGATCGACGTGATCAAGTCTGGCTAACGTTGATTACCCACTGTAATTACTCATTTTATCCAGGAATGGACGTGACAGACAAGTATCATTTTCTTGTCAACCATTGATTGAGGAACATTAAGCATGATTCTCGTTGCCCGCGTCGAGTGTATAGATATTCGAACGGTCGCATCCCCATGCATCCCGGGTGCCGCCATATCCTCCCTTTCCAAGAGGAGGCCATTAATGTCGTCACCGTACGATGAAGACTATTCTGGATCCGAAGCGTCGACGGTTGTCATCCCCGAGAGTAGTTATTGGCGATCATACCGTTCCCAGGCGGTCACCTGGGTTTCGAGGCATCGTCTCGACACATGGCATCCTTTGGTGCGCCTGGGAGAAGGCATGGAGCACGTTTCCCTGTGGCCGTTCGTGGGTGCAGGATCCTTTTAAATATGACCCTGTCTTTCCCTGTCATAGGCCATCGAAATTTTAGAATCCCATTTTGGAAATTGCCCTTCCTTCTCCAGCATACCATCAGAATGAAGTTCAACATCCCCGAACTTAAGAAGGCGGCAATGAAGAGAGCCTCCAAGGTCCTATCCGAGGGCGAGCCTAGTTCTAAGGCCCCTCGGAGAGGCGACAATGATGACTCGCAGGGGGTCATTGCTCACCTGGAGAGGAAAATCCGAGTCTTGGAGGCCCGCCTGGTGGAGGCCAAGGCACGAGTCGAAGTTGCCGTTGCAGAGATGGAGGAGTCCAGGAAGAAGTTGGCGGAGGCCATCTCGGACTTCATGGCTTCTTCCATCTACAAGGATGAAGTTGTAGAGGTGGTCTTGGATTTGTACCACCAGGGATTCCGGGAGCATCGGGACAAGGCTTTCAAGTTCTTCAATTTGAAGGGATTGGAAAACATTAGGCCTTCCATCTCTTTCCCTGGTCATGAGTTTGATTCTGACTTCGAAGAAGAATCGGAGTCTGACTCTGAGGGGAACGCCGGAGCCTCTCCATCCTCCTTCCAGGGCTTTGATGCCTCCCATCGGCATGGGAAAGGGCCGGCTGGCAGTCTTTAGATCCACTTTCCCTTTATCTGCAATGTTCCTTGCTTTCTTTTCCTCTTTCTCTTTTTTTTTTTTGTAAAAATTCAAAATGAAATGAAGTGTTCCAACTTCTTCCACACTTCTTCTGTGACTTGTCGTACTGTTGAATATAGACCTTATGACATGTCAAAGGTATAAATTTCTCAGAACATTTGGGATCTGCAGAAGGGGTGAGAACGGTTGGGCCATCTCATCAAGTGTTTACTGTTGACAGGATGAATGATATATATTCACTTCAGCATATTTTTAGATTTACCGTAGGGTAGGGCATTTAGGCCATCCCTATGCATTCTGTTATGATTAAGATAGGCTATTCAGGCCCGCCTGGCGCGTCTTCAGATAAATCGTAGGGTAGGTTATAAAAACCATCCATGCGCCTTCTTTGGTGTAAGGTAGGTTGATTAGGCCCACCCCGACACGTTTTCAGATTTACCGTATGGTAGATTACATAAAACTGCCCTATGCCTTTGATCATTTTAGCAGCCTGATTAGGCCATCCGTTGCACTCGTCGGGCATACCATAAGGTGAGTGGATCAGACTCTCCTTTGTGCCGTTGGTCATACGTTGTCATCCAGTTGGTGCAACGGCCATTCAAAGTTGAACAGATTTGCACAAAAGATTTTGGGGTCTGTTTATTGATATTACTTTCGAAGGTTTTGTACATTCCATGGCTGGGATAGAATTTTACTGTCCAAGGTCTTGAGTCGATACATTCCCGGATGTATGACTTCTTTAACTTGGTACGGCCCTTCCTAGTTAGGAGAAAGTTTGCCCTGCTAAGTCGACCTGGATATTTCAGCTCTTCGCAGCACCATGTCCCCCGTACGGAAAATCTGTTCCTTTACTCTAGAGTTGTAATATTTGGCAACCTTTTGTTGGTATGTCGCCATTTTTATTTAGGCCTGGAGCCTAGTACTCGGTAGTAGATCCATGTCAACTCTTCTATGATTAGAGTTTTCAGGCTCTTCATATTTGTCGATCCTTAGAGATTGGAGGGAGACTTCGATAGGGAGAACAGCTTCGGTACCGTATGCCTGGTTGAACGGCGATTCACCAGTAGCTGTTCTCGGGGTCGTCTTGTATGCCCAAAGAACGGAGGTTAGCTCTTTAGCCCAAAGTTCCTTGGCAGTGTTCAACCTTGTCTTCAAGTCATGGAGGATAGTCCGATTAGTTACTTCGGCTTCTCCATTGGACTGCGGTGGGCGACAGAAGTCAGCCTATGTTGCACATGGTACCGAGCGCAGAAGTCTTTAAACTTCGAATTGTCGAATTGTCTCTCGTTGTCGATGATAATTGTATGCAGAATTTCAAATCGGAATATGATGGAACTCCTGACAAAGCCCTCGACCCTGCCCTCCGTGATGTGAGCCAATGGTTCAGCTTCGACCCGTTTGGTGAAATAGTCGATTGCCATGAGGAGGAACTTCCTCTGCTCGGATGCCGGTGGGAATGGGCTAAGGATATCTATCTCTCATTGAGCAAAGGGCTAGGGTGCTGTCAGTTGGGTCAAATGATTTGCTGGTTGCATCTGAATGTTAGCATATCTCTGGCATTGATCATATCTTCGCACGAAGTTGGCCAAGTCTTTTTGGATGGAGGGCCAAAGTATCCCTGGCGTATAATTTTATATGCCAAGGATCTGCCCCCCAAGTGATCCCGTATATCCCTTCATGGACCTCCCTCAAGGCATAGCCAATGTCTGACGGTCCCATGCATTTCAGCAGAGGCTGAGAGAATGACCTCTTGTAGAGAGTTCCATCTAGGATGACATATTGGGATGCCATCCAGTGGATCTTTTTGGCCTCTACTTTATCTTCCGGCAATATGCCCTCGTTTAAGAACTTGATAATGAGATCCATCCAGCTTAGTTCGGTCTCAATCTGGAGCACCTCCACAGCTCCTTTGGCTATGCTTGGGGCTTCAAGGTGTTCAACGAAGGTGCGACCAAGGGATTCCGGGGTCGTGGTAGCAAGTCGAGACAACGCATCTGCCCAGGAGTTCTCCGATCGAGGAACATGAATGATTTCGAAGAACTCCAGTTGAGAAGATATGATTTGTACTTTTTTCAAGTACTGTACCATGGTGGCATCTCTGGCTTCATATTATTCTTTAACTTGGTTTACCACCGACTGCGAGTGCAATGATATGTGAAAAGTATGTCCAGATTTTCCATAAAAAACAGATTAAACAGCTACAAACTCATCCACTGTTTACAAATAAAACAATACATTATACCAGGTAAACATAGACCGTAACATTAGTCTGATCATATCATTGTGCATGACCATGACAACTATCAAGGCCAAAAATTGGCATTCACAAGGCCTTCATG
The DNA here is from genome assembly GCA_021397845.1 of Areca catechu. Lineage (NCBI taxonomy): Eukaryota > Viridiplantae > Streptophyta > Magnoliopsida > Arecales > Arecaceae > Areca > Areca catechu. The sequence goes on along the minus strand of CM038048.1, from coordinate 86,193,710 downwards.
AGTTGTTGGACAAGTAAACTGAAGCTGCATTCCCATCTTTAATAGAATCAAATAGCATAGAGATCTCACCATGCTCATGGATATGGAGGGCATTAAAAAGTAAATAAATCTTGAGCCTCAGAATACCTGCCTTCCTGGAAGAAGGACTTGAAGATGTGTTAATAGGTCATAAATGAAGGGTAGTTGTTCACTGTCAATGCTTTCAGAAAATCCCTGGCATCCTCAATTGTCCCGTACATGGCTATATAGGCAGGAAAAGGGTCTGCAAAAGGAGGAAACCTATGGCTCTTCATTGCATTAAGAAGCTTCAATGCCTCTTCAAGCATTCTTATACTCAGTAGTTCTTGGATCAAATACTTATAAGTAGCTTGCCATGGCCTTATATGGCTGTTCTCCACCATTTCAACAACTAAACTGTAGGCACCATCTGCCCTTCTCTTAGTACACAAACCTTTCACCAAGACATCCAGAACAGCAGCATCTGCTTCATATTTTCTTCAGTCATCTTTGTCAAACACTCTAAGGCCTTATCCACCTCACCAGCCAAACAATGCCCTTGAATCAAAGCCGTCCAAGTCTTAAGGTCAGGAACACACCCACCAGCTTCCATGCTGTCCAAACCCTGCAAGCCTTATTCAATCTCTTAGCCTTACAGAGTCCATAGACCAACTGGCTATAAATGATGTTATCCGATTCATAACCTGCAAGGTTCATCCTCTTCAAGATCTCTTCAGCTTCATCGAACCTCCAATGCTGGTCAGTGACCTATGAATCCGATCAAAGTCGACCTTCGGCAGTGAATACCCAGCAGCCTCATACTTCCTCGCAACTCTAAAAACTAATTCAGATTTCAGAGGTCCGGCATTTTACTTCGAGCAATCCGCCTCAGAAGCATGCGCAGTTATGAATTGCCGGCTTATAGGGGCTATTGACGTGGAACCTTCGTCGACCGGGCGGAGTTGCTGGATTACCGGTTCGCTCCTCTTGATAGATACCTGCAAAACAGGTCCTTGGCTGGATTTTTTTCGGTGAGGGACACTCCGATGCCTAAGTTATAGAGAGAGATTCCAGCAACAGAATGGAGAGTTTCTGAAGAGAAAGATAATGAAAGTATTCTCTTTCCAAGCTTATCTGTGGCATACCTTGGATGTCCCCTTTTGCCAGTATTTATAGTTGTTGTGCCAGGATATCGTTAGGCTCACCTATCTATGGTTAGGATGGGGTTAATTAACTTTATCCCGCACATAACCGTAGATGGTTGCCAACCGGATTTGGCCAGTCTGGAGTTGTTGGAGCTGAAGTTAGTGGCCACGTGGCCACCTCGATATGGTTACGATTGGAGGTAATGGCCACACGGTCGATCGTAACAACCACCCACGTTCAAAGATTTGGGATCAACTGGAGATTTCCTTCCGCGCTTCTTCTTTAGGAAGGGCTGCCGTTGAGTTGGCGGATTGTCTTCGGCTTATCTCCCGCAAAGTAAGCCAAAGACACCTTTGTCGTTTGCATCGGTGTTCTTCCCTTCAGAGTGGGTTGTATGAAGTCGATGTTGTCTTCGGATCGACCTTCTTTAGTTGATGTACAGAAGACTGGTTAGGAGCTGGTGATGGTATTCTTCGGGACTAACACCTTTGGCTAGGCTGAAGATCGACCCCACGTGACTCCCTTCAGGTGCTCTGATTTAGGCACCCGGTTCAGAAGGAGTTCGTCATGCAATTGAGCCGATAATAATCTGTGTTGTATTGACATATCATAACAGTTGCCTCCCACTCTCAGTTTTCAAAGCAATGATTTGCCTTGAAGAGTGAGAGTATTAATGGATAGTCATTTTCTGCCAGTAGGAGCGCAACCAATGATGGCAAATTTTCGATCCGGTCGCCCGCCATAATTGATATATGATTCGAGGATCAGGTTGAGGATAGATGTCATCTTCTTATTGAAACATGAAAAGGCGTGAGCTGGTTGAAGGGTTGCATCTTTTTCTTTTATTGTGATGATTCGGCCGATCTTTTAATTGGGACCTGGGTAGAGGACGTAACCTTATCTTGTCCCTTGGGAAAGGTAGGAGCCTCCTTTCCACCGTTAGATAAAGTCATGCGGATTAGGGCACTTGTCTCTTTCAATGTCGAGTTAGCCTGGCATCGCTTGGAGTCGCGCGGTCGTATTTGGCGCCTACATATAGGGAGCAATGAAAGAAAGGACTCTTCTTCTTTCGAGGAGGCGTGTTGAAGTGTCTCTTATCCTCTTATAAAGAGAGAGAGAACATGTAGGAGAAGCTTCTCCACTCCTATTTGCCTCTGCTTTTTATTCAGCCTTTCTTGCTTCTAGCCCCCAGTTTCTCTCTCAGGTAGGGTTTCCTTGCTGTTCCGTCTCTTTCTTGTTTCAGCATGGTTATGTTTTTAGAGATCCATGTCGCCAACAATGATGCAGAACAGAAAACCAAACTAAGTTACTGAAATTAATAACTAATTAACAGAGAAAAATTAGAAACTAATTTTTTTATATTTTCATTTTTATAGAAGACTTCAAAGGAGACGGCGAAGGAAACTAATTCAATTACCGGTACAAGTAAACCTATAAAGCAATTAAAAAAAATAGGGCCTAGTGATTGAGAAAACACCGTAAACTATGATCTATTCAATGAGTCAGAAATTATGAGAAGGAAAAAGTTCAGTTGTACTAACGAAGATCGCTCTCTCGATGTAGATCTGGCAAGACTCTCAAGATCGTAGCGACTGGATTTCAAGATCTTGCTTCTGGGCTCCGATCTTCCACACGATGCTGGTTCCGAGGCAAGAACACTTGATCTTGATTCCCGTTCACCTGCAATACTCAACAAAGAAAGAAACACGAATTAAAAGCAGCAATGGAAGGGAAAGAATGAAAGAAAGGAAGGTAAGGTTTAGAAATAGTGGTTTTGGATTTCTTGACAGCTTGGATAAATAGGGCCTCACACCCCACGATGTTCCACAGAGCAAAGGAAGGGCCTCACACCCCGCGATGCACACAGCAAAGGAATAAAATTCGACAGGATTTTGTTGTATTGATGAATAAAATGATGAATTACAAGGGGGGCTGGTGGGGTATTTATAGACTCCCAACCAGTAATATAAGGTGTTGGCTCCACCCAGTGATTTGATGAATAACAAAATATTGAGTGCATATTGTATTCTAAAGAGGATTTCAAGTTGTGAGTTTTCAGGAAGAAAGCAACTCAAAATTCCAAAAACTTATGGTGTATGGCACGTAATGGCACGGAGCAATTCTCACAAATCCGGGCATCCTCTTCATTGAAAAGGGCTTCTAAATGTTTAAATATTATGTGTTTATGTATTCATGAATTTTATTTTTGTTTTCGAGGCATTTACACTTGAATCTGAAAGTTTTCAGTCTCAAGTGTCGACACCTGGACAGTCAAGTATCGACACTTCAGCATTTGGCACGGACAAAAATCCTTGGCACGCCAAGTGTCGTCACCTATATTCAAGTGTGGACACAAAGTGTCGACACTTAGGTTCCAAGTGTCGACTCAAGGCCTGAGATTTTTGAAAATACAGAACTTTGTATTGTTGAGAATTTTGTATCAAGTATCGACACCTGACAGCCAAGTGTCGCCACTTGCAGCCTGACAGCTCTAACGGATCTATTTTTTCTGGCTTGCAGAACTTGCTTTTCAAGCTCCAAACGGCTATTTCCAAGGTACCAACGGTCACAACCATTTTTGGAAGGTTTTTGGTGTATTTAAGCTCCACCAACCTCATTTTAAAGGAAGAGAAGTGAAGTAAGTGTATTCAAGTGCATTGAAGTCTTCTCAAAAGCCATAAAGCCAATATTCTCTCCAAACTTCACATCAAAAGCCTCTTCTAGCTTGATTCCATTGAAAAGCCTACAAGCTCATCCTTACTTCATCCAAAAAGAGGCACCTTGAAGGAGATTCCAAGGAAGAGTGAAGACAAAGCATCCACTTGAGCTTCAAAGATTCCAATCTACTCTTGAAGAGAGTTTGTTGTAGTTTTTAAATTTCATATCTGTTTTTATTGTGATTTGACCTTGCTTTCAAGGGTGTCTTGAAAGAAGGTTATTGTGGTTTGTTGGTGAGCTAAAGGGATAAAACCAACTAGGGTTAACTTGTGAGCCCGAAGACAAAACAAGTGTTAAGGTTTGTTGGCAAGTCTAAGTGACAAAACCAACTTAGGTTTTGACTTGTGAGCCTTGTGAAAAACAAGTCGACTGTAATCTAGTATGGATTATAGTGAAATTCCCAAGGGTGGCTTGGGGAGTGGATGTAGGTGCTAGGTTTGCACCGAATCACTATAAACCTTGTGTTTGTGTGTGATTACTCTCTTCCTCTCTTGCTCTTTAATTATTGCTAATATCTTGCATCATATTTATCATTGCTCACAAGCACCACTAGACCTTCATTTTATTGTATTAAATTTTTAAAAGACCCAATTCACCCCCCCTCTTGGGCTCCATTTTTGGGCAACAAGTGGTATCAGAGCTTCGGTACTCTCTTGTAGGTCCAAGGATCTTGAGTAAAAGATCATGGCAGCCCCAATAGGAATGGGTATTGTAGAAGGTCAAGCTTCAAACCGACCCCCACTTTTTAATGGCATAAACTACACATACTGGAAGACACGCATGTGCATATTTATTCAAGCACTTGATTATAATTTATGGAGAACTATTGTAAAAGGTCCTCATCAGCCTACAATGATGATTAATGGCATTCTCACTCCAAAAATGGAAGATGATTGGGATGAGAATGACATTAAGCAAATTGAGCTTAATGCTAAGGCAATGAACCTTTTATTTTGTTCTCTTGATCCTAGTGAATTTAATAGAATATCAAATTATCTCTCCACCAAGAAGATTTGGGATACACTTGAGGTTACCCATGAGGGTACACACCAAGTGAAAACCACTAAGGTCAACATGCTAATTCACACATATGAGATGTTTAAAATGGAACCTACTGAGTCTATCAGTGAGATGTATACTAGGTTCACAAACATTGTGAATGGCATGAGAAGCCTAGGAAAAATAATTTCTAACGGTGAATTTATGAATAAACTTCTCAGGTCTCTACCAGCTTCATGGGACGCAAAGGTCACTGCCATTGAAGAAGCTAAGGACGTCAACACTCTCCGCTGGAACAACTGCTAGGCTCTTTAATGACTTATGAGCTCTCCTCAAACAAAAGAATGGAGAGGTGGACAAGAAGAAGAAGGCGATTGCATTCAAATCTACTACTAGAGAGGACTCAAGCGAAGACTCTGAAGAAGATGACGAAGAAGATGAAACGGCTCTGTTAGCAAAGAAATTCAGAAGGTTCATGAGAAGAAAAAATTCAACTACAAAAAGAAACCTCTGAAAGGTGAGCCGAGTAAGGAAAAGGACAAGAAAAAGGAGAAGGAGCAGCCCACATATTTTGAGTGAAAGAAACCCGGGCATTTCAAGGTAGACTGCCCCTTGTTAAAGAAAAACAGAAGAAAGCTGAGAAAGAAAGCCATGATGGCAACCTGGAGTGAAAGTGAAGACTCCAGCTCTGAGGAAGAACAGTAGGAGGTAGCAAACTTCTGTCTGATGGCCGATCAAGAAGAGGTATGTTCTAAAACTGAAAATGAATTTACCTTTGATGAGCTTCATGAGATTTTTGATGAACTAGTCATAGAATTTCAAAAGTTAAAGTCAAAACATAAAGATTTAAAGAAGCAAAATTTGGATCTAGCTAAAACAAATAACAACCTTTCAAATGAAAATGAATGCCTTCTTATACAAAATAAAAAATTAAATGATAAGATTATGGCACTTGAAAAAGAAAAGGATATCTTTAAAAAGAAAAGTGACTTATTTTAAATGAAAATTTATCAAAACAAAGCAAAGAAATTTTAATTGAAAACAAAAGATATAAAGAAGAAATCGAAAAACTAAAACCTTTTGTAGAAAAATTTACTTACAGTTCCGAAAAATTAAATTTATTCTTAAATAACCAAAGAGCAGTATTTGACAAAGCAGGATTAGGATTTATAACTCATAAGAAACAAAAACTCTTTAAAATTTCTTTGTGCCTGCATCTTCATCCATTACTTGCTATACTTGTGGTATCAAAGGACATAAATCTTATATGTGCAACAAAAGAAAATTAAATAACACTAAGAAAGTTTGGGTTCCAAAAGGAACCAATGCCACTAACCAAAAAGGACCCAAGATGGCTTGGGTACCTAAAGTCTCCACTTGATCTTTATTGCAGGTATGCCTTGCAACCAACAAGAAAAGGATGTGGTACCTTGATAGCGGTTGCTCAAGGCATATGACAGGAGATGTGGAGCAGTTCTCATCACTCACATATCAAAATGGTGGCAATGTAATTTTGGTGATAATGGAAAGGGCAAAATTATCGGTATTGGTAAAATCCATATCACCCCTACCTCTTATATTGATAATGTTTTATATGTTGATGGCTTAAAACATAACTTGCTTAGCATTAGTCAGTTTTGTGACAAAAATTTTAAAGTTGTTTTGAATCTTCTTTGTGCATTGTTTCTAGTCTAGATGACAATGGCATTAAGTTCATCGGTCATAGGCATGGCAATATTTATATGGTTGATATTGATGATCTCCCTATTCAGAAAGGTCAATGTCTAGTGGCAATGGAAGCCAGGATCGATGAAACTAGTTGGCTTTGGCATCGTAGACTAGGACATGCAAGCATGCATTTAATTTCAAAACTTAGCAAAAGAATTTGGTAAAAGATTTGCCTAAATCAATTTCAAAAAGATAAATTTGCAATGCATGTCAACTTGGAAAACAAACAAAATCATCTTTCAAACCAAAAGGAGTGATCTCTATATCTAGACCTCTGGAATTGCTTCACATGGACCTCTTTGGGCCTACTAGAACATCTAGTTTGGGAGGTAAGAAGTATGGTCTAGTCATTGTAGATGATTTCTCACGATTTACATGGGTCATGTTTTTAGCACATAAAGATGAAACGTTTTCTGAATTTATTAGATTTCACAAAAGAGTTTTGAATGAAAAAGGTGCTTCAGTAGTATCTTTGAGAAGTGATCATGGAACTGAATTTGAAAATGCCGATTTTGATAAATTCTGTATTGAAAATGGAATTCATCACAATTTTTCTGTACCTAGGACACCTCAACAAAATGGGGTAGTAGAAAAAAAAAATAGAACTCTTGAAGAAATGGCACGCACCATGCTTTGTGAAAATGATTTACCTAGATATTTTTGGGTGGAAGCCATAAATACTGCATACTATATTTTAAATCGAGTTTTAATTCGACCAATTTTAAAGAAAACCCCTTATGAGCTTTGGAAGGGTAGAAAACCTTCAATACGCTATTTTCATGTTTTTGGATGCCGTTGTTTCATCTTAAACAATGGTAAAGATAATTTGAGTAAATTTGATGCCAAATCAGATGAGGGAGTCTTTCTAGGCTACTCCACATCTAGCAAGACATACAGGGTCTTCAACAGAAGAACACTTATTGTTGAAGAATCTATACATGTGGTATTTGATGAAACTAACAAAAAATCTTCAAGAAAAAAATGTACTTTTGATGAAACAGGTAGCAAGAAAACTGAAGAAATAAACAACAATGAAGGGCTTACCAAGGAACAGAATGATGATCAAAACACTGAAGGAGATCAAGCACGAGGTGATGAAAATGCATCAACTGTTGATCCATTTCCAAAAGAATGGAGGTATGCTTATGGACACCTAAAAGAACTAATTATAGGTGATCCATCTAAAGGTGTAAGTACTCGATCATCCCTTAGAAATATTTGTGATTACTTAGCTTTTGTGTCTCAAATTGAACCTAAAACTATTGAGGAAGCTGAATGTGATAGTAATTGGATAAATGCTATGCAAGATGAACTTAATCAATTTAAAAGGAACAATGTTTGGACACTAGTGGATAGGCCTTTAAACACATCAATTATTGGCACAAAATGGGTTTTTTCGAAATAAACTTGATGAAAATTGAATAGTAATTAGAAATAAAGCTAGACTAGTTGCCTAAGGATACAATCAGGAGGAAGGGATAGATTTTGATGAAACCTTTGCTCCTGTGGTTAGACTTGAGGCAATTAGGCTATTGTTGGCTTTTTCTTGTTTCATGAATTTTAAACTATATCAAATGGATGTTAAAAGTGTCTTTTTAAATGGATTAATTGAAGAAGAAGTTTATGTTGAGCAACCCCCCTGGTTTTGAAAATTTTGAATTTCCAAATCATGTTTATAAACTTCATAAAGCTTTATATGGATTGAAACAAGCTCCAAGAGCTTTGTATGATCGTTTAAGCTCTTTTTTGCTGAAAAATAATTTTACTAGAGGTAATGTAGATAAAACCTTGTTTTTAAAGAAAAAGAATGATGATCTCTTAGTAGTACAAATCTATGTAGATGATATAATATTTGGTGCTACTAATGAATCTCTTTGTCAAGGTTTTGCCAAGTTAATGCAGGGTGAGTTCGAGATGAGCATGATGGGAGAACTGAATTTCTTCCTCGGACTCCAGATAAGGCAAACCAAAGAGGGGATCTTCATCAACCAAATAAAATACACAAAAGAAATACTCAAGAAGTTTGGGATGGAGAACACTAAGCCTTTAGGTACCCCTATGAGCTTTACATGTAGACTTGACAAGGATGAATCAGGTAAGTCTATAGACCAAAAATTATATCGTGGCATGATTGGTTCATTGTTATATCTTACTGCCAGTAGGCCAGATATCATATTTAGTGTCTGTATGTGTGCTAGATATCAGTCTAATCCTAAAGAGTCTCATCTTTTGGCTGTTAAACGCATACTTAGATATCTATCTGGCTCAATTGAAATTGGTTTATAGTACTCTAGAGATTCTTCATTTGATTTAATTGCTTATTTTGATGCTGACTTTGCTGGGTGTAAACTTGATCGTAAAAGTACTAGTGGAACCTGTCAGTTTCTTGGAGTAAATTTGATCTCTTGGAGTAGCAAGAAACAGAACTTAGTTGCTCTATCTACGGCGAAAGCTGAATATATAGCAGCTGGAAGCTACTGTGCTCAAATCCTCTGGATCAAACAGCAACTCGAAGATTTTGGCATTAAACTAACTAAGACACCCATAAGATGTGACAATACTAGTGCAATCAACCTATCTAAAAATTCTGTGCAACATTCAAGAAGTAAACACATTGAAATAAGACATCATTTCATAAGAGATCATGTACAAAACTCTAATATAATTCTTGATTTTGTTTGTACTAATGATCAGTTAGCAGATGTGTTTACCAAGCCTTTGAGTGAGGATAGGTTCTGTCTGATTAGAAGAGAGTTAGGTGTCATTGATCCATTCTCCTAGAACTCTCTTAGTATCAATTTTACCTAAACCCAAGAGCTCAAAACCTATTGATTAAAGCCCCAAAATTTTATCAAAATTTTTCCTATTTTTTTTTAAAATTTTTTCAGGATTTTTTCATTTTTTTTGGCCAAGTGTCAACACTTGGAAAGTGTCAAGTGTCGACACCTGACCAAGTGTCGACACTTGATATATCTGAAGTGTCGACACTTGCGAATCTAAAACTATTTTTAAAAGGATCGAACGAGGGTTTTTGAAATTTTCTTCCCCCCTTGATTTCTTGCAACAATGGTCCCCACTGTCCAAATCCATCCTTTCACCCCTTAATCCATCATAAATCAGGTATTTCTCTTTTCTAATTTCGTTTTATTTTTCCTTGTTTTTAGTTTTGTTGTTTTCGAACCAAACAACCGTGATTTGGGTTTTCCGAGTATTTTTCATGAATCTAACCGGATTTTTGCATGTTTTAGTGGATTTCTAAAACTCCATTTGAGGGAATAGTGTTTTAAACTTATTTTTCTCGGATTTCCCTCATATTTTGTTCGTTTTCACCCCCTTTTTCGCAAAAAACACTGTTTCATTAATTTTGGCCGAAATAAATTGGGTTTTCATCTAAATTAAACTTACTAAATCCATTTATTGACGATTTAGAAAGATTTTTCATGATACATTTGCAACATTTTCGTCTATTTGCTAAAATCCTAAGTGTTTAGACCCAAATCCCATGGTTTTTGATTTTTAGACCTTACAAAAATTATTTTTCCAAAGATTCAAATGTGTTCTACCAAACAAAAATATTTTCTACAAATTTTGTTCGAAAGTTTGTCATTTAATCAAAATATATTTTCTATAAATATTATTTTTATAATTTTTCAAATACTGTTGATTCTAGTTTTCGAAACCTATCTGAACATTTTTCTAATCTCAACCTGTAGCGAGTCCCTTGTTCTAAGCCTTTCTTCCTTTTTCCCTGGTCAGTTGGCTGTAATGGGTCCTGGGAAGAGACTTGCAGTTAGGGAGAGGCCCAATCATGGTATTGAGAGGAGGTCGAAGGCCAAATTTGATCCAGCACAGCCGAGCAGTACAGCCACACCGAGCTCCCCCCCTGTAGAGAGGATGGCAGGGAAGTTTGTAGCTTCAGGGAGGAGAGTCAACTTGTAGTGTTTCGACAGGCACCACTTCGGCATTCGACAGGTACTCACTGATGCAGGACTAGTACCATTCTGCACCATGCAGGAGAGGTACTATCCTCACCTAGTGAGGGAGTTTTATGGTGCACTAGACTGTCGACGACTACTATGGACGACATCAGTCCGGGGTATTCAGATTTCTTTGAATGATGAGCTTCTGAGCAGTGTATGGGAGATACCCCGGAGAGGAGTCTCTGCCTTTTCAGTGGATGATAGAGAGGCGGCATTTAGGTGCATCCTTGAGAGAGAGGATATTCGTGGTATATCAGTGGTTACCGCGAACTAGTTATCTTTAGAGATGCACCTTTTGCACCATATTATTGCACGGATCCTACTACCGAAGACTAGCAGATTCGACTTCATCACCGAGAGGGAGTTGATGGTGATGACGAGTCTGATCGAGAGGAGACAAATAGATATTCCTTCCCTGATGCTGACTCAGATGTATGATGCTGCTACTCAGCGCCGACACTGTTTACCATATGGCATGACACTGACCCGACTTTTCACAGCGTGTGGAGTATCATTGGAGGGGGAGATCCCCAAGGAGATACTGCACACAGACGTGTACGATGAGAGGTCATTGCACCGGATGGGATACAGGATAGTTAGAGGTCGATGGGTTTGCAGAGAGTCTGGCCAGGAGCCAGATGAGGAGGACGAGATTCGAGAGGCTGAGGCTGGACCATCTGTGCCAGCAGTTTTTCCTCCAGTCGATATCCCATTGACACAGACAGAGCACTTGTCTCCAGACACTTCAGCTCCTCCACCACCAACTACAGGACTATCTTTTGAGGAGCATGCCAGAGCACAGTTTACAGAGATTAGAGGTGAGGTGACTCAGCTGCGTAGCGAGGTCAAGCTTCTACGAGCACATACACCTCGAAGCATGCTGAGATTCGCAGATCCATGGAGGAGGGATTCTCTCACATTGAGAGTCTGTTGAGATCCCTTATACCTCCAGCAGCCCCTGCACTTGCACGATCTGACGATGATGATGATGATGGCGGCGATCACCAGAGCGACCATGCTGATTCTGCTGAGGATGGTGATCAGGATATTGATAGAGCTACAGAGGTAGTGTGCAGTGACAGCGACAGTGTTGGCGGTGCCGATGCTTTTGAGGTGGTCAGTCGAGATCCTCCTACTACACCAGCTCCTGCTACCGCGTTGGTTGATTCCATACCGGACCCTATTGCGCCAGCTGATCGTCTTTCACCTCCTTCTACTAGATCATCTAGGATTGTACCCGCCTTTGGTCCTTCCGGCCGTACTAGGAGTTGTAGAGCTTTAGCACCTCCTAGGGCATTAGCCACCAGATATAGGATCAGTGCTCCATTCAGTCTTGATGTTCCATCTGATGAGGATTAGCCTTACAGATGTCTATTTTAGCTCTTATGTTGTATATTTGATACTTATTTGACTCTGATGATTTATGTATGTTTCAGCTCTTGCTGATGACTCAGCAAATTTTGTACTGAAAACTTATCTTATATATATGTATTTCTGTTCAGTACTCTTTATTTATGCTTCACTGAATCAATTTACTATTTTTTGGCTCTGATACTCTTTTATCTTGGTATATTTTAGCCCTGATACTCTTTGATATTAGCATAATTTTGACTCTGATATCTATGATATGTGTTTCTCTACTATCTTTTTGTCTCCATGCTCATTGTGAGGGGGAGGAAAATTTTCTGTTTTTAATGATTGACAAAAAGGGGGAGAAAGAGTATTGAGTTTATTGATATATAAATTTGTTGAGAAAAATGTGTTAATTCATAAAACTTGTGTTATTTCATAAACTTATATTGATTGTGTTGATTTTTTACCTTGTAAGAATCTTTGAAGTTTACTTTAATAAGAAGTATCTAATTAAGGGGGAGATTGATTCTTTAATGGACTTAAATTCATATTCAAAAATTAAATGGTTAAACGTTTGAAATATGTTGCCTTTTTACTCAAGGTTTTGTCATCATCAAAAAGGGGGAGATTGTTGGCTCCACCCAGTGATTTTGATGAATAACAAAACATTGAGTGCATATTGTATTCTAATGAGGATTTCAAGTTGTGAGTTTTCAGGAAGAAAGCACCTCAAAATTCCAAAAATTTATGGTGTATGGCATGTAATGGCATGGAGCAATTCTCACAAATCCGGGCATCCTCTTCATTGAAAAAGGGCTTCTAAATGTTTAAATATTATGTGTTTATGTATTCATGAATTTTATTTTTGTTTTCGAGGCATTTACACTTGAATCTGAAAGTTTTCAGTCTCAAGTGTCGACACCTGGACAGTCAAGTGTCGACACTTCAGCATTTGGCATGGACAAAAATCCTTGGCACGCCAAGTGTCGACACCAAGTGTCGACACTTAGGTTCCAAGTGTCGACTCAAGGCCTGAGATTTTTGAAAATACAGAACTTTGTATTGTTGAGGATTTTTGTGTCAAGTGTCGACACCTGTGCATCAAGTGTCGATACCTGAATGTTCAAGTGTCGACACCCAGAGATCAAGTGTCGACACCTGACAGCCAAGTGTCGACACTTGCAGCCTGACAGCTCTAACGGATCTATTTTTCTGGCTTACAGAACTTGCTTTTCAAGCTCCAAATGGCTATTTCCAAGGTACCAACGGTCACAAACCATTTTTTGGAAGGTTTTTGGTGTATTTAAGCTCCACCAACCTCATTTTAAAGGAAGAGAAGTGAAGTAAAGTGTATTCAAGTGCATTGAAGTCTTCTCAAAAGCCATAAAGCCAATATTCTCTCCAAACTTCACATCAAAAGCCTCTTCTAGCTTGATTCCATTGAAAAGCCTACAAGCTCATCCTTACTTCATTCCAAAAAGAGGCACCTTGAAGGAGATTCCAAGGAAGAGTGAAGACAAAGCATCCACTTGAGCTTCAAAGATTCCAATCTACTCTTGAAGAGAGTTTATTGTAGTTCTTAAATTTCATATCTGTTTTTATTGTGATTTGACCTTGCTTTCAAGGGTGTCTTGAAAGAAGGTTATTGTGGTTTGTTGGTGAGCCAAAGGGATAAAACCAACTAGGGTTAACTTGTGAGCCCGAAGCCAAAACAAGTGTTAAGGTTTGTTGGTAAGCCTAAGTGACAAAACCAACTTAGATTTTGACTTGTGAGCCTTGTGAAAAACAAGTCGACTGTAATCTAGTATGGATTATAGTGAAATTTCCAAGGGTGGCTTGGGGAGTGGATGTAGGTGCTAGGTTTGCACCGAACCACTATAAACCTTGTGTTTGTGTGTGATTACTCTCTTCCTCTCTTGCTCTTTAATTATTGCTAATATCTTGCATCATATTTATCATTGCTCATAAGCACCACTAGACCTTCATTTTATTGTATTAAATTTTTAAAAGATCCAATTCACCCCCCCTCTTGGGCTCCATTTATGGGCAACATAAGGGATACAAACACTTGTCTTGTGCTCCCTTGGACTACAACTACTAGAATCCTGCTCTTGGGTGTCTTGGACTCTGCTTGTTGGGCTGATCTGAACTTCTGTATATGAGTGGACTCTTCAGTTTGGATTGAAAAAGACTCAAGAGTTTTGGTGGGACTCTTGAGTCCTAGGAACTTAAGCAGCTTTCAACCCATTTTATCAAAACTCTTGAAGTAGGAAAAACCTTCCAACCTTCTCCACTTGGATGAGAAAATACCTTGGGACTCTTCTTGAAGTGGGCGACAAGAAGAAGTGATTTTTGGCATGGAAAATTGAGTGGGAGGGCGCCATCTTGGGGAGTCCTTCTGCTTTACTTATCTCAAAAGGAGGGCACCAATCTTGTCTTCATTTAGCCGATAATAAAATATATGGCATGCAGGATGTTCAAACAAAAGTGATGTGGCATATGTTCTTGTCCCAAAATGAAATGTCCAAATGGTATTGTCTCAATGACATGTGTTGATGTCCAAATTCTTGATAAAATGGCACCAAGAAGAGGTTGTGACTTGGCCTAGCACATGGGTTATCTTCAGTCTTCAATTGGGTGTACATGGGATGCTGTCTTGGGTCCCCTCTCGTAATACAGGACTCAATGACTCAACTATTTACATGATTTAACCAACTAGTAACTAATTGAACCAGCCATACTTAATTAGGCTTTCAAATAAAAATCCAATTGAAGTTGGTAAAAATGGCTAATTAAATTGGACTACTAAGATCTCAATTGGATAAATATGGTTTGACTCAATTGGGATTTTGACTCAACTTGGTAAAACGGGTTTTATCCCAAAATAAATAAAACCCTAATTACAGTTAGTAAAAAGGGTTTACCCTAACTAAACCAAAATAAAAAAATTTAAAATAAAATATTTACATGATAAATAGGTTTGGGTTCAGGGTTTTACTCACAGGTGATCCACAGGGATGTTGGTTCAACATGTCGATTTCTTTTAGCCCTGGTGCCCGTACCAATTCTCCTCGTGTGGGAGGAACTTGACCCTGTCGAATATAGGTCAATTCCACTGTTATAATACTCTAGTAAGTTAGGGGCAACTCTCTATAAGTCTTCTCTGGTGATCCAAGAATCATCAGACTCAGGTCGTCCTTGCCAACGAACCAAATATCGCTAGTAATCTTTGCTCCTGGTAGCGATTTTCTTCTCATCCAAGATCTGTTCGATCTTATCTCTCCGGGCTGGTGGTATGGCAGGTGGACATACTTGGGTTGGTTCACTCTCAAAGATAGGATTAGGCCCAAATGGCTCACTAGGAATCAACGTTGGCTCCCTATACTCGATAAGGTCTGAAATGTTGAAATAGAGCTGATGCCTAGTTCATGTGGCAATTCTAGCACGTAGGCATTAGGTCCAATTTTTTTAATTACTTTGTATGATCCACTACTACGAGCATGTAATTTTTTCATGGTTCCAGGTGGGAACCGTTCAGGTCATAATCAAAACATAACAAAGTCTCCTTTGTACTCCTTGAGTCTTCTTTTAAAATTATCCTTGGTTAATGTATGGCATGTTGATGAAAAATTAGCATGAATTCCTAATATATGCCATAATGTTCTCTAGAAATAAATGGCAAATCTAACATGCTCATTGAATGTATATAATATGCTAACCTCTATAAAATGTAATCTAATGATCCTAGAAATATTGGAAATCTCAGGAAAGGGTGGAAAATAGGAAGTGGATTCGGGGATAACTTGGTAGGGTAGGAAATAAAAAAAGGGCTCATGGATTATTCCTAGACTAATGAGGATAACCTAAAGGGTTGGACATTGGGGGAACTGGAGTTGAGGGGCCTTGCCTTTGTCGAATTGGCAAGGGGGAACTGAGGAAGGACCGGCGACTGGAGTTGTCATTGGTTGCCTTTCGGTCTGTTCAATAGAGATGACCCTCGGATGGAAATCAGCCAAGGGAACATCGTCGTCATCCAAGGTACTCATTATTATTGGCGAAATGGCCCTAGCAGAGACCTTCGAAGGCGGAATGATCGGCTTCGACCTCTTTGATCGCTCCGACTCCTCTCTTCTTGAATTTGCTGGAAGAGCATTTGCTTGCCTTTTCTTGGCCACTTGATGGAGCTTCTTCGCGTCAAGTTTCACCGTTGAACCTGCGAAGCACAAAAAGCATTAGTCATTATATCCAACCATAATTATACAAAGGAGACAACAGATTCGACAAAGTGTACCTAAAGAAGGGAATGAGCTAATTTGAGCGAGTACAAGCCTCGCTCATTTAGTAGCTCCTTCATCAAAGGAACTTCCACTCTTCGAAGCTTCTTAAAGTCTTCCTTATCGGCCACTAAGATTTTCTTCCCATCATTCGAAGTTAGATGGGGCTCCCTCCACTTGGTAATGAAGTCCTAGGAACTGTCGGGCACTATATAAAAGAAACAGGGCTTCCAGCCATGAATGGTTGAAGGAAGCCTCATAACAAATTTACAACCAGGACGTGAGTCAATGACCCACCATCCATGACCGTGGAAATCCTTCTTCAAGATGAAGAAGGTAGTGAAAAGGAAAGTCCTAGGCTCTATCTCGAGATCGCTACAGAGGACTAAGAAAGAGCAGATGACCCTGATACTATTAGGAGTCAGCTGGGTAGGAACTATGTGGTATAAGTTGAAGATCCTAATAAAAAATGGATGAAGTGGAAAACGAATTCCTGCTTTCAGGTGTTCTTCATATATTGCTATACTACCAGGAGGTGGCCAGTCTATTCTTTCATCGGAGCAGGGTATGACTACAGTGAACTCTTGCAGAATATTATAGTATTCCTGCAGGGCAAGAATCCTAGACTCGCTAAGGGAGCTCCTAACGGATTCTAATCTAACCATGTCCCTGTGGCAACCTTGTCTCCTCCAGGGATCAAGAAATTTAGACCTAGCAGCGATAGAGGTTTCTAAGATCCTAGCCATAGGAGGAAGAAGGAAAGGAAGCTAACCTGGGAGGAAAGTTTGGGAAGAAAAGGAGCCGACTCGAAGATGGACACCCTCCCCTTGAAAGTTAGAGACCGGAGTGAAGAAAAGATCTGTTCATCAGGGAAGAGGATCACTTATATAGTGGGCGTCGACAGTCTGGATGTCTTCCTCGAACCTTGAGCACTGCCTCCGGTCATGCCACATGTCCCAAAATCCCAACGGATGGATATGACTCATCGAGAAGAGAACGTGGCAGCCGACACGATGGGAAGAAAACCAAAATGATGATCTACGAGGAATCAACGGATAATAGATGGCAATGGCCATGATTGAAAGTTTATGATATCTTAACGGGCTTGATTTCTTCATAATTTTGAACCCCACGTCAGATAATGATGGCAAAAAATAATAATATGGTGACAAGATTCGAATCATAACTCCCCCTCCAATAAAGGAAAGACACCTTGCAAAGATGTCACAATTTAGGTCGGATGCCTTAACTCAGCCAGCTGACACCAGAGTTTATCATCATTAAGGTAAAACATTTTTCCACGAAAATAAAGGGGGGGAGCGACGAAGAAAGTCCCTCACTAACTCTTATCATCTCCCATTGTTCAAGATGTTAGAAAATTTACTTGAACTCGGGAGTTAGGGGGCAAATGTTGGGACAAAAGAAATGAACCAATTTACAAAAGGACAAATTAGTCCCCAAAGCCAAGGAAAAGGTAAGTGGCTGACTGGCTTATAAAATTCGATCAACCCATAAAGGACGATCAACATAAAAAGGCCGACCACCACCTAAGAGCCTGTTGTGATAAGCCGGCTCAAGGAAGGCTAATTACTGGTTTAATGGCCCAATTGGATCCTTTCCAAACCAGGTGTCTAAATCAAAAAATTCAAAGGTAACTCTATAAACTAATGAAGCGACGATTCGATATTACCTAACCATTTTGCAGGGCCAGTCTTCAGCCCACGTCAAAGACATAGGCTCTTGAAGCATACTTCTGGCCCGCACCATCCCAAACAGTTAGCCAGTCCTCGTAGTGTTACTCTGAAGAGAATGGGTCTGTAGAAGATAGCCTATCTCCCGGCTGGTGCTGGAAAGGATTGGTCCGAAGAGGGCAACTCCGATCCAAGTGACCGGGGTGTCTCCGGCTTACTCCGAAGGAGGCAAACACAAGGCAGCTTAACTTCGATCCCTTCTGAAGGAGTAGTCCTGAGGTGTAAATCTCCAGTTGATCTTGGCCTAAAATTTTCAAGAGTGGATGTGGTTGTTATAACCAACCAGGTGACCACTAACTCCAAATTCCATGATATCGAAGTAGCCAGAATCAAATATTAACTACTTGCGGTTACAGAGATATTGTGCCCACTAAACCCATTGATTGAGGGCAAGTGGGCCCAATTGCATTCTGTTACGCCTACCTTTATAAATACTGGTAAGAGGGGACACTAATGATAAGCGATCCTGAGCTACTTTCACTTTCTGAAACAACCCTCCATTCTGTTGTTTGAGCTCTTACTGACTTAGGCATCGGAGTGTCCCCCACTAAAGAAAATCCGGTTAGGAACTTGTTCTCTTTTGCAGGTGCCCAAGGAGATGGACCAGCAACAGCTTGACCACTCCACCCGGTCTACGAGGGTTCGACATCAATAGATTGGCACGCCAGGAAGGGGGTTGTTGCCCTCTTGGAAAGAAGAATTTCAAGGAATACAAGATGGAGAAGGCGACATGGAGGACAATACTGATGGCTCCATCAAGCTCTTCCTCCCAAGATCCAAGCCCACGGGGTCGAGAAACAAGAAGAAAAGAAGTAGGAAAAAAAACAAGATGGAAGAGGAAGGAGCAAACCTAGATTGCTCCGGTGGTGAGGACGCTAGCAGCCACCGGCAGAATCTGACCCGAGTGGTGAAGCCTCCTTTGGCAGCCAGAAGAGGAAGTCCCGTTCGGCGAACCCTCCACCCGACCAAGCTGATGGCTAGATGCTCGCCACTACCTCTGAGAGGTTACCAGTCTTTGAGAATGGCCTGGCCGTCATGATCCACAGTGGCACCGACAAGGATGGGTCCGGCAAGGAGGAGATTAACAGTCACCACCGCTGCAGCCACTGAGACCCTCCGGCGGAATTCAGCAACAGCGTAGGCGATGGGTGTACTTGCGACTGAAAGCAAAAGACCTGATGAGCTGACGAGGAGCCCAAGCTGGTCGTCCAGCCCCTGATTACACCATCATCGCCGCCTTCGATCTCTGCATCATCACCATAGGCGCCCGCCAGATCGCCGGTGGATCCCGTTTCGATCTTCTCCACAGAATCCTCACCCAACCGCCTCGACTCAGTGCTTATGACCATCGAAATTCCACCCTCTCCTCCTCTTCCCATTGGAAGAACCCCCGGAAGCCTTGGGAGCCTTCACCTCCATCCTTATCGAAAATCACAGGAAATCCATCGGAGCTCCACCCTCAGCCATCTCCTCCCCATGGCAAACTGGCCAGAGGTCATCATCTCTGTTTCTTCCCCATCTGAGGGAAACGTGTCAGAGACCCTCAATCTCTCCACCTTCAACAAGATCTAGCCTCGACCTTGAAGATTCCGGCTCGGATCGACGACCACGAGGTTCCTCTGTTCCACTCCAATTAACCATCGCGGCCTCTCCTTTAGCCCGACGATAGAGGGAAACCCACCAGTCTCTACCTCATCTCCTCCCCATGGGGAGCTTCAAGGAAGCCATCACCACCGCCTCCGATCTCCGCATCACCACCATCGGATCCCGCCAGATAACCGGCGAATCCTTTCTTCTCACCTCCCATCGACCTCCTCTATCTTCAACCACTGTTGTGCTTCTCTTAATTCATTCCTCCGAGCTCTGTTCCCAACATAGGAGACAGGTTAAAAAAGATCGTCCAAAGGTGCATGAGCTGGGAATTCTTGGCCCTGCCAGAAGAAATCTACTCCCAGGCACCACCGGATCCCGTCGATTCCCCGCCTGAGATGACGAGCACCGTGGAAGATCTAACGGAGAAGGAGAAGGCTCCGGTGGTGATAGATCACATGTGAGAAACTTTGCTCGAGATCAGTGCATCGTGGCAATGACATCCTTGGAGGAGCTTGTTTCTGAAGAAGGGTTTAGGAGGGGGAAGATGAAGCATGAGCCAAGAGGCTATGCCATGTCCAAAACTGTAAGTATGCCGTTGCCCCACATTTCTCATGAATAAAATCCTTGGTTTCGTAATGTAGATTGCAGGAGGGATGTATTCTTTCGGAAATTGCAATACATGTGGTCAGAAGATGGAGGAATTAGAGGTGGAAGGTCCAAGAATTCTCGTATGAGAAGGAAGACCTCCATGGATGGATATGAGAAAGAATATGATGGAGGAATTAGAGATGGGAGGTCCAAGAATTCTTGCATGAGAAGGAAGACCTCCATGGACGGTTATGAGAAGGAATCCCTGAAGGATTCTGAATCAAGTGGGTGTAAAGATTTTGAAAAAGCTAAGATGTTTAATGAAAGGCTCCGAGCTTGTCTTGCAAATGGTGCTGAAGATTTTTAAATGATTGAATGCGACACAATTCAAGACAGAGAGAGACTGAGGTTTCAAAATTCTGGTAAAAAAGTTCAGGAGGAACATATATATGAGTATACTATTTGTATGAGGATGAGAACCTTCACAATGCGAGGAATTTGAGCTTGGGCCAAGCCTTAATCATGGTCTTCGGAATAGAAAGGATGATGGCGTAGTTCATGTAGTAGCAGACCCCCCTGGCATTTCTCACACATGCTGCCGCGGCAAGCGCCATACCAGCAAATCCTTTACCTTCAAGAGCAGTTTATGCCACGTTCTCAGGGCCTTCAAATTATGGCTCAGTTGCTCCAGCACCCACAAGGGTCTCAAATTGCATAGCAGGGGCAACAATCACAGGGCTCGCATATTGGAAACTAGCTTAAGCAGCATCAACAAGGGTTTAATGATATGGAATTATGGCAAAAACACTTGATGTACAAACAGCTACAAGAGATTCAGAGGCAGCAGCAACTTTAGCAATTGGACCAAGGGGGAAGGCCACAAAGTTTACATACTCAGCTACATGGAATTGCAAGACAAGCAGATGTTGGTCGGTGTCCAAGTGTGCTGAATAGCATGCCTGTTGGTGATTCATTTAATTACATGTGGTCAAATGAGCATGTTGTTGACTCCACCTAGTGATTTTGATGAATAACAAAATGTTGAGTACATATTGTGTACTAATGTTTATTTCTAGTGGTGAGTTTTCAGGAAACAAGCACCTCAAAATCTTAAAATTAAAGTATCGTGGCAAGCTGTGGCACGAAGCTTTTTTCACGATTTGAGGAATCTTCTCCATGCAAAAAGGGCTTAAAAGAGTTCAATTATTTGTTAATTGCATTGGTTTTAAGTTCTAAATCTAACACTTGTGTTTTTGGGTTATTTTGCACTTGATTATGAATTTTTCAGAACCAAGTGTCGACACCTGGGAAGTCAAGTGTCGACACTTCAGCTCTTGGCATGCAGAAAAACTCCTTGGCATGCCAAGTGTCGACATCCAGAATTCAAGTGTCGATACCTGCAACTCAAGTGTCGACACTTAAGTTCCCAGGTGTCGACTCAAGGCCTGAGACTTTTTGAAAATCCAGAACATGGCCATTGGAGTGTTTTTGTATCAAGTGTCAACACCTGTAAATCAAGTGTCAACACCTGTAAATCAAGTGTCAACACTTGAAAGTTCAAGTGTCGACACCTGGAAGTCAAGTGTCGACACCTGACAGCCGAGTATCGACACCTGACAAACCAAGTGTCGACACTCGGGTTCTGACAACCCTAATGGATCTATTTTTCTGACTTACAAAAATATCTTTTCAAGCTCCCAACGGCTAGATTCGATGTTCAAATGGTCACAAACCTTTTTTTGGAAGTTTTTTTTTTGTATTTATGCTTCACCAACTTCATTCTTGAGGTATTGAAGTCCATTGAAAAGCTATAAAGCCAAGATTCTATCAAGAACTTCACTTCAAGAACCATTTAAAGTTTGATTCCCTGAAAAAGCTTACAAGCCCATCCTTACATCATTCCAAAAGAAGAGTTTGAAGAATATTTCAAGGAGGAGACAAGACAAAGCATTAACTTGAGCTTCAAAGCTTCTATTCTACTCTTGAAGAGAGTTTGTCTTATTTTTGAAATTGTATATCTGCTTTTATCTTGTGATTTGACCTTGCTTTCAAGGGTGTCTTGAAAGAAGGTTGTTGTGGTTTGTTGACGAGCCAAGGTGATAAAACCAACTAGGGTTAACTTGTGAGCCCGAAGACAAAACAAGTATAAAGGTTTGTTGGTGAACCTAGGTGATAAAATCAACATAGGTTTTGACTTGTGAGCTTTTTGAAAAACAAGTCGGCTGTAATCTTGGTTAGATTATAGTGGAATTCCCAAGGGTGACTTAGGGAGTGGATGTAGGTGCTAGGTTTGCACCGAACCACTATAAACTTTGTGTTTATGTGTGATTGCCTTCTCTCTTTCTTGCTCTTTATTTATTGCAATCCATTTATTGCTTTCTGCTGTATTTAATCTAGTGCATTGAATTTCATAACTCACAAACACAACAAGGCCTGCACATTATTGCTTTAAATTTTTAAAAGACCTAATTCACCCCCCCTCTTGGGCTCCATTTCTGGGCAACACATGCCTTTTATCATATCCCTGAGGGAGAAAGAGAAAGAAAAAAAACAAGAAAAGAAGAAAGATAAGGATTACCTAGAGAAAAAGAAGCCATGCCCAGCATATTTTCTTTGGTGCAAAGATCAGTGGATCGAGGTCAAGAAAGAGAATGTAGATGCTGATTTCAAGGAAATTTCAAATACTCTGGGAGCCAAATGGAAGACTTTGAGTGCCGAAGAGAAGAAGCCTGTTATGACAATAACTTGGCTTTGATATGATGAGGCGCAAGGCCAATCAAGGCCCATCTATGCGCTAGGCCGATCAAGGCCCATCTACACGCAAGGCCGATCAATGTCCAAGAGGTACAAGGCCATCTACGTGCAAGGCCGATCAACGTCTAAGAGACGTTAGGCCATCTATGCACAAGGTCGATCAACACTCAAAGACATGCAAGGCTAATCAACACCCAAGAGGTGCAAGGCTGATCTATGTGCAAGGCCGATTAACGTGCAAGGTCGATCAAGGATCCCAAAGGCCCATGAAGGCCCACAAAGGTCTACTGAAGGCCATTGAGTCCATTGAAACTTACAAAGGTGGGCCTGACTAGCTTACCTTATTATCAAGTAAAGGCATAGGGATGGCCTAAGCGGCCTACCCTCCAGTAAATCCGATGACGTGTCGAGATGGGCCTGACCAACCTACCTTATGATTAACAAAAAGCACGAAGGTAGACCTAATCAGCCAACCGATAAAAGTGCAAAGGCTATTATTTTATGCCAATTACTCCCTTCGCCGAAAAAGCCAAAGCATTTCACTGGCAGCATTTTTTTGAGCTCGAGAGTGGGGTGTTGTGTTGTAGTCCAGTCACCCAACTTCATAACAAAGGGTCTATTCAAACAACTATAACCACATTCGGTTACCGTAACTACATTCAGTTACCATAACCATCATTTGGTTACCGTAACCACCATTCGTTTACCATAACCACCATTCAATTACTGTAACTACATTCGGTTACCATAACCACCATTCGGTTACAACTACACAAATAAATAAGAGTAAGAGGTGACCTCCAAGGGTAAGTAAGTGTCTAAGGCCAACAGCCTAGACTATGCCAAATTGATTACTCTTTCTTTCTCCATCACTCTTTCTTTGAATTCTCCATTCTGTTGCCTAGACCATCCCACTAACTTAAGCATCGGAGTGTTCCCTGCTAGAAATCTGGTCCGGGAATTTTTTGTATGTGTCCATCTGAGAAGAGCATCCAGAAGCCCGGTTAGAAGAGCGAGCGGGATGCCCGACGTCGTCGAAGTTTCATCCTAGGTGATTTAGCGACAACAGAGCCAATCGGTGCTCAAAGGCCGATTGACACAACAAGGCCGATTGTCATATAAAAGCCGACCGATGCACAAGGCTGATCAGCCTACAAGGCCGATCAACCTATAATGTCGATCAACATGCAAGGCCGATCAACTCACAAAGTGATTAATGCACAAAGCCGATCCATCGTAGAAAAAATGAAGACAACAAAAATGATGTAATTATCCTATCAAAATAACTAATTACCGTTATCATATGCATGCGTTAGTTCTTAACGGAACTAACTGTCTAAGACCCGTCTGTTACAGCCATGACAGTGACGTGGCCAGGCTCAGGTATCGTCGAATACGAGCGAGCCACGTGTAGGTTTCCCCGGCCTAGTCAGCGCCACATCCTCAAAGTTAGGGTCGGCAAGACTACACTACACGACGACTGCCTAAGGCAAACCGCCCTCGCCAAGGTCGAGCTCGGCTCGGAGTTCCTCTACCACCTCATTGGCGCCCGGGACCGGAGGGGTCCGCTTAAGTGAGGTCGGCCAAGGTCGGGCGACCTCTTGCCGCCTCGCCAGGTGTCCACCTAGGAGGGGTCCACCGAAGCCGAGGTCGGCTGATCCTTCGTCCTTCGCCAGGTGGCCACCCGGAGACGGGCCCACCTCGGCCAAAGCCAGGCGACCTCCTGCCACCTCGCCAGGTGTCCACCCGGGAGGGGTCCACCTAAGCCGAGGTCGGCTGATCCTTCGTCCTTCGCCAGGTGGCCACCCGAAGACGGGCCCGCCTCGGCCGAAGCCAGGCGACCTCCTGCCACCTCGCCAGGTGTCCACCCGGGAGGGGTCCACCTAAGCCGGGGTCGGCTGATCCTTCGTCCTTCGCCAGGTGGCCACCCGAAGACGGGCCCACCTTGGTCGAAGCCAGGCGACCTCCTGCCACCTCGCCAAGTGTCCACCCGGGAGGGGTCCACCTAAGCCGGGGTCGGCTGATCCTTCGTCCTTCGCCAGGTGGCCACCCGGAGACGGGCCCACCTCGGCCGAAGCCAGGCGACCTCCTGCCACCTCGCCAGGTGTCCACCCGGGAGGGGTCCACCTAAGCCGGGGTCGGCTGATCCTTCGTCCTTCGCCAGGTGGCCACCCGGAGACGGGCCCACCTCGACCGAAGCCAGGCGACCTCCTGCCACCTCGCCAGGTGTCCACCCAGGAGGGGTCCACCTAAGCCGAGGTCGGCTGATCCTTCGCCCTTCGCCAGGTGGCCCCCAGAGACGGGCCCAACTCAGCCGAGGTCAGACCGCTCGTACGGCGAGGGCCCTGGGGAGAGAGAGACGGGCCCCGAGGCCATCCCTCGGGCCGTACGAATCCCAGACGGTGTCCTGTACGGAGGGCGGCGGCACGCAGAACATCACTAGCATCGGCTCGACAGGCCCCGCAGCCGAGAGACGCAACCCTGACGACACAGGCCCCATAGATAAATGGCGCCCATGCTTGGGGAAGAGGGCGCTCTCACCGCGCCCGAGGCCTGATCGGCCGCCCTGCCAGCGCCGCCCTCCCCTCTTTCTCTTCTGTCCTTGCCTTTCCCATGCTGGGCCCGGCGGACGAGGTCGGAAAGCCGCCTGGCACCCTTCACCAAAAAGGGAAAAGAGAAGAGGACGGGGGAGGGGGGTTCCCGAGGCGGAAAAAGACAAACGCGCGACGGAAGGGGATAAAGAAGGAAGAATCTGGGGACGACAAGGTAAGCCAAACTAGCCTGGGACAAGGAGGAAGCACCGGCAGAAGGCCTTGCTCCGAGAGAGAAACCAGAGATCCCGAGAGGGGAACACTGGGCGTGAGCTCGGCAAGGAGGCCCAGCCGAGATTCTGGTCCCCAGAGCGTTTCCTTCACCAGTTAACTCTCTAAGTCTGGAACCCTTTAGAGGGTCCGGCTGGAGAGTCTATTCCTTCTCGTCGTCTACTGACTTGACCATCGGAGCTCCCTCGCCGGGATCCCCGGCCAGGGTCCTCTAATCCCTTTGTTGCAGGTTTTCCGCGGGAAGGGAGGCTCCTTCGCCAGGCGGTCAGGAAGGATCGGTCGATCCGAGGCACGGGCGCGGCGACGAGAGCGGCAACAGATTGGCGCGCCAGGTAGGGGGCAGGACACTAACCCCTAGCGGGAACCAGCTTTCTGCAGGTGTCACGCTCTCCAGCAATGGTGGTCACTCGTGGTCGTGAGGCGTCCACCAGCCGCGTGGGGGATGTCCACTCCCCTCCAGGGGCCACAGCCCCGAAAGGGAGCTTCCGGCTCCCCCTCCTCTTCCACAGCAGCCTGCCCAGGTGGACGGATCCCTTGCGGCCATCGTCCAGCAGCTGCAGACCTTGACCTCAGCGGTCCGACAGCTTCAGCATCAGCAACGGTCCCTAGCCACTCAGCCGCAGCCAGGGACCCCCGCGGCCCGAGCCGCGGGGCAGCGTGGGAGCCTGCGCTCAATCCAGGGCAGGCCATCCCACCCGAGGGCCA
This sequence comes from Areca catechu, assembly GCA_021397845.1. NCBI lineage: Eukaryota > Viridiplantae > Streptophyta > Magnoliopsida > Arecales > Arecaceae > Areca > Areca catechu. The sequence goes on along the minus strand of CM038048.1, from coordinate 86,167,302 downwards.
TCTCCAACCCCCGGGGGAGCCACCAAGCTCCTGTAAAGAGAAACTATTCCGGTTCGGAGGATCACGAGAGTCAATCCCCGGCCGATGGGGCCGAAACGGCGCATCGCAACAAGCGACGCCGAGGCCAGACCTCGCGTCGAGATCGATCGGCGCCCCCTTCACCCGCAGCCTCGGTGGAAGACTCCACCGATGAAGCCATCAGGCGCCAGGCCGAGAGGCGGCTGGAGGAGCACGAGCGCAAGCTGGCGGAGTTCGCCCGTCGATTCGCCGACCTGCAGAACTCGTCGGCAGACCCGACGGGCTACGACTCCCGCCCCCCTTTCTCTGAAGAAATCCAGGCAGAACCGATCCCGAAACGGTTCCGCATGCCGCCGGTGGATCCCTACGACGGAACCACCGACCCCCTGGATCATTTGGAGAGCTATAAGGCTCTCATGAGGGTCCAGGGGGCCACCGACGCCCTTCTATGCATCGCCTTCCCGGCAACCCTTCGGAAGGCCGCTCGAGTCTGGTTCACCCGCCTCGAGCCCGGATCCATTTGCTCCTTCCATCAGTTGGAAGGAAGGTTTGTGGCGCACTTCGACGCTTGTCGAAAGGTGCCTAGAGAGGTGGACAGCCTCTTTTCCATCCGCCAGCAGGACCAGGAGCTGCTCCGGGACTACATCACCCGGTTCAAGACCGCAGCCCTGGAAATCTACAGCTTGGACGAGCCCGTCGCCATGCTGGCCTTGAAGCGCGGACTCAAGACGTCCCGCCTAACCTATTCCCTGGACAAGAAGCCGCCCAGGACATATTCCGAGCTCCTCCTCCGCATCCACAAGTACATCCGAGCGGAGGAGGCCGACCGCACCCGTCGAGAGCTGGACGGGAAGACTCCAAAGAAGCCGCTCCCGAGGGACACCCCGGGAGCTCGGAGGCCCGGGCCATCTGCCGACCTCCGCCCAAATCCAAAGCCGAGGGGCGAAGCCACTCCCGAGCGGAGGTACACCCCTCTCCTCGCACCTCGAACGAAGATCCTCATGGAAATCGAGGGCGAGCGCTACCTCCGCCGACCTCCTCCTCAGAACCCGAGAGCCGTCCGAGACAGATCAAAGTACTGCCAGTTCCATCGCGAACACGGGCATGACACAGAGGAGTGTCGCCATCTGAAGCGGGAGATTGAGGAGCTGATCAGCAGGGGTTACCTCAGGAAGTTCGTCAAGAGCGAGGCCCCCTCTGAAGGGCGACCGCTCGCGGCCCTACCGCCTGTCCCTGCGATCGACAACCGCCCAACGGAGAAGCCCGTGGGCATGATCTCGCACGGGCCCGACCGAGCAACGAAGAGAGCCCGGGAAGTCCCGGAGAATGTAATCCCTCCCAAAGGGAGGGAAATTAATGATAATGTAAACAATGATGCCGTGGTGGTCGAGATGACCATCGCGAAGCATCCTGTACATCGAATCATGGTGGATAGTGGAAGCTCGGCTGATGTACTTTTTTACGATGCATTCTCTCGGATGAACTTGTCCCCCGAACAGCTGAAGCCAGTGCACACCCCCCTGGTAGGTTTTACAGGGGACTCAGTGGGGGTCGAGGGGGAAATCACTCTCCCGGTCACTGCCGGATCCCCGCCCCGGCAAGCGATCGTTCTAATAACATTCACCGTCGTCAGGCTCCCTTCGCCTTACAACGCCATCCTCGGGCGTCCCGGGCTCAACCAACTGGACGCCACCATCTCCACGAGGAGGCTGTTGGTGCAGTTCCCCACGCCTTCCGGGCTCGGAGAGATGAGGGGGACGGTCCAGCCAGTCCCGCTCTGCCTCCAGACGGTCCCCGGCGCCAGGGGCGCGGAGCTCGCCCATGATATCGATGACCTCGATCTAAGAGAGAAGGAACCCAGGGGAGGGCCCGTGGAGCGCCTGCTGACTTTTCCCCTCGGTTCAGATCCCCTGAAGACGGTACAAGTCGGAGCCCAGCTCCCCGAGGAAGAGCGAACCCGCTTGCTGGAGTTCCTCCGCGCCAACGCTGACGTGTTCGCCTGGTCAGCAGCCGACATGCCGGGCATCCCGCCCGAGGTTATTATGCACAGGCTGAACGTGGACCCAAGTTGCCGCCTGGTCCGCCAGAAGAAGAGAAGCTTCGCCATGGAGAGGCAGAAGGCGATCAACGAGGAAGTAGAGAAGCTCCTCGCAGCCGGTTTCGTCCGAGAGGTCCAGTACCCTAGCTGGCTGGCGAACGTGGTCATGGTAAAGAAGAGTAGCGATAAGTGGAGGATCTGTGTGGACTACACCGACCTCAACCGAGCTTGCCCAAAGGACAGTTTTCCTCTTCCAAAGATCGACCAACTGGTCGACGCCACTTCAGGGCATCGCCTCTTGTCATTCATGGATGCCTTCTCCGGATACAACCAGATCCGGATGAGCCCGGAGGATGAAGAGCACACTGCCTTCATAACTGACCGCGGGACTTTTTGCTACAGGATGATGCCTTTCGGCCTCAAGAACGCGGGCGCGACGTATCAACGTCTGGTCAGTAAAATCTTCAAAGACCAGATAGGCCGCAACATGCAGGTGTACGTGGACGACATGCTGGTGATGAGCAAACTTGATTCGGACCACGTGGCCGACTTGACGGAGACGTTCGGCAACCTCCGGCACCATCAGATGAAGCTGAACCCGGCGAAGTGCGCTTTCGGCGTCTCCACCGGTAAGTTCTTAGGGTTTATGGTGACTCAAAGAGGGATTGAGGCCAACCCGGAGAAGGTCCAGGCCATCTTGGACATGGAGCAGCCCGCCTCCAAGAAGCAGGTGCAACGACTGACCGGCCGAGTCGTGGCCCTCAGCCATTTTATTTCCAGGTCGGCGGACCGTTGCCGTCCCTTCTTCAAGGTGCTGAGGAAGATGAATGGCTTTGCTTGGACCGAGGAGTGTCAGCAGGCCTTCGAGGAGCTGAAGAAGACGCTCGCATCGCCACCTTTACTGTCCAGACCCGAGGAGAGGGAGGAGCTTACCCTCTACTTGGCGGTTACCCCGGAGGCCGTCAGCTCTGTCTTGGTCCGAACCGACGACCAGGGGCTCCAGCGGCCGGTGTACTATACCAGCAAACTCCTCCGAGACGCGGAGCTTAGGTATTCCCGGCCCGAGAAACTTGTTTTTGCGCTAATAGTGTCTGCCCAGCGTCTCAGGCCCTATTTCCAAGCGCACCCCATCGCCGTCTTGACGGACCAACCGCTGAAAGCGGTGCTCAGCCGACCTGATACTTCGGGACGGTTGGCCAAGTGGGCACTGAAACTCAGCGAGTTCGACATTGCATACAGGCCAAGGTCGGCCATGAAGGCGCAGGTGCTGGCCGATTTTTTGGTCGAGTGTGCAGGCTTGGGCAAGGAGCCCGAGGAAGATCCCCCGGCCCAGCCGATGGAGGTTGGCGCCGATGAGCCCGGAGAGGACGCTTGGATCCTCCATGTGGACGGAGCCTCGAACTCCGGCGGGAGCGGAGCTGGGCTCATCCTTGCCAACGGCGACGGGGTCGTCGCCGAGTGCGCACTTCGTTTCCAATTCCCCGCAACAAATAACCAGGCAGAGTACGAGGCACTTCTTGCCGGACTGAGAGTCTCCCGCGAGCTGGGCATGACCAACCTCAGAGCTTTCACTGACTCCCAGCTTGTAGCGGGGCAGGTGTCCGGAGAGTACGTCGCGCATGACCCCCAAATGGCGAAGTATTTGGAGCTCGTCAAGGCGGGCGCGTCCAAATTCCGCCGCTTCAACATCTTCCACATCCCTCGCGGGGAGAACGCCCGTGCGGACGCTCTCTCCCGGCTAGCGACCCTGCCGGACGCGATGCTGGGACGCGCTCATGTGGAGCGCCTTGAGGTCCCAAGCCTCGAAGCACCGGTGGAGGTCCATCAGGTCAGCCAGGAGCCCAGCTGGATGGACAAGTACGCTGCGTACATCGTCAGCGGCACCCTGCCGGAGGACCGACAGGCGGCTCGCCTCATCAGGAAGAAAGCCGTGCGGTTTGTCCTGATGGACGGGCAATTGTATCGAAGATCCTACTCCTACCCCCTCCTCAAGTGCGTAGGACAAGCAGAAGCCAAGCTTGTGCTCCAGGAGATTCACGAAGGCATCTGCGGGAACCACGTGGGGGGCAGGGCATTGGCGTACAAGGCCCTCCATCAGGGCTACTTCTGGGAAACAATGAAGGAAGACGCCGTCGACTTCGTGAAGAAATGCGACCGGTGCCAGCGTCACGCCACGGTGCAGCGGCAACCCTCCAACCCAATCTCTCAGCTCTCAGCCCCCTGGCCGTTCGCCCAGTGGGGGATGGACCTCCTGGGCCCGTTCCCGCCGGCGTCGGGCTAGCGGAAGTTCTTGATAGTGGCTATCGACTACTTCACGAAGTGGGTCGAGGCCGAACCCTTGGCAAGGATCACCGAAGCAAACGTCGCCAAGTTCTTCTGGAAGTCCATCGTCTGCCGCTTCGGCATCCCCCACACTGTGGTCACCGACAACGGACGCCAGTTCGACTGCCGGGAATTCGAAGAATTCTGCAGCGACCTCGGCATCAGGCATCGCTTTACCTCGGTGGCGCACCCTCAGACCAACGAGGAGGCCGAAGTCACGAACAGGATTATTCTTCAGGGCCTCCGCACGCGGCTGGACCAGGCCAAGGGCAGGTGGGCCGATGAACTTCCCAGCGTCCTTTGGGCATACCACACCACCCCAAGGACGGCTACCGACGAAACTCCATTCAACCTCGTCTTCGGAGCCGAGGCAGTCATCCCGATCGAGCTCAGCCTACCTACGCTGCGCGTGGAGCAATACGACGAGACAGAAAACCCGGCCAGGATGATGCTCAACCTAGACCTTCTCGAGGAAACAAGGGACAGGGCCCGAATCCGAATGGCGGCGTACCGGCAACGTGTAGCCAGATATTACAACTCCCGGGTGCGGCCTAAGGTTTTCGTCCCGGAGACTTGGTCCTCCGGCACGCCGAAGCATCCCAACCCCGGGAATGCAGCAAGCTATCGCCCAACTGGGAAGGCCCATATCGGGTGGCAGAAGCCCTCCCTCATGGAGCATATTACTTGGAAGAATTGGGAGGTGCCAGGTTCCCCCGGACATGGAACTCCTCGAACCTGAGAATGTACTACCAGTGATGTAAGGCTCCCAGTTTCTGTAACAAAGCTTCCCCACTTCAAACACTCCCTTCTAACTTCAATGAGAAGGCCTGCGGCATCGAGCTCAGTCCGGAGATCCTGGGCTTCGGCCTGGAAGGTGGCGCCGAACCCAGTTCGCTCACGCAAGCCCGGAGCACAGCTCAGCGAGCCGCGCAAGGCTTGAGAAAGCCTGCGGCATCGAGCTCAGTCCGGAAGATCCTGGGCTTCGGCCTGGAAGGTGGCGCCGAACCCAGTTCGCCCACGCAAGCCCGGAGCACAGCTCAGCGAGCCGCGCAAGGCTTGAGAAAGCCTGCGGCATCGAGCTCAGTCCGGAAGATCCTGGGCTTCGGCCTGGAAGGTGGCGCCGAACCCAGTTCGCCCACGCAAGCCCGGAGCACAGCTCAGCGAGCCGCGCAAGGCTTGAGAAAGCCTGCGGCATCGAGCTCAGTCCGGAAGATCCTGGGCTTCGGCCTGGAAGGTGGCGCCGAACCCAGTTCGCCCATGCAAGCCCGGAGCATAGCTCAGCGAGCCGCGCAAGGCTTGAGAAAGCCTGCGGCATCGAGCTCAGTCCGGAAGATCCTGGGCTTCGGCCTGGAAGGTGGCGCCGAACCCAGTTCGCCCACGCAAGCCCGGAGCACAGCTCAGCGAGCCGCGCAAGGCTTGAGAAAGCCTGCGGCATCGAGCTCAGTCCGGAAGATCCTGGGCCTCGGCCTGGAAGGTGGCGCCAAATCCAGTTCGCCCATGCAAGCCCGGAGCACAGCTCAGACAGCCGCGCAAGGCTTGAGAAAGCCTGCGGCTCCGAGCTCCGTCCGGAGGTCCCGGGTTTCGGCATGGAAGATGGTGCAGAAACCGTGTTGTCTGCGCAAGCATGAAGGCGACCCAAAGTCGGGCCCGCCTAAGGCTTGCCCTGCTGCGACGCGACTAAGCAGGCCCCATCCTTCGATTTGAGCAATGGGAGGACCAGGCCTGCAGTTATTTCAAGTACTCCAGATCGACATCTCAGAAAGAAAAGAAGAGGAAAGTAAGACGAAACAATGAATAAGGTTTCGATAAGCTTAGATCTTCATTAACATAAGTAGTCGGTACAAGCTGGGAGCCTCGACAGGCCGGGACTCCCCAAAAAACAAAAACAACAGAAATAAAGCAAAAAAGACAGTGCCGGGATCACTGGGATGTGGGGTCGGAGCCATCTGCCGGAGGCGCGGGTGCTGCATCTTCGACTTCCACGGCGGCCTGCTCGCTCGACGGCGCCACAGGTGTCGCTTCGGCCGTGCCGGAAGCCCTGCTCTCACCTCCTGGCCTCCTGCCACCGATTACGACTCCGCTCAGGTCCAGCTGGGGGAAGAAGGCCCCCACCTTCTCCCAGCACATCCGGAACCCCTTCAGGAAGGAGTCCATGGCAGCCTCCCGGACCTCCGACGTATACTCGTCGGAAGCCCGGAATTTGGGGACGGCCTCTTGCGCTTCCCGCTTGGCCGCCTCCAGGAGCCCGTTGACGTAGGCGCTCCGGTCTTTCGCCGCGGCCACATCTCGCCGGGCCCCTCCAGCTGGCGCTCCAGCCATTGGGAATGGGCCTGCAGGCGGGCCTTCTCCGCCGCCTCCTCCTCAGCTCGGCGCTGGTTGGAGGTCCGCTCCTCCGACAAGGAGGCCTCCAACTCCTTGTTCCGCTCCTCGGAACGTGCCAGGTCGGACTGGAGGGCTTGCTTGTCGGCTCGCAGCTCGGCGCCCTTCTCCATTAGATCCTTGACGTCAGCCGCAAGCTTGCCGAGCTTCTGCTCCCGCTCGGAGTCCCTCTTGGCGTTCCCTACGAGGAAATTCCTCAGTAGGAGGACGTCGTTCCCGATCTGCAATGGAAAAAACGACACAGGTCAGAGCAAAGGCAGGTAAGTCTTGAGATATTAAAAAAAGGAAAAGGGAGAAGCTCGGGCTTACCGTGAAGAGCTGCGGAAGGATGCCGAGCAGCGCGTCCGCGTAATCCCGGCCACCCCGAGCTCGATGGTCCCGGGCGGTGGAAGCGTACTCCATCATCTTCTCGGCCAGCCCCCTGTCGAGGATGACCGAGTCCCGGTGGGTGATCACCGGCGCCGGAGCCTTCGGGCCGGCCCCTGCAGCAGCTGCCCCCTCAGCCGAAGCCGCAGCCGACGGGCCGGCGATCGCCACGGGCGGTGCTGTCGAGCTGACAGCAACGGCGGGCACGGCGATGGGCGGAGCGGCGGACTCTGGAGCTCTCTCTACGGCGCCGCCAGTTCGCACGGCCGAAGTATCAGTGACCCCGCCCTGAGGTGGCCTGGGCGGGGAAATGACGGCAACCGGGCCGGGCACGGTCGCCGCCACGACTTCCCAGCTCGTCTCCGTGCGGGCCCTCTTCGCTGCGGGCTCGTCTATCTCTACGACGTCCCGCTGGGCCGCCCCCTCCAAGAGGTTCTCCAAAGAAAACTTCATCCCTGCAAGACAAAAGAGACAGAAGGTCAGCCGGCTCAGTTATGAAGAAAAGGGGGGGGGCAGAGGTCAATGAAGGGCCGAATCTCACCGGTCTCGCGGATGGGACTGATACCGGCCTCGAAAAGATTCTGCTCAGAAAGCAGAACCTCGAGCGCCGGGACCTCGTCACTCAGGAGCTGGGTATAGGACTCCTGGTCCGCCGACTCGACTCGGGAATTCCGGTTCGGGGACCGGTCCGGTTCGCTCCAGGCCCAGTCGACATCGTCGACCGAGGCAAAGAAAAACCGGCTCTTCCATCCCTTGACCGAGGAAGGGAGGTCGAACCGGAGACACCTAGGCCGGGGTGAAATGTACCACCAGCCGTCATCGGTGGAGCACTTCTTCAGGGTGAACAAGGCCTTGAAGAGAGAAAAACGGGCAACGAACCCGTGGAAGTGGCAGAAAATGATGAAGGAGAAGATGACCCGGATGGCATTAGGAGCCAGCTGGGCCGGGACGAGCCGAAAGTGGCTGAGGAAGGAAAGAAAGAAAGGGTGCAGAGGAAACCGAAGACCCCCAAGGAGGAAGTCTTCGTAGAAAGCAATGCGGCCGGGGCCACTCATGGTGACGCGCTCCCCGGACCGCGGGGCAAACAGACGGATAGACCCCGGGATGCCATAGGCATCCCGGAGCAGAGAAAGATCGCCTTCGGTCATGGTGGAGGCATGACCGGAGGGACCGGCAGGCAGAGAAGGCGGAGCAGGAAGAGATGGCAGAGCAGGAAGGGAACGGAGGAGCACGGCAGGTGCAACCGGAGGGGATCGGATCCCCCTGGGGATGCCAATAGTGATCCCCCCGGGTTGCAAACGCCAGCGAACCTCCTCCGGAATCACCTCCTCATCTGAGGAGGAAGAAGATGGAGTCCTCGGCCGGGATGGACCGGCCTCGTCCGGGTTGGAAGAGACATGGCAACGGCGCGCCATAGAAAAGAAAAGGACAGAAAGATCGGAAAGGAAATGAGAAGGAAGGAGGGGGGGCTAGAGAAGAAGGAGGCACTCACCGAAAATGCACAGACGAGCACGAGCAACAGGAGTTGTTAGCCTGCAGCAAACCGCCCACGAAGCAAGGGAAAAGGCCTCATTCTGGAAAGTCCCCTCCATTTCAAACTCAACCGACAGCGGCCGTACCCGTCATTCCGCCTCAGGCCACTGGATGGTCGCCACGTGGGCGCACGCCCGACACCGACGCCTCGTTAGCAGAGTAACGGCCTCTGCCTCGAAGCGACGCATTGATTATGGGCAAGTGGGCGACGCGTGGCGGCTCCCCATAGGTCTTCAGCTGCATCGAGCCACGACGACGAGGATCGTGGCAATTATGATGCAAGATCTTCGCCTCTCCACGTCATGTCCGCATTTAATCCCGACGTTCCGTTCTACGATGCCCCAACGGAACGGCGGGCTGGGGGGCAACTGTTACAGCCATGACAGTGACGTGGCCAGGCTCAGGTATCGTCGAATACGAGCGAGCCACATGTAGGTTTCCCCGGCCTAGTCAGCGCCACATCCTCAAAGTTAGGGTCGGCAAGACTACACTATACGACGACTGCCTAAGACAAACCGCCCTCGCCGAGGTCGAGCTCGGCTCGGAGTTCCTCTACCACCTTATTGGCGCCCGGGACCGGAGGGGTCCGCTTAAGTGAGGTCGGCCAAGGTCGGGCGACCTCTTGCCGCCTCGCCAGGTGTCCACCCAGGAGGGGTCCACCGAAGCCGAGGTCGGCTGATCCTTCGTCCTTCGCCAGGTGGCCACCCGGAGACGGGCCCACCTCGGCCGAAGCCAGGCGACCTCCTGCCACCTCGCCAGGTATCCACCCGGGAGGGGTCCACCTAAGCCGAGGTCGGCTGATCCTTCGTCCTTCGCCAGGTGGCCACCCGAAGACGGGCCCACCTCGGCCGAAGCCAGGCGACCTCCTGCCACCTCGCCAGGTGTCCACCTGGGAGGGGTCCACCTAAGCCAGGGTCGGCTGATCCTTCATCCTTCGCCAGGTGGCCACCCGAAGACGGGCCCACCTCGGCCGAAGCCAGGCGACCTCCTGCCACCTCGCCAGGTGTCCACCCGGGAGGGGTCCACCTAAGCCGGGGTCGGCTGATCCTTCGTCCTTCTCCAGGTGGCCACCCGGAGACGGGCCCACCTCGGCCGAAGCCAGGCGACCTCCTGCCACCTCGCCAGGTGTCCACCCGGGAGGGGTCCACCTAAGCCGGGGTCGGCTGATCCTTCGTCCTTCGCCAGGTGGCCACCCGGAGACGGGCCCACCTCGGCCGAAGCCAGGCGACCTCCTGCCACCTCGCCAGGTGTCCACCCAGGAGGGGTCCACCTAAGCCGAGGTCGGCTGATCCTTCGCCCTTCGCCAGGTGGCCCCCAGAGACGGGCCCAACTCAGCCGAGGTCAGACCGCTCGTACGGCGAGGGCCCTGGGGAGAGAGAGACGGGCCCCGAGGCCATCCCTCGGGCCATACGAATCCCAGACGGCGTCCTGTACGGAGGGCGGCGGCACGCAGAACATCACTAGCATCGGCCCGACAGGCCCCGCAGCCGAGAGACGCAACCCTGACGACACAAGCCCCATAGATAGATGGCGCCCACGCTTGGGGAAGAGGGTGCTCTCACCGCGCCCGAGGCCTGACCGGCCGCCCTGCTAGCGCCGCCCTCCCCTCTTTCTCTTCTGTCCTTGCCTTTCCCATGCTGGGCCCGGCGGACGAGGTCGGAAAGCCGCCTGGCACCCTTCACCAAAAAGGGAAAAGAGAAGAGGACGGGGGAGGGGGGTTCCCGAGGCGGAAAAAGACAAACGCGCGACGGAAGGGGATAAAGAAGGAAGAATCTGGGGACGACAAGGTAAGCCAAACTAGCCTGGGGACAAGGAGGAAGCACCGGCAGAAGGCCTTGCTCCGAGAGAGAAACTAGAGATCCCGAGAGGGGAACACTGGGCGTGAGCTCGGCAAGGAGGCCCAGCCGAGATTCTGGTCCCCAGAGCGTTTCCCTCACCAGTTAACTCTCTAAGTCTGGAACCCTTTAGAGGGTCCGGCTGGAGAGTCTGTTCCTTCTCGTCGTCTACTGACTTGACCGTCGGAGCTCCCTCGCCGGGATCCCCGGCCAGGGTCCTCTAATCCCTTTGTTGCAGGTTTTCCGCGGGAAGGGAGGCTCCTTCGCCAGGCCGTCAGGAAGGATCGGCCGATCCGAGGCACGGGCGCGGCGGCGAGAGCAGCAACACCGTCTAACTAAATTCAGTTAAGACCCGAGCCTATAAATACCAGTCAATGGGGGACCTTTGGGGTAAGTAAGCTCAACTAGCGGAAATACAGTCGCATTCTTTAGCCATGTTCCTTGATATTCTATATCTATTTTATTTGAACCCTTGCTGACTTAAGTATTGGAGTGTCCCCCACCGGAATTCCTCCGATAGGTGAGTTTGTTTTGCAAGTTCACAAGGAGCCTAGTAGAGCGAGCCTAGACAGTGCATCAGAATCATGCTGGTTCGGCCACAACATTTATGATACTAAATATATAAAATATGTAAAAATATATAATTTATACTATTTTTAATTAAATAAATAGTGCCAAATAGTACTATATTGAAGAGAAATTATTTTAAATAAAGGACAAAGATGTATGGCAATATATTTAAAAAAATAAAGTATAAATATAGAAATATAAGATGATGTAACAAAAGTCATCTATATTATCATTTTTTCTTTCTTAATATACTTATTTCTTATCATTTGCCATATTTTTTAATATATCATATTTAATTTTTAAAATAATATATATTTGATTTTGGAATAGTTAGATAATATTTTTAAATATGTGAATTGGTGAAAGAAAAAAAAGTGATGGATGCCGTTAGAAATCAACAAAAATATTGTAAGTATATACGAAAGTAAACCTTATATTTTACTTTTTTTATAAGACTAAATTTTTTTTATAAATTTTTTATTTTATTAATGATGTTATTGGACAATGATAGCAACTGGACTTACTTAAAAAATATATTTAGTGATAAAATTATTTATGGCAACCGTTAATTCACTACAAAAAAATTTGTATTTTCTGGCATTAAAAATTTCATCACAAAATGATACCTGCAAACTATATTTTTACCATAAGACCTTGCCGTAAAATATTTTACGCCAGCCCCATATTTTAGCATCAATCTTTTCCAACAAAAAACATCTTGCAAAAAATTTTTAACAACCACCGGTGAGTGGTGCAGTTGGTTGTGAGACTTTTTTCAACCAACTGGCAGTCTTGGTTTGGACATATTTCGGTAGTGAAAAAGTTAGGGGATTCGAGTCTTGGTTTGGACATATTTCGGTAGTGAAAAAGTTAGGGATATATATAATAAATCCCCTTCGAATGGGGAATGACTGCCAGCGGTAGTCAGGTTGATGTACTCACCTTCGGATGGGGAATGGTTGCGAAAAAATTCTGGTGGTAGTGAAAAAGTTAGGGATATATATAATAAATCCCCTTCACTCGGCTGACACCAGTGGTAGTCAGGTCGACGTACTCATCTTCGGATGGGGAACAGCTGCGGAAAAATTAATATGCACCGCGTATCGAACATTCCCTGGCTGGAGTTGGGGGACCGTCTGGGAGTGGCCACACCCGGGGTCTAACTCCTCCCCCTTTTTGTTTTACCAATTTTTTTTTTTAGCAATTTGTGATAAAATTTTGGTCATCACAAAAAAAAAAAAATTGATGCATAAGAAAATCTTTTTATTGGCAAATGGCTTCGTCATGAAATAAAATATCTTTTCAACAATAATATTTTTATCAAAAAATTAAAATATTATATTTTGAGCAACAAAATTACTTACATTTTAAAATATTATTTTTTTGAATAAAATAAAAGAGATGGATGGATAAATTCTGGTGTAGCTATCCCTGCAAGTCTCCATCTCGCCAGGCAATGTTCGATACAGGATGCTTGGATTTGCATAGTCTTTTCCTATCTAAAGATGAGTTCGTCAATTTGATATTTTTTCTGTCTAAAGATGAGTACGTCAATCTAATATTACCGAGACATCGGCTAGTAGAACGGAGACAAAAAATCATGATCAATGAGGCAAGACCTCTATCATCTGGACTACTGCTCAATAAAAAATTTAGGCGTTGGAAGTGTCGAAGATTGTAAAATATTGTCTTTGACCTGCTACATTATTTTTGCCGCAAAATGTCAAATTATTCCGGCATTTATTTTTTCCAACGACATTTTTTTTTGGATAAAACAAAAGGGAAGGGAGGAGGGAAAACCCCGCTGTAGTTTCCCCCATTCCGCCAGGCCATGTTCGATTCGGACCGTAATTTTTTCACGTATCCTCCCCTACCTCAGGAAAAATTTCTGAATTTAATCGAGTAATCCACAAACTCAAGCCTCAAACCCGTGATCAGGAGGATGAAAGCCAAAGCGTCCATCAACTGCGCTACCATCGGTCCAAAGGCATTTTTATTCACCACAAAATCTTACCACAAAATATTATTATTTTTTCTTTGATTTTATTTTTATGAAAAAAAAACTTTTACCTCGTTTTTGCCTTTCCCCCGTTCCCCTGTAAATTTTGGGGATTTTAACTAGCAGTCCAATTTTTGACCGCAAGTTTACTTGGAATCCCTGTTGACCCCTTTTTTAACTCCTGGTCCAGAACAGACATGACTTAACTTTTAGTCCAAATTTTGAACAATTTTGTCCTTTATAAATATCCCATCGGTGTTCCCTTTCCTCTTCCCATGGAAGAACTACAAGTGCTTCATCTCTGCCACGGAAGAATTTCTTTTCTCCGATTAAACCTCCATTTCCGATCGTAATCAACCTTTCCGTCCATAAATCTCCATTCCCATCCGATTCCCTCTTATCACGGTAAGATTCCTTCTTCGCATAATGTTCGACATCATTTTTTTTGTTGCAAGGGTTTTTCATGACTGTCTTACCCATTAATGTTGCCAGAGTTGTTACTTACTCTATTTCCAATGGTCCATTGTTGGCAGGAATAATTTTGCAGTCTGCTAAACTCCGTGGGATAATTATTTTGAAGGCTCCGCCATTCAACAATCTTCTCTCTCATTTTCGGATTCGGTGTTCTCCTTCGGGCCATCTTGTCTAGCATAAGCATTTTCCCCTATGTGAGTGGTGCCCTCTTCTCCTCCTTACGTTGCATTTAGAATAGTTTAATGTAATAGCATGATGGCTTTAGATCATACATTCAGTCCATAAAACTCGAAATAAGTGAATTGAATTATCTGGACAGAGTATTTCTGAAGATAGATAATACAGGTAAAAGAAGATTATATCATTATTTTCGATAAACTTATTCTACTTAAAAGTTAGTATGGAAAAAAATGTAATGCATGTCATTTTTTTAATGTAGTAGGAAGGAGAAAGAAAATGTCAGCTATTTGAAAAGATATCAAATGTGGTCAAATCATAGTATTCTGATTTGGGATTAATTAAACATCAATGAAAAGTTGATTTGAGCAATATTTAGATGCCACTTCATGGTTTGATGGTTTTGTAACAAAAAAATGTAATATGGTCAATGATATAGAAAAAGTAATCTATCAAATATATATATCATTCAACCTTGGAAAGTCATGTTTATCATAGTTGAAAATATATTTCCTAAATCTGTTTTTGTATGATTGTTCTTATATAATATTAGTTAATATAGTTTGTTATATTGATAACAAGTAATGTTCGTTCATCAATAGAGGAATGTGTGATAGATTGTGTTGTTATATCTTTATGATAAGAGTATAATATTTATAAATTATAATAATTTTTTTAAAATTTTATTTGTGATGCAATTTTGTAATGGTACCAAGCAAGAAAGGAAAAGAAGTGGTCATTACGTCGAGCACTATGATAAATGGGAGATGCTACTTTCGCAACTACACCACGGTTGCAGAAGATCTAATTAACTTGATGTCTGGCGATCAAAGGCAAAGAATAAATGCTACTCCATTTGGGCATTTGCTTGAGCTGCCATACATCAAGCAGAGCAGACCGTTGTTAGATGCACTTTTATCATTTTGGGACGATGAGGGCAAGGGTTTAATGTTTGGTAAAACTCTAGTTCCATTTGTAGGGTCCGACATTGCCCTTGTCCTTGGACTGAATGCAATGGGTGATGAGGTTCTTTTTCATAGGGAGGGGATAGTTGAGTCAGACATTCTGAATCATTTTTTTGATGGGGACCATAAAAAGGCAACTCGGGATTTAATAAAAAATAAATTGGTGTCTCTTGTTGGAAAGAGTGGATTGGATGATGCGGTAGACTTTACTAAGTTATGGGTAGTTTTTCTTTTTGTAACAATCCTCTTCCCAACTGCACACTACATCATCCCTAAGGATTTATTTTTATATATTGATGATCTAGATAGTATAGCTAGATATAATTGGGGTTATGCTATTTATTCTTTCATTCGCCAGCAAATTCTGGGCCTAGTGTATAGCGTCCGAATGAGGAACATGAGCAGCGTAGGTTCCGCTGGCTATATGGATGGTTGCACGGTTGCATTGGTGGTAAGCTTATCTTTAGTTGCAGTATAATTTATTTAGACTTAATTTTTGTACAATGTAATTATTTCAATTATCTTTTTTTTTAGGCATGGGCTGTCGAGATTCGAACAGTCTTGTGGGAAAGCACAGGCCAGCATTTACATATCCCCGTTTGTTCTGTTGGAGTAATACCCCATTTCCCCGTAAGGTCGACTCAATAATTAAAGTCATGAAGAATTTAAAGAATTCGGAGGTATAATTTTTTTGTATATAACATTAGAAATTTTGTAATATGATCTGTAACTTATATTTGTTGTTCTTGTTAGGTGGTCGATGTATTACAGGCAACTGAAGATGAGTTGAACCATCTCTTTGAAGGAAGGTTAGAACGGCACGTTCCGATAGAGGTGAGACCACAGGCCCGTATTAAAGTTTTTGCGCTTTGATATTTTGCTTTATATAGATGCAGTTATATAATTAGTTGTAAACTTCCATTTAAAACAGTTAATTGAAGTGTAATGTTTAATACGACATGTACTTCATATACAAAGCTTAGTCCCTAATATGCTTACAATGTTGTATAATATCTCAGGTTCCATCATGTAGCAAGCATAAAAAGGTTTCATTTAGTGATTTAGAAGGAATGATAACAATGGTTGAGAGGTCACTTCTCTATCATGGTATTTGCATAGAGGACACTCAACCTGCTGATGATGTATGCGGAGATGATACACGATTATGTTCGCTGGGTAGGAGGGTATCGTGCATTGAGAAGATACTACGCGACAATGGTTTAATGATGCCTGATGACAGTGCTAGCAGATATACATTCCCTATAAGGTGATTATGAAGATATAGATTTTAATATAAATTCCATTCACTTAATTTCAATTCTAATATTAATATCCTTCAATGTTAGGTGGGCACCGAGCTCCAAGTTGCAGGTGAAGAGAGCTCTCCATTTGTTGGAGACCCTGGTATCGAGTTTGTTCAAGAAGATGTTCAGGTATCTCAGTTTATTATGAAAGATTTGGTTTTCATAGTTAAATATGAAGTGTTACTTAAGTGAGATTTTTGTTGTTGCTAGGCCACCTCGGTGGACGATGTTTCATGTGATAAGGAAGGTTCTGCTTCAAAACATGTGTCATCTTTATGCAAGAGAGTAAAAATGGGACCTCGCATTAGAAAGCCCACTGAGAAAGCCAAGGTCACGGTAAAAGATCAAAGAACCTATAAACGTGCTCGAAAGAAAAAGGAGCAGGAGATGGGTGAAGGAGCTGAAGCATTGCCTACTATCCAGTCTGATGTCCAGGCTCATTGTACATATTCGGAGCCTGTATCATCTGCAAATGTGGAGAAGCCGTAAGAAGTTGAAGAAGAACATGCTTCATCTCCTATTAGAGAGGTTTAGATAATTTTTTTTGTGTGAATTTTTACATTTGTTTGACATTATGCAACCTTATATCCTCTGTACTTCAAGTATATTAATGTATTGAATTAGAATTTAGCAAAATCGAGTCTCTTGTCGAAAAATAGATATTTCAAGTTCAGTGATTGTTGATTTGACAAAAGTAACGGGGCAAGATGGACTAATATTGAGAAGGGCAGAAGTATACTCCCATCATACATGGAAGCAGTAATTCAATTCTTTCAGAGAGAGGATCAAATATAGTAAGTTATTGGAATAAGTATACGTATGAGAATAACTTTCTTAATAATCATTGGTCGAATATATGCAGTGATACTATTTGGGAGGATCCCGATTCTACAAAACCTTCTTGTACCTCTTTTGCATTGGATCAAGTACTTAAAGATGGCCCAGTACGGAGCGATGTATGTAATATTTAACTGTCTATGGTTGTTAGTTGTTCAAGCTGAGAATTTGTGTTGCCTTTTTGGTTTTATTTTTTTTTGTTTTTTAATGATATAGGTCATTAATATTTACTTACGCATATTGGAGCTTGCACATTTAGAGGACATGCATTCTTTGAAGAACCGCTGTTTGTTTTTATGGTGTGAGATACAGGTATACACTACGTTTACAGTAACATAGATCCTTTACTTGGTTTATGATGTTATTTACTTATCTTCATCTTTTCTTTTATTGAATGTAGAGTGATGTACTTGAACGTCTGTCGTCGGTCAGTGAGGTGACGTTAGATGTGACGAAAGAGATTCTGTTTTCGGCTTCTTCGAGCATTAAGAAATGGTTAGAGAATATTCGCTTGAGTGATCTGCATCATCGTAGGTACCTCTTCATGCCAATGAACACAAGATAGCATTGGTATATGCTTGTTCTGGATTTGATTGAGCACCGATTTTACTGCTACAGCTCTTTATGGAGTATTAAAGTATCAGAAGAAACTGAAAAATATGTAAGCATTAATTATTTGATGTTTTTGCTTTCCATTTTGTTAAACAATCAATAAGTTGGATTTTGTGATAATTCATAATTTATCATTTAGGCAATATTTGTTCGATTTTGGCTTGAAGAACAATTTGGGGTAACCATCCGTTCAGCTAAAGTAGAAGATGTAAGAGACTGTCTACAACAGAGGCACGATACAGTTGACTGTGGAATATACATGCAACTATTTTCGGAGCATCTATGTAGACATGAATCAACACATTTCAATGAAGTGTTCAACGAATCATCCTTGCACAGGAGGTGGATAGTGGGGAATATTTTGTTACATCACTATTGTGCGACACACCAAGAATTTTTTTATTGCATGGAAAAGATGATATGTAAGTTGACAATGTAGGGGCATCGTTGTTGTAGAAAAAATTTTGTGATGTAAAGGATGCATTTGTATATGAAAGTTAAGGATAGAGAATTTGTAAAGACTATTTTGAGATTTAAATGAAAGGAATTTTGTTCTTAATGATTACTATGTATACCTTTTTTTCTTCGCAACATTGTGTATTTGTTCGTAAATAATTTTTTAATTTTATTGTAAAGGGTCATTTGAATGTTTCTGAAATGATGTCAAACTACATTGAAATATTCAAAATTACCAACACACTGTATTCTCTATGAAATTTCTCCAATTTGAAGCATATATATACATATTTTTTAGCATCTTTCCTTTTTCATTATTTACTAGCCTTTATAATTTCCACATATATGAATTTTAAGGAAATATTTTTAAAGATAACATAATTTCAGGAAAAATTGATTTTTTTTGTTTTTCGACAAATTTGTCAACAATCTTAGAGCTGCCATACAGTTTCAGAGCTTGTGCCAATCCTTTTGTCGACAATGTTGTCGACATTTTCATATCAGAGTCCATGTTTATCGACAATTGTATCGACAATTTCTCAAGGATATTCTATTTTTTGCCTATATTGCTGTATTTTTGTCGATAACGTTGTCGACAACATACAATTGATTTTCTATTTTATTGTCGACAAATTTATCGACAACATACATTGCATCTTCTATTTTTTTTGCATTAACTGTACGACTTGTCGACACAATTGTCGATAATGTATCATGGTTGTCGACAACGTTGTCGAGAAATCACACCTTTTTGAATAACTGTATACATACTTGTCAGATTTATTGTGTACACACTTCTGAATAACTGTGTACACCACTCTGAATAACTGTGTACACCATTCTGAATAACTGTGTATACCACTCTGAATAATTGTGTACACCATTCTGAATAACTGTGTACATCATTCTGAATAACTGTGTATAGTATTTTGAATAACTGTATACTGCACTTCTAAAGTTAACTGTGTACATACTTCTGAATAACTGTGTACACCACTCTGAATAACTGTGTACACCACTCTGAATAACTGTTTACACCATTCTGAATAACTGTGTACAACACTTTTAAAGTTAACTGTGTATATACTTCTGAATAACTGTGTACACCACTCTGAATAACTGTATACACCATTCTGAATAATTATGTACAGCACTTTGAATAACTGTGTACAGCACTTCTAAAGTTAACTGTGTACACACTTCTAAATAACTATGTACACCACTCTGAATAACTGTGTACACCACTCTGAATAACTGTGTATACCACTCTGAATAACTATGTACAGCACTTCTAAAGTTAATTGTGTACACACTTCTGAATAACTGTGTACACCACTCTGAATAACTATGTACACCATTCTGAATAACTGTGTACACCATTCTGAATAACTGTGTACAATATTTTGAATAACTATGTACAGCACTTCTAAAGTTAACTATGTACACACTTCTGAATAACTATGTACACCACTCTGAATAACTGTGTACACAACTCTGAATAACTGTGTACACCACTCTGAATAACTGTGTACAGCACTTCTAAAGTTAACTATGTACACACTTCTGAATAACTGTGTACACCACTCTGAATAACTATGTACACTATTTTAAATAACTGTGCACACCATTCTGAATAACTGTGTACAACACTTTGAATAACTGTATACACACTTTTAAAGTTAATTGTGTACACAACTCTGAATAACCATGTATATCACTCTGAATAACTGTATACAACACTTCTAAAGTTAACTGTGTACACCACTTTGAATAACTGTGTACACCACTCTGAATAACTGTGTATACCACTCTGAATAACTGTGTACACCACTATGAATAACTGTGTATAGCACTTCTAAAGTTAACTGTGTACACCACTCTGAATAATTGTGTACACCATTCTGAATAACTGTGTACAGCTCTTTGAATAACTGTGTACACACTTCTAAAGTTAACTGTGTACACAACTCTGAATAACTGTGTACACCACTCTGAATAACTGTGTACATCACTTCTAAAGTTAACTATGTACATACTTCTAAATAATTGTGTACACCACTTTGAATAACTGTATACATAACTCTGAATAACTGTGTACACCACTCTGAATAACTGTGTACACCACTTTAAATAATTGTATACAGCACTTCTAAAGTTAACTGTGTACAAACATCTGAATAACTGTATATACCACTCTGAATAACTATATACACCATTCTGAATAACTATATACATCACTTTGAATAACTGTGTACACACTTCTAAAGTTAACTGTGTACATAACTCTGAATAACTATGTACACCACTCTGAATAACTGTGTACAGCACTTTTAAAGTTAACTGTGTACACACTTCTAAATAATTGTATACACCACTCTGAATAATTGTGTATACCACTCTGAATAACTGTGTACACCACTCTAAATAACTGTGTACAACACTTCTAAAATTAACTGTGTACAAATGTCTGAATAACTGTGTACACCACTCTGAATAACTGTGTACACCATTTTGAATAATTGTGTACAGCACTTTGAATAACTGTGTACACACTTTTAAAGTTAACTGTGTATACCACTCTGAATAACTGTGTACATACTTCTAAAGTTAACTGTGTACACCACTCTGAATATCTGTGTACACCACTCTTAATAACTGTGTACAGCACGTTGAATAACTGTGTAAACAAACCAACTCTGATGTTAAATACAGAATTGAAATGCAAAGTTGTCGACAAAGTTGTCCAAATATTTGTCGATGATGTTGTTGACAAGCAAGTAGAAACGTAATATAAAAAAGAAAATTTAATCAAAGTTGTCGACAACATTGTCGACAACTCTGCAGCTATCTAGAAACTTAATAGAAATATAATGAAAAATTATTGATAAATTTGTCGACAAACTATTAAAAGTTAATTTAAAATTATCCATTTCATGCAGATTTATTGACAATGTTGTCGACAACCATGATCCGATTGACAAAAAAATAGATAAGAATTGGAATTTGATGACAAAATTGTCGACAAAAGTGAACCACGTCCGGAAGGAAAAAGAAAAAATCGAACAACTTGTTGACAATGTTGTCGACAATTGATGTAAAAAATTGCAAAAAATTATGACAACATTAAACAACCATTTTCGTCAAACTAGTTTAAATAGATTGGAATCCCTACTCCTTTTCGTCAAACATTCAATTCGGACGTTTGTGAAGCAACCTAGATGCCCTAATTTCCTACATTTCTTTGAAATCAAACCACCATCCATTTTCTTCCAAATCAAACCCATTGTTTCGGATATTCTACACCAAAATCGTTAGCTTTCAGCAACAAATCATCAAACATGGCCCCCAAGTTGCGGACATAAAAGCATCAAATGGCCTCCTGCGATGGAACTAGCAGCGCAGTGTCTACCCGACCAGAAATGGGTTCAACTCCTGCAACTCCAGGCAAGATTTCCTTTCTTGGACGATAAGTTGATATGGGAAGGGTTATAAACTTCAACTTTTTGGATAGAGAAGGATTTATAATTGAAAAAAGAATTAAAACGCAAGGGTGGGAATTCTATTGTAAAACAAAGGTTCTTGTATATATGCAATTGGTTAAGGAATTTTATCGAAATGCATATTTTAAGGAAACATCGGTAACATCAACAGTCAAAGGAACTGAAATACATTTAACTGAAGATATCCTAGGACAAGCACTTAGGGTTCCAGTAGATGGTGTTCTGGAGGATTCTCCTGATGGGAGAATTGATAAACTGAATTATCTATTGGACAGGAATGATGAAGAAGAAGTGCAGAAAGTTGAGGCTAGGGATTTTGATGTGGAGAAAAGACTGTTACATCACATTGTCTTAAAAATCCTTCTTCCAAGGAGTGGAAGATTTGATTTAGTGACCAATCGAGACATAGTGGTCATGTATCACATACTTAAGGAAATCCCCATTAATCTACCTGAATTGATTATATTTGCTATGAAGGATGCCATGATGAAGAGGAAAGCCGCATTGCCCTATGGAATGGCACTCACCCATGTTTTTAGAATGGTAGGAATAAGATTGAGGGGTGAGTCATCATGCAAACTTGGACATATAGATATTTACAATGAACATTCACTCCATAGGATGGGATATAATAAAGTAAACGATCATTGGATAAGAGTCAGGGGATTGAGACCCAGAGATGGTGGGGAGGAGGGGGCAGCAGAGGAGGAAGGACCTTCTGAACCTCATCTAGATGTTGTAGCGGATGAGGAGCCAGTACCAACAAGCGGAGATGTTGGTACTACTTCTGAGATACTTGACAGTTCTGATAGACAATATGACAAATGGTATCAACAGGAAATTCATTTAAATGTTCTAGCTCCATATGTACCTCCTACTAATCAAGTAAATCGCATTGAGCTTCATCCCGATCAGATATTTGCCATTGCTTGAGAGGTTACAAGGCAGATTCAATCATCTACTTCTATTGGTCATCAATACCCATCTTATGTTCCACCCTCAGATTTGACAGCTATTGTTCTACATTCTTCAGTCCTGCTTCAGTTGGTTTCAGATGTGTTAGAGAAATTGAAGAAATTATCAACCGATATGCATAGATTTTCAGGAAGACGGCTTCAAATCGAGATGAGATTATTTGATATTGAGAGAGCTGTGACCTTAATGAATGAAAGAATATCAGTAGAAGGGTCATCCATAGGTCATTCAAGGCATTCGGGTCAGGAAGATGCAGGGGAAGCCCCACCTCACTTTCAGACTTGGCATCCGAGGCAGGGAGACTCTGAGGTATGATACAAAATGCTTGTGGAATCCTCGGGTTATTCACTAATGATGTGGAGAAGCGGCACGACAGCTTTGATATATATTTTGTTGCTATGCAGCATCAGTTGCAATCATTGGCCGCTCGCGTCGATCAGCTCCTTTTTGGCAGGCCCCGACAATCTGTTGGCCCACAGCCGTCACCTATCTCCACCCGACCTCCAGCACAGACGACAGTTGAACCAGTTCGGTTGTCTTCCAAACGGGCATCAGAAACCCAGACAGGTTCATCCAGACAGAGGGCGAGAGCATCTTCCAAAAAGATGAAATCAACTTCAACTTCAAAGCCAGTAGATATCAATGGATCTTCCTCCGATAATGATTGACCTCATTACAATGTATAGGAAAAGATTACTGACATGTTATTACTTTTTGTTTTATTTTAGATCTTGTAATCAGTAATAGATATCGTTGGGTGTATTCCAAATTGTAATGATACTGTACATCATTTTTGAAGTCCCTTCTGCAACTTTGATGTACTGTCATCTTTCTTATGAATGACATGTTCTCCATTACTACTCTATTTATTTTGTGATGAATTTCTAAAATGAAGGAAATACACTATGTATATGCAATACAACTTTCTATCGAATAATGTTATGAAAGGATATGTCCATTCAATCTAAGCAAGTAAGTGTAGTGTATGAATGATAAGAGTTGAGACTTTTATAATTTCCTCAGAATTTGGCACACATTCAGAATTTGGCACGTTCTCACAGAATAACTTAGTCGACGTCTTATTGAATATTTATCCTCTTATTAAATTAATTACACAAAATTAAGCATAGTTGTCGTTAAAGTTCTCGCCATATATGCCAAAATTTAAAAAAAAATTTTGGAAATAGAATATAGTCGACAAAGTTTTCATACATTGACAAGATACTCCACAATAATAGTTTAATGATGCTTGATGACAGTTCTGGCATATATACATTCCCCTCTAAGGTGATTATGCAGATATAGATTTCAATATAAATTTCATTCACTTAAATTCACATCTAATATTAAAATCCTTCAATGTTAGGTAGGGGCCAAGCTCAAAGTTGCACGTGAAGAGATAGATTATAATATATATTTCTTCAATCTTAGCCATATATATTTATATATTTTAAGCATTTTTACTAGCCTTAAAAATCTCCAAATGTTAGATTATTTAAAACATAATTTTTAAAATTACATATTTTCAGAACAATATTTTTGCAATTGTCGACAACTTTGTCGACAATCTAACATATACATACAGTTTCAGAGCTTGTGCTAGTCCTTTTGTCGACAATGTTGTCGACATTTTTGCACTTATTTTTTTAAGTTTCAGACTCCATGTTTGTTGACAATATTGTCGACCAATTCTCAAAGATATTCTGTTTGGACCAATATTACTGTATTTTTGTCAACAAAATTGTCAACAACATACAATTGATCTATTTTTTGCAATCACTGTGTAACTTGTCGACACATTGGTCGACAATAGTTCATGGTTGTCGACAAAGTTGTCGACAAATTTATATTAACCTTGACTTTTTCACTAGGATTGACTATAGTTTCACTTCTAAATTTGTCAACAACTTTGTCAACACTCTTAGAATAAAAGATTGTTGGTAAACTATCCGAAAAGTTGTCAACAAACAGACACCCAGACATTGTAGAGCATAACTAATATGCAAATATGTCGTTAAATATGTTGACACTAAAGTTATAGGAAAATGCATAATGATTGTCGACAAAAGAACTTCAAGTGTTCAATGCTGCCCTCTAATTTCAAAAGCATTCAAAGGATTAACTAAAACATCTTTAAACTTGAATGAATTTATAAATTGATTAAATGGCTCTGTCTTCTTCATGTAACAATATACAGCCAAACTTTGAATTAAATCATGAATATCGAATGTACGTCAACTTTAGTTGTCTTTATTCTTTATCAAAATAAGTGTATCAATTTTGTTATCTGCACAAGTAGTCATAGGAACTGTATGGGAAATTCTGTTAGGTATGCAAATTACGAAATTAAGTATCATATGGACAATGTACGATAACATTGCCAATCGACGTATATCGCACGGACAAATGTGGACCATCTTATCATTTAGAACAAAATAAAAAACATGTAAATTGCAAAGTTTATGGAGATCGGCGAGTACATATATTACACTTTTTTTGACGATGCACAACTTCTACATTAATTACAACTTCCAAAAATTTCTCTACCGACAACACAACTGCATTTCTAAGCAGTTACTCAATAACTTCATTACAAGTCCTTCTGTTGTGTCCTTTTTTACCGCACCGCTGACATTTCACAATTTTGGTTAAATCAACTTGTGAAGCTCTTCTCTTTTTCCTAGGCCTGCCAGGTCGGCTCTTCATGATCGGAGGTAGAATATGTATCTCATCTGGAACATAATTGCCCACATCAAAATCTGGAATTGGATTGATAGCTTCTGCATACGCTGCTCTATACATGTTAGCCATGAAACAATTATCGGTGAAGTGATATAAAGATCTACCGCACTTTTCGATGCATGCACATGTATGCTTACAAGGCATACAAAAGATTCGCCATTCACCACAAGAGCAAGTACATTCATGTAGATCAACTTTAACTGAGTACCTTGTATCCTTCACATTATAAATCATGATGCTCGATGTAAAGACATTTAACCTTCGACCTTCTTCTGCATTTTTCTGCAAAACCTTTTCTGGATCAGGACAAAGATGGGTTTTTATAGTGACACCTCGAGTTCGTCGATCATGCATCAATTGCATAAATTGGAGTCTTATATGATCAACCATCTGAGGAACAGGAAGGTGTCGAGCCTCTAAGATCCAACTATTGAAACACTCTACCACATTGGATGTCATGATACCCCATCGCAGACCTGAAAATAGAGCATTTGCCCAATGCTCCGGCTTCGCTTGCATCATAAACGTTCTTGTTCCTGGTGCTTCGGCTATAAGTTTGCTTATTAGTTTCCTAAAAATTTCCTCATTGGGTGTATAGGTAGCAGCATTTAATAAATCAACCAATCGCTTCCTTTCAGCTGCACGTTAATGGACAAGCACCTGCATGTATTCAAATGAAAACTCAATGTATGACTGAATTAATGAACCAATATATTTCAAAAATTATTTTACATATCAGAATAATATACTGCAGACCTGATTTTTAAAATTATCTTTAACATGATGGATACAATATGAGCGATAGCTACTGCTAAAGTACTTCGGCATTGCTTTTAGAAGTCCCTGATGTCTATCTGTCATAATAGTAAAATTTTGACAATGATGCTCTTCGCACATTTGTATGGCTCCTTTGAGAATCCTACAAAACCAGTCCCAATTATCATCATTTTCTATATCAACAACAGCATATGCTATGGGGATCATATCATCATTCGCATCTTTGCCCGTGGCACCAAGTAAAACTCCACCATCCCTATGCTTAACAAATGTTGCATCCATGAATATCATAGGTCTACAACCTTTAATGAAACCACTAATTAAGGCTTTAAATGAAATGAATATACGTCTGAAACGATCTTCAATGGTTTCATACTCTGCTATGCTGCCAGGATTGGTCGCACGAATGGCATCGCAATACCATCGTACCCGTTCATAAGAAACCGACCTCTCGCCATACAGATCCTTGATAGCAACCTCCTTTCCATGCCAGGCTTGATGATATGGCAATTCGACACCATATTGACGGCGAATATCTTTTACGATATCAATTGGCCTATATAGAGGCATATCTTGAAGTTTCTTCTTGACAATATTTGAAACCCAATACTTCGGGGCCTTAGGATGACATCAATTTTGCAAACCTACTCGACATGTATGATCCATGTTCATGGTTTTAATTACAATTTTTCTTGATTTCCAAAATGAGAAGCATGAATGCGCCATCGACATCCATCATATGCACATTTGACTGTTACACGATGACGATCATTCTTCACGAACACGAAATCTCTGCCATTTGCAATGCAGAAGTTGCGAATTGTAGCACGAACGGTTTCAACATCTTTGAATTCTTGACCAATACCCTCTATAGAGCCCTTCCATACATCCAATGTATTTCTTTGGCTTCGTTCATCTTGAATTGCATATCTTGTTTCTTCAACAACTTTAAGGAAGTTACTTGAACTACCAAATGAAGTAATTTTAGATGAATCAACAATTTGAGCATTTTTCCATTTACATTTTTGTTCGACATTCTGTGATGTGCAATTATCCCTGCAATAAACACAAAAAAACTTCTTATATTATACTAGCAATGATTTTGAAAATTTCCAAACATTAATAAGTACTATGGTCAGCCTACCAAAACATACAAATGCTTAAAATGACTACTTCAAAATTAAAAATTTTGCAGTTAACTTAAAATAGTATATTATCTCATTTTAATTACCACAGTAGGTGACTCGGTTGGCAATACAAAATGACTTACAACTATTTTAATTATCACTGCTTTCAACTTCTGATGTATATCATACATATTCGTAACATCCTTGTCCATCATGAGCTTCACAAGCATTCTCGAATTGTTTGGAATGTAGAATTTTACATCTATCATTGCAGGGGATAAATGCTTCCATCTTTCCACTATTTCACTGAAAATGTAATTCAGGGTTGAATCATGTGATATTGAAATTATGTGGCCCATGCCACTATAACTGCAAACGGCCATGAAATTGTCATTTCCATTATTTTTACAATCCATGACTTAGTAAGGTAGATGAAGCCTTTTATAAACATCTATCAGTTTCTTGAAATCCAACTAATATGTCATGAATAACCTATCAAGACATAATATTGAAGAAAATTTTTTTCAGACTTTCGAAATTTCCAACGATAAATAAAATGGTGTCACTTTTGAAGCAAGAAGAACTCCTAAACAAAGGTCAGCAAAATAAAAAAAAACATTCCTGACTAAATAACAATTTTTA
This sequence comes from Areca catechu, assembly GCA_021397845.1. NCBI lineage: Eukaryota > Viridiplantae > Streptophyta > Magnoliopsida > Arecales > Arecaceae > Areca > Areca catechu. The sequence goes on along the minus strand of CM038048.1, from coordinate 86,139,654 downwards.
TAAATACATTCATGTGAGTAATAAAACTATCTATACATCTAATATAATTCCAAGTGATATGGAATTATGGAAGGCCAAAACGAGATTTTATGATAGCCTCTGTTCGAATAGTGAATGGGTTATCGAACAGAGATTGTACTTTGCTTCCTTTCCAGTTGGAGTGCAGGTCAATGACATCGAACAAACTTTAATTTCGGAAGGAGAAATTGAAATGGATTAAATGAAAAAAAATACTAACCAATAAACATTTCTTAGAGTGAGTGCTTCCGTTATAAAAAAACAAGATTAAATAAAAAAATAATATATTTTAATGAATATTTTATAAAAAAAAAGATATTTTTGATATTTTTCATTTCTCAGGAATACTCGGGGATCGAAAATTACAATATCAGCCAACAGAAATTTTTCATTGGCTTCGGATCAAACGGGGGACCGTCAATTAAATACCCGTAAATTTTTCCACCTTACCCCGTTTGGCCGCCTTAGCTTCCCGCCTCCGCCTCCAAGCTTTCCAAATCTCCCGCTCACCCAGGCCTCTCCTCCTCCGGCGCCGACCTTGTTTCCGACGCCTCCATCGCCGGCACTCTCTCCCCGGCTCTCATTTCCTCGCGCAAATCCTCTCCTCGCAGAAATCCTTATCCTCGCGGAACCAGGTTCGGTCTCTTTTCACCATTTGGAAATCCTCGCGGCCGCGGACTGGATTTTTCAATTGCCGAGGTAATAATCTCTGTTTTCTTTGCTTTAGATGATGGCTTAGAACTCGATTTTGGTTGTCTTCTAGGGTTTGCTATCACGGGATCTTGATTTGGGTTTCTGGAGAGGGTTCTCGACTTGCATAAAACCTACCATGGCCATGGGTAGTGGAAGTTACGTTTTCTTGGTAGTTTAGGGAGAAATTTGCCGGCAAGCGATGGCTGGTGGGCTGGAGGCAGGGGGCACAAGATTGGATGGTGGAGAGAGGGGTTTTGGGAGATGGAAAGAGAGCTAAGGCCTGAAAAGAGAGGTGGCAACATGTGTCCGCGAGGCCCTCCTCTGTTTTTCGTTTTAGGATAGGAAAGACTTGGTCTTCTTGTCCCATTAATATTATCATATCACACTACGTTAAGTTGGTTTATAATATCTCCACTGCTTCTTATTTAGCATACTTTTTGGGTGAATTAGATTATTAACAGGAATTTCATGAGCTGTTAGACTCCTCTATTGCTGCTCTTCTTTTCTTTTCTGTGAAAACTCTTGATTCTTTTTTATCTTTTATAGGACTGTCCAGAGTAAAACAATGATAAGATACATATTTTCTGTAAGTATGGTAAAATTTTTCATTATGAACATCTTATTCCAACAGAATAGGTGATTTGATTAGTCTGGTGGACAGGTGATGGAGAAGTAGTTAATAATATTTCAGGTAGTTAGATTATCAGGTGGAGCTAGGTCTTAAGGAGTCAATTTGGTTGTGATTAAGTATTAAGCTGAGAGCTTAAAAGTTGACCTCTGTAGGAAAAATAATCTTGGTTGTGTTTACTTTAACACATTTTTCTGTAAAATGATGATCTCCACATTACTTTAATTGTATTTAGATCTTTCATTTTAGAATATTTAGACATATTACACTATCCAAATCAGGTACAGATCTAGATGATATTGGTCTCCTTGAAGCATTGAGAAAAAAATTCTTTGTTGCAATTCATAAGTTGTGTTAAAAGGTCAGCTCCTTTTTTAAAAAATATGGTGGATTTGATGTAAATATTTTCTTTCATTATTGCAATCTCACTAAAATATATGCTACACTCTATTTTGTGTTCTCCATTCTTCAGTGTGAAGAAAAAGTTATCTACTTTTTGTAAATCAGATCCTCTGTTGTACCATCCTGGAGGCAAAAGAAATAGTGAGTGTCATTTTTATTTATAATATTGGCTTTGGCCACTGGTTGAGTGTCAAGTAGTGATTCCTGCTAAGTTGGAGCAAAATACTATTGGTTAGTACAGTTGCCTCAGTGAATGCATTAGCTTTTAGTTCAATTTGGCTAGGCCAGTCGTGAAAACTGTGGCACTGATCAAGCCCTCATTGTTTGAATGAGGAGGGATAGGCACAGAACTTTGTTAAAATAACCATAAAGTAGAGCACTCAAATATATTTTTTGTTATTTTGATGTCAAGGGATTTGTTATATGATTTAGGTATGTTATCAAGGAAGTTATTCTTTCTTTTTTTCTCTAGCTAGTGGTCTGTCTTCTTGAAAAGTATACTCTATTAAGGAAATAACAAATATTACGTGGGGTTTAACATATATAAAAGATCATGAAATTTGTTTTGAGAAATACTATCCCTATATGGCAAAGAGAGGAGCTAAAAAATAATGTAACTTTGATATAGTTATTTTAAGTTTTAGTTTAAATAAACATTAGTTGTAGTGTAAATAACAATATATTTGATTTATTTTTATATATTTTAATTTATAGGTATTGTTGGTTAAAATCTATAATTTTGAAAAAAAAATTAGCTATCAAAATGAAAAATGATTCTAGAACCCATTAATAGACAGCAATTAGGTGATACAGTTGCTCTATATAAAGAGTTTAGAATGCACAAAAAGGTTAGTAATAGAGTTGATATCACTTTTAAAATGGTTAACTTGTTATAATTATTTTAGTTTTTATGCTTATTCTATATAGTGTGTTTATCTAAGTCCTACTCAAGATTCAAAGATTCTGGGTGTGCATTGTATAAAATTGTTGGATACGAGATGGACAATGGGATAGATTTTTACAAAATAAAGAATTTGAAGAGAGAGAAATGGGTGGATGGAGAATATATCAAAGTAAAACAATATTTGGCGAAAAGAATAATTTATCCAATTAGCATATCGATTATCTACCCAAGATAGTCAATTTCTACTACTTCTATTAGTAAGTAAAATAATTGGTTTTTTTATTTTAATGTGTTATAATTGTTCAGATGAGAACTAACTTTTGATGGATTTGAATCTTGTCTTTAGTTTCTACAAATTTCAACTGTACTTGATGTTTTTATTGTGTTTTGGTTTAAGTGGCTTTTACTATATTAATCAATATATCCAGGAAGGGTCTTATTGCTGTCTCATGTTTCTATATCTTCAAATTATAGCTCTTATGATTACAAGGTTTTTACTTTCATCGACTACTTTCAAAAGATCCTATATTATCGTTATTGGTTGACACGGTGCCTTATATTTTATTCAAGTTATATTTCAGTAGTATCACAGTTGTCGTTTCACTTGCTATTCATATGATACTTGATCCTACCACCTCTATAATATTGTGGTTTCAAACTATAGTTTAAGTTCAACTTTTTCCAATGGCATGGCACCCTGTACATATTTGGTCCATTAGATTGTTGTTTCATATATATTTAGGCTCTATCTATTATGTTGCTTTTGTATGTCTTTTTTTTGTTGTCATTTTGTTGTCCTAATAGTGCATGTATATTTCTATTTTTTTAAGTTCTGTCAAGCTTGTAAACAATTACTTTCATTTTATAAGTAAAGTTGTTGTCTTCCTTCTCTTTAAAATGATGATGATAATGATAATAATAATAATAAAACACTACAAACTCTGGATAAAGGCTACTCTAAACTAAGCTTTTCTAGATTCTATTGTACCAAATCAGGATGGATTATTGGAAGCTCCTTAATCTTCTCATCTCTACTATCAACAACTTTAAGCCCATTGCAAGCAGCATTCAATGCACCTACTGAATTAGCTATTTTGACTATAATTAGCCTTTTAGTATGCAGGAGTTGAGCTTCCTTGCATCACTTAGTTGTACTTCAAGATCTGTTCCTATAAATCTCAAAATTCCCAGTCAAGTGAAGCTCTTCCATCAAGTTATTATCTACCAAGAATCTTGTCAAACTTTTAGTTCTTTTTAACATTAGTTATATAAACATAAAAATTAGGCTACATTTATATTTTTTGGATCTAATCACTAGTGAAACAAATTTTTATACAAACATTAGTATAATATTCAAACCTTTGAGTTTTTTGTATGAAACATAAAGTATATCCAATTGAACAAATGGATTCTTATATAAATAAAGCTAAATTTGACCCAACATGTCAACATGCCTGGATTTAAACCTGTCATGATCTCTTGACAATCAGATTGAGAGACATAATAGGTTGAATTAAATAGACTATAAGGTTCAAGTTGAGTCAAATTATAGTTGGAGTCAAGATTTACATGTCTAAAAAAAGGTGGCATAGAATAGTTTATTATTTATACCTACAATAATTAATTAAATTGAAATATTTAATATCAATATTAGTTAAGGATTACGAAGCAAATAATTTTATGCTATATTTTAAGATTAGGATAGTGGTTTGCTTGAAGTTAATGTTTATGATGCTAAATATATAAAAAATGTGCGGCAAAAATATAGTTCTATATTATTTTTCTAATTAAGCATGTGGTATCAAATAGTACCACATCTAAGAGGAAAATTAGTTTTAAGTAAAAGACAGATGTATGGAAATATATTTGATAAAAGTCTAAAGTATAAATATAAAAGTATAGAATGATGTGACAAAAGCTATCTAGTTTGTTATTTATTTTCTTTTTCAATACACTTATTTCATATCATTTATCACATTTTTTTATATCATATTTAATTTCTTAAACAATATGCATTTAATTTTGGAATGGTAAGATACTATTCCTAAATATGTTGATTGGTGTGAGAAAGGAGTAATGGTTGTAGTTAGAAAACTGCAAAATTATTGTTAGTATATATGAAAGCAAATCTTATATTTTATTTTTTATAAGGCTAAATTTTTTATATGATATATTTATTTAAATTTTATTAAGGTTATTATTGGTCAATTGTTGCAACTGGACTAACATAGTCACTTTTGAAAATTCAAAATAAAAACAAAATACAATTATCTTTTCAAGAGCTGGTGGATTGTTTTCTTAAAAAGTATATTTGGTCAAGGAAACAATAATATTATTAAAAAATAAACCACACTTCTAATAAAAGATATGGGATTTGTTTAGAGGAATACTATCCTAACAAAGAGAGGGTGTTGTATGCCCAAAAGCAATGTAATTTTGATATAGTTATTATAAATTTTAGTTTAAATAAACATTAGTTTTAGTATAAATAACATGATATTTGATTTATTTTTATATATTTTAGTTCGTAGGCATTGAAGGCTAAAATTCATAATTTTAAAAAAAAGCTATTGAAATAAAAAAGTGATTCTAGAAGCCATCAACAGACAATACTTAGATGGTGCACTTGATTTATTTAAAGAGTTTAGAGTGCACAATAAGCTTAATAACAGAGATAATATCATTTTTAAAATTATTAACTTATTATAATTATTTTAATTTTTCATGGTAGTTCTAATCAGGGTATTTATCTAGCTTCCACTTAACATTCAAAGATAGTGGGAGCATATGATATAATATTGGTTAGATATATGATGGTGAATGACATAGATATAGAGAATTCGGGGAGATAGGAATTGGTAGACAGAGGGTATGTCAAAGTAAAACGTGATTTAGCCAGGTGGGTGGCGCGGGTGGTAGTGGGCTTTGCTCACAAGCGGGAGGGTGGGGTTCGAGTCCGTGTGGATGCATTTCGATGAAAGAATAGTCTGGGGATAAAAAAATAAAAAAAAAAAATTAATAAAATAATCCTGGAGTCTTTGTCAGCTCGTGGTTGTGAAAAATAAGGGATATATATATATGTAAAATTCCGTTCACTCACCTATCACCAGTGGCAGTCAAACCGTACTCACCTTCTTCGGGTGGGGAACGGCTGCGAAAAATAATATGCGCCGTGTATCAAACATTCTCTTACTGGGATGGGGGCAGTCATGCCTGGGGGCTTACCCCTCCCCCCTTTTTTTTTTCAAAAAAAAAAAAAAAAAGTAAAACGTGATTTGGTGAAAAGAATAATCTATCTAATTGGCATATCCATTATCCCGTCACAGCGAGATAGTGAAATTCTCTTGCTTCTATTGACAAGTGAAATAATTAATTTTTCTAATGGTTTTGTATCTTATTTCTGCAATTGTTACAAAGTTTCAACTACACTGGATGTTTCTTATGTTTTTGGTTTAAAGGGGCTTTTACAGTATTAATCAATATATCTAGGAAAGGCATTGTTGCTGTCTCATGTTTCAATGTGTAGCTCTTATAATTCAGGGTGTCTACTTCCATTGATTATTTCCACAAAGTTGCTATTTCAATTAATATGGTGCCTCCTATATTATTCAAGTTATGTTAGTTGCAATTTCACCTAATGCTTGATCCAAACACCTCTATGGTATTGTAGCTTCAACCTATATTTCAAGTTATGCTTTCTCAAGTAATGTACCTTGCTATACATATTCAGCCCATCAAATTGCTATCTCAGTTGGGCTCTATTAATGCATGCCTTTTTTTTTTTGTTATCATTTTATCATCCTAATACCGCATATGAATTTCTATTTTTTTAAGTTACGACAAGTCTGTAAATAATTGCTTTCATTTTAAATAAAGTTGTTTAGTTCCTCCACTTTACAAAAAATAAAAATAACAATAAAAAAAAAAAAAACCTAAAAACCCATGTAAAGATTACATTGACATGAGCTTTTTTAGATTCCATCGGACCAGGCAGGTTGGATTATGGAAAGCTTTTTATTTTTTTTTGGGTAAAGCGGTATATTCATTTAAGAACGAAGGTGAATACATCCCATAAGATCAGACCATAAAATATCTTGAAGTTGTGGAGGAACAGAATGTCAATCGGTCCACGAGACCGGACCAGAATGATTGGCCATATACGAGACGACCTAGTCAATTGTTGAGTTCGTCTTTCTATACACATGTCTGATCAAAGAACAAACACAATTCTACAACAAAAGATGTATATCTCTGATAATAGGATGTGAAGCAAGCGTCGAGATCCTCCGATCAATCCAGGAAATAATCGTAGTGGAGTCTCCCTTAATAAAAAGTTGGTCCCTCTGAAGGATAACAGGGGCATATCTGATCTCCATCCAAGCTGCCAGAAGCTCAGACTGAGGGACCGAGGTGTCCCAAATCGGGATATCCCCGCCATTAGAAAACCACGAGAAGAATCCCGAATGATGAAAGCAGCAGCTCCATTGCCCTGGTGGAGGCTACCATCGAAACTGAAGTACAGAAGGACAGAGGAGGGGTTTCCCAAGCGACAAACACCCGACGAGTCGATAAAGGAGCAGAAGGGAAACCCTAGGTCTCCAATCTCGAGTCTGTCAATCTCCAATACTCGGTAGCATCAGTCCTGGCTCTCTCCATCAAGAACCTGGGAGAACAAGAAATCGAAGAGAAAATTTGGTTGTTCCTGGACAACCAAATATGATAAGCGAGATACGCGATAAAAGAGATCTGAAATGATACAGAATGATGAAGGGAGGAGAGTAATAAGCTCTCGACCTCCTGGATCTGAGCACCCAAGTCAAGAAAACCCGTCAGTCTTCAAACAGTCGACGCTCTTCTGCAAGTAAAAATAGCGTGACTTTGGGTCTCACTCTCCGCGGCACAGAATGGGTAGTCCGAAGAAATGGAGAGATCCCTAGACGACACATATAGCAGGTCGGAAGTCGACCCCAGACGTACTTCCATATAAACAGAGTCACTCTGGGATAAACCGGCAAGGACCAGATCCAAGTGAATGAGTGGGACGACAGGGGCTGAGGCACTACAATCCTTATCAGATCAGGAATCGGAAAGCTTTTTAGTCTTTCCATCTCAATCGTTGAGATGGAAAGCTTTTTAGTCTTCTCAACTCTCAGCAACTGGAAGCTCCCAACCATACTCTATATATATATATAGCTTTTTACAGGTTCTTGTCCTCAACGTTGCGGTAAAACATTGTACGCAACCTTCAACCCGGAATGAGGCATAAAAAAATGCTGTCAAGCCTTGCATCGCTTTATTTCTGACTGCGTTGGGGGTGGCCAATTTGCCACTGCCACGTCAAATGGAGTGTCTAGCAATTAAGGAAGCAGTGCCGGACAGTTTTTTTTTTTTTTTAACCTCTCTCCCAATTTTTTTTTTATAAAAAAAAAGGGAAGGGAGGAGGGAAAATCCTCGCTGTAGCTGCTTCCACTGGTCCCCCACCCCACCAAGCCATGTTCGATTCGGGCCATAATTTTTTCACATACTCTTCCCACCTGAAGGTGAGTACATCAGCCTGATTCCGCTAAGCTGCTAGAGTGAAGTGCTCCCCCCGCTTCCAGTCACGTGCCTCAGGAAAAATTTCTGGATTTAATCGAGTATTCCACAAGCTCAAGTCTCGAACCCGTGATCAGGAGGACAGGAGTCAAAGCGATCACCAACTGCGCTACCACTTTAGTGGTACTCTTTCGATTTTTAAGTACGTGCGGAACTGTAAGGCCATCGAAATTATTATCATGCCCCTGTTGCGAATCTTAAAGTCCCCAGGATCACAGCAAGGAAGCTAAGCAAGTGTAGTGTTCTCGTCGGTGCCGTTCTCACACAGCAGTCCCCCTGGTGTGGCAGCGCTCGGGCGGTCCGTTGTTGCTCCGAACACAATCCAAGCTCACGTGGCAGTTGCAGTACATTCGAAACGGGGTGTGGGAAGGCCAGCTGAGCCAGGATGAAAGGCTGTGCGCGATCGCATATGGTTGGATGGCTTTGCATCCACGGAGGAGGCCTATCTGTAGGCCTGGAAGTGGACTGGGCTGGATCGGACCACACCCCCATCCGACCTGGTTCGAAAAAATATTTCAGGCTTTGGGTCGGGTTCAGGCTCAAAATTTTTTTAAAGCATCAGGTTCGAGCCCGATTGGATCGATCCAAATAAAATCCAAATGACCAAAAAAGAATCACCTCATCAGTGTGAGGGCACCGGAATGAGGGGTCGTGAGGTCGCATGGGGGGCAAGGGGTGTCGGGTGGGGCTAGCTAAGGACAGAGATTTAAATCTATGGTGGAGATGAAAAAAAAGGGGAAAGCAAGAAGCGGTGGGGGCACCGGAACGAGAGGTCGACGGACCATGAGGTCGCGTGGAGGGCTGGGGCAGAGAGGGGTATGGCGTCAGCGATGGGGATGGAGAGGGAGCGAGCATGGTCGAGGGTGGCAGCGGTGGTGAGGGAAGAGGAGGAAGGCGTGATGAGGACATCGTCTTGCACGAATCCTGAAGACATTGTCTTGCAGAAATCTTGAAGACATTGCCCTGCATGAATCTTGAAGATATCGTTATACATGAATCTTGATGCATGTAGTTTTATGGTTGTACAGGGAGTTTGGGATATCTTTGAATCGGAGATCAGTTTCGGTTGTTTAGAGTTATCTTATCAAAATTTTTTATTAATTCTAATTTATCTTATCGGTTGTTTCTATTTTGTTTAGAATTTGTTTAGGATGTGATTTATTTAAATCGATTGTAAACCTCTTCGGAGAGTTATCAGTATTTTGAAAATTAAAGAAAACCTTTCTCTTTTCTCCGATCTCCTTCCTCTCTTCTCCTCTTTTACTTCCCCTCTTCCCGATTCCTCTTCTCTCCTCTGTGCTATTCCCTCCCCATCCCTTCTTCTTCTTCTCTCCCAAGCCACTCAACTGAAGCAACCCTCTATGCCTCTCACGCTCATCATCTCCCTACTAAATCTTGTCGGTTCCACTGCGGTTGAGTCTCCGCTAATCGATCAAATCACTCACCACCTCGTCGTCGACGATACCGGACTCGAACACCTGTTTGACTGATCCACCTCCCATCCATCCGACACCATCGCCTGCAGCCCAGATCCATTTGACGCCCCCCATCTCCCTGTTGCTGCGATGCCCAACATTCACCACTGCCATTCCCTTCCGGCCGTCATCGAACCCTCTCCTCCTCCCCTCTGAGGCCTCTATCCAAAATCCATTGCCACCGATATCCTCCGCCGACCCTCTTCCGCCTATAAGCAAAACCACCATGGCACTGAGCCCTCTGTCCTCTACTCCCCTCACGGCACTGATCGAGCAAGCTCCTCACCTAATCTCCCTCATTTCCCCACTGGATCCCACCGGATCTCCTCCTTTTCATCATCGACTGCTGTTCTCCCGCCTCCGATCGACGCCTCCATAGCCGTGACGTCAATCATTGGCCGTGCCGTCCCTTCTCCGGCGACAGTTCCTCTGAAAATGCCGATGACATCCCTGTCGGTTCCCCTCTGAAGAGTCTCCCCTGGTTTAGTACAACCGAGGAAATACCGATTCCACATGGCTACTATGACATCCAAATCCGGAATCGGGTCTCATCAACTGTCGGCACATAGCTCGGGCCATCATCTCGTGCACCGATCGACGACTGAGTCCCGTCCCCGTCGCCGTGCTGAAGCCTCTTTGCAAGCCTTCCTCTATTCCATAACCATGATCCATGGATTAGAGGGGACATTGCACAAACGTGAAAGCGAAGAATTGCACGAATCTCAAAGCAATCCCAAAGATCTATAAAGCACGAATATTTGAGCAGATCAAATTTTAAAATAGATCCATTTTTTTTGTCATCTTATTTTGATTTGGGGATTGATAGAGTTGCTTGTTTTGTGATCCAGGTCCGACGGCTTCTGATCCACCTTGCTCGTGAATCTGGTCCGGAGTTTTGACTGTCTCCAGGACAATCTCATTCTTCCAGGAATCGTGATATTTCATGTTTCGGTGAGATATCTTCGTTAATTTAATATAAATATAATCATTTGCTTGAATGAATTTAGTTGTCCTTTCTTTTATTTAATTAGACCCAATTTCATTGAAATTGGATAGCCCTAACCTAGTGATTGTTCTTTAATGATCAACGATCCCAATTTTTTTAGACTTTGACTGTGTATGCCGATCGGGTCAATTCCTAGATCGGACCTTAATTTGATTAGGATCATTTTAGTTTAAAATTCTTACTTGCTTTGATTATCTGCTAAGGTTATTATAATTACTTGGTTAATTGCTTTACTGATCTCATTAAAGGTCCTAGGTTTAGGATTTGTTGGTCCGTCCCACATCAAGGCGGCTAGCGGGGTGATTGTGGTCATCGAGGATGAGGTAGGCAGAGGTGGCAAGGATTTGAAGAGGGGGTGGGGGAGGGGGATGCGGTAGGGGTTGGTGCGGGTCTTGAGAGGGATATGCTTGAAGGTGAGGATGATGTAGATGACATCGTCATCTGCGTCGAGGAGCTGGGCCTTCTGTTGCTTCGCCCGTGCCTGCATCCACTTGAGGAGGGCATCCACCACCTTCACCATCGTCTCCCGGCTCACCATCCGAGATGACGAAGATGATTGAGTTGCAATGGCGACCATCGATTGGTTGATGAGAAAGATGGATGATGATGATAGAGGAGTGATAATAAGAGGAGTGGACTAGGGAAGAAGTAGGAGGGTTTTCGTCGCTGACATTGCCTTTGCCTCTCGCATGCTTGCCTAATGTTGTCGCCGCCCTGCTCCTAAAATCCTAGTTTAGGTTTTGGCGTTTGGAGTCTGGACTGAGTGAATGTGCATTCAGGAGGAGGCAGGTCGTGCCAGCCTCGCAGGGCGCTGCCATGGACGCCTCCCCTGCCATCGGTGAAGAGGGAGGAGAGAACCAGAGAGCCAATGATGAGGAGGGAGGAGAGAACCAGACTTTGTAAACCAGGACGAGACCCTATCCAAATAAAAGGAATCGGGCCATGCTTTTTTTTGTTCGGGCTTTGTTGGTTCGGACCGCTTTCGGGTCGAGTTCGAGCCGGGCCAGGCCAAGGGGGTGCCTGAGTCCGGCCCGAAAATTAAATGAACCCTATGTTTAGGCCCGAGCTTGGCTTAATTTAATTTGGATCTGGCTCGAAGTCCATCGGGCTGACTCGAGTCCACTTCCAGCCTTACCTACCTGCCTTCATGAAAACCTCGACTCCGATGCACTTATTTCTTTATTATTTTTCTCTCCCATCATTTTTATTTTCATTTATACCCTCATGAGCTTTCCCCCTGCACCCAACCGAACGTTAGACGCTTCCCACCAAGAAAAATATTTTTTTAAAAATTTTATAAATATATATATATATATATATTATTTTAATTTTTATATAACATTAGTCTTCCTCCAAAAAGTTAAATCATCTTCTTATAGAGTGGGGCTAATTCAAAGAAACATCACTTGCTCAAACATTATTCATGTCCAAGTATGATTATAATTGCAGTGGGTACAAACTGGTGATAACAATATATCAAAGTATAGAAAAAGCAAAAACTAATTTGGAAGGATATATATGTTTAATGATGGAATATGTGTTATCATTTCTTACTCTCTTCTACGATTTCATCTAAGATTTGAGAATAACAAACTAGGCTTTTAGACTTAGGGCTAGAAATGGGCTGGCCCAAACACTAATTTAAAAATTTTTAGATCGAATCTGAGCATTCTTTTTGTCCAAAAATTAAATGGACTCTATTTTACAGCCCGAAGAGTAGTCCGGTATGCTTAAAATTTGGTCCGAAACCTGAACCAATTTCATGCCGGTCTGAAGTTTATTGAGCTGGCCCAGTCCAGTTCCAGACAATTGACTTTTAGGCCGGCCCATTTCCGGCCCTACTTTTAGTTATCAATTTAGAGAAATTATAGTAAATTATTTTGGGAATATTTTTGAAACACAATATAACATCATAATTTTAGTTTGAGTTTTTTTTTCCCCTTTTATTTCAAATTCCACCAATATCTGAATAATACAAAGAGATCTTTTCATCTTAATTTCATCCCTATAACTGGAGCATGGTTATTCTCCTGTCCATTGTCATCCAAGTTTGGGAAATGGTGGTCATGCCTATAGGCAAGCATGAGAGAAGTGGGCATCAGTTTGAAGTTGAAGCAAGGTATGAAGTTGTTCCAGCTTCTTTTCTCTTAATCAGTTTTGTGCTGTTAAATATAGGTTCTTGCTGTTAATTTTCTAGAAGTTTGAAAAAAAGTCTAACAAGAAATAATAGAAATGCAAAACTATATCAATCTCAAAAGAAAAAGGATCCATTGCTGTGAATAAATATGTTAAATTTGAGCATCTTGTAGTCAAGGTTTGTTGCTTGCAATTTGCTCTAACTGTGTTAAAAATCTATGCAGTCGAGCTACTTATAGCCCAGTGAGTAAGGTCAAAAGAAAACCAAAATTCGAGTGGACTAGAGATCTCCCAGGATGTCCAATTCAGACTTGACCAGCTAACCCACCTAAGCCGAGGCCAATACATTTACAAACACATTTACTTAGTCTTTCGGGCTGTTTTGAGCCACAAACACCAATTATATTTGTAGCAGGCAACAAGCTAATTCAATTATAGAGCCTTCTTCAAATTATGCAAAATGACTTGAAGGCTACAATGAGTAGATCCGAATATAATTTTCTTTAACCGCAAACCTTCATCAAAGATTAGATTTTTCATCAATTTCATCCTAGGTCTCTTTTTGGGTTTGAGTGGTATCTTCAAAGGCCTGTCAATTGATAATTTCTTGCCTTTAAGCAATAGGAATGAGTAATCGTGCACCATTTATTATTAATCAAACCCTAGGAATTTTATGGATTGATAAAATTAGGCAAGCCCATCAAAATTTTGGCTTTGGATCTAGGTTTACTATTTTTAAGGCCCATCCTGACCCAGCCCTAACAGATCACTTGGTTTATTATATATAATAGTAACTTTATTAATATGCTTTTCAATTTTTAAATTCTTGGCATATGTTTAATTTTGTTATATAATTTAACGAGGTAGAAAGAATAAAGACAATCACATGGTCGATTATTTTTGATTGCTTGTATTTGGTTTAAACTAAATATATTCTTGCAATTTTTTATCAAAAATTATTATAGAATTAACTATCAGCTATTACCATTTATGATTTAATTGTTAGAGTATTTAGTCGAATGTTTCATTGGGAAATTTCTTAAGGAATGGATGATTTTAGCCTGATAATTATTCAAGTTATAATTTTTGGTGCTAGATGGAAATCAAGACATGATCCATGCCAATTTGAACTCATTGCACGTTAGGTATGACACGACTCTTGGCCTACCCGGACTTAGGCTTGAAAACCCAATTCCCAAACTCGTCCTCGATGGAGAGGCCTATAGAATAAAGTTTAGACTTGAAACCCTAATATGCTTGGGTCAAGATGCATCGAAAGCTGGACTTGACCCGATCGAGATAGGATCCCTATTGGTATTCTATCCAAACTTTGCATGTGCCCTATTGGTATTCTATCTAAACTTTGCATGTGCACAAGGCAAGTCTAATAGATTTCGATGTGTACCCAAACTTAAATCGATCTAGACTACTTTTCTAAAATTGAAATTGAAATTGAAATCGAACAAATCATCTACAAAAATTAATTGAAACAAATTCGAAAAATCTAGTTCGATCTATAGCTCGGTTTATTAGATTGATGTTTAATTGGTTGGATCAAATGGATTGTACTAAATTTAGATATAAAATTTTGTTTCATATATAAAAAATATATAAATGAATAAAATTTGAAATATATGCATGTTAGAGACTCAACCTTTATATGTTTGTGTGCTGTACACTTACACCATAGGCTCACAAGCTTGATTGCCCAACTCCAAATTTGTTATTAACCATCTACATGAAGCCGAAGGCGGTATGTATTTTTTTTTTTTTCTCTTAAAAAAAGTGTATATATTTTATGCTTTAAAGATTTTCATCAATTTTCGAGGTTAGTTTGGCCTCTACATGCCACAAATCACCTGCACCTTATGAACTAAGTGCATAGGATGTAACAAAGTGATTGCAAGTTGCCAGGTTTGGAGTGGTTCCTTCGTTCTAGATCTTATCGACTACGTGAGGAAGGATCTTGAGGTTGTTTATTGTAGATCTTGGTCATGTAGCTTGCTCGTCTAATAAAGGGAGTATCAATAACAAAAATGGAGTAAAAGGAAAGCTCTCGGGTCCTATCTCTACTACATGCTTGAGAGATGTCTTTAACTAGCTCCAACCTTTCCTTTTATCACATTAATAAATAATAAAAAAAAATAAAACTATCTCCAATCTTATCCCATCTTTATAGCTAGTGTAACTTTGAATGACGATCTAGTTATCTCCTGAGGTACAGATCCCTCTCTTCCTCCTTTCATTTGTTGAATAACTTTGTTTCTTAATGTATTTGGAATAATCCTTATATTATTCAGGTTTTATATTTTGTACAAAAGAATGATTTATATTTTTTCATGATATATGCTATTAAATTATGCAATAGCCACTAAATCTATACGATAAAAAAGAGATTTTAAGTGCTTTGAAAGCTGTGTGATATATATATATTTTGTAGGAAAGATACTATCCAAATTCTATTTAAAAAAAAAAAAAGGAAAGAGAGAAGGGGAGGGATATAATTGAGAAAATCTTGACCAGGCGGCTGCATGAAAAAGAACATATTTCAAATCACAATAAATTTTCTCTGTGTTTTTTTAAAAAATTATACAAAAGTCTTGTAAGAACTTGGGCCAAAGTCGATAGTCTATGTCAATTTAAACCCAAAATCAAAAAAAAAAAAAAAAAAAAAAAAAAAGGAAATTCATTCCTTGCTTGATTTAGTATGAAGCGTGTCGGGAAGATTGGTAAGGATGCTGTAGATGGGTGGAAGACGATTGAAAGAGTGTTGGGGTGTGTTGGACTTTCGAATTACCGGACTTATCCATTGTGAGACGAGGTTATCTTTTCCGAACCAACTTTTTAAATTTCTCTCTACATCACTTTTCATCGATCCGAAACCAAGCTCTTCGCTACCTTATTTTTTTTTAATCTCTGGTGATCGTAGGGTTGTTGAAGTCGAGCCTTTGCCATTCAGAGACTTTATCTTCCTTCATAACCTCCATCGTTCTTCTCAAGTCCGAGAGCTTTGAAACTGTTTGGCCCTTTATTGAGCACATCGGTTATATCTTGCCACATGTCAGACACCCTTGCCAATAAGTCCTTTTATCCTTTACTTATCTTGATCTTTGATATTATTTTTGTGGCCATAAGGGGTTGAGTGCTATCCATTTTTTTCTTTCAATTTTCTTATCAATGGCTGTTGGCTACGTTAGCTACACTGCCTCAAACCCCACTCCATCCTAGCTATGCTCTGGTAAGCAACCGTCTTGAACCCCCTTTTCTTTTTTTTTTTCTCCGTTCTCTGGGATCATGGAAGGCCTTGTTTGGATCGAACATTAAAAAAAAAAAAAGGGAAAGATAAAGAGAAAGAGTAGAAAGAGAAAGAGCAGAGAGAAGAGAAAGAGAAAGAGTAGAGAGATGAAGAGAAAGATAAAGAGGAGAGAGGTGAGGAGAGAGGAGAGAGAAAGAGGAGAGGGTGAAGAGTAGAGAGAAGAGAAGAGAAAGAGAGAGAAAAGAAAGAGTAAAATAAATAAATAAATATTTGGAAAGGAAGATCTAAATTTTGTGAAACCAATATTTTGATTGGGTGTTAATCATATGATATTTAGATTGTTTCTTTACTAATTAACTCGATCCCAATTGACTGGACTCAAATAGATATCTAGATCAGGTTTAAACCTAGGTTAGAACAAAAATATCTTTCTTATCATTTTTTTTCTTAGATTAGGAGTTAATTATATAAATAACTTATTTTTTTAGAGCTTTTATCGCCTTTAATAGTAAAGGAGTGCTGGATCTAAGGTTTAAGTCATGTGTTTTTGATAGAATCAATTTTTGATAAATTATCTCTATCCCTAATATATTTTACTATGTATGATCTGATTTAAATATTTAATTATTGTTATATTATTTTACTCATATAAGTATCTTACATGCTATACATGAACATGATTTAGTAAAATATTGAATTAAATATGCATGAATATTTGAAAATAGATTGTATTTCATTGCATCGAAAAATATGTTAATTATTGATTGTAGTGCTCTCTAGTCCGACTATGATTATACAAGTTAGGATTTAGTTTCATTTTGGACCTCTGGTGAGGTGATCACGGTATTTGACCGATGAATGATATATGTAGTCAGGAGCAGTTTCTTTTTCGATCTAGTTAGGCGGGGTGATTGCTGGCACATGTTGAGGATGCATGTTTTTTCATGTGATATCAGAGATAGTATCTTTTTTAGTCTCTAGTAGGGCGATTACTGGCATATAACCGATGAATGGTATGTGTAGTCAAGATCTAGTCTCTTTCGAGACTAGCCACGGGTGGATCACAGTCATAGTCAAAGATACTAAAAGAGCAGGAGTATAAGTGGATGATCATTCTTGGTTATTTTTTTAAAATATATTATTATCAAATGTGTATATTGAAAAATTTATAATCTAATATATTTCATTGGTTTTTGTTATATGGATAATCATTCAATTTATATTTCATGAATTAATAATTATGATTTACTGGGCTCGTGTAGTTCATTATATCTTTTTTTTTTTCAGATGCTATGGAATAGTCGGGACTTGGGATCATGCTATGAAAAGCTTAGGGATTGGATGAATTTTTGATGAATTTGATTTATGCATTATATTTAGTAGTTAAAAAGTTATATTCATTATTATTTTATTAATCATGGTATTTTGAATGATTTGAAAATTAAAAGGTTGGCTTTGCATATTTAATGGGATTAAAAGGATATGTGGCTGTCTGTAATATACCTGGCTCAGGTCTTGAGTTGGGATGTGATAAGTCTATTGTAATTATATGGGTATGGATAGATGCGACCTCCACTTTATTTGTAGTAACAATAAAATTTTTTATCACTAGTTCATGGGAAAAAAAAGGGTTGGATTTTGGAAAGTCCATTTGCATATACAAGCATTACTTTTTATTATTGGATTGCATTTGGGATTGTTGTCCATCTCAATTTAAATATAATCTAATGGTGCAGAAACGCATTCGCATGTGCGAACATTTTCACCATAATATAATTCAAAAAAATATATATATGTTTCTCATTTCTTGTTTACAAAGTATTTAAGTTGGTTCTTATGGCTGGAATTGGGCCGGTCCGGTTCGATGGGCTTTGGGCCGGTTCGAAATCGGGTCAGGTTTTGGATCAGTTTTTAAACAATCGGGCCGAGCTTCGGGCCTTAACATAGAGTCTAATCAATTTTCGGGTCGGGCTCGAGCATAACTTTGGCCTGGCCTGGATCGGTCCGAACCCGGCCCGCAAATAAGCCCGATCCAATTGGCTCAGACCGGCCTGAACCCATCCCTTTTTCTTCGATCTCCCATCTCCCTCTCTCAATCTCTCTCCATTCTCTCTCTCAGTCTTTCTCTCTCTTAGTCTCTTTTGGTTCCATCTCTCTCTCTCGGTCAGCCCCTCGATGGTCCCCTTGCACACGACGGTTGACGCCCCTCATACTCGATGGTCGACGGTCCCTCTCCGTTATCCGAGCTGCCTCCTCCGGTCTCGGCGCCCATACTCGATGACTCCACGGCTCGTCTCAGGCTTCGATTCGCCTCTTTCAGCCCCGGCTTGACCTTGCAGCCCCCCCTCTCGGCTCCGATTTGCCTCCTCCGGCTCCAGCGTCGGCACCTGATGCCCACCGTCCCCCATGGACCCTGCGGTCTGTCTCTGGCTTCGATTCGACTCCCTTGGCCTCGGTGACCCATCCGACATCCATTGCCCCTGGCACGACTTCGCGGCTCTCCCTGCTCGGCTTCGATTTGCCTCCTTCAACGGTCCGGCAAGTCGAGCAATCGCCAGTCGATGAGTTTTTCTTTTTGTTGTTGGGTTTGCATTCGGACCGGCCCGATCGGGCTCAGGCTTGGCTCGGGTCAGGCTTGAGCTTGAGGTTTTAAAAAACTTTAGGGTCTAAGCTCGGCCCCAAGTCCGAATTTTTTTTTTTTGGACCGGGCTTGGGTAGGATTGTGGCACGGTCTAGCCTGGTCCACTTTCAGCCCTACTGGTTCTTGCTTGTCATTTTAGGGAGTGAGGTGGTTTATACTTTTTTTTTTTTTTTGTATTTTTTTTTCCATGATCATGGACACAAAAACCGTGATCGCTTAGCCTACTTCAAGAAAAGTCAATTTCCTACACTTGAGGTTCCCAAGGCCATGCTTTGGTTATATCACACAAAAACTAGCAAACAACACTTTCTTTCCTCCACCATTAAGGTCAAGCTTTGGTTGTATCCACAAAAACTAGCAAACAAACACTCTCTTTCCATCACCATTAAACAAGCTTGGTTTGATCTTTACGCCATTCAGGCCTTTAGACAGCATCCAGGAGTTCTTAATTGTTCGTGGAAGTCTTTGCTGCAACTGTTATCTTCTTTTGCTGTAAGCCGTGGTGAAGATTTGAGTGGTCCAGTCCGGATAAGATCGGATAAGACTGAGAACAGTCGGGTCTTTTGCTGGAGTTGGACCTGGTACACCAGTCCAAAATGGATCATCGAGAGGTAGACTTATATTTGCATCGATATTAGGTTTGAAAACTTGGGATATACTTGGTTAGAGAAAGTTAAAACTATAAAATGGAAAATGAATCACTCTCATTTCAATTTCAATAGAGAATAGAAATGCTCTAATCCTCCACAGTTCAACCCGATTCCTTTCTACTATTTAAAACTCAAATTCCAATTTGGATTCTAATTCTGATCATGAACCAAATGTATCTATGATAATTTCAATGCTCGTCCCCATCAATTTCAATTCTAATTTTTGTCACCAAGCAAACATCGATCTATTCCTGACTTAACCATCATACAACATGGATATTTACGGAGCAATTGGACTTTTTAAAAAATAAAAATAAAAAAAATATTCATCGGTATTGCCGCTGGTCAACTTGCAATTGTTTGGCACAACCCCACTGGACCGGAGTGGACGGCAGGTTAGAAGATTAGGCTGGAAGTTTTCTCAACGCTGGGTGGCAACGTCACAAGCTCCATAAACGGGGCTACTTTCGTTGACTCCGCCTCCCCTGCCATTCCAAAGTCCTCACCAGTAGACCAAAACCTTGGGTGGAGTCCCCGTCCGAGCGAGTACTCGAAGAAAGAGTATACAAATAGATGATTATCTTGCCATTTGGATTAGATTGGCAATGGCCATCAACACAAAAGGATTTAAAATTTAAAGTAGAACAATGGTCGGTATATTATTATATAGCATTAGAAGGGGGCATAATTCTTTCTTGATTCTTTGGTTACGTGGATCGCCATGTTACATTTCGATGAAGAAAGCCTGGCACGAGGCGAATCTTGTGATCCCTTGAAGCCATGATTGTTGGCGAGGCCATGCTACGATGCCGGTTGTCTTCAACCATGTGCTTCGATTGTTGCTACCATCCAAGGGAGATTTAATTTGGACAGAACATGGAGAACGGTCCAGAGGGACAGAAGATGGGGGCACAGCATTTCTCTTTGTTTTGTGCCCCCCTCGAACCATTTAAATTGCCCAACCCAATTTAAATCGAATCAAATAGGATGATTTGATGATTTAACTTATTTGATTTAATTTAATAAAATAAAAAAAATTAAAATATTGATTCGATTATTGATTTACTGGTTAATGTAACATGCTAAAATTGAATCAAATTGATTAACCAATGTTATTATATATATATATATATAAAGGAGGTCTGATGTATTTTTATGAGATTCTCTAGATCGGCATGGTATAGTATGATGCAGCTTTCATGGAGCACTGGGTGTATCTTGAGCTATGCGGGAAGTTGCATTCGGTAGGATACATTTACTACCCTTTCAAGGATGGGGAATTGATTCTCATACTTGTGAACCAGTCCTTTATGTATCTTGGAAAAGAATCAGAGTTGGATTAGTTGGAGCTTAATTGGTATCATGTCGTCTCTCTTAAAGTCTAGAGGTCTCCTTCTCTTATCGATCCACTTTTTCATCTTGGAAGCTTTCTTTGGGTATGCCCATGCAATCTCAGCATTGCAGTGCCACTCTTAGGTCAGATGATAAGTCAACGGGCTATTTCCAGTGTACCTCACAATCACTGTATGCAGAGTGGAAGGTTGCTGTCCAGTGATGATTTCAAAGGGGCTCTTGTCTGATATAGAGCTCCGCTGCAAGTTATAAAAGAATTGGACTATGTTAAGCAGTTTCATCCAATCCCTTTGGTTGACACTTACAAAGTGCCTCAAATACTGCTCCAAGAAAGCATTTATTCTTTCTATCTGGCCATCAGTTTAAAGGTAGATACCAATGGAAAAGTATAACTTGTATCCCAATAGCTTAAAAAGTCCAGTTCAAAATCGTCCTAAGAACCTAGAATCTATGTCACTGATAATGTTTCGAGGGATATCCCAATACTTCATCACATGCTTTAAGAATAGTCGAGCTGCCTCCTCCACGGAGCAATGCAGGGGTGCTAGGATGAAGATGCCATACTTTAAGAATCGATACACCACCATTAGGATAGATCCACGCTCCCTCATTTTTGGCAAACTCGAAATGAAGTCCATAGAGATGCTCTCTCATGGCCGCTCCGGCATAGGCAAAGATTCAAGAAGGTTACCAGGTTTGCTTCGCTCCACTTTGTCCTATTGGCAAATGAGATACATCCGGACATAATCTTTCACATCCTCTTCCATCTTTGGCCAGTAGTACGCCCTCTCCAAGAGGGCAAGTGTTCGGTGCATTCCTGGATGACCAGTCCAAAGAGTGTCATGGCATTCCCGTAATAGTTCTCTTCTAAGGTTGTCCACTCGAGGCACATATATTCGATGCCTTTTTGTTAAAATGAGCCCATCATCAATCCAAAATTGTCGTGCCTTCCCTTCATCAAGAGCTTCTCAAGGTAATAGTTGTGGGATCTTTCAATAGCCCATCTCGAATCTTTGATAGTAAAGCTACTTGAACTTGGCCCACTCACCCTTGCTCTTCCACCTTTAGAGCGGCAAGCTCTGCCTTTCGCCTCAAGGCATCAGTCACATGGTTCATACGTCCTAGTTTATTTTCTAAGGTCATGTCAAATTTCGCTAGAAAGTCCTGCCAACGAGCCTATTTTGGAGACAGCTTCTTTTGTATTTGGAAGTAGTTGAGGGCCACGTTATCGGTCCGTACCATAAATCGTGATCCAAGAAGATAGTGCCTCCACACCCTTAGACAGGAACCACCGCTGTCATCTCCTTTTCATGAACAGTGTATTGCTTCTTCGTGTCATTCGGCTTTCGATTTTCAAATGCCACCGGATGGCCCTCCTGAACTAGGACTCCTCCAATTACAAAGTTTGGGGCATCAGTGTGAACTTCAAAGGGTAAGTTATGATCTGGAAGTCGTAGCACAAGCTTCTTCATTATTGTAGCTTTCAAGTCCTCGAAAGCTTCTTGGCACCTCAAAGACTAATCCTACGATTGATCCTTCTTCAATAGCTCCATTAGTATTGCAGTTCGATGAGAGTAACTTGTGATGAACCGTTTATAGTAGTTAACAAGTCCTAAGAAATTAATGTACCTAAAGTTCATAACACTATCCTCAATGTCCAGAACATAATTCTCATAAGCTAGGTTAACTAAATAACATCTTCACTTAATGAATAAATACAAATGTCACTTTCTAAGGGTACGAATAATATCTTATTATTTTGCTTAACAAAATAAGCTAATATAAAAGATGGTTAGCATTAAGATCGAACAAAAATAAATATTTTTTTAATAAAAGCTGAAACATACCTATCACTATCGAGTTATAAGCATTGGCATCCTGTGATGTATGCATAAACTCATCCTTGAGTTCTAGGCTTTTATTGCCTTTCTTCTTATTGTGATCTTGTTTGTTGCTTTTGTAGCACCTTTTTCTTATGGCAATATTTCGCTTGGTGATCATGCTACAAGCAATTTCCATGAAACCATTTACACTGATTCATATAGTGGGGCCCTCCACATTTATGATATTTGATTTTACTCTTTTATGAAGTTTTGTTATTCAAAGTATCATCATTAAACTTCTTAGATTTTATGCTAGTGTTATGGCCATCTTGTCCTTGATAATCTCCTGATCTGGTCCTTTTTTTTATTTTTTTCCTTTTTGCTTGAGCGATGTCCAAACCTTTTTCTATTATCAATGCTTTGTTAACGACCTCCTTATAAGTGGATAGTTTAAATGCATTCACCTATTATTGGATCTGACCTCTAAGTCTATTATCAAATTTTCTAGCCCGGATCCCTTCATCTGCTATCAATATCAGAACATATCTAGATAATTCTTCAATTTTTACTACATATTGAGAATTGTTATGCTAGCATATTCTAGACAATCAAACTCTCAAAATTTTTGAAATTGGATACTCCGAGGAAAGTATCCTTCATAAAAGACATTTCTAAAATCCTTCCAAATAAAAGGTACATTATTTGGTCTCAACTTCTCGAGTTCCATATCCCACTAGTCAGCTGCTTCATTTTGTAATATAAAAGTGGCAAAATTAACTTTTTCCTTCATGTGACATCTTAGGGCTTGAAACACTTTCTTCATTGCTTTCAACCAACCCTTAGCCTCCATAGGGTCAGAAGTTTTTTTGAATACTGATGGAGCATACTTCTTGAAGTCTATCAGTATGATTTGACGTGCTTGTTGTATCCCGATCCCCTGCTACCCTTGAAAAGCCCTTTGTTGTCGTTGCTACTATAGTAATTATTGTATAAACTGTTGTTGCTACCGTATGAGTTGTTGCTGTTGTTGCGCCTCTATTATCCTTATTATATCAATTCTAGTAGTGGCTTATTATTGTACCACTAATTGCATAAGCTAAGAGAGGCCAGCTTGTTCCCCAGATTGAGCCTCAGGTCCACTTAAGGTTCCCAATTCTATCATCCCATCTTCTGGAGTATTGTTCATGAGATCATGCAGTGTTCCTTGTCGGTGCATACCACTATCTAGTGAAGGTCCAGCATCTTCTTGTTGGTTTAAGGGCTCCAAGCATTTGAGCCATCAGCAAATCGTGTAGACCTCCTAGCATGCCTGCACCCACCTCCACACACCATGAGATCCTACATCGATCATTGTTAATATTCACATATCATCTAAGGCTATACATATATTATGCTATCTTATTCCAACCTAATGATCGACCCACACTCTCTTCCTGAACTTACGCCCTAGGATCCTACAATCTAAGCTCTGATACCACTTTGTCATGCTTCGAACTCAACATCGGGGTTGGCCACGCAACCGGCCGCACAAACCCTTGATATCGTTCTAGAGATCATGCTAGGCCTAAGGTATGCAAGAATATCATCATCTTCAGAAATTAAATTTAACTAACCAAATACCATTAAAATAAATTCATGACAACTAAATGATAACTTGTTCGATTACATTGGTATTAGAAATATAACTAATTAATCAATCTAAAAATATGCTGAAACTCAAATCCCATGCTTGACCCGGTCTATGCTATGCATCCTGTGACTCTGAAAGAAAAAAAGGTGAAGAGTAAGCTTTATAGCCCAATAAGAATTCATACATATCATACCATCATAATAAAATAATTCAGAAGTAATATGTAATGTCACAAAATACTATGATCATATTTAACAACATATATCATGTGATGCAAAATTTCATGTCATATATCTCTCATGATCATCATAAATCAGGTTTAATCATCTTAGAGTGCTAAACTTTGGACTACCATAATCATATTTTCGGCCCGTGGCAGGGCATCAATAGTTTCCATTTTCAATCTGTGGCGGGATATCAATAGTTTCATATTTTCGACCTGTGGCAGGGTATTAATGTTATTATATTTCTGGCCTATAGCGGGGCATCAATGATACTACACTTCCAATCTGTAGTGGGGCATCAATACATGGCTAGTCCAGTGCACCACCATTCATCATGCAATCTTAAAATCACTTTATGCTTGTTAACAAATTTTATACTGTTGCTGATCTCGCCGTCGTGGCCTGTAGCTTCAGAGCTGGTACCAGACTCGGACTGTCTCACCTCGAGGTCTCCGAGCTTCCGATCCTGCAAAACAAGGTCAGAAACCCTGGCCGGGGGTCCCGGCGAGGGAGCTCCGACGGTCAAGTTAGAAAACGACGAGATTGAACAGATTTCCTAAGGTGGGTCCCCGAAGGAGTCCCAGACTTAGAGAAGATCTTAACAAAAGAGGTCTTTTGAAGAGTGGAAATTGGGCCGAGCTCCTTCACCGAGCTTATGCCGAGGGACTCCCCTCTCGGGTCCCCGGATCCTACTCTTGGTGCATTTCTTTTTCCTAGCCTGTTTTTCTCTTACCTGGTTATCCGCTCTTCCCATCCTTTTATCCCATCACATTGCCTCCGGCCTCCCGCCCCCGGGAGGCTTTCTCTCTGCTTTCAGCTTTTCCTCTCTCCCTCTTTTTTTCCTTTCCCCTTCGGGTCCAGGAGCCCGGTGGCCTCCTTGTCTTGCTTGCTGAGCCCAGCGAGAAAAGGGGAGAGGGAGGACACCGGCCAGGCCTTGGGCCGAGCGTGAGCGCTCTCCTTCCCAGGTGTTGACGACGTTCGTTGCAGGCTCCTGTCTGCCAGGACTCCGCTCCTCGGTTGCTGAACCCGTCGGGCCGATGTAAACGAGGTTTCGTGCATCACTGCCGACCGTACCGGTGCTCCTCGCGAGGCACGGCGCGTGCTGCCCGAGTGGTGGTTTCGAAACTCGTGCTCCTCCTTCCCAGGGGCCTCACTACGTAGGGCCGGCTTCGGCCGAGGTGGACCCTTCCTGGGCGGACACCTGGCGGAGTGGCAAAGGAGCGCTCGACTTCGGTCGAGGTGGACCCGTATCCGGGTGCCATCTGGCAAAGGAGCAGGAAGGCCCGGCTCGACCTCGGCCGAGGTGGAACCGTCTCCGGGCGCCACCTGGCGAGGGAGCAAAGGGGGCCGCCGGCTTCGGCCGAGGTGGACCCCTCCTGGGCGGACACCTGGCGGAACGGCAGAGGAGTGCTCGACTTCGACCGAGGTGGACCCATATCCGGGTGCCATCTGGCGAAGGAGCAGGAAGGCCCGGCTCGACCTCGGCCGTGGTGGAACCATCTCCATGCGCCACCTGGCGAGGGAGCAAAGGGGGCCACCGGCTTCGGCCGAGGTGGACCCCTCCTGGGCGGACACCTGGCGGAGCGACAGAGGAGTGCTCGGCTTCGGCCGCGGTGGACCCGTGTCCGGGCGCCATCTAGCGAAGGAGCAGGAAGGCCCGGCTCGACCTCGACCGAGGTGGAACCATCTCCGGGCGCCACCTGGCGAGGGAGCAAGGGGCAGCCAGCTTCGGCCAAGGTGGACCCCTCCTGGGCGGACACCTGGCGGAGCGGCAGAGGAGAGTTCGACTTCGGCTGCGGTGGACCCGTGTCCGGGCGCCATCTGGCGAAGGAGCAGGAAGGCCCGGCTCGACCTCGGCCGAGGTGGAACCATCTCCGGGCGCCACCTGGCGAGGGAGCAAGGGGCAGTCGGCTTCGGCCGAGGTGGACCCCTCCTGGGCGGACACCTGGCGGAGCGGCAGAGGAGCGCTCGACTTCGGCCGAGGTGGACCCGTGTCCTGGTGCCATCTGGCGAAGGAGCAGGAAGGCCCGGCTCGACCTTGGTCGAGGTGGAACCATCTTCGGGCGCCACCTGGCGAGGGAGCAAGGGGCAGCCGGCTTCGGCCGAGGTGGACCCCTCCTGGGCGGACACCTGGCGGAGCGGCAGAGGAGCGCTCGAGTTCGGCCGAGGTGGACCCGTGTCCGTGTGCCATCTGGCGAAGGAGCAGGAAGGCCCGGCTCGACCTCGGTCGAGGTGGAACCATCTCCGGGCGCCACCTGGCGAGGGAGCAAGGGGCAGCCGGCTTCGGCCGAGGTGGACCCCTCCTGGGCGGACACCTGGCGGAGCGGCAGAGGAGCGCTCGACTTCGGCCGAGGTGGACCCGTGTCCGGGCGCCATCTGGCGAAGGAGCAGGAAGGCCCGGCTCGACCTCGGCCGAGGTGGAACCATCTCCGGGCGCCACCTGGCTAGGGAGCAAGGGGCAGCCGGCTTCGGCCGAGGTGGACCCCTCCTGGGCGGACACTTGGCGGAGTGGCAGAGGAGCGCCCGACTTCGACCATGGTGGACCCGTATCCGACCTCGCTCGCTGATCCCGTTCCTCGAAAATAACCCACGTGGTTCGGACCATGCCCGGCGGAACCTGTGACACGCCACGTCAGCGTAACGGCCATATCATATACCAAAATACACTTTTCTGTCCAATGAAATGCACATGAATACGGGAATTATCCAACCAAAATCAATAAAATATAAAATATATTTCATACAAAATCATATATGCTTAATATATGAATATATATAATAGATGACTACCAAATACCACATATACTTAATAAATAAGAATATAATATATAATTATCAAATCACATGGAGTAAAATCTTCGATGCACAAAATAGTTTTTATATAATTATGATACGGGATGCTAGATGGAGTTTTAAAACTTAGAACCTAGTAAATTAAAATGAACAATAATTCTACCTCATATCAGCAAGATATTGAGTTCGGCGAACACGGCTGTGGCCGAAGACCTGATAAGGCGACAGGTCCCGGACTTCGGTCCGGAAGGTGGGGCAGAGCCAAACTCGCCCATGCAATCACGGAGAACAGCCCGGCAAGCCGCACAGGGCTCGGATAAAGCCTGCGGCCCCGGGATTCAGTCCGGAAGGCAGGGCAGAGCCAAACTCGCCAACGCAATCACGGAGAACAGCCCGGCAAGCCGCGCAGGGCTCGGATAAAGCCTGCGGCCCCGAGGTTCAGTCCGGAGGTCCCGGACTTCGGTCCGGAAGTCGGGGCAGAGCCAAACTTGCCCATGCAATCACGGAGAACAGCCCGGCAAGCTGCGCAGGGCTCGGATAAAGCCTGCGGCCCCGGGGTTCAGTCAGGAGGTCCCGGACTTCGGTCCGAAAGGCGGGGCAGAGCCAAGCTCACCCATGCAGTTTCAGAGGACGAGCCAGCAAGCCACGCGGGGCTCGCGCAAAGCCTGCTCCACGGCGTCAAGTCCGGAAGTTCCGAACTTCGGTCTGGGTGGTGGGGCGGGACCCAGTCTGCCCGCGAGCTCAGCTCGGAGCACACCACAGGACTTAGTCCCGGAGCCCGAAACCAACATTCAGTTCCAAAAAAAAAAAAAAAAGAAGAAGAAAATAGAGAACGAAGTCGAGATCTGACGAATGAGAAATTTCATTAACTTGGAAATGGGATTACAGAGAAGGAGTCCCGACAGGCCGGGAGTCCCCAAAAAAAAGAAGAAAAAGAAATGCAAGGAAACCAAAAAAAAAAAAGGAGCAAAAGGAAGAAGTCCGCGGGGCTCGGGGGAGCTACTTGGGTGCGGTGGCATCATCCTCGGGCTGAGGTGCGCACTCTCCACCTGCGCCGTCGACGGGTGGCTGCTTGGGGGGCTGCTCTGGAGTTGCAGTCTCGTCGTCTGTTGCTGCTGGAGCCTCTCCACTAGGCTCCTGCCTCCTGCCACCGAGGACCACCCCGCTGAGGTCGAGCTCGGGGTAGAAGGAGCTCACCTTCTCCCGGCATACCTGGAATCCCTTCAAAAAGGAGTCCACGACAGCCTCCCGAACCTCTGCGATGTACTCCTCGGAGGCCCGGAACTTTGGGATGGCCTCATGCGCCTCCCGCTTCGACGCTTCCAGCAGCCCGTTGACGTAGGAGCTCTTCTCCTTGGCTGCGTTCAGCTCCTTTCGAACCTCCTCCATCCGGTGCTCCAGCGACCGGGACTGAGCTCAGAGGTGAGCCTTCTCCGCCGCGTCCTCCTCTGTGCGGCGCTGGCTCGAGATCCTCTCCTTGGATAGGGAGGTCTCCAACTCCTTGATGTGCCCTTCGGCGCGCACCAGGTCGGACCGGAGGACCTGGTTATTCCCCCATAGCTCGACCCCTTTCTCCATGAGGTCCTTCATGTCGGCTGCGAGCTTGCCGAGCTTTTCCTCCTTCTTGGCATCTTTCTTGGCATACCTTGCGAGGAAATTCCTCAGTAGCAGCACGTCGGTCTCGATCTGCGCCAGAAAAAAAAAGTTAGTCAGAATCCAACTGGAACTTTAAAAGGGAGGGCCCCGAGCTCGGGACTTACCGTGAAAAGCTGCGGAAGGATTCCGAGCAGGGCGTCGCTGTAATCCCGGTCGCCCCTCAGTCGGCGGTCCCGGGAGGTGCAGGCAAACTCCATGACCTTCTCTGTGAGGCCCTGATCGCGGATCATGGAGCATCGGCTGGTGAGATTTGATGGCGGGGTTGATGGGTCGGCAGCAGCAGAGGCGACCGTCCCCTCGCCGGGCAGAACGGTCGCCGACGGAGCAGCTAGAGCCACCACGGGTGCAGTCGGGGCGGTGGCTGAAGAAGACGCTGCCCGGGAGGGGGCTGGCCCCCCCTCTTCTACAACCCTGTCGAGGTCGACGATAGGGACGTCGGGCGCCCGGGCCCGAGGTGGCCTGGATGCGGGAGCTGCCGTCACTGGACCGGAGGTGGAGATCGGCACGGCTTCCCGGCTCGCCTCGGTACGAGCCCTCTTCGTCGCGGGCTCGTTTCCCTCGGCGACGTCCCTCTGAGCGGCGCCCTCCAACAGGTTCTCCAAAGAAAACTTCATACCTGAAAGGAAGTGGAGGTCAGTCGGGCCAGTTAAAAAGAAAAGAAGAGGGAGAAAGGGAGAGTACGAGGTAGAAAGGAAGCCCGAGCCTCACCCAGCTCCCGGATGGGACTGATTCCCGCCTCGAACAAGTTCTGCTCCGAGAGCAGAACATCGAGCGTCGGGACCGCATCGCTCAACAGCTGGGAGTATACCTCTTGGTCCGCCGGGTCGACTTGGGAGTTCCGGTTCGGAGATCGATCCAGTTCGCTCCAGGCCCAGTCGACGTCCTCGACCGAGATAAAGAAGAACCGGTTCTTCCAGCCCTTGATAGAGGAAGGGAAGTCGAACCTGAGGCACCTAGGCCGGGGTGAGATATACCACCAGCCATCATCGGTGGAATAGCGCTTCAGGGTGAAAATAGCCCTGAAGAGAGAGAAGCGGGCAACAAACCCTTAGAAGTGGCAGAAGACTATGAAGGCAAAGATGACCCGGATGGCATTTGGAGCCAACTTGGCCGGGACCAAGCGGTAGTGACTGAGAAAGGAGAGGAAGAAAGGATGCAGGGAGAACCGAAGACCCCCAAGGAGGTCGGTCATCGTTGAGACGTGATCGGAGGGACCAGTAGGAGAGATGGCCGGAGGAGGAAGAGAAGAAATCGGACGGGCGGAAACTACAGGAGGAGACCTAGGACCCATAGGGACGCCTATGGTTACACCCCCGGGCTGGTGCCGCCTGCGGATCTCGTCTGGGATCACCTCCCCTTCCGAGGAAGAAGGTGATGGAGTCCTCGGCCGGGATGGACCGGCCTCGTCCGGATTAGAAGAAACATGACGACAACGCGCCATGGGGAAGAAAGGGTGTGAAAAAAATTGCTAAGGCCGAGGGACGGAAGGAGGAAGAAGACGTGGGCACTCACCGAAATACTCTGTGCAAAAGGAGTGGCAACCCTGGAAGGTGAAGGATAGCCCACTGCAACCGCCAGCGGAGCGCAAGAAAGTGGAAGGACTTCGTTTCCGGAAAGTCCCCCTCCTTTTCAAATTCGATCGACAGCGGTCGTGCCCCACATTCCGTTCCGGACCACCTGATGGATGCCGCGTGGATGCACGCCCGACATCGATGCTTCGGTCCGATGGAAATTGCCTCCTTTTCGAAACGGCGCATTAATGGCCGCCGGAAGCGCGACGCGTGGCAACCTCTCATAGGACCTCGGGCATAACGAGGAGCGGCGACGAGGATCGTGACAATTATGGTGCGAGATTCTCGCCATCCCCATGTCATCTCCATATTAAATCCCCACGTTCCGAACCACGACGCCTTAGCAGAACGAGGGGATGGGGGGCAACTGATATGGCTATTACGCTGACGTGGCGTGTCACAGGTTCCGCCGTGCGTGGTCCGAACCATGTGGATTTTTTCGACGGAACTGGATCAGCGAGCGAGGTCGGATACGGGTCCACCTTGGCCGAAGTCGGGCGCTCCTATGCCGCTCCGCCAGGTGTCCGCCCAGGAGGGGTCCACCTCGGCCGAAGCCGGCTGCCCCTTGCTCCCTCGCCAGGTGGCGCCCAGAGATGGTTCCAGCTCGGCCGAGGTCGAGCCGGCCCTTCCTGCTCCTTCGCCAGATGGCGCCCGGACACAGGTCCACCTCGGCCGAAGTCGAGCGCTCCTCTGCCGCTCCGCCAGGTGTCCGCCCAAGAGGGCTCCATCTCGGCCGAAGCCGGCTGCCCCTTGCTTCCTTGCCAGGTGGCGCCCGGAGATGGTTCCACCTCGGCCGAGGTCGAGCCGGGCCTTCCAGCTCCTTCGCCAGATGGCACCCGGACACGGGTCCACCTCGGCCGAAGTCAAGCGCTCCTCTGCCGCTCCGCCAGGTGTCCGCCCAGGAGGGGTCGACCTCGGCCGAAGCCGGCTGCCCCTTGCTCCCTCGCCAGGTGGCGCCCGGAGATGGTTCCACCTCGGCCGAGGTCGAGCCGGGCCTTCCGGCTCCTTCGCCAGATGGCGCCCGGACACGGGTCCACCTTGGCCGAAGTCGAGCGCTCCTTTGCCGCTCCGCCAGGTGTCCGCCCAGGAGGGGTCCACCTTGGCCCAAGCCGGTTGCCCCTTGCTCCCTTGCCAGGTGGTGCCTGGAGATGGTTCCACCTCGACTGAGATCGAGCCGGGCCTTCCTGCTCCTTCGCTAGATGGCACCCGGACATGGGTCCACCTCGGTCGAAGTCGAGCGCTCCTCTGCCGCTCCGCCAGGTATCTGCCCAGGAGGGGTCCATCTCGGCCGAAGCTGGCTGCCCCTTGCTCCCTCGCCAGGTGGTGCCCGGAGATGGTTCCACCTCGGCCGAGGTCGAGCCGGGCCTTCCTGCTCCTTCGCCAGATGGCACCCGGACACGGGTCCACCTCGACCGAAGTCGAGCGCTCCTCTGCCGCTCCGCCAGGTGTCCGCCCAGGAGGGGTCCACCTCGGCCGAAGCCGGCTGCCCCTTGCTCCCTTGCCAGGTGGCGCCCGGAGATGGTTCCACCTCGGCCGAGGTCGAGCTAGGCCTTCCTGCTCCTTCGCCAGATAGCGCCCGGACACGGGTCCACCGCGGTCGAAGTCGAACGCTCCTCTGCCGCTCCGCCAGGTGTCTGCCCAGGAGGGGTCCACCTCGGTCGAAGCCGGCTGCCCCTTGCTCCCTCGCCAGGTGGCGCCCGGAGATGGTTCCACCTTGGCCGAGGTCGAGCCGGGCCTTCCTGCTTCTTCGCCAGATGGCGCCCGGACACGGGTCCACCGCGGCCGAAGCCGAGCACTCCTCTGCCGCTCCGCCAGGTATCCGCCCAGGAGGGGTCCACCTCGGCCGAAGCCGGCGGCCCCCTTTGCTCCCTCGCCAGGTGGTGCCCGGAGACAGTTCCACCACGGCCGAGGTCGAGTCGGGCCTTCCTGCTCCTTCGCGAGATGGCACCCGGATACGGGTCCACCTCGGCCGAAGTCGAGCGCTCCTCTGCCGCTCCGCCAGGTGTCCGCCCAGGAGGGGTCCACCTCGGCCGAAGCCGGCGGCTCCCTTTGCTCCCTCGCCAGGTGGCTCCCGGAGACGGTTCCACCTCGGTCGAGGTCGAGCCACGCCTTTCTGCTCCTTCGCCAGATGGCACCCGGATACGGGTCCACCTCGGTCGAAGTCGAGCGCTCCTCTGCCACTCCGCCAGGTGTCCGCCCAGGAATGGTCCACCTCGGCCGAAGCCGGCCCTGCGTAGTGAGGCCCTGTGAAGCAGGAGCACGAGTTTCGAAACCACCACTCGGGCAGCGCGCGTCGTGCCTCGCGAGGAGCACCGGTACGGTCGGTAGTGACGCGCGAAACCTCGTTTACATCGGTCCGACGGGTTCCGCAACCGAGGAGCGGAGTCCTGGCAGACAGGAGCCAGCAATGAACGTCGTCAACGCCTGGGAAGGAGAGCGCTCACGCTCGGCCCAAGGCCTGGCCAGTGTCCTTCCTCTCCCCTTTTCTCGCTGGGCTCAGCAAGCAAGACTAGGAGGCCATCGGGCTCCTGGACCCAAAGGGGAAAGGAAAAAAAGAGGGAGAGAGGAAAAGGTGAAAGCGGAGAGGAAGCCTCCCGGGGGCGGGAGGCCGGAGGCAATGTGATGGGATAAAAGGATGGGAAGAGCGGATAACCAGGTAAGGGAAAAACAGGCTGGGATAAAGAAAGGCACCAAGAGTAGGATCTGGGGACCCGAGAGGGGAGTCCCTCGGCGTAAGCTCGGTGAAGGAGCTCGGCCCAATTTCCACTCTTCAAAAGACCTCTTTTGTTAAGATCTTCTCTAAGTCTGGGACTCCTTCGGGGACCCACCTTAGGGAATCTGTTCCATCTCGTCGTTTTCTAACTTGACCGTCGGAGCT
The DNA here is from genome assembly GCA_021397845.1 of Areca catechu. Lineage (NCBI taxonomy): Eukaryota > Viridiplantae > Streptophyta > Magnoliopsida > Arecales > Arecaceae > Areca > Areca catechu. The sequence continues at coordinate 86,106,322 of CM038048.1, read as the reverse complement.
CCGTCGCCGGGACCCCCGGCCAGGGTTTCTGACCTTGTTTTGCAGGATCGGAAGCTCGGAGACCTCGAGGTGAGATAGTCCAAGTCCGATACCAGCTCTGAAGCTACAGGCCACGGCGGCGAGATTGGCAACAACTCTAATTACAGGATTCATGGACTCATGCTAAAATTAAAGGACTCATGGAATCATGCTGAAAGTAACACAAAGTTGAAACCAAAATCAGAGTTTGGTTTATTCACTTGCAATCCATAAGTAGCTTGGGTTGATCTGGTTTGCTTGAAGTCTCTTATGAACTCTAGTGCCCACATCAATTAGATGATCGATGTCCAAAAATTTTTACCTGTACTAGTGACAGATTTAATACATTAGATATCAATCTGCACTTGGATCCTGACCTAGGTGCTAGAAAATTTGCTCGACATTTCCCTATCTAGAAAATGTCCTCCTATAATAATAATCTTAATATTAATAATTAATTTTATTATATAGTAATTATAAATCTAAAATTTTTTATCCAGATTTCATCAGCGATCTACCTACTAATCTCTAGACCTAATTTCATAATTTTCTAAATCCTTGAAAAGAAAAACTTTTAGTTCTCCCTTTTCAAAAATTTATTTATTTATTTTATTATTTATTTTTCTCTTTTTCCACTTCTCTTTCTCTCTCCTCTTCTCTTCTCCCTTCCTCTCTCCTTTTTCTTTTTTATTCTTCTCTCTCTTCCTCTCTTTCTCTCTCTTTTTTTTTTCTTTTTTTTTTTCTTTTCTTCTCTTACCTTTTTTTTTTTTTTTTTTCTAGTTATCTTCCTCTCTCTTGGCTCGGCCCAAATGGCTTCCCATGATCCAGAAAAGATGAGTAGAGAAAGGGCAGCGTCCACCGGAGCATGACCAGATGGAGCACGGGTGGTGTCGGGCACAATTGCCATGGCCGGCTCGACCATCGGCAAGAAATCGGAAGAAGAATAATAGGGCTCCACCTCCTTACCGCTATAACCTAATAATCAAAAGTCGAGAGAGAAGGAAGCTTACTAGCAACGGTCCAGGTGGTGGGTCGGTCATCGGAGAGGGAGAAGAAATTTGATAGGGTCTCGGTCTTGGTCCGATTGGAAGCGATAAGGAGCGTGTTTTAAAGCAATATATATATATATATATATATATATATATATATATATATATATATATATATATATATATATATATATATATATATAGAGAACATAACGTCATCGCATGATGAGTCTGGTCAGCCGATCCAGATCCTTGCCGAACCCTGCTGCTCTGCCTGCCTTCTCCTACCCAACCCAATTATGGCCTTTATTCTGCACTTTCTAGCCACGTTTTTTGCTCGGTCAACAGAGTGGACAGGGCCCCTGTTGCTATTACACATAACAACATGGATTAGATCATAATATATATATTTTTTTATTAACCTGTACCGTGACATTATGTTAGTAAAAGTGATCCTGTAGGGCCGACCACTAGAAGAAAGGGAAGTCGAGAAAATTGAAAGAACGAGGCATTATGTGAATGGTCCCACCATTGCAAAGGCTATTGGTGTCCATAAAGTATAAGCTTGTGGTCGTGGTTGTGGTAGTGGGTGATGAGCACATAGCACTCCTTACGGCGATTGTCTCCCAGCTCGACACGTGGGGACTTGTCCCTCGTAGCTTTATCTGTAGTCAAATTGAGAGGGAATTCCATCATTGTAGGAGTCCAACATTAGCTTGATGCTTGTCTTTTAGCTGCAAGAAAGGGAAAGATAGAATATTTTGATTTTTTTTTTTTTTTACCCCTTTTATTACCTAGTTTATGCTTTAAATAATTTAAAAAATATATATTTTTTAGAGAAAAATACAATAAAAATATATCCAGTTTGTTGAAAACAAGCTATCTTGAAGATCGAAAAACAAACATGATAACCTTACACATTGATATATTATAATTATTCTATAACTTGATCGAACATTCTTTCTTTACAACTTTTCACAAAAATATATAATACTATTATTATTATTGTTGTTATTACTGATGCTATTGTTATTGTTATTGTTATTATATTATTATTATTATTATTATTATTATTATTATTATAATAGAGACATTTATCTGAAGTTTATTTAAAATTATTAAAGATAAATTTATTTGAATTTTTATTTGCTAGAAACATTTTTGTTCTAAAATAACTCCATCATGTTACTAATATCCGATGATATGCTATCACCAAGAATAAATGCAATGATGCTATCATTGCACAATAAAATGATGCTATTATCGAAATTATCATTAGATGAGATTTTGCAACACTAAATAAGGTGATCATATCATATCACTGGAATGATGTAAAATACCATTCCTTACCGAACAGAACTATAATGTAACACTTTCAAAAATAAAGAATTATTCATTTAATGATCTCGGCATTCCAGAACATATAGGGAGACAAAATGATGGAGTAATTCAGCAAAGTCGGAGGTGCTAAAACCAAAAAATTTTAAAGGTAGAATGAAATTGTTATAAGGATAACTGGATATAGATACGATAAAAATAGCCTTGCACAGAAAATTTATAGTGCTGATGAAGCCATTCTTTGGATTAATATGATGATAATTATCCCATTGAGGCAAACAGGACTGTATCACTAGCAGATGTCAAATAGATATAGGAGCATCACCCAATTTTTGTCCTTTATCTACCATCTATTAGATCTATCATGCCAAAGAGCAAAGGTCTGGCACCAATGTACATAACTATATGTGATAGGACTAAGTGACCCTGTAGGGGAGAGTAGTTACCTTTGAACATAGGGGTGCTAATCTATTCACCAAGTCTGTTGAGTTCTGCACAGTGGATCATGCTACAAGTTCCTGAAGAATATGGTTAATATATATTTTGCAAGAAATAATGATTGATCTTCTATCATAATATCGTTCATTGAATCATGCAATGTATAAATCTCAAAGCGTTCTGAACTTTTTCTTTCATCTATCTACATAGATATCTAAGCAATCATTGCATGATTGAATAGTGAGCGTAGCCAATAAATAGAACTATTACCGTAAACATAGCAAACTTATTGAAACATTTTTGTGGCTCATGGGACATTGGCATGATATAACCTATGTTAGTTTAACAAGTCAATATATGTGCTCCAAGAACCACTCATATGGAAGCACTGTTGAGAATTCTCATATATCTAAAAAGAAAAATATTTATCGCTAAGACGGTAGCCCAGTTGGTATAGGTCTTGTCTCACTACTAACCGGTCGCTGGTTTGAGGAAGGATCCTTACAGTTGACCTACTCATATTTAGGTGGAGAAAGCTTGTACAAATCCGAGCAGCTTACATCGAATATTACCTAATATGACCTACTCATCTTTAGGTGAGGAAAGCTTGTACAAATTCGAGCAGCTTATATCGAATATTATCTAGTAGGTTGGGGACCTGTTGGGGTAGCTACATCAGTATTTATCCCCTCTACCCCTTTTGCTTTATCAAAATAAAAGGAAAAATATTTCAAATGAAAAGGAATGGTGTAGCTACATCAGTATTTATCCCCTCTACCCCTTTTGCTTTATCAAAAAAAAAGGAAAAATATTTCAAATGAAAAGGAATGGTGTACTTGATTTTATATCTTTGTTTGCAACAAGCTAACTACTTAGAAAAACAATAGTACTCATTCTCTAGTAGAAGGAGAATTGTGTGACATGCCTTCTATTGAATGTAAATAATTCAAATGAGGAGTTTGATTAGAGATTTGGAAGTCAAGTAGCTTTTACCAATGAAGATGTTTTGAAATAATAAGGTGGCTATTGTTGAGAATGTTTTGAGTTTACAAGTACTAGAATATCAAGTTCAAATCAACTTAATTAGGATGCCAGTTCAAGCCCTAATCGACTTGGGACACTAGTTATATATTAATTTAATATGATTATTCTAGGAACATCATTTCGAGTATTTCGAGTCAAAATCAACTCTATTATATATATCTCTTATAACCCTAAAAGAAGAGACCTATTGAGCATTATAAAGATTGGGTGTATTGGGAGTTTAAGTTTGTCAGGAAATCTTATACCCTATAATATCCAAAAAAATTTTATAATGAAAATTTTATGAATGTAGGTCAATAGACTGAACTATATAAATACCATGGGCCCTTGTTCTTTTCCTTCTTGTTTTGTCATTTCTCCCTGCTTGTTGGAATAGCTACTCATCTTGTTCCTAATCTAGTATTTCACAAATAAACAAAGCATATTGAAATTATTACTATCACTATTTCAGCAAGAAGGTTCAATCAAAAATAATTAGCACTTGGCATATACACAACAATGATCAACTAGGAGATGTAGATAGAAGGTTAATAAAAGGATAAGTTTCATCACTTTTTTTTAAGTAGGGGACATCAAATCTTGGTGCACCAGCTTGAGTGGCAACCTTGGAACTAATCAATAGATGGAAAACTTGTATTGGAAATTGCACAATAGAAGGAAATTCTGCAGCATGATTTATTGTTTTGTGAGATCATGGAATTTATGGAAAACATATGGTAGAGTGTGATTGATTATCCAGGCCTTGTCATTTTTTTTTAAATTTTTTCTTATTTATGTACCATTACCCTATGGGATATACCTTGTACAGCTCAATCAATAAAAATAAAAAAGGATAGTTTTACCCAAAAAATAAAAAAAAAAAAAAGGATAGAGTGGATTAAAGAAATTTTCATAACAAACATAGGCATAAGCATTCCTATCATGGGTGTAGGTCACATTGATTGAAGCAAGTAAATCAATTTGTCCATCTTTTTTTTTTTTTTTTATAACACACCCACAATTATCGAAATATCATATAACAACTTACCTTATCACTTTTTGCAAACCAACCATAAAATATCTACTTAAATTACAAATACATCCTTCTATTAGCCCACCTTCATCTTAACCACCATTCTTCTGCCCTTACTCTTGTTACAGTTTCCACCACATTTAAGAAAATAGCCATCCACTGATCTATAAGAGTCAAGCTAATACAAGGTATTTTTTGTAAAAATTGATATCTGCTAGATCAATTTGAAAATAATGATAAGGGGGAAGATATATAATTTGGATAAGATCTTAGATTTAATTTTTGAAGAAATTTTTTTTTTTTTTTGTATTTTCTTTTTCTTACCACCACTTATGAAACCTAGGATACTGCCCACTAGTTTATGATGTTAGATTTCTACAGGATTACTCAATACTATTGAATAACATAATTCTTCAATTAAAATCATGATAAACATGTATATTAGTACATGAACATGGCAAGTAGGGATATTTTTCACTCTAGCAAGTGTAACTAATTTAAAAGAACTTGATCCAATCAAAATCAAAATAATTTCAATTTGGTTATGAGAGCAGAAAACACTATCTTTTTGTGTCACCTAATTCAAATATCAAAAAAATAATAGTATCAACGTTTAGAATCAAAATCTCTCTTGTAGAGGGGGGGATGTGTGCACCTGATAGCAAAAAATCTTGGCTCTCGATTCTAAAAATTATATTTATAACCACAATATTCTGTGATATTCAATTTTTTTTTTAAAGATTATTTTTGCATGTTGTTGATTGACAATTTTTGTCATAGATTTTTGTTAATGCCTACATTTTATTGTATTTTTCAATTTTCTTATATAATATGCTTGTTGTTTGATTAACTTACCTATCCTATACATGTTCCTCTATCATCATGTATGGATTATCATTGGCACAAAAATCCGATAGAAAAAATAAGTTAAACCTTAAACCCAATCAATGTCAACCCGAGTAAACTGTGGTGCTTATGGTTAGATTTTGTAGACCATGTACTAAGTAAATTTTGGATACGTATGCAAGATCAAATAATCGAAACAATATATTTTATCTAAGTTATTCTGGATGAGGTCATGGATCATTGCATCACTCGTATCACCAAATTTAAGATATCTTCAATTTGGCAGTATGCAAAAGAGGAATGTTTTTTTTTTTTTTTTCCTTAATAATGAAGCATTTTCATTTATTGAAGGCTAGGTTGAGACCTAGTCTTTGCTATAGAAATTTGGCAATATACAAAAGAGAAATATTTTTTTGTTAGTGAAGAAGCACTTTCATTTATTGAAGGCTAAGTCGAGACCTAGCCTTTGCTATAGAAAAGACTAGGTTGAGACCTAGTCTTTGCTATAGAAAAAATAACAAAGGCAGCATGCTCTTAGACATCAGCTACTTTTCTCATTACAAATGAAGATACCTTGTGTTTTAAATTTTTTGATAACACCATAGACAGACTTATTGCTTTCTAATTCTTTCATTCTCATAGAAGGAGACCGCTGGAACTTGTAATTAAACAAATTGTAGCATGATCTAATTCTTTGAAGTATGTTATACGTAATACTTTTCATTTGTCGAAAATGAAATTGAGGGATTCTGTTGAGACCTAATCTTTGCTAAAATAAATCTAAAAGGCAACATGATCTTAGACATATAAACAAAGACCTAATATTTGTTAAAATAAATAAAAAAGGCATCAGCTAGGTTACCTCATTAGAAATGAAGATGTCCTGTATTTTTAAACTTTGATAACACCCTAATCAAACTCATTCATTGTTTTCTAAGATTTCATGGAAAGAACTGTTAATTATTCAAGTTGTCAGAATTATCTGCATCATGATTCGGTTTTTGCTAAGCTTAATTTTGTGATACTGCAACTTGTTCTCTTTGAAGTTTCAACTTTTAGTGACACAAGGATCACATATTATTGATAACATTGACTAGTAATTTGGAAAAGAGTATACTCCAATGTCAGACAACATATATAAAATATCCTTAGCAAGAATTGTATAAGATTATATATGTATCATCAGCAAGTTGGCACAGCTAAATCTCATCAAAGTGGGTGGTGTGTGTATATATATATATATATGCAAAACTGGCACATTTAACTTCATTTTTTATGTCAGAATTTTCAAAGCTACTAAGATGACTTAAATTTTTGAATGGTGCTATGGTTTTGGACTTGAATGGAAGAAAAGAGAATTGAGTTCATACAATGATAACGAGTGCTATGAAGATTGATTGACCTGGCTCCATGCATGGGAGTCATCAGAACTTCAGAATGAAGCAAAGAGAGGCCATTTTAAGTGTGAACCAGCCCCATGTAACAATTAAAAAAAAAAAAAAATTTGAGGTGCGATGTAACGTTCAAATTTTGACCAGGGCACAAGTGCACACGCTTTCTTTTTAACTTGGACTAGCTTTCTTGACTCACCTATCTATGAGTGAGCAAGTTTGGGTCATAAGAGGACTGCTTCAAACTCAAGGGCACTTCAATCTGAAGGACATGTTGACAGGTAGACTGAGAAGGCTGAGCTGCCACTTGTTTTGTCTTTGTTGATAAGAGAGGGAGATGACACAAAAAAAAGAAAAAAAAATCAGGAGGGAAGGAAGGAAGAAGAGAGGTTAAGGATGAGAGAGAGAGAGATAGAGTCAATGAAAAATATTTTAGATCCACCGAGTCAATGAATTGGATTCAGTAATAATTCAAATCCAATCAAGAGCATGTTTGGTTCGTAGTCAGTATCGGAATTACGATAGAAATTAAAATGGTTATATCCTAGAGATACTTGGTTCACGATGAAAATTGGAAATGAAATTAAAATAATATTTGAATCCTAGAGGAGCTTAGAAATTGGATTTCAGAGATTGGGATATATTTCCATCTTTCTTTCGAGTTGGAATGGAAATAGAACTTCCTCTAATCAAATAACTAGAATGGGATCGCTCATTCCAACTTTTCTCAACCAAACATGTGTAACATCCCACATAAACAAAAAAAAAAAAAACCTAGCCGGCTCAGACCATGCGTGCGGGTCAGCGCGCGGCCCAGGCGCGAGCCTGAGGGAGCGCGCGGGTGTGAGCAAACGAGGTAGAGAGCGAGCGCGACACGCGGCGTGAGTGCGGGGCGGGACGCGGGTAACGTGCGGGCAAGCACGCGAGGTGCGGCCCGACCCGTTGCAGGCGCCCGCGGGGGCGTGGGCTCGGCCCAATCGCAAGCGGCGCACCATGAGGGCATTTCCCACCTGTTTCCCAGCGTTTCCTTATTGGTTTCTCGCGGCTCACAGTGGTCCACAGCATTTCTGTGCGATCTGGACCGTCCGATCGCTTGATCAAATGGCTAGGATGAATCTGAGGGAGTTTAGGCTTGATCAGAGATTTTTGGATTCGGATTTTGATGCGGTTTGAGGCGTTGATCTTAGATCTAACGGCCTGGAAGGTTTTTAATGGTTTTAGGGACTTTCTGAGAAGAGCTTGATATGATTTTGGATTAGTTCTTTTTCTTGGGACGTCGACAAAAAGTAGTGAAGAGCCTGCAGAGAGCCAGAAGAGAGAGAAAGAGAAGGAAAAAAAGAGGAGAGAGGAAGAAGAGAAAGAAAAGAAGAAGAGAGAAGGGGAGAAGAAAGGGATCTTGGTTTGGAAGAAGAGGAAGGTTGTCATGCTATGATGGCATGGAATAGCGATCAGTTTTGGAGATATCTTGAAATTTGGGATGGAGAGAGAAAGATGAGAGATAAAGATGAGAGAAAAGATGAGGAAAGAGAAAATCAGGGAGAACCTTCTTCAAAATTTGTGAAACTAGAATTTGGTTTGAATGAATTTATTTATTATTGTAGGAGATCAGCCTTTTGAGCAGGAAGGTGTTGGACGAATTTCGGGTATAGATTGATACCGGATATTTGGGGTTAGCGATTGAAGGTAAGGATTCTAGACATGATCACCAGTTTTACATATTGTTTTACATGACATGGTTTTGATCCGAGTACATGAGCATTGGCATTCATGATTTATTGTTGCATGGTGTAGTTGAGTTTTTATGAAGGACAATATAATTATGGTTATTATTTTATATTTCTGGATACTGTGTTTATCGAACAAAAATTACTTTTGATGGTTTGGATTGTGATGCCGGTCATTGAGAAGTTTGAGATTTCAGGTTTAACATCGTGATACGATTTGATAAGATGATGTGGATGGTTAAAGTGATAACGGTGTTTGGACTAGTCATAGATCTGAAGTTGTCGGAGCCACGGGCTTCGTACGAAGAATAGCCGACCATGGGTATATAAAATATGGGACAGCCAGAGTCACGGGCTTTGTACGTGAGCTAGCCTGGCCACGGGCTTAGAATACATGGTTGATAATGTGGTTGCCAGTCATGGGCGTCGCATGACAATGGCTAGTCCAGAACCCTAAAGAAGAGGAAAAGTTAATGAAAACATATAAAGGAAATATAATGTTACGAAAGGTTTTGATATGTGATTGGTTTTTGGATTGCGAGATCGAAAAATTTATCGTTTTCCGTTATATGATTATGATTTTACTGCTTTCAATTTCGATATTAATACTGGGGTGATCGTAAAGGAACCTTACTGGGCTGTAGAGCTCATAACCCTACTTTCTTCTTTCACAGAGTCATGCAGATATTCAGGCTTGGTGATGAATAAGATTTTTTTTAGATAAATGACTCTTGTATACCTAGGCCTTGCATGATCTCTAGGATAAAATCTAGGATCGGTACGGCTGGTCGCGTAGCCGATTCCGTTGCTGGATTCGAAGTATGACAATATATCCTAAATATATTTAGATTCTTTGTTCAATCAAATCTATATTTAGATCCGATGCAAAAGAACAAAACTAGGCTAAAAATGTTCGGCTTAAAAAGTAGTTAATAATAATAAAACAGGAAATAAGGAGGATGTACCAGGGTTGAGGGAGTTCTTTAAACTTCGAAAAACTATCTCAAAAATTATTTTTATTTATTTAAATGAGTTATACTTTATATCCCGGCCCAATTTATTGATTAAAAAAAAATTAAGATGAACTTGGACCTATTCATGCAAAGTCATTAGCCAAATTAATCCATTTGTAGACCTACTCATTGGTTGAAAGCCTGGATCATATCATCTCTTCAAGTCCCCAAAGACAATGTTCCCTGATCAATTATAGCTTGTGACAGAGTTGATGGGTACGTAGCATCGTCTTTATTATTTCTCCGCTTACAAAGCTCCAAACATTTCACCAATTTGAACTGTCAGCAAGATATGTAGCATGATACATGCCACCGTGACTTTTCTTGCAAGATTACCATGATATTTTATCAGCCACCGCAACAAGCATGACCGATAACATTTTCAAGTCAAGCCACCAAATGGAAGAATAACATTTTCATCGCGTCCATCATCTTCTTCATGATATTTGACAATTTCTTGGTCCACTGATGATTGCATCGGTTCGGCATGTCTATAGGAAGACAAATAGTACAGCCGACTGGATTGCCTCGTTTGTAACCGAGCACTTGGATGACTGGTCATGGCACCTGATGATGATATTTTTCTACCCCTCCAAGACTTACTGTCTCTTGATCTTCAGACTACTATCACATAAAAATAGTATGATCGTCCACCTATATAAAAAATAATAGTAATAATAATAATAATTCCAAGTCAAGACATCAAATGAAAGACAACCAACTCTTCTTTTTTTTTTCTTTTTTTTTTTTTTTTTTTTTTTTTTTTTGGTGATAAGCCCCATGTCCTACCTTCCTCGACACTAAATAATGAAGCCGTCTAAGAATCTTGCACGACTCAACCATTGAAGTTTCCTTGCAATTGGATCACTTGGGAGTGGATTGTTCTTTGGTGAAGCCATGTCAACTCAAAATTATTCACCCTTCCATCGAAGGATCAAACACGAGCTCTTCCTACTTCAAAACAATACTGATATGGGAACTCCATGAATATTCTTATACTCCCTAAGACATGCATGCAGTCAACTTTTTGTTTGAGTAATAATTTTTAATTGTTTTGGACAATATATGTTCGAGCAACACTCTAGGATCCATTTGGTTATAATATATCAAGTTATGGAATAATCTGATAATTTTTAGAAATTATTTATTTAAAAAATAATTGTAGAGAGAAATAACTTTTATCATTTGTTTGATTGATAATTTTTTTTTTTTCGAAAAATGATATTGAAAAAAATTAATATGTTTGGTCGGAGATAATCCTCTATATGTATGCATAGGAATATAACCAAATTTATAATTATGCCTTTTTAAAAAAATATATATTTTTTGATATCGAGATAGTATTGTTATCTTCAATCAATTTTTATATAATAATTGTAATGACATGACTCTTTGTATAAGCTATTTATATTTTAATTGTTTTGCAAAAGTTTTATATTAAATGAATCGAAAAGATATCAAAACAAATTCGGTGATCATAAATATACTTTATCGGAGATATTTTTGTCAGGTATAAACCACCATCCATCAAGAATTTATCAAATATCATATTTGTTTTATCTTCTCTTTTCAAAAAAAAAAAAAAAAAAAAGGATGAAACCTATCAATTTTTTTGATCATATCTTTCTTCAACTTTTTATAACAAACATGATAATTTAATATGGAATTTATTTTTTCATACCAGGTTACCTTTCAATCAAATGGATCCTTAAAGTATGTTTGATAAGGGGAGTTGGACTCTGGATCGAAAATAAGAATGAGCAATCCCATTTCAACTGTTTAGTTGGAAGAAATGTGAATGCCGGAATTTTTCAAAATCCAATTTCTTCTTTTTGTATTTGAATTAAATTTTGATTCATAAACCAAATGCAACAAGGGAGATGATCATTCCAATTTTCTATTGCAATCTATTTTGATTATAATCAAATGCATGAGCGAAAGATGAAGAGAGAGTCCAATGTTTGAATAATGGTAGTGTTTTGGGTAAATGGGTAGGCTGAGCTTGGAAGGCTCGATGCTGGAGAAAGGAAAGGGTTTGGGGACGGAATAAGTCCATTGGGACTCCAAGCCAAACTACGACCCGTAAATAGAATCCAGGATAAAGTTGGATGGACTTGGTCAGTCCAGCGCGTTACGGTTGCTTGCCGGCCGTACCCGTGAACGAGTACTCCATCATCCGTGTCCTTGGACCGACGTTTAACGTCAGAGCTATTTTCTTATCGCATGAGCAACCATGCGGCCATGGCTGTCTGATTTTTTTTATTATATTTGAGAGTAAATAATTCAATGATAATTTAATAGAATGTTATTACATTATCATATTCGATATATTTTTCGAGATAGCAATCTGACAGGTCTTCCTCTCTCTTATAATATAATATAATAAATTATTTTATATTTTATATTAATTTTTTTAAAAAAAATATATATACTAAATAAATTTAATATAAAAATTTTATATATTAAATATATTAAATAAATATATTAAATTTGTATATATTATATTATTAAATTTAATATGATATATTAATATTATATATAAATATTTATTTATTTATTTATTTAATATAAATAAACTAAATTATATTAAATATATTATATTATATATAATGTAATATAATATATTATTATATATCATAAGATTTAATATATAATTTATATTATGTTATATTATAATAATATATAATATAATATTTTATAATATTGCAAAATAAAATAAAATATATTAATATAAATATATTATATATTTAATATATAAATTTTTTATATTAAATTTATTTAGTATAATTTTTAGACTTTAATGTAAAATATAAAATATTTTATATTTAACATAATTTGTAATATAAAATGTTAAAAAAATATATTTTAGATAAATATATAAAATATTAAAAATATATTATTTATTATTTATAAATAAAATATAGACTTAGTTTTAGGATATTTTAGAAATATAATTTTATATTATGCAATATTACATATATGTACTAAATACAATAATCTATGTTACTGGTAATATACATTACCATTCAGGATTGCCTGGCAATGCACTAAAGACAATCTTAAGGATTTGGTTATAATATATTAGATTACATAATAATTTGATATTTTTTAAAAATTATTTATCTAAAAATAATTATCAAAAATAATTTTATGATATTTGATTGGTGAGATTTTAAAAAAAATTATTAAAAAAAGATTACGATGTTTGATTAGAGATAATCCTATATAACAATATGGTATAATTTATAATATATCCACCAATAAGAAAATATTATCAAGATAGCATTATCACTTTTAATTAAATTTATATAATGATTATAATCACATAACCTTTTATATAATATTGTTTATATTTTAATTATTTTATAAAAAATTTTTATTAAATGAATTTAGAAAGATATTAAAATAAATTCAATGATAATAAATATACTTTATTAAAAATATTTTTATGAAGAATGGATAACCATCACTTAAAAATTTACTAAATACTAACCTTTTATAATATTTATTTTACTTTCTTTCTCCAGAAAATAAGTATGGAGCTAATTATTTTTTTTACTATCTTTCTTTCACATTTTATACATATTATTGTATCTCTCCAAGCTAGATAAGTTAGACGTGATGAGATGGCAATAGGTGCTCGAGGATCTAGAAGTCCTTTGGAAGAATAGCCAATGACTTTCAGCATAAACTTGAGTAGCACTTGGACCTACTAAAGAAGTCCTCTATATTAAAAAAATTGGTAGGATTTCTCTAATAGAAAACCCTTCGATGCTTAAATTAGCTTAAAGAGGAAGAACAATGAGAAGAAAATAAAAAGAGAGTGTGTGCGAGAAAGTTTTCTAGAGTTTCCTTCAATCCCCTATTTATAGAGATTTAGGACTGAGTTGGTTAGGCAGTTATAATTATTTATGAGATGGTTATATCATTAAAAAAGCTATTAAGTTAGTTAATCAATTTGGAAAGCAATTTGCTAAGTAGTCTGTTATACTTCTTTTTAACCACTTTACTAACCTTGTTGTAATGATTCTAAATTTTAAAATATATGCTTCATATTAAATAAAGCTATGAAATTTTGTACCTAACTCGGATAAATGGTTGACACCTGTCTGATAAGTAGTGAGCATCCCGTGCTTTGGATAAGTAATCGGCTCTTGTTCATCTAGTACCTTGTGCCTTAAATAAGTGATCGGTTCCTGGTTAGCTGATATCCTGTATCTCAAATAAGTGATCCATTTTTAACCATCTGGTATTCTGTGCCTCGAATAAACGATCGATTTCTAGCCATCGATATCCTATATCGTAATAAGTAACTAGTTCCTGACTATTTGGCATCTTATATATTAAATAAGTGATCGGCTCCTTACCTAATATTTTTTTGCATGCCAGCAATTACTTATAACAAGTAATTTACCATATAACAATACTAAATATAATAATACGACATAGGATTTATTTTCCTATACCAAATTATCCCCAACCAAATGGACTCTAATAGATGTGTGCTGTATTTCTTAATTTTTTAAAAAAATTATAATTTTTATTGTTAGCATCGGAACGGAAGCTAAAGATAATTTAGGGTATTATCTAAATACAAGGGACTAATTAGGTTGTTTTTGTGTTTTATAATATCAAAGATGATGACCATATGATAGGTGTTTGCCTACATGTCTCTACATGTTAAGCATGATAAGTTAGGAGGGGGACCATGATGATCCTTCCAAAATCCATGCGCTCGTTTTAAAGATTTAGACATAGCCCCCTCTGTAATATGCGCATAATCCTACAAATCTTGCTAGATTAGATCCATTTGGAGCAAAATGTCAATGGTGGATTTTCTATATAAATTTTATTTTTTTATAATTTTTTATAGTTAAATCTCATTTAACAAATGTATTTTTTTAATATTCTACATAAAATATGAATGGTGGATCTTCTACATAAATCTTGAGAGCCTCAAAATTTCTGCCACCCATGTTCTATTGGATAGCTCCAGACTGCGCTATCTTTTAACAGAAAATCTTAAATAGAGTTTATCTTCCAGGATTGCATGTTGTTTCCTAACCTTTCTCTTAAGAGAAATTCTTGAGTGGAGTTTATCTTTTTGGATTTTCATCGTATATACATACATATACATATACATATATATATATATACATACATATATATATATACATACATAAACATATATACATACATTAACATATATACATACATATATATATACATATATTGCTAGTACTTATCTATATCAAAGTTACAACAATTTATTTTAGTTTTAGACCATGATCTTCAAAGCCACAAATATTATTTTGCTAGTACTCACCAACTATCGTGGATATTGTGGGTTCGAGGTGTGATCTCGTGGGTGACTCGATTAAATCCAAAAATTATTTCCTGAGACCTGTGATAGTTGGTGTGAGTGAGATGTCAGGATTTTCCGTTTCTATTTTTTCGTTCTACCAGCCGGTGTCTTAGTGATGTCAAGTTAACATACTCATCTCTGGATAAAGAAATGCTGCGAAAATCTAAGTATCTTAAATCAAACATTACCTAGCAGGATGAGGACCTGCGGGATAGTTACACCCGGGTTTAACTCTTTTATCTTTCTTGTTGACCAAATATATACATATATATATACATATATATATATATATACATATATATATATATGGCAACACTAGTATGTATATGTATGTATGTGTACATTACTTGTTCCTTATTTGCATTTGGCCCTCAAGTTGAATGTGATAGCTCTTATTGACCGTTACAAATTATCAGTAACTTCATGTAGTGTTGGCTTCGTCTCAATTTAAAAAAAACAATAAGAAACAACAACAACGGTTACAAGAAGCTATGATGACTGCGATAAGAACAAGAGCCTGTAAAGCTAATCACACATAATGTATAGTTAATAGTTGCTATTTGCCCAATAGTCTTTCACCATATTCCTTAATAATATTCACTTTCCAATAATGTAATTTGATTTTACCATCGTTCATGCTTCACGTTGTAAAATATAAAACTTTCATTTGAAGAAGTTTTTTTTTTTTTTTTTTGTAATTTAAATAAGAAGAATGATGAAAAGCTAAATTAGTAATCTTTTTTTCGCAGAAAATTAAAAAAAAGGGGTTTTCTTTTCTTTTGTTTTTTTTTTGAAGCATGCCCCTAGGTTTTGACAACATTAATCTCTCTATGCAACATGCACCCTCTTAAAACATTAATTTCCATAACTATGAAAATAATGAACCCTTCCTAAGTTTTATAGGGTTATAATTATCATCATCATATTATATATTTCGCAAGAAGAAGGCATGGAATATGGTAAAATAAGATGACTGACAAGGAAACTTTAATTATAAAATTAACAAATTCAAAATGAAGATGATAACAAGGTAGCTAAATAATTAGCATTTGTTTGAAAGTTTAAACAATGCACCACATTACTTTAGTGGACAGTTTGGTCAAGAATAAAGACATAGGGTGATAATGGGTTGGGTCTGAATTCGATCATCCAAAATCTATACCTGTACCATCAAGAAAATCTCCATACTTGTACCTGTCCCATCCCAATCTCGGATTGGGTCGGGTTGGGTAATGTTGTTGCAAATTCACCAGAGTCGGACCTCTTCCTGGTTCTTCCTCTCCGGGAGCCTGCAAAACAGAGAATGCCTTGTGCCAGGAATTCCGGCAAAGACACTCCGACGATCAAGTCAGTGAGACGATCGTGGAGAACGAAAGACCTCTGAGATGGAGAGCTTGGGAGACTCTCCATCTGCCAGAAGGTGGGAAGATGAGAAGAGAAGACCCATAATTAAAAATAATGGGTTTCGAGAGTTACCTGGGGTCTGCCCTGCCTTACCTTATATAGGCGTGAATAGCGCCAAATCTATTAGGGAGGAGGTCGAAAAAGATCGATTTGCCCCCAAAAGATCTGGCAAGTGGCCACGTGGTGCTCGGACAGGGCGGCGTCGTGGGAGTAGTGGAGCAGTGCTGCTGATGTGGCAGGATTCTGTTGTAACAGAAGGAGTTTCTGAAATTCTATGGGCTGCGAAGTGAGTCGGTCGGGTGCCGACTGGGAGGGCCAGTCGGTCGTCCGAAGAGGAGTGTCCGTCAAGATATCCTTGAAGTGGGTCAGCCGTACCTCAGCAGAAGTGGGTCAGCCGTACCTCAGTAGAAGTGGGTTGTTCAAACTTCTCCTTCAGTGGGTCGGTTCGGACCTCAGCTTTAGGTTGATCGGCCTTCAGGTTGGCTGGCCTTTAGGACAGGTCGGCCTTTTGGGTGGTCGGCCTTCTGGTTGGCTGGCCTTCTGGGTGGTCGGCCTTCTGGTGGTCGGCCTTCTGGTGTAACAGGTAAAATAGATATCTTGGATAGGTCGAATATACCTAGTTGCTTCGACTCATTCCACCTGAAATCTAAAAATTCATAGAAAAGTTTTACCGGAATCTAAAAATCTCACCAATCTTTCTTAAGTGTTGTCTTTCCTATAATCTCCCAGAATGAAATAAAAAATGATGGAACCCCCTCTAATCTCCCAGGTGCTCTCATTTCCCATAAATCTTAAGAAAAAAAAATGAAATAAAAAAAATGAAGCAAAAAAAAAAAATCTAACTTTTTTAAATCTTTTGTTTGATTTTTTTTATTAATTTTATTTGATTTTTTTCTATTTGTTCTCTCCATAAAAATCTGGACTAGATGAGAGGACTGTACAGGAAGCTCAGATGATGGCCAAGGCTTTAGAAGAGTTGCAAGAACGAAAAGCTTAAAAGGAAGAGGAAGAGTGGCGAAGAGAGAAGCCAGAAAAGAGGAAGAGGGGTGAAGAGGGAAACTTAGATGATGGCTAGGATATGTTGGGCTTTTATATAAAGATTAATCGGGCCAAGTTCAGGATGGGACATTGTATTATTCGTGCCTGATCCAAATTTGTTTCAGATTTTTTTTTTATACCCCATACTTAACTTGCTTTTTAATGGAGCAGGATAAAATCCATCTTGTTCGGGCCGGATCAGATCGGATATCATGCGAGACGGATCAAATTGCCGGCCCTTGGCCCTTAGCCAAGGCTAATATCCTATTATTTATTTAGCAAAAAGAAGTCATGCAATAATTGTAAAGAAAGACGACTAGCAAAGAAACTTCAATCATAAAATCAATAAATCCAGAATGAAGATGATACCAAAAAAAACAAAAACAAAAAAAAGCTAAAAAATCAGTATTTGTTTGAAAGTTCACACAATGGAACGCATCACTTCAGTGGACGATTTGGTCAAGATTCTCAAAGAATAAAGCCATAGCCTAAGGCTAATATCCTACCGATATTATTTTCTTGGGCTTGGAACAAGGCAAGAAAAGTCTGGCGCCACTTCCTTGCAGTCATCCCCACGTCTTCGAATCCTTTTCCGCGTTTCAATTGCTTGGGGGGGGATCCTCCCATCCTCGCAAGCATAAAAAGGAGGGAATCGAACCCCTCATCCCACAACCACCTCACCTCTCTCACCCAATTCCAAGCTCTTTCCCCCTCCTCTAATTCCACTCCCACCCTTCCATTCCATATCCCCCCTTATTCGCTCTATCACCTCTACCACCTCACCTCTCTCACCCAATTCCAAGCTCTTTCCCCCTCCTCTAATTCCACTCCCACCCTTCCATTCCATATCCCCCTTATTCGCTCTATCACCTCTACCACCATTACCGTCGTTCTCCTGCTCCGGTTGCGTCTTTTATTCCCCCTATTCCAACCCTCGGTCAAGAGCCAGCCATGGCAAGCCTTTCTATTTAAAACTTTATTATTGGGCACTTTACCAGGAGAGTCTGGAATTAAAGAAGAGTATTAAATATATAAATATAAATATATATATATATATATATAGAAGCCTAAACCCCTTAGAGCGGTTTTCTAGGGGAGTCGGGATTGGGAAAAAATTATAAAGGGATGGTATTATTCATGTTATTTTAGTATTTGGGTGGTGGCGATACGCGGCTAAGTAAGAAGACAAAAACCTTTTAGACGAAGGTATCGGAGGAGCCCCCACCTTCCAAACGGCTATAATTATAGGGAGTTTGAGGAGAGAGAGAGAGAGAGAGAGAGAGGGGATAAAAGAAGGCTAGGGGGCGAGAAGAGGAGAGAACAAAGAGAGTAGTAGAAAGGGAACGATACATATATAAATATATATATTATTTTGTGGACAGAGAGAGGAGGGGGGCCGGAGATCGCCGCCGGGCGGGCTGATCGGTGGACCTTGCGGGCCTACGCTGAGCGGCCGCATCGGTGGGTGGTCGGATTCGGCGCCGGGGATTCCGCGGCGGGATTTCGAGGAGAAAGCCGGTTGATTGAGAGGGATTTGAAGGGGGGGTGAAAGGGAGGAATCTCGGGAAAAGTTTTGATTTTGATCGGTCCACCATGCCGGACGGAGGGTACTACAATTCCAAGAAGACGGACGACGTCTGCGAGGATGTCTGCGGCGAGGTAAGTTCCGTTCTACATCTGATTTTTTCCCCACCTTTTTTTTTTTGTTTTGTTTGTGGGGGGGGGGAGGGGGGTTGTTATGGATCTATTTTTTCTCGATATTTTAGGGTTTTGGAGTGGCTGGTTTGAATTCTATCGGTCTATATGTTATTTATTTGATTTGCCCCTCCGAATATCTGCAATGTTGGATTCTTTTCATTAAAAATCCGATCTTTTTATGCTTTAACGGGTTTGTCCCCTACCATTATCTCAATGAATTATTGTTGATGCTTTGCCCTATCCGTTTCCATGAGAAAAAGGGGGTTTCTGTCCCTTCTTTTCTGTGGTTTAAATTAATAAAAGTTTGTACTGGAAAGTTGTGATTTTGGGGATCTATATCAAAAGGAACTCTTTTTCTCCCTATTTTAGTGCTACTTTCCAGGCACTGGGAGCCTCTTATTGTTTGTTGCCTAATTTCATATTTGTTGTTGCCTCTTTTTTTTCTTTTTTTTTTCTTTTTTTTTTTTTTTTTGAAATCAAAACGGTTCAATAGAAAGAGAGTTGTTAAGCAAAATTCAGTTTCTTATGTGCTGTGGTGTTTGTTTAATCCGTTTGGTGATAGATAAATATTGATTGACTTACATTATATCTAAATTTGCAGCAGACTTCAAGAGCAGCTCTGAGCATGTCAAGGCTGCGATGTGCCCTTCGGGCTTTCGATTTGAAGGCGCTGTTGCTTCTCCTTGTTGGTGTTCCAATTCTTATCTTCATCATCTATGTGCATGGCCAGAAGATCACCTACTTTCTGAGGCCCCTGTGGGAATCTCCCCCTAAACCCTTCAATACCATCCGACACTACTACCATGAGAATGTCTCCATGGAGAACCTTTGCAAGCTCCATGGATGGGGAGTCCGGGAAACTCCAAGGCGCGTCTTTGATGCAGTGCTGTTCAGCAATGAACTCGATATCCTTGAAATTCGATGGCATGAGCTGAGTCCATATGTTTCAGAGTTCGTCCTCCTCGAGTCCAATTCTACATTCACCGGTCTGAATAAGTCCCTTGTCTTTGCAAAGAACCGGCATCGATTTAAGTTTGCCGAGTCCAGGCTTACTTATGGCTTCCTTGGGGGGAGATTTGTGAAGGGAGAGAATCCTTTCGTGGAGGAGTCTTACCAGCGAGTGGCATTGGATCATCTTATCAGGAAAGCCGGCATCGCCGATGATGACTTGTTGATCATGTCTGATGTTGATGAGATCCCAAGTGGCCACACAATCAACCTTCTGAGGTGGTGTGATGATATTCCTGAGAAGCTTCATCTCCAGCTTCGGAACTATCTATACTCATTCGAGTTCTACCTTGATGACAAGAGCTGGAGAGCTTCGGTTCACAGGTATCGAGCTGCGAAGACCAGATATGCTCATTTCCGCCAGACGGATGACCTATTGGCCGATTCAGGGTGGCACTGCAGCTTCTGCTTCCGCCACATCAGGGAGTTCGTATTCAAAATGCTTGCATACAGCCATGTGGATAGAGTGAGATTTTCCTATTACCTGAATCCATCAAGGATTCAGGATGTTATATGCAGAGGAGCAGACCTGTTTGACATGCTTCCAGAGGAGTACACATTCCAGGAAATCATCGCCAAGCTTGGACCGATACCGAGCTCGTATTCTGCTGTCCATCTTCCAGGTCACCTACTTCTGAATGCCGACCGGTACAGATATCTCCTGCCGGGGAACTGCAAGCGTGAGAGTGGCTAAGTTTTTTTTAGTGGCATCATTGGTTGCTTGCAATTGCTATGGAGAGGAGGTACACTTGGAACATTGATCCATGGCTTTATATTGGAGATGAATATATCTAACTTGGTTGGATGATTCTTCTGTGGAAATGGGAAAGCTTGTGTGAGCTCTGATCTTATATTTATATATATGCAATAGATTTTGAAGATTTAACAGTGTCGACACATGCTTGCCCTGGGGTCCATTTATTTGCCAAGGATCTCGGTGGATTTGTGACTACCATGGAAGATTAATTCATCTCTTGTTTCGTTCTCGGTGTGCGATGTCGCACTGGTTGTTGTACAATGCAAATCGAATGAGTTTGGAAACTTTCACATTCTGGGAATTTGTTTTCTTCTGGAACTAATTTATTCATGAATTTTTCTTCCAGCCAGCCTTGATGTTTTTTTTTTTTTTGATTTTGAGATTGTACCAGATGATTTACCAACTCTCGACAGTTGTGATTAAATTATGGGATCACTTTTTAGCAGTCCAGTTATGATTGCCACTGTTGCAATTAACACAAGTTTTACTTCCCATGCATGAGGAATGCATCAACGAAATTTAAGGAATCAAGGAAAAAGAAATTACTGGTCTATCTGGGATCTCTATTAGAGAGTCTCTGTGACTTCAGTGACCTGGAGCTTTTCATGCAACTTTTTTTCTGAGGCTGTTCATGTTAAATAGAACTTGATTTACTGATGCATGCATCCATGTGCAAGGATCAGAAGACACATCTCAAGATGCACCACAAAGAACTTGCCCTTGTGATTTTGATTCCATTTTATAAAATATTCTTCCCTGTAGAATTGCATATTTGTGTTTTTCAATAAAGGATCGTTCACTACGAGTCATGGAAGGGAGGACTGGTTAGAGTCTCTTTGTGGAAAAGATTTGGAAATGGTTTACTTCTCTTTGACCAGCAGCCATCATTGTTGGCATGGATCTCCTATCAGGATCTCGATACTCCACAATCTTCCATTAGCTATAATTTCAGTCAAATAAATTTCATGATCTTTCATCATTGGTTTTTACTGATATATATCACTGCAATGAGACTTTTGGGGATACCAAGGGCTGCTGCATTGGTGGGCATTATCTGTTCATAGTTCTAAAGGTTGCGTAACAGCATGTAAGCTGTTATTTAGACCTGTTAAAAGTAATTATGATCGTAGCCAACAAGCTTTGCCTGTACCTGCGGTCAGCTTGTATGGATCATTAGTTCAAATCAAGGTCCCAATTTTCTTTCAGAACTTGCCTCATTCTTCCTGAGTCTTGGTGCCCGGCTTCTGTTCGGTCTTCTCTTTTCTAATTCTTCCAAGTGAATCAGAGCCCCTTAACGTTGTTATTGCTGCACATTAAAATGCATTTATTTTTGGTGCAGCAGATAAATAGGTAAAAATGGAAGTATAGCAAATAATAAACATGTACATTAACGTCTCGGTATTCACCTATGCTAATTGCAGTATAAATGCCAGATAAACAAACGGTCAATTCTTTTAAAATATTGAATCTATCCATCTATCTATTATATGTAACTAAGACAGTACCACCTGAATTCAATGGATATCAAATTTATCTAGCTCTTTTTTCCGTTCAAAATTATATATTTTATATAATTTATTATATTTATAAAAGTAATGAAATCTAGTTTAACTTTGAAGAGAATTTTTTTCTTTAAAATTTGTATCGGACTTCTCTGATTTAATTTTGGAAAGAATTCTTCAAATACCAAAATTTTAAAATAAATTTTGAATAGATTTGAAATAATAATATGATAAATTTAATAATATAATAATTTTAATAAAAAATAAATTTTATTAAATAAAGTTTAAATTATATTAAATTTTAAAATTATTATATTCTGTGTATCGTACTGGTCCAGCATCCAGTTTAAAGATAAATAAGTTGGACCTAATAAGTATTGCTGAAGTTAAACCAACTGTATGTTCAATTTACTAATATATAATCTGTAAGAGTTTTCTTTCTAGAGATCTGATTGAACGTTATGGCAAACTTTCAAATGAGATATTTCAAATCTGGAGCTATGTAGGCGCTGTATAAAAAGATCAATTGTAATATCTAATTTCCCACTAAACAATCATTTTTCTGAAGAAATAAGAGAGAGTTGTATGCGGAAGGTTGAAGGCCGGAAAACATAGCTCGCACCCTACCTTCCTTTAGTTCCTAGTATCATAAATGAATTGTAGGGCTAGGATGTCAACTTTGTTGTAGATCACTAGCGAAGGTATGCTGTCATTTTTTTTTCCGAAATGTTGAATTTTTTTATTTATTTTTTTTTTTTTTGTATCATGTATTTTCTCCAAACAACTTGTCCATCCAAAGATAATATGATAGTAATAAACATTTTTCTTTTTTTGTTTTGTTCTCTATTTTTGGTTTTTCAGGTGGATAATGGTTGTGGTTGTTAGGAATTATTCCAATTTTTTTAGAATTATTCTGAAATCTATTTAAAAGCAAATCTCAAAAATAAACATGTGATATCATTGAGAATAACCAAACAATAAGCAGACGCGTACCTGAAGCCATATTTGAAAGCCTGGATTTGAAGGTCGACTCCTGTGTCGCACGGCTAGCCTTCCAGATTCACACGGGTTTCCTAAAGATCATTTTCTTAATTCTCTAGGATTTTCTTCTTCGATGATGGAATATTGGGGAGAAAAGAATAATATCATCTAATCTGGGGACCATAACCGCTTTTATATGACAACAGCATTATTATGATTTCTATTTTTGCCAATCATAAAAATAGAAATTATCATTTAAGTCTCTACATATTAAAAGGCCCACACCCTATTAGATACATTAAGGCCCCAAATAGTTCAAAACATAATTGATCACTTTTAAGTTGGCCAAACCTTAAATGACAGCTCACAAAGCATTATTATTTACATATAAACCTAATATTGGATTAAGGATCCAATAATCTCCCACTTGGGCTATATGTATAACCTTATAACATGCTTTGCGAAAATAACCGAATGAGCTCAACTTTACTTTACTGTCCTTATTAAAATGTATCTATAACCAATCCGGTCCATCAACCACACCAATATAGGATCAAAGCGGTCTTTGTTACAATTATCGTAACTCAACCCATCAATGGTCACGTATATCAATGTAATTGAATGACATGGATTATGATGTGGATGTGTAGCATGGAAATTTCATGCAATGTGACCTTAACATACCTATTTCCAACTGGTCCACCCTTAAATCTCAGTGAGATCAAACCAAACAAAAACAGAGTGTAAATAAGCCGAAACTTTATTTCTGCAGAAAACTGAAATAACTAAAAAATGTATGTATTACAAGAGCATCTAAAATATACAAACTCCCACTAAAACTGAATATCCTCTGCTGACATGACACCCATATAAGCAGTGTACTCATGAAATATCTTGGGTGGCACTCCTTTAGTAAGCAGATCCGCAACCATGGAGTTTGTACCTATGTGCTCAATAGACAACTTTCTACTCTGAACTCTTTCTTTAACAACCAGGAACTTGATATCTATATGCTTTAATTTCATTGAGCTCCTGTTGTTATTAAAATATAAAACTGCTGACTTATTGTCACAAAATAACTTGAGTGGCATTTCAACACCGTCCACTATACGTAGCCCCGTGACAAAATTTTGAAGCCATATTCCATGATTGGATGCCTCATAGCATGCTATGAACTCTACTGCCATGATAGAAGAGGCTATAAGCGACTGTTTAGCACTCTTCCAAGAGATAGCACCTCCGGCAAGCAGGTAGATATAGTCCGATGTAGATTTCATACTATCCTGGCATCCAGCAAAATCAGAGTCAGTATAACCAATGATCTCAAGCTGATTCGACCTTCGATACATGAGCATGTAGTCTTTTGTTCTCTGTAAGTACTGTAAGACCCGTTTAGCTGCTTTCCAATGCTCAACTCCTGTATTGCTCAAATATCTGCCCAACATCCTAGTGACGTACGCAATATCCGAACGCGTACAAACTTGAGCATACATTAGACTCCCTACTACTGATGCATAGGGAATCTTCTGCATTTCCTCTTTCTCCAAGTTATTCTTAGGGCACTGATATAGACCAAACTTGTCTCCCTTAGCCACAGGGGTATCTTCTGGTTTACAATTTTGCATGCCATACCTTTTTAGAACCTTCTTGATATAGCTCTTTTGTGATAATCCTAGAATACCCCGAGAATGATCCCGGTGTATCTGTATGCTTAATACAAAAGAGGCGTCACCAAGATCTTTCATCTCAAAATTCTTAGCTAGAAATCTCTTAGTTTCGTGCATTAAGCCTATATCACTGCTGGCAAGCAATATATCATCGATATATAAAACCAGAAAAATATATTTACTTCCACAAAACTTATGGTATATACAATCATCAACCAAATTCATCTCAAAACCGAACGAGATATCACCTGATGAAATTTGAAATACCATTGTCGAGATGCCTGTTTGAGTCCATAGATGGATTTCTTAAGTTTGCAAACCATGTTCTTTGTATCTCCCGATACAAAGTTTTCTAGTTGCACCATATAAATTCTCTCATCAATATCACCATTGAGAAATGTTGTCTTCACATTCATCTGGTGTAACTCAAGATTGAAATGCGTCGCCAATGCCATTATAATCTTGAAAGAGTCTTTCGAAGAAACCGGAGAGAAAGTCTCTTTATAATCAATGCCTTCTTTCTGTGTAAAGCCCTTTGCGACAAGACGAGCCTTGTACCTCTCCACATTGCCTTTCGAATCCCTTTTAGTTTTAAATATCCATTTACAACCAACGGGTTTCGCACCTTCTGACAATGAGATAAGATCCCATACGTCATTGTCTTTCATGGACTTTATCTCATCATTCATGGCATCAATCCACTTTTGAGAGTCAGAACTTTCTATGACTTGACGAAAGTTGATTGGATCATCTTCCATCACTCCAATGTCTACCTCATATTCTTGGAGAAATACAATGTAATCATCTGGCACTGCACTTCTTCTCTCTCTAGTGGATCTTCTTAATGGCATAGGTTCTTAAGGTATTAGAGTTTATTCTTCTGGAATAATTTCTTGAATGGGAGGTTCTCCGACATTATCTTGATTTGTTGTGTCTTGAACAATGTCAGAAATAAAATCCTGACCAATGCCAATGACACCAGTGGGAATATTAACATATTCCTCTTCAAAGACAAAGTCCTTAGCTATATCTCCCCCCACAAACTCAACATCCTCAAAGAACCGTGCATTTCCCGACTCGAAAATTGACTTAGTCGTGAGATCATAAAACTTATACCCTCTGGATCTTTCAGAGTATCCAATAAAATAATAACTCACCGTCTTTGAGTCCAGTTTCTTTTCATTAGGCCTATAAGGCCTTGCCTCAGCTGGACATCCCCAAACATGTAAGTGATTTATACTGGGTTTCCTGCCCGTCCAAAGTTCATAAGGGGTTTTGGTAGTTGCTTTAGTTAGAACTCTGTTAAGGACATATGCTGCAGTCTTAAGTGCTTCTCCCCAGAGTGAGTTAGGTAAGGTAGAATGACTAATCATACTTCTTACCATGTCTTTAAGCATTCTGTTTCGTCTTTCAGCAACACCATTCATGGTAGGTGAACCCGGCATAGTGTACTGTGGAACGATACCGCATTTCTCTAGGAATTTAGCAAAAGGTCTTGGACATTGTTCACTTGAACCATCATATCTGCCATAGCATTCACCACCACGGTCAGATCTAATGCTTTTAATCCTCTTGTTGAGTTGGTTCTCAACTTTAACCTTATAATTTTTGAACATATCCACTTGTTGAGTTGGTTCTCAACTTTAACCTTATAATTTTTGAACATATCCAGTGACTGTGACTTTTCATGAATGAGATATATGTAGCCATATCTGAAAAAATCATCTATGAACGTTATAAAGTATTGTTGACCATTCCAAGCAACCGTAGGGAATGGCCCACAAATATCTATATGTATAAGTTCTAAGACATCCGAAGTCTTGTTGGCTTCAAATCTCCTTTGATTGGTTTGTTTACCTTTTATGCAGTTAACACAAACATCAAAATCTACAAAATCTAAGGGATTCAAGATTCCGTCTGACACAAGTCTCTCCATTCTCCTTCTGGATATGTGACCTAATCTCTTGTGCCATAACAAAGCCGAAATCTCAATGGTTAATTTTTTCTTTATACCTCGTGTACTTAATTGCAAGGATTCATTAAATGAAGCAATTGAATCAATTAAATAAAGATTATCGTAGCCTGATAAAAAACCGGAACCAACCACTTTTGAATCATGAAGCAAACTAAATTTTTCATTTCCAAATGAACAAAAATAACCTGATTTGTCCAAAGCAGAAATAAAAATCAAATTCTGTCTAAATGACGGTACAATAAAAGTTTCATCAAGATCCAAATAAAATCCAATCTTTAACAATAATCTAAATTTTCTTATTGCCTCAACTTGAACCGCCTGACCATCGCCTACATAGATGTATCTTTCAGCATCACTTGGCTTTCGGCAACTCAAGCAACCCTGCATAGACATACTGATGTGAGTTGTTGCACCAGAATCTATCCACCACGTGTGTCTAGATACTGAAATTACGTTAACCTCAGAACAAACAAAAACAAGAAGCATACATTTCTTAGCATGTCAGGCGTGATAATTAGTGCACTGCTTCTTCTGATGCCCTTTAGCCCCACAAAAGAAACAACCCTTACCATCTGAGTCAGCGATTTTCTTTTGCTGTTTCTTAGGAGATACTGTATCTGCAGCTCCTTTATCCTTCTTCCTTTTCTTTTCCTTGCCTTTTTTCCTAGAGGTTGAGGCCAGGTGAGCACTTTCTGCCTTTTATTGCTTAAACCTTTCCTCTTCCTGAACACAGTGAGAGATGAGCTCATTCAAAGGCCAAGTCTCTTTCTGACAGTTATAACTCACCTTAAACTGGTTGAACTGGATCAGAAGAGATATCAAAACCAGATGCACTAGCAAGTCCTTAGAGAGTTCAAGCTTAAGTGCTTTCAATATGAAAGCAAGATGAGACATCTCCATAATGTACTCCCTGATGTTGCCTTTACCCATATACCTCATTGAAATTAAGTTTGTCAAGAGTGTACCAATTTCAGCCTTTTCACTTTTGACAAACCTCTTTTCAATTTTGGTAAGGAAATCTTTAGCTATAGTAATTGTTTCAGATATTATGCCTTTAAATGCTTCTGGAATCGACTTTTCATGATCATCATGCACATGCAATTTGATCTCTCCTACCTTTCAATCTCTCTCTTTTCATCAGAGGTACTCTTATCCATAAGAGGTGCAGGAGCATTTTCCCTTATCGCAAGGTCGAGATCCATGAATCTAAGAACTATTAAAAGGTTCTCTTGGCATGACTTGAAGTTAGAGCCATTCAACATAGGAATTGAATTGATGTTGGCAGTTATATTAGCAGAATTCATATCTAAACAGAGAACAACAAAGAAAACAAGCTTATATCAGTATCACAACAAAAATAAATTCAAATAAAGGCAAATTCCATATAAAGATATCGGGCACTCCATTAATAGTTTATCTTTGAATAAAATATTAACTTGTAAGTGATATCTTGGTGCAGTAATCAAATACTGATAATAGGAACATGTCAAACAATAAACCTTCCTTTGGGCCGATTTACTATTTACATGCAAAACCAAATAATCATCAGGCATTTATTACCACAAGTATATATGTAATTTTATTAAATATTTACCATCCTTTGGGCTGACAAATATTCATAAATTACATATATACAGCCGTTTATATTTCAAAACAAATTAATTTCCACAAGATAGGTCACTTTGGCAACATGTTGCTTCAATTAATTTATCTCAAAATATAAAAAATACCAATATTTGAATTTAAAATTGTATCCAAAATAAATAATATTAAAATTAATCCCAAGGGTTACTATCTTAATCGCAGTAATCGGTCGCCTGCTGCATTTCCTTCCATTGAACACCGCTGCCGTAGCCAACCAGGCCACGACGTCCCTGTGGTGCGGCCAAGCAGGCCACGCCTATCCTTTCCGACGCCGGCAATGGTGAAAAAATCACAGATACCTAAAATAAAATACCAAAACAAAATCTTAAACCGAAAACATAATTTTATTCTCAATGATTCAACATGAATAGGCTCTTATACCACTTGTTATGAATTATTCCCCTTTTTTGGGAATTATTCTGAAGCCTATTTGAAAGCAAATCCCAAAAATAAACATGTGATATCATTGAGAATAACCAAACAATAAGCAGAAGCGTACCTGAAACCATATTTGAAAGCCTGGATTTGAAGGTCTACTCCTGTGTCGCACCGCTAGCCTTCCAAATTCACACGGATTTCCTAAAGAGCCTTTTCTTACTTCTCTAGGATTTTCTTCTCCGATGATGGGATATCGGGGAGAAAGGAATAACACCGTGTAATCCAGGGACTATAACCGCTTTTATATGACAACAGAATTATTATGATTTCTATTTTTGCCCATCATAAAAATAGAAATTACCCTTAAGTCTCTACACATTAAAAGGCCCACACCCTATTAGATACATAAAGGCCCCAAATAGTTCAAAACATAATTGATCATTTTTAAGTGGGCCAAACCTTAAATGACAGCCCACAAAGCATTATTATTTACATATAAGCCCAATATTGGATTAAGGATCCAACAGTGGTGGCTATTGCTTTCAAAATTTTTTTGATTCTATTTGGGATTGTTGTTGGTAGTAGAATTTCGAACATTTTTAAAGATAAAACTTTTGATAAATAGATTTTTGAAAGTAAAGTTTTTTTATCCACAAGATGATAGTTCAATTGGAACACGTTGTCATTCATCATCCTCAGATGTCAACTAGTACTTTAGGAGGGTTGGGATAACGTACCAATCCATATCACTTCGAACATTCTTCAATAAAATGGGGTCCTTATGATCATGTCTAGATATAGCTACATTGGTCGCCCCCTTACTTTTTTATATATATATAAAAAGTAAAGTTTTTTATAAAAAGTTGAGAGTTTTGAAAGTGAGGTTTTTTATAAAAAAATGATTGTTGTTTTGTAACAATATTTATAAAGTACTTTGCAACTTTAATATATATTTAGTAATTAAAATAAAAAAAAGCACTTTTGATATGATGAAATAACTATAAAAGATATTGCATAATATTATATAATAAAGAATAATATTATATTATATTATATTATATATTAAGATTTTATTATATTGTATAATATTATTGCCCTATAATAATATAACATAATGCATTATAATATTATTATAATATAATATAATATAATGGATTATAAAGATTATAGTATAATATATTATATTATATTATATTATTGTATAGTTTTATTATCATATAATTTAATCATATATATTATATTATTAAATATGATTATATTATATATTTATAATATATCATAATATTAATTTATTGTTATAATATATTATATTTATAGTATAATAATATAATATGATATGATATACAATATAATTATGATATTTATTAGTGGATATTTTGGCTATCAAAAAAAATTTATTTAATTCGAAATAAATTTTAATATCAGTAAGAAAGTAATTTTGGAAAGAAGCTTCAAAATATAACTTATTTCAAATAAGGATTTTTAACTTTCTCGTACAACTAAAATAGTTCCCTGGTTTTTTTATCAAATATTACTGTAGCCTTCAAAATTATTTTTGGAGGATCCAAAGTACTTTATGATACTCTAAAAGTTTAGCCAAATAGTCCCAGCAAGCTGCAACTTTGAGAGAATATCTCTGGAGAAACATTGGCATTGTACCTACTTTTTATAATTTTTAATATCACTTACTGTTTGTGTGCGTAGTGGTTTAGACGAGTTTATAACCTATGTCAAGTAATTGACCTCTTCTGGACTAACTATGTTTCTCTCCTTGAGCTGAAATGCAACAAGCCATCCTTGGGGTCGGCAGTGTTTGTTCCTGCTATGTTGTCAAGAGAACGCAGCTACTCGCATTAGTTCAGAAAAGAATAACTTCAGTTTCTGTTCATTAGAATTTGAAGAACTAATCCGCACCTTAGTTGTCCAGTTATCTCCTCATCATCCTCTGCGAGTTCTCTAATTTATGAAGAAACTGCACAAATATGCAGCTTGTAAGTTGTATGCATTATCAAAAATGAAATAAATTTCCTGATGGCAAGAGATACATTAATATGTCCAAAGACTGAATCCAATTTATTCCTTTTCTTGAGGAGGAAAATTACTTATAAATGTTGGTTGTTTTTTTATTGGGACACTACTGTTTTGGATACAATCATACAATGCTATTACTGTGAAAGACCGAATGGCTACTGCTGCTTTTGAATGTTAGGATGGTGCTCCATTTTGTTAGGCCAAGACTAGATCAAACAAAATTAGCCCCACATCCATCCACCCGCTACCACCAACAAACCCAGAGAAAGAGAGAGAGAGAGAGAGATGAGCCATCCTCTAACTCCATTTTTCTCATTGTAGTAGCTGGAGTCCCTTTCATGGCTCCTCTTTTCTGCAGTAGTGACTAAAAAATTAAAAGATGCAATGACTTAACCCTAAGTCTCCCATTAAGAAGACTTGGACTAAGAAGCTATGGGCACAATTTTCCAGCAAGCACATATTTTTTCATTCACATGGACAGTGGCATGTTGCCTTCATTAAGCAAACTGGTCAATGCATTCAAACATCAGCCCAGATTTATGCAATGAAGAGTGTTTCCACAAAGGAGTGGATGCCCCACCTTTATACCTTGAGATATTCCATGCATTTTTCATGAACATCTTCATGGTCAAGGCAGACTTCATGAACATCTTTATGGTCGAGGCAAACCTTTTCAAAACTAAAAGCCTGTTCACTTGCAGTGGTTGGACTTTAAAATAGAAACAAGAGTAACTCTTATTCTAACCATTTGATTATCAAAATTTCATTCTAATTTTAAAAATAAAAATAAAAATGTTCCAATCTTCTAAAATGCAATCCCTATTTTTTATTATATTTAAATCTCAACTAAATGCTTCAGGGATATATGACCATTCTAATTTTCAGTTCAATCCATTCTAATTCCAATTGCAAACTAAACATGCCCTAAATGGCAATATGTAGCCCAATCACCATTTTACCATGATGATGAATATTGCTTGCTTTCGTTTGTGATCTGTGGTCCTCCATGCATGCTGAAATGCTGCCCCTGATTTGTGTATAAGGTGCTCTGTAAATAACTTTGTTTTGATAATTTAAATACATCCCCATTGCTTTAGCTTCTGCACAGAGGAGAGAAAAAATAATCCACAAGTTAAATATTAGTCCTTTAATTTGGCTTAAATCTCCCATAGACTTTTTCACAGGGTGGTTAGCTGCTTCGATTTTTTCAGTCCTTTCTCATTAAGCTCTTATTGAAGACCATTTAGTTATAAATCAAGGCACAATCATTCTTTGCTCAAAAGACTATATCTGGAAAAAAAGAGTGAGAAATGTTTGATAAAGAAATATTCCTCTTTCTTTCAAAAGAGGCTTGTAGATACTGCTTTTCCTCATTCCTGCAGTTCATGGTGCATCAAGCTCTTCGCATGAATCTATGCGACACCCAGATGAACACAGTTCTAAAAATATGATGAATATGATTGTTTATGACATGTCTAAATTTCACATCAAAAACTAATTATATTTAAAAAACTATATAATAGAGCTAAAATCATGCCTGCCTGCTTGTCCAAGCAGGCACCCAACGAGAAGCATATGCCAAGTATCAATGATGGAGAGGTACATACTAGATACGAGATACAAGTTACAATGGAAAGAATCTAAGAGAAACATCAAACAAGGTATATAAGATACATAAGACCCAAATTTATTAGAACATTAAGTATCTTGCTCATTCTCACCATGTTATGCAAGCAGAAGATGGAACAAAAGATAACACCCATTTTAAAGAAAAGCCTCCAATATCTTACAAGCTTTATACAACAAGAGAAGCATGGAAGTGAATATGGTGCAAGGAATTTGCTAAAAATTAGCTTTCAGACTCCACTGAAGCATTTGCTGAATTTTGTGCTTCCAAAAGCTTCATTTGGCGTTCTGCATGTTCTCTTTCGCACTGGCTGATTCCCATGATAATATCAAGCATGGTGCCAGTAGTACCAAAAAAGACCAAGGGTGCCAAGGACTTCTTCCGTATCCCCACTGGGATGGCAACTAAAGCCCCAGCTACTGAGAAGAACCAGGTACCAAGTGCACTGCAAGCAACCATGAACATTGATTAACCTGCTTTTACCAGTGACCCTAATAGATCTAATTTAGAAGAAAATCAATAAGGAATATATTATTTCACTTCATCTAGTTATTATGAAGGATATTTGAATTAATTGTAGGAAGCTCTTATCTTCTGTAATAAGATTCCGATATATCAGGAATGGTTAAAATAAAAAAAAGGAGATCCTTGATTGGGCTGTACTTGGAGTGGAGTTTTATTATAATATCTTGGAAAGTTGACTACGAATGGATTGAACTATAAGGTCCATTATTAGAGGTGTCATCAGGTCGCGTTTGGCCATAACCACACCCAAACCCAAAATATATTTATTAGATCCAAAACCTTATTAGAACTCTATACCCATACCTAATACTGGACCCTAAAGCAGGTCATGCGCCGGTCAAGTTTCAGGCCAAAATCCAGTATTTAACATATTGTTTTGGCATGCTTGAATACTATTTTGTTTTCCAACATACTTAACGTACCTCACCAAACCATTCTGGCCCCACACCAGTACAGTTCGGTACAGAGTGAACTGGGTGGTTAGGCCCGGTTCAGCATACCATGGTGGCAATATTGAGATCATAGGTCACATGGTAGCAATCAATCCAATAGAACAAGAGCCACTTCTCCAACCAGCCAGTTTGATACGTTAACCCTTGTCATGAAACTGAGAATTATATATGCAGAAATCCCATAGGCCATAGGCCATATAGAAGAAAACTTTCAACAAACAATGACCATAGGCAAGATTAATCATGCTTCAATAAAGGCTAAAAACTGCATCCTCATCCAGCCATGGGGACATGCAACTTAAGATCCTCATTTGTTATGGGGGCAAACATAGAGATAGCCATTCCCCCTATGCGCGTGTGCTTACCAGACTTTACCATGGGACACCCAAGAAGGAACCAATGTTTGCCTATGCATCCCCCAAGAGAAATTAACTTGTGCATTTCCCTTGCTCATGATGTCCATCATCAAAGCTGTATGCACTAAGCTCACCTACTTGTCCATCTTTGGATCCCTAGAAAGTAAGCATATGCGTGGAGCATATGCACGGTGTATGTGTGTGTGTGATCCCTAGAAAGTAAGCATATGTGTCAAGCATATGCACCGTGGGTGTGTGTGTGTGTGTGTGATCCCTAGAAAGTAAGCATATGCGTGCATGCGTGTGGGTGTGTGTGTGTGTGATCCCTAGAAAGTAAGCATGGAGCATATGCATGGTGTGTGTGTGTGTGTGACCCTAGAAAGTAAGCATATGCATGAGTGCGTGCATGCGGGTGTGTGTGTGATCCCTAGAAAGTAAGCATGGAGCATATGCATGGTGGGTGTGTGTGTGTGAGATCCCTAGAAAGTAAGCATGGTGGGTGGGTGGGTGTGTGTGTGTGTGATCCCTAGAAAGTAAGCACCGTGCATGCATGCATGCATGCAGGTGTGTGATCCCTAGAAAGTAAGCATGGAGCATATGCATGGTGGGTGTGTGTGTGAGATCCCTAGAAAGTAAGCACGGTGGGTGTGTGTGTGATCCCTAGAAAGTAAGTACCGTGCATGTGTGCATGCATGCATGGAGCATATGCACAGTGGAGCTGTGTGTGTGTGTGTGATCCCTAGAAAGTAATCATGGTGGGTGTGTGTGCATGAGGGTGTGAAGATACATTTTCAATAATATCATAGTTTATTTATAACATTGGATCACATATTAACATAATATCCTCTGAACATGTAGTGATAGTTGACACATTTTCAATTAACCACACTGCTTTTATATTATCTGTATATCAGAGACATTTAACAATATTGGTAAAAGGAAAAAAAAAAGAGCACTTTTGAAAAGGCATAGATCCTTATCTAACACTAGTCAAAATTGGATTTTTATGAGAGAGATCCATAATTGAAGTCACTAAAATTCTATGGCTGATAAGAATGGAACTTTTCTATTGCATCGGTGTCATGAATCCCAACATCCAACTCAAACCCTTTAAAATTCCTTTCTAGAGAAAGATCATCATAATATGATCTTGTTCTTGTTAGCTTTCTACAAAGATTTGCAAAGGTTTCAAAAATAAAGATTAATTGACTAACCTTTAAAAAAAAAGAATCTTTGAAGTTAAATTAGTAAAGATATAAGACTGGAAAAGGAAAGAAGGAGATTACTTGGAAACTGAGCAATCCTCAAGTTGCTTGACGTTATCTTGAGTGCCACCAAATCCTCCCCCAGCTGTTGCCATCTTCTCCTCCCTCTTTTCCTACTTCCCTCTTTTCTTCTACCTTTTCTTCAAACTCGAATCCTTTTAGTTTTCCCCTGCTAAAGAAACACAGCTTGCCATGCAATTGATAAGGCTTGGGTCCGGTTTGTTAGATCTATGTGCAAGGTGCTAAAGTTAGATTTTTATTCTTCTTTGCTACTTTCTATCTAATTCCAATTAGACGTCTAAATCCAATTAGATTGGGGTTATTTCTATGAAATTCATACATTATATTACTAGTAATTTGGTTTTAGTTCGAGACACTGGAATTTCACATTAACCCTCACGAAGGCATTTAAAAGATATCGATAAATTGTTATACAGGCTACATTAACAGTGCATGCATTCATCGAGACAATCATTATTATAAATAGAAGACTACGCCGATCAATACTGAACTCATTGTCCTCATGCATTTATTGATCAGATGAGATGAATGCCAGGTGACAAACATGAACACAAAAAATGGAAGACATGTCCTTAATAGCAGGAACTAAGAAGTTTATTTGGACATCAAATTCATGAAGATTTTTTTTGTATCAAATACCATATAAATTTGTTGGAACTTTAAGTGCTCATATAGGTTGGCAAAATAGGCCTAGGCTTTTAAAACGTGAGTCGAACCACTCAAGTTTTTTTAATGGAAGTTGAAATGAAGGATTACTTTGTCATGTAAAAATTGTGTAGAGTTATTCTGCAAAGCAAATCAAGGCCAGTTTATAAGCCCCAAGGGATCATAGAACCAGACTAAATCCTAACCTCCATCCAGACCAAGTTGGCTGTACAACTCCCAGTACCGAACAATGATAGATAAAAGAATCAAACCTAACCTAGATTGAGGACGTTATTGCCGAAACCAACACAAGCAAGGGTCCGCAGCAACACGAGTCATTGGTCAGTGAAAGAAAATCGGCCAGGCATTTCATCGAACGATGAGAATGCATGATATGCTCCCAAAAGAATGACCGACGAAACCACGAGGTGGGAAAGATGGTTGATACAGCGCAGAAACAAAAGAGAGATGATGTGTTGGCGAGACGACGGGAGGGAAGTTAGGAAGGGAAGGAACCATCGTCGGAGAAGTTACAGGAGAAATGTACCGCCGCGAACCGGAGAAGAGAGATCGGAAAAGGGAGCGGAAAACAGAAGAAGGCGACGGCCGTTACGGGCTTACCAGGATCTAGAGGACGGTGAGGCTTCGACGACGGTTGGAGAGGCTCCCAAGTCTGCTCCGCTCTGCTACAGAGAAAGGAGACGAGCCTGACAGCGATCCACGGAACCGGGAAGGTGGTAAAATGAAAATATCCCAGCAATTGATACCCCCAGGATTCTGAGGCTCTCAAGAGCCGTCGATATGGGCGGGCCCGGCCCGGTCCTAATTTATATTGACTTCCATTTTATGGACCGGATCGATCTAAACTCACTTATATAAATGGATTAAAAAAATTTAACCCGGTCCGATCCTATATAGATCATGGGCTAGGGCCGGGCCAGCCCACTATATAGACCGTGGGCTAAGATCATGGGCTAGGACTAGGGCCGTGGGCTAGCATTAAAGCCGTGGGCTAGAACCGTGGGCATTGAAATTATATAAGTATATAGCCCTCATCTCAGCATGGAAAAAGCTCTGATTCACCAATAGCAGCATGATGATGGCTAATGTGGCGAGAAACTGACGTGTTGACGTGCATTTCCAGTCAGATGCCACAACATAAGATCCGCCATGGTGGACACTCCATCTTGGACTCCTTTAACCGGGCCGAGCTCCCCCAGATCAGCGAGGCGGCCCGTCAAAGCCGAGCTCCATCCTCCGTCAGGTCGGCCCCCGCAAGCTCGGGGCGCCTAGGTCGGAGCCGAGCGACCTCCTTCGCCAGATCGAGCCCCTCCGAGGCTGAGCCCCCTGAACGGGAGTCGAGCTCAGCCCTCCTCCGTCAGGTCAAGGCCCTTAGAGGTTGAGCCCTCTGGGCTGAGGTCGTGTGTCGACCTCCTCCGCCGGATCGAGCCCCTCCAAGGCTGAGACCCCTGGATCGGAGTCGAGGTCAGCCCTCCTCAACCAGGTCGAGCCCCTCCGAGGCCGAGCCCTCCGGGCGAGAGTCGAGCCCTCCTCCACCGGGTCGAGCCCCTCCGAGGTCGAGCCCCTTGAGCCGGAGTCGAGCCCAGCCTCCTCCGCCAGGTCCAGCCCTTCGGAGGTCGAGCCCCCCGAGTCGGAGCTGAGTCCCAGCTCTCTAATTCGGTAGCCACTTGGACAGTGCCCTCGGACCATCAAGGGGGAGGAGCAACCTCCCCGAGACACCGGCGAGCAGACCGAAGACCACTTGGAAGCACCCGTCAAGTCATAATAATTGTCTGCGGCCATCGCTTACACCAGGAGAGAAAGAAGCTCCCTGACCAAGGTGCCACGCATTCCACCAACCACCTGCACCACCCGAAAGAGGAAGTCAACCAAGAGATTCGAATCCCGGGGGTGGTGGCCCCCCGATCAAGACACTACCAGGCTCCTCGGAATAAGGCGACCGAAAGGAATGTCAGAACATATGATAGTTTCCCTTATCACGAATCGGGAAAGATGTCCCATCCATGGCACGGAACATCGCCGCAAGCGCCTGACAGCCTGGGGGAGATCCCGAGATAGGCGCTCAACGATCACCTGGATTTAAAAGAACCTTCAACACCCCCAGTGGGGAGGTATGTACACAAGTGCTAGCTTAACTGAAAAGCTCTGACCCAAGCAAGTAAGGGAGAAAAGCCACATAAGAGGGCCAATCCAGCTCGGCTATCATCTCTCGCAGCACACTCGCACCCCTACTCTCACACTACTCACTCCTCCTAGCATGGAGTCCATCAAGAGGGGCTCGACCAGGAGGATCTGTTCCCTTGGATCGTCACTGACTTGACCGTCGGAGTGCCCCCACCGGAATCTCCGGCCCAGGTGTTTGACCTTGTTTTTGGCAAGCTCCGAAGCACAGGTCGACCCCGAGAGGAAGGAGGGCGATCCGACATCGACAGTAGCTACGGGCCACGACGATCTTAGTGGCAACAGATTGGCGCGCCAGGAAGGGGTGGACTGACGTAGACTCTTTGTTCCAAAAGCCAGTCCCTCTACGAGCGGGTCCATCTGGAGGATGGTGACAACGTGAGTGAGAGAAGCTTTCACTAGCCATGCGGGAGACTCTCCTTCTCGAGGAAACCCACACGTCCCGGAAGCGAAACCGCCCGCATTACCTCAACCACCTCCAGCGGAACCTCAGCTAGCCGCACTCACCCAACAGATGTAGATCCTTGCTACGGTAGTGCGCCAGCTCCAGCACTAGCAATGGTCCTTGGCTACCTATCAGCAGTCAGAGACCCCCACGGCCCACGCCGCAGCACCCCGCGATAGCCTACGTTCCTTTCAAGGAAGGCCTTCGTAGCCATGGGCCACCACCGATCCCCGGGGTAGTCATCAAACTCCGACGATCAAGTCAGTGATAATCCAGGAAAACAATCCTCCTGGTCGAGCCCTTCTGGATGAGCTCCACACTAGGAGTGAGTGTAGAGTGTATGGAAAATAAGAATATAAGTGAGCTGGGAGAGGTGATGGCCGAGGAGGTCTCGACCTCCTATTTGGCCTCTCTCCCTTTCTCCTGTGCTTGCTCTTGTTGTCTTGGTTTGTTGTGTTACCTCTCTTTGGCTTATCCTGGCTGGGTCTTTTACTTTGGCTTGCCTTGGGATCTCCCCATGTTGTCAGACGTGTGCGATGAGGTATCGTGCCGTAGATGGGATGCCTTTTCTGTCAGATAGTCAGGGAAGCTTCTGCTTCTGACATTCCTTCTGCTGGAAACCTGGCAGGGCCTCGATTGGCAAGCCATCATTTTCAGGACCCACGCCCTCCAGTCGGGTCTTTTCCTCGGTCGTAGGCAGGTCAGTGAAGGGAATGGTGCCTTGATGTGAGCTTCTTTTCTTTCCGGTGTGAGCGAAGACCATGGGCATTAATGGCGGCATGGCCGGTGCTGCTGACGGTCCTTGGGAGATTCGTCACTGTCCTTGGAGAGGAGGCGCCATGCTCTTGGGGGTTGGTGCCTCCATCTGGATCGGGGACCGAACTGGAAAGATGGGGCCCGCTTTCGGTGGGCTCGCTTCAAGGTGGCTCGGCAGGGCGAAGGAGGACTGAGCTCGACTCCGGATCAACGGAGCTCGGCCTTAGACAAGCTCGACGTGACAGAGATGGACAGGGTGCCGACCAACCCAGGGGGCCCGACCTCAGGGGGCTCCTCGTGGTGGAGGAGCCTTGAGCTCGACTTTCGACCACGGGACCCGACCTCCAGGGGTCTGCCTTGGGCGGGGACCCGTACTCGGCTCCGGCCTAGGCGTCCCAACTTGGCAGGGACCGACCTGGCGGAGGATGGAGCCCGGCTTCGGCGGGCGGCCCCATTGCTCCAAGGGAGCTCGGTCCAGCGAAGGGGCTCATGCTAAAAATCCAGCATGGGGCCCGGTGAGGACTTCACGTCAGTCTGTCCATGCCACATCAGTGATCCAGCTACATCATTTGCCCCCCACTTTCGAGGCTTGTTGGTGCGCGGTGCTCAGGGCGAAAGGAGTAATTGCGGTGTTGACATGGAAAGGTGGAGAAATCTGGTGCAATAATGATCGAAATCGACGGTGCCTCACTCAGCGGTCCATCGGGCCTGTGCGGGGGTGCCACGCAGCCATGTCTAGGAAGCAGTTATGGTGGGTACAGAAGTCAGAGAGACCGTGGTCGGATTGGGGCACTGGCCCCGTTGATCAGCGATACGTGGCAAGTCTCTAGGGGAAGCCGTAACGGTACAGTCAGGCACAGGTTGTCTTGAATGGAGGGGTAAGTTTTTTTTCGAAACTTACCTCCTTCGAATCCTTTCATGCCTGGCATTGTACAAGAGCCTTCTTCTTCTCCTCCGGCCACCAACGTTCTCCTAGGATTTTAGCAGGTTCACTCCCTCTCCTTCTTTCTTCTCGTCGACTAGGAGCCGTCGTAGGTCTTCCCTTGTCCTTCTCCCTTTCTTCCATAGATCACTTTGGTCCAAACTTCCGTCCTTCGTGCCAAGCCGAGGCCGGACCCTCCCGGCCGAGGACTCCTTCCTCCGAAGAGGAAATGGAGGCGACACGTTATGAGTTTAGTAAGAGACCCTTCCACGGTCCTATAGCCATTAGGGAACCTGGGTCCTCTCCTCCACCTCTTCGAGCTCTTCTTCCTGCTCCTCCTCCTGCTTCCATTTCTGAACCCGAACCTTCTCGGTCGATGGGTCCTGGAGGGATCGCTTCGGTGATCACCGTCGAGGATCTTGCGGCCATCCGGGGTGCTTATGACATCCTTGAGTCCGTTCGGCTCTCAGTCTCTCGTCCCGGGGAGCGGGTCATGTCCAATGGCCCTCAGCGGATCTCCTTCTATGAGGAGGCC
The DNA here is from genome assembly GCA_021397845.1 of Areca catechu. NCBI lineage: Eukaryota > Viridiplantae > Streptophyta > Magnoliopsida > Arecales > Arecaceae > Areca > Areca catechu. The sequence continues at coordinate 86,065,310 of CM038048.1, read as the reverse complement.
TTCGTCGGGGGCCTTCGCTTTCCTGTACATCCCTTCTTTCTTTCTTTCTTAGCCAATTATCGACTTGTTCCAGCCCAGTTGGTCTCCAATGCTATTAGAATGATATTTTGCTTCATCGTTCTGTACCATTTCCACGAGATTATTGCCAGTTTCTTCCTGTTCAGGGCTTTTTTCATCCTGAAATGCCACCCTACCGAGGATGGGTGGTGGTCCCTTTCTTCTCGTCCTCAGGGCATCAGATTTGAGCTCCCCTCTTTCATCAAGGGATGGAAGAGTAGATACCTCTTTGCCTCGGTCGAGGGGATCGACTGGGTTTGGAGTGACCCAGATCGGTCCCTGAACAGGAACTCCTCCATCGAAGCGACCGACCTCGACTTGTACAAGCTGCTCAAATCGGCCGAGATCCCTTCACTTGAGGTCTTGCTATCGGAGTAGAATCTTCACGAGGCCGGGGTAGGCTGGCGCTGGAGTCGGGTGAGTTTGACTTGGCCACCCTCTTCTTGTTTTCTCTTATTCTTCTCTCTCTCTTTTTTTTTTTTGACATTGACCCTGTCTCCTCTGGTGCAGAGATGAAGTTCTCCATGGACGAGCTGCTCTCGTTTTTCGAGGAGCAGGAGCAAGAAGCTAAGGTCAGTGAGCCCACTTTGAAGAGGGCTCGGGTCGATGAAAGTGCAAGGCCGGTGTAGGTCGGGTCGGACGCATCGGTTCCAGAACAGAGGCGGAAGAGGGCGGTCGAGTCCGCCCACGAGCCTTCAGGGCGGCATGGTCCGACCCCGGTGCCCGAGCCCGAGGTGGTCATCCGCGCCAGGTCGGCCGTCGCTGCCGCCAGAGTATAAGCCCCCCCTTCGGAGGTCATCTATGTCGAGGAGGACGGGAGGTCGAAAGAAGCAGGGCCGGCACCCCAAGTGCAGTCCGAGGTGGCGCCGAGCTCGCAGCTGACGCTGAAGGCGCCTCCCGCTGCCGAGGGATCTGAGCCAGCGAGAAAGTAGGATCGGGACTACCGCTGAGTCCCCTTCCGACTGGGGCCCAATGTTTCACTGATGAAGGACCCAAGTCTCGTCGAGCGGATGATGGACTTCTCAATCCAATCCTGCGACAGGCGAGAAGGGAGTGGACGACTTCTAAGCGACGTAATCAGCTCGTCCTTCGCCAACTTGTACGCCGTAAGTCCTTCTTCCTTCGTCTACTCGTCTTCCGACCTCTCTTAGCACTGTAGCTAACATGTTTCTCTTTTTGATGCAGCAAGGCAGAGAGCTAATCCTCATTAGGGATTACTGTCGTAATTGGGCGAAGAGGGACAAGGAGCGACAAGCAGAGCTCGCATCCCTGAAGGCTGAAGTGGGTCGGAAGGATGAGGAGACCCAGGAGGCTAACCTAAGGGTTAAGAGCCTCCAAACCGAGATCGCTGACGCCACCCGGGCCAAGAAGGAGCTCGAGGGAGAGCTCGAGTCAAAGAGGACTCGGCTAAAAGAGCTTCGGGCCGAGGTGGAGGCGGCGAAGGACAGGGCCATCTCGGTCGAAAAGAAGGTGGCGACCGCGAAGAAGAGGGCCACGGAGGTGGAAGAGAAGGCCACCGCCACCGATCGCTGCACTAAGATCATTGAAAAGGGGATGGCGGTGGCGGTCCGGCAGTTGGAACACTCCAGAAAGCAGCTGGAGGAAGTGATGCGCCGGGCAGAGCTCGCAGTGAAGGAGGCCGCCGGTGCGGTGGCTGCTTTCAAGGCCTCGCCGGAGTACATAAAAGATTTCAAAGAGGTGGCAACGGACTCCTTCGCCAAGGGGTTCACGTGCTGCCGCCAGCAGCTACGGAGGATCCTCTCCGAGGAGCGACTGGCTGCGCTCCGGGCCCTCGGCAAGAAGGCTCCGACCCCGGCGACGGCTACAGCGAGGCAGGAATCTGCTCCAGCCGAGACCCGCCCTAAAGTGACCCCGGGGGTGGCTAGCCCTGTTGAGCCGACCTCGACGGTGGCGACGTCCGAGCCTGTGCCACAGGCGGAGATGGCCGAGTCGGTCTCGGCGGTGTCAGCAGCCGAATCCGCCCCTTCGGCAAGGGTCGCTCAAGAAGGTGCCTTCGCGACGGGGATGGAAGAAGGAGGAGTCCTGGCCGAGCACCGCCCAGGAAAGGAGTTGGCCCAGTAGAGTAGGACTTCTGTTGTAATTTCTTACTTCTTTTTTATCTTTTTTGCTTGTTTTTCGAGCCGGGTTGCTTGGCCTGTCAGGGCCCGGAAGGTAATGTAGTATGTTTCTTCTCGATTAATGAAAAATCATTCAGCCGACATGGCTCTTTCTTCTCATTATGATGTAAATGTCTTCTCTCTCCCTCTCCTCTTCTCTTTTTCTTCTCTTTCAGTGCAGGGAGGTCGGGGAGGAGGGTTGAGTTCTATATGGGCTTAAGCTTCACCGTCTTGGCACGGGGCTCGAGACTTCGGTGCCGGAGAAGGTTGGCTTCGAATTGGAGTGCCGGAGGGCCTCTCAGACCTTGAATGCCTCGGAGCTAGGCTCGGAGCTTGATCTTTGTAGGTCGGGCTTAGGAACTTGGATGTCTTAGAGCTTGGCTCGAAGATGCACTGGCCGGAGAGCTGGTCTCCAGGACTTGGTTGGCCTGAAGACATGGCTCAAGAGCTTGGACGCCTTGGAGCTGGGCTCGGAGACATGTCGGCTGGAGAGCTGGGCTCTGGGTTTGGATGCCGAGGAGCTAGGCTCGAGGCTTGAGTGCCTGAGAGCTTCCTAGGTCTTTGTGCCGGAGGACTTTTCTCCGGGCTTGAATGCCGAGGAGCTGGGCTCGAGGCATGAGTGCCTGGGGGCTTCCCCGGTCTTTGTGCCGGAGGACTTTTCTCCGGGCTTGAATGCTGAGGAGCTAGGCTCGAGGCATGAGTGCCTGGGGGCTTCCCAGGTCTTTATGCGAAGGACTTTTCTCCGGGCTTGAATGCCGAGGAGCTGGGCTCGAGGCATGAGTGCCTGGGGGCTTCCTAGGTCTTTGTGCCGGAGGACTTTTCTCCGGGCTAAAATGTTGAGGAGCTGGGCTCGAGGCATAAGTGCCTGGGGGCTTCCCAGGTCTTTGTGCCGGAGGACTTTTCTCCGAGCTTGGGCGGGCGTCCTGGAGCTGGGCTCGGGGACGTTGTTGAATGAGAGCTGCGTGGCTCGAAGGTCCCTTGGCCGGAGATTTTGTTGGCTCCACCCAGTGATTTTGATGAATAACAAAACATTGAGTGCATATTGTATACTAATGAGGATTTCAAGTTGTGAGTTTTCAGGAAGAATGTACCTCAAAATCTCAAAAACTTATGGTTTATGGCACGTAATGGCACGGAGCAATTCTCTCGAATCCGGATATCCTCTTCATTGAAAAAGGGCATAAAAATGTTTAAATATTATGGGTTTATATTTTCAAGAATTATATTTATGTTTTCGAGGCATTTATACTTGAATCTGAGATTTTTCAGTCTCAAGTATCGACACCTGGACAGTCAAGTATCGACACTTCAGCATTTGGCACAGACAAAAATTCTTGGCATGCCAAGTGTCGACACCTACAACCAAGTGTCGACACCAAGTGTCGACACTTGACAGCCAAGTGTCGACTCAAGGCCTGAGAATTTTGAAAATACAAAACTTTATAATTCAATGATTTTTATGTCAAGTGTCGATACCTGTGCATCAAGTGTCGACACTTGAAAGTTCAAGTGTCGACACCCAGAGATCAAGTGTCGACACTTGACAGCCAAGTGTCGACACTTGCAGCCTGACAGCTCTAACGGATCTATTTTTCTAGCTTGCAGAACTTACTTTTCAAGCTTCAAACGGCTATTTCCAAGGTACCAACGGTCACAAACCATTTTTTGGAAGGTTCTTGGTGTATTTAACCTCCACCAACCTCATTTTAAAGACAAGGAAGGATATTAAAGTACATTCAACTCTACTCAAAAGCCAAAAAGCCAATATTCTTTCAAATACTTCACATCAAAAGCCTCTTATAGTTTGATTCCTTGAAAAGCCTACAAGCTCATCCTTACTTCATTCCAAAAGAGGCACTTTGAAGGAGATTCCAAGGAAGAGTGAAGACAAAGCATCCACTTGAGCTTCAAAGATTCCAATCTACTCTTGAAGAGAGTTTGTTTTAGTTTTAAATTGTATATCTGTTTTTATTGTGATTTGACCTTGCTTTCAAGGGTATCTTGAAAGAAGGTTATTGTGATTTGTTGGTGAGCCAAAGAGATAAAACCAACTAGGGTTAACTTGTGAGCCTGAAGATAAAACAAGTGTTAAGGTTTGTTGGTAAGCCTAAGTGATAAAACCAACTTAGGTTTTGACTTGTGAGCCTTGTGAAAAATAAGTCAACTGTAATATAGTTTGGATTATAATGAAATTCCCAAGGGTGGCTTGAGGAGTGGATGTAGGTGCTAGGTTTTCAATGAACCACTATAAACCTTGTGTTTGTGTGTGATTGCTCTCTTCCTCTCTTGCTCTTTATTTATTGCTACCACTTTAAATATCTTGCATTGAATTCATCATTGTTCACAAGCACCACTAGTCCCTCTCATTATTGTCTTAAATTTTTTAAAAGATCCAATTCACCCCCCCTCTTGGGCTCCATTTCTGGGCAACAGATCTGAACTCCGGTTTTGGGCTGGCATCCTGTAGCTGGACTTGGGGACGTTGTTGAATGAGAGCTGCGTGGCTCGAAGGTCCCTTGGCCAGAGATCTGAGCTCCGGTCTTGGGCTGGCATCCTGGAGCTAGGCTCGGTGACGTTGTTGAATGAGAGCTGGCACTGGAAGTCTGGGTTCCGGGCCTTGTTATTTCGGAGTTGGAATTGGAGATCTACTGGTCGGCGAGCTGGATCCCGAATCTTGACTGCCTGAGATCAAGGCTCAGGAGCTTGGACGCCTTGGAGCCGGGCTCGGAGACGTGCTGGCCGGAGAATTGAGCTCTGGGACTTGATTAGCCTGAGAACATGGCTCAGGAGCTTAGATGCCTTGGAGCTGGGCTCGGAGACGTGCTGGCCAGAGAGCTGGGCTCCGAGTTTGGATGCCGAGGAGCTAGGCTCGAGGCTTGAGTGCCTGGGGGCTTCCCAGGTCTTTGTGCCGGAGGACTTTTCTCCGGGCTTTGATGCTGAGGAGCTAGGCTCGAGGCATGAGTGCCTGGGGGCTTCCCAGGTCTTTGTGCCGGAGGACCTTTCTCCGGGTTTGGATGCCGAGGAGCTAGGCTCGAGGCTTGACATTCCTACAAGGCAAGTAAACCATTGTACAAAAGAAAGTCTTTATTTCTAGTGGAGGAAAAACTTACATTACTAATAGTATCTCCTCAAATTACAAGCATTCCACGTTCGGGGGAATCTGGCACCATCCAGGTCTTCGAGATAGTAGGCCCCATGTGAGAGGGTCTCGGCCACTTTATAAGGGCCTTCCCAGTTCGGTGAGAGCTTGCCGCACTCCCGAGGTTGAGACGCCTTGGCCCGGCGCAGTACCAAGTCGCCAGGTTGGAAAGTCTTCAGCTTCACCCGTGCATTGTAATATCGGGCAACCCGCTGTCGATATGCTGCCATTTGAAGCTGTGCTTTGTCCCTCGTTTCTTCGAGGAGGTCTAGGTTGAGCAGGAAGTGTGCCGAGTTTTGTGTTTCGTCGTACCGCTGCACCCGGAGTGTGGGCACGAGCTCGATTGGGATCACTTCTTCAGCTCCGAAGACAAGGTTGGAGGGTGTTTCACCCGTTGCCGTTCTAGGTGTTGTGTGGTAGGCCCACAGGATGCTTGGAAGTTCTTCTGCCCATCTGCCCTTAGCCTGGTCCAGCCTGGTGCGAAGTCCTTGAAGGATGGTTCGGTTAGTTACCTCGACTTCCCTATTTGTCTAGGGATGAGCGACTGAGGTGAACCGGTGTTGAATGCTGTGCTCGGCACAGAATCCTTTGAACTCTTGGTTATCGAACTGCCGCCCATTGTCGGTGATGACACAGTTGGGGAGTCTGAAATGGTAGATGACAGACTTCCAAAAGAATTGTCGGACATTGGCTTCTGTGATCCGAGCTAGCGACTTCGCTTCGACCCACTTGGTGAAGTAATCGATCGCCACTAGCAGGAACTTTTGCTGCCCTGGCACGGTGGGGAATGGTCCTAGAATGTCCATCCCCCATTGTGCAAAGGGCCAGGAGGATGACAACTGCGAGATCAGCACAGCTGGTAGATGCTGTATGTGGGAATGGCATTGACATTTATCACACTTCTTGACGAAGTTGGTGGCGTCCTCCTTCATCGTCTCCCAGAAGTACCCCTGGCGAAGGGCCTTGTATGCCAAAGTCCTCCCTCCTACATGATTCCCACAGAGGCCCTCGTGTATCTCTTGGAGCACGAAGGCTGCCTCCGTGGGCCTGAGGCACTTCAGGAGTGGGTAGGAACAAGACCGGCGATAGAGGTGACCGTCCATTAAGATAAAGCGGGTGGCCTTCCTTCTGATGAGGCTGGCTTCTTTGCGGTCTTCTGGTAGAAGGCCGTCCTGGATGTACCTGACATACTTGTCCATCCAGCTCGGCTTATGGGCTACCTATTGCACTTCCTATGGGCTCTTGTAGCTTGGATCCTTGAGATACTCGATATAAGCACGCCCCAGGGGTGAGTCCGGTAGGGTTGCGAGCCTCGACAATGCATTCACCCGAGCATTTTCTCCACGAGGGATGTGAAAAATGCGGAAGTAACGGAAGCCTGCTGTGCTCGAACGAACCTTCTCCAAGTACCTCACCATCTGGTGATCTCGAGCTTCGTATTCTCTAGAGACTTGTCCGGCAACCAGTTGGGAGTCAATGAAAACCTTCAAGCTTTGTACTCCTAGCTCGCGGGACACTTTTAGGCCGGCGAGGAGCGCTTCGTACTCCGCTTGGTTGTTTGTGGTTGCAAACTTGAAGTGAAGGGCGCACTCCGTCACCACTCCATCGGAATTGGTGAGGATGAGGCCCGCTCCGCTCCCGCAGGAATTGGAGGCGCCGTCCACGTGGAGGATCCAAGGGTCCTCTCGCGGTACGGGCTCAGCTTGGCTCTTCGGGACCGTCTGTTCTGGTTCCTCGGGGAAGCCTGTACATTCAACCACAAAGTCGGCTAGGACCTGGGCCTTCTACGATGACCTCGGTCGATAAGCGATGTCGAACTCACTTAGCATCAGGGACCATTTAGCTAATCTCCCGGAAGTCTCGGGGTGGCTTAGCACGGTCCTCAGCGGCTGATCGGTCACAACCATGATGGGATGCGCTTGGAAATAGAGCTTGAGGTGCTTGGCAAACATAATTAGTACAAAAATGAGTTTCTCAGAGTGAGTATACCTGAACTCCGCATCACGGAGGATTTTGCTGGTGTAGTACACTGGCTTCTGAGACCCGTCCTGATCTGTACGGATGAGGACCGAGCTGACGGCCCCGAGTGTGACAGCCAGGTAGAGTAGGAGCTCTTCCCCTTCCTCCGATCTTGACAGCAGAGGGAAAGAGGCTAGGAACTCCTTCAGCTACTCAAAGACAGCCTTGCACTCCTCGGTCCAAGTAAAGTCATGTATCTTGCACAACGCCTTGAAGAAGGGTAGGTAGCGGTCAGCCGATCTCGAGATGAATCGGCTTAAGGCTGCAACCCTCCCCGTCAGACGTTGGACTTGCTTCTTGGAGGTTGGGTGCTCCATGTCAAGGATCGCCTGTACCTTCTCTGGGTTCGCTTCGATGCCTCTCTGGGTGACCATGAAGCCGAGGAACTTCCCGGCCGCCACCCCGAAAGTGCATTTCGCTGGGTTGAGCTTCATTTGGTGCTTCCAGAGGCTATGAAAGGCTTTGGCGAGGTCGGCGATGTGGTCCGAGCTCGGCTTGCTTATGACGAGCATGTCATCCACGTACACTTGCACGTTTCGGCCGATCTGATCTTTGAAGACCTTGTTGACCAAACGTTGGTATATGGCTCCAGCATTCTTCAGGCCAAAGGGCATCATCCTGTAGCAGTATGTCCCTCGGTCAGTAATAAAGGCAGTGTGCTCCTCATCCCCTGGGTGCATCCGGATCTGATTGTACCCAGAGAATGCATCCATGAAGGAGAGCGGCCTATGCCCTGAGGTGGCGTCCACCAACTGATCTATCATCGACAAAGGGAAGCTGTCTTTTGGGTACGCCTTATTGAGGTCGGTGTAATCTACATAGATCCTCCACTTGCCATTGTTCTTCTTCACCATCACCATGTTCGCCAGCCAGCTCAGGTATTGCACTTCTCGGACGAAGCCAGCAGCTAAAAGTTTCTCCACTTCTTCATTGATGGCCGCTTGCCTTTCTGGGATGAAGCTTCTCTTCTTCTATCGAACCGGTCTGTGCTTCGGATCAACATTGAGCTCATGGGTGATGACTTCAGGGGGAATACCTGGCATGTCCGTCGCTATCCAGGCGAACACATCTGTATTCGCCCGCAAGAATTCCAACTGCGGAGCCTTCTCCTCCTCGGGCAGCTGGGCTCCGATATGCACAGTCTTCGTCTGGTCGGCCCCAAGCTGGTAAGGAAGCAGACGCTCGGTTGGGCCTCCCCTGGGGTCCTGAACCCTCTGGTCAAGCTCGTCCAGCTTGGGGCTCTCCTCGAGCACCCGGGCCCCGAGGAGGGTTTGAGGCAGTGTTGCACCGGCTGGGGTGTACCCCTCATCTTTCCCACACCACAGGGTGTTAGAAACTGTACAAGCAATCTCTTGGTAGAGACGACAACGTCGAGGATATTGAGTCCAGGTCGGCCCAGAATCATATTGTATGGCGAGGGGAGCCTGACAACCATGAACATCATCATGATGGTACTTTGCCGAGGTAGGGTCCCGGCAGTAACTAGGAGAGTGATTTCTCCTTCCATCCCTACGGAGTCTCCCGTGAAACCAACAAGGGGCGTATGCACAAGTTTGAGTTGATCAGAGGAAAGATTCATCCTAGAGAATGCATCGTAGAAAAGCATATCTGTGGAGCTTCCACTATCTACCATGATGCGTTTTACAGGATGCTTTGCGATCGTCATTTCGACGACCACAGCATCATTATTTACATTCCTCTCTCCATTTTCTCCTTTCCTTATAAAGGGGAATACAACTTCAGGATGCCCTGCCCCCGAGCCTTCTTCGAGGCATGCTCGGCTCCCCAATGTATCATCCCCACCGGCTTCTCGGTAGGGCGATTGTCGACCGCCGGGACTGGTGGGAGGGCGACGAGCGCCTGGGATTCTGGTTGAGATCTACCCCCCTCATTCTTCCGAGGTAGCCTCTCTTGATGAGCTCTTCGATCTCCCATTTGAGTTTGCGACATTCCTCGGTGTCATGGCCATGGTCATGGTGGAAACGACAGTACTTCGTCTTGTCACGGTTGGCAGATGACTTCAACGGTGGTGGGCGCCTAAGATAGGTCTCGTCCTCGATCTCCATGAGAATCTTTGTCCTCAGTGCGAGGAGGGGGGTGAAATTCTCCTCAGGGACAGGAGTGCTCCTTGGCCTTGGTGCAGGTCGGGAGCTGTGAGCTGGCGGTCCCGGCCTTCGTGCTGCAGGGGCCTCGGTGGGTGCCGATCTCTTCAGCGGCTTCCCATCGAGCTCCCGCCTTATACGGTCCGCCTCCTCGACGGGGATATATTTCTGAGCTCGGGAGAGTAGCTCGGAATAAATCTTCGGAGGCTTCTTGTCAAGCGAGTAGGTCAGGCGAGAAGTCCTGAGCCCTCACTTCAAAGCCAGCATTGCGACCGGCTCCTCTAGGCTGTAAATCTCCAGCGCTGCAGCCTTAAAGCGAGCCACGTAGTCTCGTAGCAGCTCACGATCTTGTTGTCTGATGGAGAAGAGATTGTCTGCCTCACGTGGCATCTTTCGACATGCGTCAAAATGAGCCACGAACTTCTGTCCAAACTGGGCAAAGGAGTTGATGCTTTCGGGCTCAAGGCGGGTGAACCACACCCGAGCAGCCTTTCGAAGAGTAGCAAAAAAGGCGACACACAGAAGAGCGTCAGTAGCACCCTGGACCCTTATGAGGGTCTGATAACTTTCCAGGTGGTCCAGGGGGTCGGTGGTCCCGTCATAAGGATCCACCTGCGGCATGCGGAACCGACGGGGAATCGGCTCCGCTTGAATCTTCTTGGAGAACGAAGGGCGGACGTCATAGCCCGCTGGCTCGCTAGCGGAGCCGGGCAAGTTGGCAAACCGATGGAAAAGCTCCGCCAGTTTGCGATCATGCTCATCCAGGCGCTTCTCCGCCATGCGCCTGATGGATTCATCCGTCGACCCCTCCGCTGAGGGAGGCGGGGAAGGCGACACGGGTGCTCGGTGCCCACGGCGAGGGGCTTTGCCCTTCCTGCCTTGGCGGGGTTTAGATGCCCCCCAGTCAAGGTGCGATGAACAGCTCTCTTTGTCGGTGGACCCAGCCCGTTGTCGCTTCATCGGAGCTTGGCAACTACCCCGAGGGTCTGTAACGGCCCGCGACTGCGAAGGCTTCCCGTGGAAGGAACGCAGGCTATCGCGGGGGCTGCGGCATGGGCCGCGGGGGTCTCCGACTGCTGGTGAGTGGCCAGGGACCGATGCTGATGCTGGAGCTGGTGCACTGCTGCAGTAAGAGTGTGCATCTGCTGAGCAAGCGCGGTCAGCTGGGTCTCTAGCGGGGGAGGTTGAACCGGAGTAGGTGGCTTCATCTCCGGACTGTGTGGATTCCCGTGGGAAGGGGACACTTCCGCACGGCTGGGAGAGGCTCCCTTCGCCCGAGTGGTCACCATCCTCATTTCAAACTGTCTGAACAGGGCCTGAACTGGATCAGAAGTCGTTCAGTGCGGCCCCCTACCCGATGCGCCAATCTATTGCTGCCTGGATCGTCATGGCCCGTAGCTGCTGGTGGTGTAGAGAGTCGCGTGCCCGCCTGTTGGGGATGCCTCCATTGCCTCGGGACCTGCAAGGAACAACGTCAGTGACCCGGGCCGGGGATTTCGACGGTGGCGCTCCGACGGTCAAGTCAGTGATGATCCAGGAGAACAGATCCTCCTGGTCGAGCCACTCTAGATGAGCTCCACGCTACGAGGAGTGAGTGTAGAGTGTATGGAAAATAAGAGTATAAGTGAGCTGGGAGAGGTGATGGCCGAGGTGGTCTCGACCTCCTGTCTGGCCTCTCTCCCTTTCTCCTGTGCTTGCTCTTGTTGTCTTGGTTTGTTGTGTTACCTCTCTTTGGCTTACCCTGGCTGGGTCTTTTACTTTGGATTTGCTTGGGATCTCCCCATGCTGTCAGGCATGTGCGACGAGGTATCGTGCCGTAAACGGGATGCCTTTTCTATCAAATAGTCAGGGAAGCTTCTGCTTCTGACATTCCTTCTGCTGGAAACCTGGTAGGGCCTCGATTGGCGGGCCACCATTCTCGAGACCCGTGCCCTCCAGTCGGGTCTTTTTCTCAGTCGTACGGCAGGTCGGTGGAGGGAACGATGCCTTGATGTGAGCTTCCTTTCTTTCTGGTGTGAGCGACGGCCGTGGGCGTTAATGGCGGCATGGTTAGTGCTGCTGTACGGCCCTTGGGAGATTCATCGTTGTCCTTGGAGAGGAGGCGCCGCACTCTTGGGGGTTGGTGCCTCCGTCTGGATCGGGGACCGAACTGGAAAAATGAGGCCCGCTTTCGATGGGCTCGCTTCAAGGTGGCTCGGTAGGATGGAGGAGGACTGAGCTCGACTCCGGATCAGCGGAGCTCGGCCTTAGACGAGCTCGACGTGACAAAAATGGACGGGGGGCCGACCAACCCAGGGGGCCCGACCTCGGGGGGGCTCCTCGTGGTGGAGGAGCCTTGAGCTCGACTTCCGACCACGAGACCCGACCTCCAGGGATCCGCCTTGAGCGGGGACCCATACTCGGCTCCGGCCTAGGCGTCCCGACTTGGCGGGGACTGACCTGGCGAAGGACGGAGCCCGGCTTTGGCGGGCGGCCCCATTGCTCCAAGGGAGCTCGGCCCGGCGAAGGGGCTCATGCTAAAAATCCAGCGTGGCGCCCGGTGAGGACTTCACGTCAGTCTGTCCATGCCACGTCAGCGATCCAGCTACATCACTTAGCAACTTTGATTATATTTAGAATACGTTTAATTATACCTTTTAATTTTTAATTTTTTTTAAAAAAATATTTTTATTTTTTGATTTTTGCTATAGAATAAAAGAAAAAAATAAAAAGTATATTTGATAACTACATTGCTATAAAATAAAAGATAGAAATCCAAGAAGTATGCATATATATATATATATATATAGATAAATGGATATATGTATGTATGTGTATGCATGAGCATGTATGCATATATAGAGGTATAGAGGTATGTATGGATGTATGATTGCATGTATGTATGTATATTGCATGTGTGTATGCATGTATATATATGGATGCACATATGCATGCATGCATGTACATGCATGCATCCATGTATGTATGTCCACGCATACATGTACGTAAGTGTGTGTGTATATATATATATATATATATATATATATATATATAGATGCTTGCATGTATGTATATATAGATGCATACATATATGTATGTATGAATGTATGTATGCATGTATATATATGTCGGTATGCATACATGTATATATATGTTTTTTAAGATTTTATATTAGTTATTTTAAAAAGCAAGAGAGCAAATTTTTTTAAAAAAAATTATTTTTCATAAAAAATAATTATTTTTATTTTAAATTTCTATTTTTGTGATATTACTATATATATCATTTTTTAATTTTTATTTTAAAAAATAATATATATATATATTCTGTGGCTCATCAAATGCATTCTTAGTTCAAGTTTATTAGCAAAGAAGTTGCAAATATATTGGGCCTGATACAAGTGCTAATTCAGCAAAGTCATTGCACTTTTGGGTGTCACCCATCTAGGTACACTCCAGCCCAGAGTTTAATTCTTGGTGCGAGTAGGCTCGCATCTACCACGTTTGACACGTTTTCAAACTTGGCGGGCCCAACATAGGTGGGCTCAGGCTTGATACAATAACTGTTCCAGGTCTCGTCAGGTCAACTTTTCGATGCTTCCCTGCGATTCTGCGAGCAACGGCCATTCTACTTCCACTCAGGCAAGTCCAATTTCTTAAACCCCCACATAGCTTGGGGAGGAAGAAAGCGAGCGCGCGGTCCCCAACCCGCCGAGTCTAATCCCGAGACGACATATCGCCATATCGAGCGCGGACAAATCCCTTCCCGTACACCGTGCCTCAGGCTCGGACCGCGTTCCCAGTCCAAGCCGGGCCCCAACCTCCTAACCGGGATTTTCCCGCCCGCGATTACTTCGTATCGGGGAGAAAGATAAAGAGCGGAGGAGCTCTTCTTTATTTCCCCCCTTCTCTGTGGCTCGCTCCCCTGATAATCGGATAGCTACTGAAGCGATGGCAAGGTAGGATTACCACTAGTAGAATGTTTTTATGATAGCATTTTTGGGATATATTACTTCTTTTTGATGCTCTTTTGGGGTATTTTTAGATCCTATGAAGGGGTGGTGGAATATGATTTGGAAGTACGCAATAACAAGCTAAGGGGGTTATTTATGTTTGCTTTTTACGTTTTTTATTTTCCCTTGTTCTGAATTTGTAGTCTGATGTTAAAATAGGTAAGGGATGGAGAAGGGGGAAAGCATTTGATCTTTGGGGTGAGTTCCCTATTAATAAGGGAATTGTTGATGTGGGTAGGTTTGGGAATTGGTGAAAAGAGTTTGGGGGTTTATAGGAGCTAGAGAGGATCTGATTATGTTGTTGCATTTGCTTGATTGAATCTTGACAGAAGCTTTTTCTGGATGTTGTTCGCGCTAACTGTTAATGTGTTTGTTTTTCTGTCTTTTTTATTTTTGCCCTCTTTGTTTGTATTGATAAGATTAGACGGCAGAGTACCCAATTTAGGATCTTGCAAATGCTTTGCTGTGGCCATCTTCAGTTGTATTTTGCTCGCGCCCATTCTTGTACGGCGTGATGAACAGGATATCTAGTATGGTTATAATGTTTGCTGGATGTAGGGTCTGCGTGAGGTTAATTTTTCAGCAACTACTCGAATTATGGTTGTGTGCTGAGATGAGTACGAGCTTTCTAATTTTAGCGGTAAATGTTTTGTGGAAATGACAGGAGTGTGTGGATCAGAGATGCCAAAATAAGAAAGAAAGAAAGAAACTTATGCTCTGCTGAAAAAATAAGTTGTGAAAAAAGGACATTGTGGCTCCTTGATACCAAATTTGCTAGGACTGCCTGCTTAAGTTTGTTACTTGTGTGATAATGTGAACGCTCATAGAATCATTGGCTAGTTGTGCAAGGTGGCTTAAGAGAGACTGAAAGAATTGAATATAGGTTCCAGGGCAATGTATAGTGTGCAATCCTCTTTTATTTTCTTATCTTCTTTAGAGTGGAAGACTAGTTCCAGTTATGTTGGTCAGAAGCCTATGTCCTGGTTGAAGATGTAGAGGTCAATTGGTCAAATGGGTGGTCACAAGCCTAGTTTTATTTAGTCTGATGCAATTGGGTGAGGATGCTGGTTGACAAATGGGATCCCTTTAAACTTGCATATTGAAAGCCTGCTAAAATTTTAGATTTTACTGGTTGATGAGACTAGCACCTGATGGAAATCAAATTCTGGCTTGATGCATCCCAGAGATTGCCAAATCTATAAAATTTAGCTTGATGTTAGTTATCAACAGGAATAAGTGATAATATAGAAGGAAGCTCAGGTTGATAAACCTTTTTTTGCCTGGACTTGACATCTGAACAATCACGGGGATTGAAATCCTCCCAAATATATTGAAGGCATCCTCAATTAGTTCTCCAGCTGAAAACTTCGGTATCATCTGCTGTATTTAATTACTTCCCTTCCTTACAGCCAGTATATAACATAGATGGGATAATCGTCTTCTAGACCAGTTCTCTTCCATGATGACATCATCATTAACATACCCTTTTGGATGCCATGTATTGTTTTTTATGGCACTTTATATATTAGCATGATATTATCTAATTGTTCGGATATCTGTTGCTCTTATCTTTTATATGGTTTACAAACTACTATCAATACTGATCTAGCTTCACCCCACTATCGAATGCTTGCCTATCTTCCTTTCAGTACTCAGTAATTGTTGTAAGTTTACATATTACTATCAGACACATTTTGTACTTGCTACAGCTGATTATTTGGCTTACTTTACCTTTCCATAGGGCATGGCTTGTTAATAGTAGGGCAATTGCGGGGAAGGTGAAAAATGCCACCCGCTTTTCTAACCATCAAATCAAAGACTTGGGAGTAGAAGCAAGTCGGGAATGCCCCAATTGCAAACACATTATTGATAACAGTGATGTAAGTTCTAATTTGGGTTTCATTATTCTTTTTACTATTTAATATAGAAATATGATCATGATGCAAGGATGTTTATTTCATATTCAGCTAATCTTCTGGATTTGAAGTCTTCTGCTGAAATCATTTTCTTATCTGATGTTTACCTTCTGTGTTGGATGACATAAAATGTCTCTGCTAGAATAAGGCTTAGTTGCTCCAGAAGTATTGCCTTTTACCCTTCCATTTATTATCATGAAGTTATTCTAAACACTTACATCAAGCACATGAAAATGTCTCAAGCACATGAAAACCAGTATAATTTAGCTGCTGCATTATTAACTTGCCGTGTGAACTAGATCTTTACAACTGAAGATACTGAAAGTTGTTCCCCTGATGTTAAAACCAGCCATGTATTTCCAATATCATTGTACTTGTCTAATGTGATAAGGTTGCTAACTCATGATAAATATTGGAGATTTGTCATTTACAAGGAAAATTTAGGGACCGTTGAAACTATTTAAAACTATTATGTGCTAGATCATTCATGCAATGCTTTGACCAATATGGTAGAGTAGTTGTTATAATCATCTTCTGGAACCTCCTTTCTTTTATTCCTTTTCATGTTTCTTACAGTTAGAATTCTGGGAAAATGAAACAGCAAATAACATACTCTGTATATTGAAGCTATTAACAATATCTTTGAATCTCACAGAAAACCTTGATAATTAGTGTTTGAAATCTTATATTGGATTTTATCCTTTAAATATCTCTGCCTCAATCTTAATCTTAGAGTCCTATGAAAAAATAGTGCCAGTCCGAGCAATTTTTAGATGTGAGTGGAAGAATCACGTTGATCTTCATTTCATGAATTCATAAATATGATTTGAGAATGAAATAGCTCTCATTGGAATCTGGAAAATGCTTGATAAGGAAAGAAAGATGGATAACATTAAATAGCACCAATAAGGTCTTGTAATAATTTATATAGGTTAGTTTGCTGAAAGAAGACTAAAATCTAATTGCTTTATATAGGTTATGATTGTGCATATGTCATTTGTTAAACATTTAACTGTGACGGTAAACTGATTCATGTTGAACATGATCATGGTCTAAAGTGATTGGTAGGAGTCGTCATTGAGTGCACAGATTTAGTAACCACAAGGGAGAGTAATAATGGAAGCTATATATGCACTGAAAATGAGAAAGAGCAGAAGCTATATGTAGGTGAGAAGCATGAAAAAAGACAGGGTGGTTAGGTAAAATCCTAAGAGCTGGATAGGTAAAAGTTATGTCAGAACTTGTGTAAAAGGACATGGGACCATAAGAAATGATTGAATGCACTGAAAAACTAGTATATAGTGGTATCTTGCTGATTTACTTCTATCATCTCTATTTTTTTAATATTAAATTGAGTCAGCTAGCTGGTGTTTCTATTCATGTTTCCTAGTCACAAATTCTGTTTTTAAGAATATCAGCTTTAAGTTCATCTTCCAAATGTATTTCCGCAGAACTTTCAAGTGGCTTATCCAATTCTCAGGTATTATGTTCTTTAATATCCCATAATCATGACAGAAGGAAAAAATTAATAGTTGAAATATATCACCAGATATGTTGTTCACCATTTCATTTTATGTTCAAGTAGACTTACAATTACAATGTCAAGATTTACTCTTATATTGAAAGAAATTTGGAGTCATGACCATTTTCCTTGCCAGAGGAAAATTGGTGATTTGGTAAACATTCAATATAAATTTATAAATATATTGAATATTAAAAAGAAAAGCTTGATAAAATTGGATAAAAGACTGAAGTGTCTTGATGAGCAGGCATTCATTTTTTCAGTTGAATCATGACTTAAAATTTAAAAGTTATCCAAAAAATCATTAGTTTTCCATAATGACAATAAAGAGTTGTGAAAATTTTTTGATGAAAAAAATGGGAGTAAATGGGGATTGTTTCAGAAACTTGAGTATTTTGTTACCAGGCATGTAAAGTAACTAAATTGTATAGTCAGATTTTTAAACTATCAATACATTTTCTTGGCAGCTTCCTATTTGAAAGATAAAAATGAATACTTGTTACATCAATTTTGAAATACTGACATTCTCACCTTGTATTAACTCATTTCACAATGTCATAATGTAGTAATCCCCTTTGTTAATTTGAGATATTTTATGATGGTTTTGCTGCTTAAATAATCTTTTTTCTGTTATTATAACCCTGAAGTCTCTTTATGATTTGAGATATAAGATCATTGTTTTTGAAAGTCTTAAAAGGATCTAAAACTAGTTGAATGAAGAAGGTATGTGTTGATTGCAAGTTAAGTTGGAGATTAAAAATACAAGTAATTCATCAATATTTTGGTGATAAAATACCACAAGGTGTCTTTCACTGTGTCCATTACATACAGGCATGTTTAGGAAATGTAAGATTAGAATATGTTTGATGTAGTGGAAAAGTGCTACTAGAGTTTTATTATATGGCCAATTTTGGGAGAGCAAAATTACATCTCAAAGATTGAATGATACAAATATGAGGACAGAATGTTGGATATGCTGTAAAATTAGGAATATTGAAGTTGGTAATGTGGATATTGTATGAAACTCAAAGTTTTTGATAAACAATGAACTTTTGGAATATATATTGATAAATTTCGTCATATATGATGTAAACTTTTGGAGACATCTCCAAGGAAAGGAATGCCAATGTGGGTAGTAGGGTAGATAGTAATAGGCCTAAAACCATATTGATGGAAGTTGAGCATTAGAATTTGAAGAAACTTGATTAGATAATAGGCATTGTGTTTCAGTTAGAATTTTCAAACAAGAATCCAGGGGACTGATCCAAAATTACTGGCCTTTGTCAATCATGTAGATTTAAAAAAGAAAATTACCCATATTTTTTATCTTTTGTAACTATATATATCCCACAATTTGGGGATTTCTTGACATGTGGGCAAGATCTTGCTTACAAGGTAAGCATTTCATGAAAGTTCGAATCTGGATTTACTTTTGCAAATCAACTTCCTGAAGATCCAATCTATTGCCCAATATGAAGGATTTGCTCTCTTCTTTCAATAAACTGCTGATTAAATTTAAGTGGAGGATTGTGTAGGAGGTGGTTTGCAATTTTCTTTTTTAGCCAAGAGTTACTAAGTAGGCAGTTGGCAAAGGACTAGTTTCAGTATCTGTTTGCTCGAAGTCAATCTGAAGTAGTCGTGGAATTTTGTTATGGTCACAGCCTCACACTATTGAAATTTCAAAATTCTTAACTAACATTAATAACTAATATTTATTACCAAAGTTTTAAATCCCGTGGGATGGAAATATCTTGGTTTTTCAATGGAACGGGACGCACCAGTATTCCGCCCCGTCTCGACACTCGAGACAGGGGATGTCCCAAGGTGTCTCAATTGAGATGCTGGGATGCTACCGGGAAGTCCTGTCTCAACACATGAAATGGTATCCTGTCCCAGTCCTGTTGTCCCGTGGGACATCCCGCCGGGACCTAAATCCTTGTTTACTACATTCTATGTCAAAAGTTTTGCATATGTCAACCTGAGAACATGTCATTTTTTGGAACTAGAGGGTTAAGTAAACACCTTAGGAAATTATGTTGCTTTATTGCATAGTTTGCAAGAGCTTACAACCTGAATTTGGATCAGATGTTACAAAATCATTCATCTGGTTTTGCATGATGATTACCATGGTGTTTTCCAATGTTGATTTCATTTGTTTCATTGTGGACCGTATAAGTTTTATCCCATAGGATAGTTTCTTGTTGCCAATGATGAGCCAATGTTAAAACACACTCAAAACAGTTTATGAACTATTTATTGAAGTGTAGAGAATGTTGTGCATAAGTTTTAACCAGTTTGCTTGAGGCTGCCCGCACAAGTTTTAACCAGTTTGCTTGAGGCTGCCCGCACAGAGACTGACTTCATCAGCAACCCGCTTTGCCTGTCTCAATATGTCTGCCATGTTCATGTTTCTAATTAGAGGATGCACCATCTTTTTGAACCATAAAGTTGTGTGAAGAATTTGTAGCAGACTTTGTCGAAGTACTTTATGTTGGAGTAACCAGTTTTTGGGAAAGCAAGGATTGCTTAATGTGCGAAAAATATGAATGCAGGCATACTTTCCTACTTTTACCTGTATGCTCATAGAAGTAATCTCTGCTTTTCTGTTTCTAAGTATAAATGCCTGGAGCAATCTAATTCTCATGAATGAAAACATCTATGATTAATTATAATCATGGCTAGGCTTTTCTTATATTATTCTATTTGTTTTACCTGTATATAATCATGATAATTTAAATAAATTCTGGCTTCCTTGGTTAGAAGTAATGGAGGGTATAATGGTATGGTATTGTTTAAAATAAGTTACTTTGTTACTATTTTGTCACTACTTTGTCACTTCGCAGGTTACCGTAGAATGGCCTGGACTTCCTGCTGGCGTTAAGTTTGATCCGTCTGATGTAGAGCTATTAGACCATTTAGCAGGAAAAGTTGGGAAAGGAAATTCGGAGCCTCATATGTTTATTGATGAATTTATTCCAACTCTGGAGGAGGATGGAGGAATCTGTTATACGCATCCCATAAATCTCCCTGGTAATGAATCCTTCAGATGTTAATTTTCTCTTGCCAACGTAGTGATCTAGATTTTAGCCACTAAGATGTTCTTTGCAACAGGCATCAAGAAAGATGGAAGCAGTGTTCATTTCTTTCATAGAATATCAAATGCATATGCATCTGGCCATCGTAAGCGCCGTAAGATCCATGATGATCGCAATAAGTCTGAGGAGCGTGTAAGGTGGCACAAGACAGGCAAATCTAAACCTGTGCTAGAGAATTGTGTTCACAAAGGCTGGAAAAAAATAATGGTGCTATACAAAAGTTCAAAAGGTGGCAGCAAACCAGATAAGGCTAATTGGGTGATGCATCAGTACCATCTTGGGACTGACGAAGAAGAAAAGGATGGTGAACTTGTGGTTTCAAAAATCTTCTTTCAACAGCAGGCAAAGCAAAAAGATAAGGGTGGCATTCATCTTGTCAACGAGGAACCTGACATGTTTGCTGTCAGGGTTAGTCCTAGAACCCCTAAGACAAATACTCCACAGCCACCCCGGTCAAAAAAGAATTCTCTGTTTGATATTGGTGAGCATAATCAACAGCTCTTGCCAGGCCATGTAAGTAGAACTTGCTCTTTGTTCAAGTGGTCATTATTTTTCATTTTTACCTGCTTATACTAATGTGGTTTCTGGTATATTTTTGAATGCTTGCATTATGAGTTGTTTTCTAGCTCATATTTTTAGCAATTTTTGACATTCTGACTGACTGATAAACATGGTACTCATCCATGCTGGGATCTCAGACCAGCCATTCGTTTGTATTGGTATTGAGCATGTGCCAGTATGATATATATGAAATGTCTGCTTTTGATATCTTGGCAGATGTGAATTGATGTTCTTTGAGATGTTGGCCTACACAGTATGCATCTATCAATGATCTTTAGTCTCTTTTTTGCTATATAATTTGGTGTCTTTGTCACAATTTACTGAAATCAATGCCTAACATCATATTTAATCTTGTCTCCACTGTATCAACTGATTTTGCAATATGTTTGTCTTTATGTATAGGCCGAAATATCATTTATATATAGGCTGAGATATCCTGGTACCTTGGCTCTTCTAGAATTTATTTATCTTTTCTCTTCACCTAGATTTACTGTCCATTGAGATAGATGGCATGACGATTTTAAAAACTTAGAATAACGGGGCCTGGGCTCGTTATTACTGAACTACTTTTAGAATTCTTGTTGTTTATCCCTCTTTTGAGTTCCTGTCTTGTACATAATTTGTTAAAAACTTAGAATAACGGGGCTTGGGCTCGTTATTACTGAACTACTTTTAGAATTCTTGTTGTTTATCCCTCTTTTGAGTTCCTGTCTTGTACATAATTTGTACTACATCACATGTGAAAAAGATGGAGGAAAAAATAAATTAAATCTCTGGTCACATCTTTTTTTCCCACATGCATGAACATAATGAATGTACCCTTCATAAAGTAGTTCCAAATTGTAATGCTTGTTTCTCATTAGTGAAGTTTTGTGCTGACTTTTTCTCAATACAGCTTGAACGATATCCAGAGGTTGAGGTTACCTCAACACCCTTGCCTGTTGTTCATTTAACAGATGAAGTTAAAAGCCATGCCTGGTGGGCTGGTGAATCTCAAGCTGTCGAAGAACCAGATCCAAACAATTTGGATGACTCATTGTTGTGCCATGAAGTGCTTGATTCTTTTCCTCCTATTGAAGATTGTCTTGACCATCCAAACTTAAATCGTGACAAGAATGAGGTGCCTGCTACAAAAGCCAACACACTTTGTGGGTTCTCTGATCTTGATAACATCATAGTGGACACACCGCCAGATTTTCAGCTTGCTGTAAGATCTGCTACTTTTATCCTTTCTATTATTTTTATTTTTTGATGAATTCTGCAAATAAAATGTTCTTTTCTTTTATGTATATTGTCAAACAGGACTTGCAGTTTGGTTCACAAGAAAGCATCACAAGTTGGCTAGATCGTTTATAGAGTGAAAGATGTGAGAACCAGTACCTCCAAAGATCTCCCCAGTTTTGTGTATTTTGTGGGTCTTGTACTCTAATGATGAATATGTTCTCAATTGTATAGTCAGCTGAATGGGGTGAGAGAGGCTTGATGTTTTTGTGGCTATGTTATCCAACATTTTCCTCTGCTCTTTGTTTGCAAATATTTTGACAAGAATTTGGAAGGACTATGGATTTTGGTAGGTTGGCTTTGCGTTGCACTC
This sequence comes from Areca catechu, assembly GCA_021397845.1. NCBI lineage: Eukaryota > Viridiplantae > Streptophyta > Magnoliopsida > Arecales > Arecaceae > Areca > Areca catechu. The sequence goes on along the minus strand of CM038048.1, from coordinate 86,043,199 downwards.
TGTTTATTCATTGTGGTGAATGTCTCACTGTTTCCTTTTGCATTGAATGATCATGGGAACTGTCATCTCTTAATGGGCTATAGAATGTTGAAGACTTTGAAAAAGTTATCAGAAACTTGAATGTCCATGCAAAACATTACCTTCATGGCTGGTATTTAACTCTAATAGCTTGCTTCATGGCCTAACTTTTATGGATGGCTTGGCTGTGAGAAGGTGATTTGTGTAAGAAAACTCTTAATAAATATGATTTTTTGAATGATTACCTACATAGCCCATCTTGTGACTTTACAAAGTTAAGATAGATTTTACCGGCAAATGGACTTCATGAAGTATCTCAGGTGATCCTGGCCTGCAGACCACCATTAGATCTGAACCAGTATTTTTCTGCTTTTATGAACAGATTGTCTGGAGCTTTTGGGATCATGATCAAGTTGTTATGTGTTGAAATTGTATCAGCATTACAATTGGAAGTAACAAAATATTAGTGTTCCAAATATTTTTGCCATGACTTAATTGATTTTCTTGTTTCATGTGCATTCATTCTCCCAAGTCATTTCTCTCTAGGAAGTCTCTTCAAGCAAGATGAAGATTTAAAGTTTGGCTGTTGCAAATATTCGGTCACCTTCAACAGGATCTCCAGCAATCTTGGTAGATTAAAACTTCATTATTTTCTTTGTTAATCCTTTACCAAGAGGGCTTTCTCCTTAACAATTAATTTCATATACAGGACAAATTGTTGAGGGCATTTGGACCATACCATTGATACTGTAAAGATAGAAGTTTATCAACTGACAGTTGTACTTGGGTTCCTGACTGCTCCTGATCAATATTAATGGTAAGATCTTTTTCGTTTCATAGATAAATATTATTCATATAAAAATATCTTATACATCTAGAGAAATATAAAAATATAAATAAGTTAGCTAATAAAAAAGTAGGCTAACTTTTTAATAATATTTATTTATCAAAGAACAGGTTCTGAAATTAAATTTATTCATCAAAGAATAGATCTTGAAATAAAATTTAGAAAGGAATCAAAGGATAAAATTTAGAATGGAATTAAAGGATAAGTTTAGCTATATCGGATCTCATCTAATGACTTACATCATAGATTTTAGTTATCCAATTCAAAAAAAAAAAAAAACTTTAAAAGAGTTACATTGCACACAACTATATATATATATATATATATAACGAAACAGGATGAAATTGCAAAAACACTAAATTGCTGCAATTGAAATGGATGTGGCGGGTCAATCTAATCATGTTAAATAGCTTGCTAAAAGTTGATGATGGCATGGATATGACTTGAATATGAAAATTATGTAAAGAGTTGTAATTAAAAAAATTCAAGAAAATCTTTATATATATGATGCTCTTAACACTAGATAAATTTGTCAACCATCAAGAGAGAAAGGGAAGGTGATTTGACTTGATTGGCATCTACAATAGACCTATGTCAATCATCAAAATCATCACGCACAAGGATAAGGATGACCATTAAACTACAGAACAAAATGCTTAATTTCATTACTTAAAAAGCGCTCCGCGCCACTGCAATATCGAAGAGAACTTAGTATTGCCGTGCCACAGGCTCAAGATGCTCCTGGTATTCCCTGCTCTTGGCCTCCGACCATGGCCCTTCTCTAATCTTTGCCTCCGTCCATGGCCCTTCTCTCCTCTATGGACTTCGGCCCAACCTCGTCAACCCGGGACCGCCGCACAACCACTCTATTTCCCTTCTAAACTCTGCATTCACCATATCTCTGACCGTCTCTAACGTTGGACATCGCAGAGGCGGGGTTGGACGAGACCTGCTTATCGGACTGGCCGGGCCGAGTTCGAGCTGGGCTGAGCCCAAGTGATAGCTCGAGCCCGGCCTTCAGCCCTTTTTTCTGGGTCTAAAAGCCGATCCGTAACGGGATTTGGGCTTTGGGCTAAGCCCCGGGCTTCCCTGAACGATGATATAGAAGAGAGGCGGCGAGGAGGTGGCCAGGGCTCAGGAGGGAAGATGATGCGAGGAGAAAGTGTGCAGACCACGCTAACATAGTCTAGATCTGCACGCATGTAAATTACGATTCAGGGATTGGCAGGTCAGGGCATGGGTTCGGGCTGGGTTTGGGCCAACCAAGTTAACGTAAACCCAGAATCCAATCCATTTTAAAATTCGAGTTCGATTTTTAGATCCAAACCTGCCGGGCCGAAAAGGAGAGCCACCAGCTACATGAATAGGGTCCGGGGAGGACCTCTTAGCGATGGGTCTTTAGGTATGGGACGGGTTGATGAGGGCCTTCGTCGGACCCTCTTTGGCGGGCTCGAGGAGGCTTGACGGCATTCCGGATGCCGATAGCATTGGGTTGTTTAGGGTTGTGGGGATCATTCTTGTGGCATGCTTTCCAGCACTGGCTTGCTTCTAGAGGCAATTTCTTGGATGTTGCATTCAATTTGGAAGGTTCGAGGGATGGCCGAGCGTCTATGCATGTTACATCATGATTCTTGCCATGCTGCTGTTCTCGAACATTCTGGCCTGGATAGATATCAACTAGATTTGGTGGGAACTGTTGGATATCTATCCTAGACGTATGTAGCATGCATGCATGGAGAGGAGGTGGTGATTGCTAAATACATATGTTAGATTTGTTAACAGGATATGTATAGTTATCACCATTTCCTGAAGGATAATAAATATATAAAAATATAGTTAATTAGAATAATATGAATCTTACTTGGTATTCTATGTCAAAAATCAGTCAGTCTATTCAATAGTGTTATCTATTTTATTGTCCAAGTGCCTGGTCAATCTGAACAAAGAATTTCAATTTGTTCCATAAGCTTATTTTTCCTTGGAAGAATGGGACTCGTTGTTGTAATTGTATGTGTGACATCATCAAGTGCAACAATCTAAAGAGTCTAGCTTTTTTAGAGTAATCTTGTGTCTTATATAATGAAGTAATTGCACAAAACTTATCAAGCCTCCCATATTACTATTATATAAAATAAGAGGCAAGACATAATTTGGGAAGCATCATTAGTTAAGGGAATTAAACCTCACTTCCATGGCAGAAGAATTATAAAAGAGAGATAGATGAACATATGAAATAATATGGGAAGCGTCATGAGTTTGTGAATAAATTTTTGATGTAGACTGTGAAAATGATGAAAACGATGAGCAAAAAAAAAAAAAAAATACTGTTTTTACCTTCATCGCCACAGATGTATTTACTATGGTTGACTAGAAGGTTGTTGTGCTCATTGTTATTGAATTCATGTCCATTCAAACGTTCTCTGTCCTTGTTCATATTATGCTCTTTGACATGTCATCTTTTTTCTCCAGAGGCAACAGTTGATAACGGTTGACTCAAAGCTTTGCAACCTGCACCCCTTTCTCCCTGTGCCTCATGCCCTGTTCATCTCTCAAGGGGTCTTCGGTTTGCAACTAAAATTGAAATTAAAATTGAAATGGAAATGGATTGAAATAGAAATTGGAATGGCCATATTTTCTAAAGCATGTGATTCGTAATCGAAATTGAAATCGAAACTGAAATGGAGATTCGAATTCTTATTGGAATTGAAATTGAAATGGAAATGGATTGGAATAGAAACTGGAATGGCCATATCTTTTAAAGCATATAATTCGTAATCAAAATTGAAATCGGAACTAAAATAAAGATTCAAATTCTTATAAAAGAATCGAGATTAGATTTTAGGAGGATTAGACTATACCATTCCATCTCGAAATTGAAATAAGATTTAGATTATCTCTAACCAAACAGTTAAAATGAGAGTCGCTCATTTTTATTTATATTCCAAGTTGTGACTCCTTCCAACCAAATACCTCTTTAATGTTTACAGATGATCTATTATTTATAGCCAAAGTTGTTGACCGAGCATTACCGAAAAAAAAATAAAAACCTTTCCTCTCCCCTCGCATGCAACGTGCATACGATCCACGCGCACGCCGCGTACGGGTCCATGAGTTTTCATGCATTTTTTTAAATTAATTTTGAAATTAATAATTAATTGTCATTTTTTATTTAATGCCATAACATTTAGTTTGAGGGCTTTTTTTTGAGATTTTTTATGAGATTTTGAACCGATAAATAGGTCTCTATCTCAGTCCTACAATGCATCCAAGAATCTTTAACTCTCTTTCTCATATATTTTTCTCTTCCAAAATTTTTTAAAATTTTCTCTCTGCTGCATTTATTTTACTTTAAAAATTTAGACTGAAAATAAGCTAATCGACGTCTGTTTGAGATCGTCATCGACAAGCATTAGAGTGTTGGTTTTCGAATTGTATCTTAAAGAAGAGTATGTGGTCCAATCGTCTTTCACGTGAGAAGGGGACCAAATCTTTTTTAGAACAGTGATTTTATCTATCTCTAAGGCCAGACTTCCTAACATTATTCTATTATATTTTAAATTATTTTATTATACCAAAATTATTTTGCCATACATACCACAAAAAAATTAAATTTCAAATATTTTAAAATGTATAAATACATATATAATATTTTTCATACATTATAATTAACAACCTAAAGGAGATTTTAAAATAGTTTGTAGAGCATGTTTATAAATATAATTATTTGTACTTAATTATGACTTATTTACCTTGTATATTATATATATATATATATATATATATATAAAATTTTGATTACCCATACAATCATATCAATTCTTTTTGTATTATGCAAAATTAATTGAAGATCCCCACTAAACCTGTACTACAGCATGCAAATTAACTTTTAAAAGACTACAAAATAAATTAATCAAAGTCTTTAGGATTTAGAGACAAATAACTTAAATAAAAATCTTAACAAATCACAAGTCCATTCATATTAGTGAACATTTTAATAAAACTTCAATTAAAAAAAAAAGAGACATCTTTAGAAACATACATAAAAATAAATAAATAAATAAATAAAAATAAAAAAGATTAAATTATTTAAATAAAATTTTGTTGATCCTAGGATTGATTTTGATGATTACAAAATATTGATGCATGATTATGTTACTAGTTATCTTTGTAAAGATTGTTTTTATAGGGTATCATAGGTTTAGAAGATGTTTGAAGTAGTTTGGAAGATGTTGGAACAAGTTTTGAGAAGTTTGAAAATGTTTGGACAAAGTTCACTCGAGCTGATTCGATGAATAGAGTTGATACATTGTTTTGGCATGGCACAGTCAACCGAGCCGACTCAAGTGAAATGAGCCGGCTTGAACATAAACCTATTTTTCTTCCTTCCAACCATCAAGCCAACTCAAGATCTGCCAGTCGTTTCTGCCACAATTCATTTTGACTTCGAGCCGACTCGAATGGCTCAAGCCGACTCGAGCTTTACACTTTCAAGCAGTAACAACCAGTTTTTTGCAACAAGCCTTTTCTTCTTCAATGGCCATAAACGGCTAGATTTCACTTTCCAAGGCATTCCAATGGCCAAATTCACCAGGGAACATCTCAAAGAGTATAAAATGAAGATCCAAACTCAAGAGGAATAATGCTTTTTAAGGAATGGAATAGTTTTGGAGTTAGAGAAGAAAGAGTGAGCTTTAAAAGAAAATCTTTTAGGAAGTGAGCTTCATCTTCCGCACTCAAGAGAGATTCAAGATCATTCTACAACTCTTGAGGTATCTTTTGAAGAAGAGAAAGAGCTTTGAAAAATACATCTTGAAGCCTTAGAGCTACACCAAATCAAGCTAAAGTTGCACTGATCCGCTCTTCAGGAGTTTGTATTTTGTGTTGCATTGTTTGTTTGTTTTGTTTATTTTTGTTTTTGGGTTTTTGGTGAGCCCGTGAAAACCAAAGTTTGGGTTCTTAGTAAGCCCGGTGTAAAACCAAGAGAGAGTTTTTGATAAGCCCGTGAAAACCAAAGTTTGGGTTCTTGGTAATCTCGGTGTAAAAACCAAGATTGAGTTTTGGTTTGTGAACCCGGTGTAAAACAAACTGGCTGTATTCATTAGTGAATATAGTGAAAATCCCAAGTGTGAACCTTGGGTAGTGGACGTAGGAGCCGAGAGTTGCTCCGAACCACTATAAATTGCGGTGTTTGTGATTGCTTTGCTTGTGCTTATTTATTTGCTTTCGCATTCAACACTTGATACACTTCACTCACCACTAAGATTTTAAAAGGCACATACGTGTTTATGAAAAAGTTTTCAAACCCAATTCATCCCCCCTCTTTAGTTGGCCATCTGGGCAACAACTGGTATCAGAGCTATGTCTTTGTAATTTATTTTTCTAGAGAAAAGATTTATGGCAAACCCTATAGTACCTCTTTGGCCGAAAGCCAATTTACAAATAGACCTCCACTTTTCACAGACACTAATTATACCTACTGAAAAGCACGAATGAAGATTTATATTCAAGCAATAGATTTTCAATTGTGGAAAGTTATCCTAAAAGGACCTCACACATCCACAAAAAAGGTTGATGGCATAAACATTCCAAAACCGAAATTGGATTGGAATGCTTATGAAATGCAAATGGGAGAGTTGAATGCAAGAGTAATGAACCTCTTGTATTGTGCTTTAGATGCAAATGAGTTTAACCGGATTTCCACCAGCACCTCCGCAAAAGAAATTTGGGATAAACTTGAAATCACTCATGAAGGTACAATACAAGTTAAAAACTCTAAAATCAATATGCTCATGTATGATTTTGAAATGTTTAAAATGGAACCTCATGAATCTATTTCTGAAATATTTTTGAGGTTTACCAACATTACTAATGATTTGAAAAGTTTTGGTAGAATGTATTCTAATGCAGATTTGGTTCAAAAGATTCTTCGATCTTTGCCAGAAGTTTGGGACCCTAAAGTAATCACAATCCAAGAGATAAAGGATTTAAGTAATCTCCCATTAGAAGAGCTTCTCGGATCACTTATCACTCATGAACTCCATTGAAGCATTGGAGTGAAGAAGGGAAAAAGAAAAAGAAAGCAATAACACTTAAGGCAACTACTAAAGAAACTGAAGAAGAGTCACCAAGTCATCATTTGAAGAGGAGCTAGATGAAGATGACTTGGCCCTTGTTATGAAAAAATTTAGAAAATTTATGGAAAAGGGCAGATTGAAAGACAAATAAAATAAGTATATGGCTAAGGAAGAGCCATACAAAAAGAAAGAAAAGAAAAAGAAGGCATTGGTAGCTACTTGGAGCGACAGCGAAAACTCAAGCTCAAGTGAAAATGAAGAGCAATGAAAAACTGCCAACACTTGCTTAATGGTTCTATAAAATGAAGTAAATTCTGTACCTAACTCAGAATTTATATTTGATGAACTTAACGATGATTTTTATGATTTAATATATGAATATAAAAAGTTGGGAGCTAAGCATCAAATCTTAAAACAATCATATGATATACTTCAAAAAGAAAGAAATGATGTTTTTGAGAAATATGATGTTTTGCAAAGTGAATTAAATTCTATTACTGAAAATTACAAAATTATTTAAAAAGAAAAAATTGAATGTGCTGAAAAGAATAAGTCTTTGCAAAATGAAAATCAAAGGTTGCAAAAAGAAGTTGATAAACTCAAGCCCTTGGTTTATAAATTGACTCTAAATAAGCTTGAGTTATTATTAAGCAATCAAAGATTTTCAGTTAGTAAAGTTGGAATTGGATACAATTCAAATTCTAATCATGTTGAAAGTAAAATTGTAGATCAAAGTAAATTTCAAAATTCTAAAGTAGTATGCTTTTATTATAAAAAGCTTGGGCATAAAGCTTATCTTTGTAATTTGAAGTGAAAAAAGAAAAATTCAGTTAAAAGGATTTGGGTTCCAAAAGGAATCATGAGCACTAACTTCAAAGGATCCAAGAAAGTTTGGGTACCTAGATCGTCCACTTAGTATGTTTTGCAGGTTGTCTTGCAGCCCAACAAAAGAAAAGAAGATATTGCATGAATAAAGGCTGTACAAGGCATAACGAAGGATGACATAGGTCAATTCAACACCTAAATCAAAAGAAAGTGGACTAGTAACTTTTGAGCATAATGGTATAGGAGGATGATCATTATTTAGTATAATCTACTCAAACTCCTTCTATATTTTTGAAATATAATGCTAGTCATTTACTTGAAGCAATTTGCTATACTTATTGTTAATATGTATTAGATGCTTCAAGATGAGCTATGTTTTGACTATCACAGTTACTAGCATTCTTGAAAATATGAAATTCATTGAACCATGACTTGAAATATTTTGAATATTGGTGATATGAATGATATTCAAGTCATATGACAATAAACTATTCATTTCAAAAAGTCTAGCTTACTCTAGCATAGATAATTTGAGATGTGCTAGCATACTTAATGTTTTAAATTGATCTACATAAGCTTAGTCATTTGTTTGCTTAATAAATGCTTAAAAATGACTATGCTTGTGCTATATGCTTTATTGAAAATGAATATGTAATATGAATGATATTGATCATGAGTATGGATTGATTTTGATGATTTTTATAAACTCATAATTTTAATTCTTCTATTGATATTTATTTGTTACATTACTCTCTTGTATAAATGCTTGGAATGAATGTAAAAAAAAAGAGAGATTATTGACAAGAATATGAAGGAAGTAAAGAGAAGGCGAAATTATCTCAAAATATCTTAATATTCTTGTGGTATTATAAAAATCATTGATTGGTATCCCCATAAAGAATGGTTAAGAATATTTTTTATTGATAACAAAAAGGGGGAGAGATATAAGGTGTCATAAAAAAGAACATTTGAAAAGAGAGAAATCATTTTTGAAATATATTGATAAATTAAGGGGGAGTTTATTGTTTATATGTTTGAGTTTATGATACTTGTTAATTTGATTGAAATACAATCTTTTATAGAGTTAATCTTTTTAAGTTCTTTTTCATGTCCAATGTTTTGTCATCATAAAAAAGGGAAAGATTGTTGACCCTAGGATTGACTATGATGATTACAAAACATTGATGCATGATTATGTTATTAATTATCTTTGTAAAAATTATTTTTGTAGGGTATCATAGGTTTAGAAGATGTTTGAAGTAGTTTGGAAGATGTTGGAATAAGTTTGGAGAAGTTTGAAAGCGTTTGGATAAAGTTCACTCAAGCTAACTCGATAAATAGAGCTGATACATTGTTTTGGCACAGCACAGAAAGTTTCATGGCACAATCAACCGAGCCGACTCGAACAGAAATCTATTTTTCTTCCTTCAAACCATCAAGCTAACTTAAGATTTGCCAGTCGTTTCTGCCAGAATTCATTTTGACTTCGAGCTGACTCGAGCTCTACACTTTCAAGCAGTAACGGCTAGTTTTCTGTAACAAGCCTTTTCTTCTCCAATGGCCATAAATGACTATATTTCACTTCCCAAGGCATTCCAATGGCCAAATGCACCAGGGAACACCTCAAGGAGTATAAAATGAAGATCCAAACTCAAGAAGAATAAGATTTTTTGAGGAATGGAATAGTTTTGGAGTTATAGAAGAAAGAGTGAGCTTCAAAGGAAAATCTTTTAGGGAATTAAGTGAGCTTCATCTTCCACACTCAAGAGAGATTCAAGATCATTCTACTATAACTCTTGAGGTATCTTTTGAAGAAGAGAAAGAGCTTTGAAGAGCACATCTTGAAGCCTTGAGTTGCAACCATCCGCTCTTCAAGAGTTTGTATTTTGTGTTACATTATTTGTTTGTTTTTGTTTTTGGGTTTTTGGTGAGCTCGTCAAAACCAAAGTTTGGGTTCTTGGTAAGCCCGGTGTAAACCAAGAGAGGATTTTTGGTAAGCCCGTGAAAACCAAAGTTTGGATTCTTGATATCCTGGTGTAAAAACCAAGATTGGGTTTTGGTTTGTGAGCCCGGTGTAAAACAAACTGGCTATATTCATTGGTGAATATAGTGAAAATTTCAAGTGTGAACCTTGGATAGTGGACGTAGGAGCCGAGGGTTGCTCCGAACCACTATAAATTATCATGTTTGTGATTGCTTTGCTTGTGCTTATTTATTTGCTTCCGCATTCAACACTTGATACACTTCACTCATCACTAAGATTTCAAAAGACACATACTTGTTTGTGAAAAAATTTTCAAATCCAATTCAACCCCTCCCTTGGGTTGGCAATCTGGGCAACACTTTTTAATAAAATTATTTTTATTTTCTAGATCTTTATCTCTGAATTTGATTTAGATCCAATAGCAATCCTTAAGGATGACATCATTAGCCTAAAATCTAAAAAAATGATGGATCCCATTTTAGGAGGTGGCAAAGCCAAATAAAGTTTTGGCTAATCACCTTAGAACTTTGATCTGTGATCGATCAGCCCACCAGTTTCTCTAGTTCAACCATCCCTTCTATCCCAAAGAAGGATTACCTATGCAAAGATAGAATTTTTAGTATCGTTTCTGACTCATTCTATGATATTTACCTATCAATTAAGAGTACGAATAAATAATGGAATATCTTAGAGTCTAAGTATGACCTTGATGATGTTGAGATTGAACGTTTCAATGCTGCATCATTTCTTAGATATAATATGATAGAAGACAAACCCATCAATGACCAGCTTTACCAATTTCAAGAGTACCTTAAAAAATTTCGAGTCAATGGAGATAAATTTTCAGAAGAATTTAATGTCTCTAGCCTTCTAGATAAAATGCCTCTTTTATGGAATGACTTTGTCAAACATTAGCTCCAAAAGCAAAGAGATCTAAGCCTAGTCCAACTTTTAAACTCAATCAGAATAGAAGATCAACATAGGTCTAAAATCTAGCAAACTAGAATTCCAAGTATCCAAGCTAACCTAATCCAACAATACCAAACCAATAATAATACCAAACCAAAATCAAAACCTAAATTTTAACCAAACCACTAATACTAGTCAAACCAACCTTACCGTCCTAATCTAAATAAGTTCAAACCAAGGGTAAAGCCTTTAAAGCCAATAATACTAGATTCAGCAAGCATGTTCAAGGTCCAAGTGAAAGGTTCTATTTTATATATGAAAGGATAAACCATCTTGTGGGAGACTGCTTTCATCGAAAGAAGAAGCATTTTCATAAACCTTCTAGTTCCTCCGGATCCCAAGTTCATGCAGTTGAATGCCCAGAAGACTCTACCTTTAGGTAAGTAAACTTAAACCCTGTAATTAATGTTATTTCTTCCAACCTTGATTAGTGGTTGGATTTAGGAGCCAGTGTTCAATTTGTTTTGATTGCTCCTAGTTCACTACTTTTCAAGACTCAAGTGGAGGAGGTGTGACCTTAGAGAACAACACAGCCACCAAGATTATGAGACAAAATCGAGTCAACTTAAAGATGATATCAGGAAAGGTTCTCATCCTGACAGATGTGTTATACATTCCAGATCTTAGAAAGAACCTTATTTGTAGGTATCAATTGGTTCAGAGGGGATATAAAATTATTCTTGATTGTAATAAAGTTATAATAACTAAAAATAATACATTCATAGGAAAAGGATATGTAAGTAAAAACTTATTCAAACTGAATATAATAAATCCTTTCATTAATAAAGCTGAGAATCAAATTTATTTTATAAATAAGTCTAAATAAAATCTATGGCATAACAAGTTGGGTTATGTACACTTAAAAAATGTCAAACATATAAATCAAACTTAGACTCATCTAAGTATAAATATATGCTGAATCTAAACAATCAAAAATAATATTCAAATCAGTTAAAAAAATTTTTCAATCTTGGAGTTGATACATAGTGATGTATGTGACTCCACCAAGACTGTAACCTATGATAGCAATAGATACATAACAATCTTTATAGATGATTTTTTTAGATATTGCTATTATTATTTAATTAAATCTAAAAATAAAACCTTTAATAAGTTTAAAATTTATAAGAGTGAAGTAGAAAATTAACATAAAAAAAAGATTAAAATTCTTAGATCTGATAGAGGAAGTATACCTCAAATGAATTCTCTCGGTTCTGTTAACTATATGGTATAAGTCATCAAGTGACTACTCTTTACTCTCCATAGTCCAGTGGTGTAGCTAAGCGTAAAAACCATATCCTCGTAGATATAGTAAATGCTATGCTTATCAATTCTGGCTTATTTGAGAACTTATGGAGGGAAGCTTTTCTATCTTCTTATTTCATCCTAAATAGGATACCTATTAAGGATAGTGGCAAGACTCCTTATGAACTTTGAAAATGAAGGATGCTTAACCTAGATTTTTTCAAAATGTAGGGGTGCCTAGCCAAGTTAATATTCTTGAATCCAAAAAAAGAAAATTAGAACCTAAGACTATAAATGCTATATTTATAGGCTATGTCCAAAATAACAATGCCTATAATTTCTTAGTAATAAAATTAGATATTAGTGATATAGAAGATAACTCAATCTTAGAAGCTAGAGATGCCTCTTTTTTTGATAATATATTTTCTTTTAAGACTAGAATTTTTAGAATCAAAACTAGAAACTGAACCTAAATTAAGAAGTAAAAATAAAAGAGTTGAAAAAGATTTTGAAGAATACTTCTTCATATTTTTAGTTGAGGGTGAACCTTTTACGTATGATGAGGCGATGTCATCATCAGAATTATCAAATTGGAAAGAAACCATAGATAGTGAAATTCAATCAATCCTAAAAAATAAAATTTAGATTTTAACTAATTTACCTCTAGGAAATAAACCTATAGGAGCAAAATAGATTTTTAAAAGAAAATTGAGGCTAGATAGGAATAATAGAAAGATATAAAACTAGACTAGTAGTAAAAGGGTTTAACCAAAAGAAAGATATAGATTACTTTGATACCTATACTCCTGTAGCTAAAATAACTATCCTAAGAACTTTAATAGCTTTAGTCTCAATTCATAAATTAATAATTCATCAAATAGATATAAAAATTATATTCTTAAATAAAAATTTTAAAAAAAATCTGTATAAACCAACTTCAAGGATTTGAAGTAAAAGAATAAGAATATAAAGTATGTAGATTAATTAAATCACTTTATGATTTAAAACAAATTCCTAGTCAATAGCATATTAAGTTTGATGAAGTTATATTAAAAAATAACTTTAAAATAAATGAATGTGATAAATGTATATATTATAAAAGACAGGATACGGATTTTATAATATGATGCTTCTATGTAGATGATATATTATTATTTAGAATTTCAATGAAAATAATTCAAAAATTAAAGGCTATTTATTAGATAATTTTGATATGAAAGACTTAGAAAAAGCTGATTTAATTTTAAAAATGAAGATTAAAAGAAAAGATAGTGGAACAACAATAAGTCTAGCACACTTAATAGAGAAAATACTTAAGAAATTTGAATATTTTGATTTAAATCCTATCTCTATCTCTTATGATCATAGTTTCCACTTAATTAAAAATTTAAGAAAACTTGTTAATCAATTAGGATATTCCTAGAGGATAGGATCTCTATTATATATTTCAAATAGAACCTGTCCAAATATTGCTTATGCGGTAGGTAGACTGAGTAGGTATACTAGTAATTCTAGTAAAGAATATTGAAAAGCTATAAAATGAATCTTTAAATATCTTAAGAAAATCTTAGATTACTCTCTAGTATATTCTGGTTATCCAAAAGTATTTGAGGGTTATAATGATGCTAATTGGATAATAGATACTTAGATGTTAAGTTTATCACTAGATTTCTCTTCTTACTAGGAGGAGCTACAGCATCTTGGAGCTCTTGTAAACAACTAATAATTACTAGAAGTATATTAGAATTTGAATTAACTGCTCTTGACATTGTATGTACTAAAGCACAATGGCTAAAAGATTTAATAAATAATATATCAATTCTTTTATCAAAAATTTTAATTTTTTTTAAAAAAATATGATTGTAGAACTCTAATTGATCTGTTAAATCAACAGATAACTAATAAAAAAATGAATAATTATATTCTGATTAGGTATAAAGCTATAAGAAATAAAATGAAAAAAGTAATATCACTACAATTTATAAGATCAAAAAATAATCTGGCAAATGTTTTGATTAAAGGCCTTTCCAAGGATATGGTATCGAAGACATCAATGGGGATGGGACTTAAGTCCATATATTAGTCACCATAGTGGACTCCTACTATCATGGCAACCTCATGGTTAAGGTTCTAAGGGAAATGATCTCTGAATGATATTTGGGAGCACTGATTTAGAGTCTATTTCCATCCCATGCCTATGGTGTGATACTCTATTATGATGGATAGGTTGAGCATAGCTTTTAATAGATCCAAGGTTGAGTTTAGCAAGATATGATTTTGTTGTACGTATCCTTGAAGGATCTATCTTAGGAAGAGTAGTCATGAGATCGATTATGGGATTAGGGTGAATCCCTAGTAACTCTCATGAAAATCAAAGCAAGCGTATGGCCTAGATAGTGCTACCCCATATTATGATCAGTTCCTCTTCATACTGTGTATATTTTATACTAAATACAAGTTCAAACCTAGAAGGTACTTGCACTAAGCATAGTAAAAATCCAAAGATCTCTTATTTTAAATTCTTTATCAAGTTTAATACTATTAAATTTTAATTTAATTTTATTTTTTTATGGGGGATTATTGACCGCATCTTATCGAAGAAAAAAATAAAAATCTTCCCCCTGCATGCACTGTGCATGCAAGCATGCACACGGGTCAGCTCATTTTCATGCATTTTCTTTTTTTAATTAATTCCAAAATTATTTTTTAATGGTCATTTTTTAATTTAATGCCATAATGGCTAGTTTGAGAATTTTTTTTAGAATTGTTTCTAGGATTTTGAGCCTAAAAATAGGCCTCTACCCTAGCCCTATAATGCATCCAAGAATCTCTAGCTCTCCCTCTTGTACATTCTTCTCTTCTAAAAATTTCCAAATTTCTCTCTCTTTTTATTTTTTATTTTAAAAATTTGGACTGAAGACGAGCTGATCGGCGTCCATTTGAGATTGTGCCATCGACGGGCATTGAAGTATTGGCTTCTAGGTTGTACCTTGGTGGGGAGAGTATATGGTCCAATCATTTTTTGCAAAAGAAGGGGACCAAATCTTCTTTAGGATAGTGATTTTATCCACCTCCTAGACTAAACTTTCTAACCTTGTTTTATTATATTTTAAATTATTTTATTATATTAAAATTATTCTTCAACACATACCATAGAAAAAAAATTATTTTTTAAATATTTTAAATATAATAAATATATATATAATATTTTTCATACATTATAATTAACAAAAGTGACAATTACCCTTGAGCCGTTGGCCACCTGATCCCTTAACTGAAATCCCTGTGGAGCCAGTTAGTTTCACGTAAATGGAGATTCCCTAGGAACTTGAAGGATATTACGATGTCATGGAATAGTGGTAGTATTTTAGGGCCTGCACCTCAGGTATATCGCTTGCTTCTGTGTGCATGTTTCATTTTTGTAGTATAGGATTAATTTTATTTGTGACGACACTTACTTTTATATTCTCAATATATCTTTAGAGATTAGCAACAAGGTGGTTACGGTGCTTGAGGAGAGAGTGATGGACGCCAAAGGGGAGTTGTGTGAGGCTCTGGCTTATGTGTCTAAGATGGAACTAGTATTCAACAAGAATAATTAACCCAAATTTTCTAGGGAGGATTGCTTGAAGGGGGTGTTGCATCCCCAATACCCCTTCCCAAAGGTGCCAGACCTTTGGGGAGGGGACATTCAACAATCATGGTGCTTGAGTATCTGTGGGGACATGTATTCTTTATCAGTAGGATGAGAGTATGTCTAGCTAGTACCTAGTTTCTCCATAAAGTGGGGGACCACTGAGACAAACAATGCATACTTCCCTACTTTTAGGTCGCATGGAGGAAATACAGTTGCCACCTCATAGGAGATGGGGGGTGCACCAAACTTTCCATCTATTCTCCTCGCGGGGTTTTCCTTTAAAACCCTATTCTGGTAAAGCAAGGGGCATGGTGGTGGATACTTACCTTAGAATGGGAGATATTGGAAATGGTCAGCAGCTTGGCTACATTGCTACCTCCCTTGCTAGCCGGAGACCCTGGTCAGGGCACCTCACCTCCTCATTCTCCCTCATCACTCATGTCAACAGGATTTGGATGTGGGAGAGGCAAGGGTGTGAGGTCGCTTCTAGAGTCTTCACCCTCTCCACCCTCTACACTCATCCGGTGCCCCTCTTGGTTGCATCCAAGTCTCCAAGAGGCAAGAGGGGCATTGGATGCTTCGATGTGATTAAAGAGATGTTTATTTCTTTGGGATGGAGCCCTCGCTACTTCTGGCTATGTAGTAGACATCTTCAAATAGCTGCAGCCTCCATGGGATCTTCCCACAGCCTTTGTAGACTTTTTAATCACCACTTATGAAAATTTCTGGTTATCACACTTTGTATTTGTATATATATATATATATATATATATATATATATATATATATATATATATATATATATATATATATATATATATATATATATATATATATATATATATTTATTTATTTATTTATTTATTTGTTCGAGGGTCCACTCCCTATTTTGGCAACACCCCTTTTCGGAGCATTGTCATACCCCTCCCCGGAGCATTATCATATTTACATGCAGGATGAACAGAACTAGGGAAGAAAAGGTCACATTACTGATAATACTTCTATAGGTTCTTAGAATTCCATAGATGGGGAAGAGGCGACCTGTCCAATTGCATCAAGTAGTAGGTCCCCGATCATAGGACTTCTTCCACCTTGTACGGCCCCTCCTAGTTCAGGGACAACTTTCCTTGGACGGTCAGCTGGGACAGCTTGGCCCGTCAGAGCATGAGGTCACCAACATGGAAGAACTTGTTTCGGACCCTGGTGTCATGGTACCTAGCAACCTTTTGGTGATGGGCTACCATCCTCACTTCAGCTTGCTCTTGAGCTTCTTCCAGGAGGTCTAGATTCATTCGCAAGCAATCTAAATTGTCATCATCTTGATAATTCTCAACTCAAAGGAATGGTAGTTCTAATTCTAGGGGAATCATGGCCTCGATCTCGAAAGTGAGATTAAAAGGAGTCTCACCTGTCAGGATTCTCTGCGTAGTACAATAGTCCCATAGAACATGGAGCAGTTCATCTAGCCAAGACCCCTTAGCATGGTTGAGTTGAGTCTTGAAACCCTGCAAGAGGGTTTGGTTAGTAATTTCAACCTTTCCATTAGCTTGAGGGTGGCTAACATAGGTGAAATGGTGCTTTATGCCCAAGTCATCACAAGATTTGGTCAACTTAAGGCCACTGAATTATCAGCCATTATCTGTAATAATGACTCAGGGGAAACCATAGTAACAAATAATGGATTTTCATATAAAATCTTTGACTCGTACCTTGGTAATTTTTGCCAATAATTCGGCTTCGATCCATTTTGTAAAGTAATCAATGGCTACCAACGAGAATCTTTGCTACCCGGAAGCTAGTGGGAATGGACCCAGTCTATCCATCTCCCACTATGCAAAAGGCCATGGAGCATAAATGGGAGTTAGTGAGATAGCCGACTGCCACTGCATATTGGAGTACCACTGGCAGCGATCACACTTCTTAACATAACTCATAGCATCTTGATATATAGTCGGCCAATAGTATCTTTGTCTAAGTATTTTGTAAGAGAGGGATTAGCCTCCTAAATGGCTTTCACACAGTCCTTCATGGACTTCCTGAAGGGCATTCTCTACTTCCACTGGATGTAGACACTTTAATAAAGACAGGATAAAGGATCTTTTATACAATTTACTTTCATAGTGGACATATTAGGAGGTCTTGTGCTTCAGCTTCCTAGCTTCCTTCCTATGACAGGAAGAGTCCTGTCATGAAGATAGTTGGCTACGGGATCGATCCAATAGGGCTCCATATTGAGTTGTAATATTGAAGCCAACTCTTCAATGCTAGGCTCATCTATTACTTCGAAAAAAACTTGAGAGCACAACCAAAATGGTGCGCCCATTGCCAACTTGGAAAGAGCATCAACTTGGGCATTTTCTTCCTACAAAATTTATTGGATGTCAAAGCTATGGAAGCATTTGACTAGATCCTTGACCTTTAACAAGTATCTCCTCTTAACTTCCTCTTGGGCCTCATATTCCTCGGTGACATGTCACACAACAAGCTGAGAATCACTGCACGTCGTCAGGTGCTGCATGCCGAGCTCCTTAGATATCTTGAGGCTTAATATTAAGACCTCATACTCTACCTCATTATTGGTAGCAGGGAAGGCAAAGCTAAGGGCACATTAAAAGACATCTCCCTTGGGACTAACCAGAATTAACCTTGTGCCCGAGTCATTTGCATTCAATGAACCATTGACATACAGTACCTATTGACTTCCTGAGGTTTGCATGACCGACCTAGTGGCTTCCTTGGACTCTTCATCTGGAATGGTGCACTCGACCATGAAGTCAACTAGTACCTGGGTCTTAATGGAAGGCCGAGGTCAAAAGATGAGATCAAATTTTATAAGCTCTAGTGCCCCATTTGGCTATCCAACCAGTGACGTCCAGCTTATGCAAGATAGTCCAAAGGGGTTGATCAGTCATAACTACAATCGTGTGGGCCTGAAAATAGGGTCAGAGCTTCCTAGCTGAAACCATCAGGGCGAAAATCAATTTCTCCAAACAGGGATACCGGACTTTCACATTCTGCAGCGCACTACTAACATAATAGACCGGATGCTATATTCGATCCTCTTGTCCAATCAACACAAATCCAACAGAGGTCGGGGAGGCCACCAAATATAAATATAATTTCTTAGCCTCTTCTAGCTTGCTGAGAAGAGGAGGGGTGCTGAGATAGATCTTGAGCTCCTTGAACACTCTGGCATTCATCAATCTATTTGAAATCCTTTGGCCTTTTCAATATTTGAAAGAATGATAGGCACACTTGGCTGACCTGGAAACAAATCAGTTAAGGGCAGCTATCTTCTCTGTAAGTCTTGTCACATCTTTGACTATCCTAGGGATGCCCATCTATCTCACCACTTAATCTTCTCTAGGTTAGCTTTAATTCCTTGGTGTGATACCAGAAATCCCAGAAATTTACTAGAGGTCAACCCAAAAGTGCACTTGGCAGGATTTAGTTTGATCTGGTATCTTTGCAAAGTAGCAAAAGTCTCTTCTAAATCATTGACATGATCTTTAGACGCGCGGCTCTTCACAAGCATATTGTCAATGTAGACTTTCATGTTGTGCCCAATCTACTTTTTGAATACCTTGATCACCGGTTGCTAGTTGGTCACCCCCGTATTCTTCAAGCCAAAAGGCATTACCCTGTAACAAAATAAACCACGATCAGTAATGAATCCATCTTCTCTTCATCTTCTGGCACCATACGAATCTAATTAATCCAGAGAAGGTATCCATGAATGAGAGGAGTTTATGACCCGTGGTGGCATCCACTAGTTAATCAATCTGGGAGAGAGGGTAGCTTCTTGATGGCTTTTTTCACCAATACGACATTAGCCAACCACTCAGGATAGTTAACCTCCCTGATAAATCTAGCACTGGTGTGCTTGTCCACCTCCTCTGCAATAGCCTTCTGTTGCACATGGGCAAAATTTCTATTATTCTGCTTAACCAATCGATGGACAGGATCCACTTCCAAATGGTACATCATGATCTCGGGACTAATACTGGGCATATTTATAGGAAACCAAGCAAAAACATTAGCATTCTTTCTTAAAAAGTATGTGAGTAACTGAGTTGAAGTCTAGCCCAGCTTCGAACCAACATAGACGATGCATTGGGGGTTATCATCTTGCAAGGGGATGGCCACCAAGTTTTTAACGGGCTCATCCTGCTTCTCAGCTAGCTCATCACAGGTATCCAGGCCTTCAACGGGAATGGTAGCAGGTGCTTGAGGCTACAGGGAAACCATATAACAGTGCGTTGATAGGGCTTGGTTCCCTCGAACCTCTCCGACTCCTCGTGCCATCAGAAATTTCATAAGCAAGTAATAAGTGGAAACGATCATGCAAAGGGCATTCAATCTTGGTCAGTTGAGTATGGCATTATACATCGAAGGACTCTTCATGAAAGTCAAATGTACTAGCGATCATTGAGATGATCACCTAGCTATTATGGGCAACATAATCATCCCCTCGACAAGCACTGGTCTCCTAAAAAGCCTGTCAATGTTTCGTACATTTCTCCTATAAGAGTCGGCAAAATATCCATTTTCAAAATATCATAAAACAAAACATCCAAAGAGCTTCCATTGTCAATAAGCACATGATCTACACCATAGCTAGCAATATTCAAGGTGACAACCATAGGATCATTATGCAAAAACTACACCGCCCAGGTGAAAGTGATGGTCTTAGTAGTTTTCTTGATCCTCCACTTCTTGCGAACACTGCCCTCCACCGACCCACCGATAATGGTATCGACCTTACTGGGGGCCGAGTGGTTGGTCGGCTTTTTAGGCCTCAAAGGTGATTCCGGCAGGCACCATGGGACCTCTACAGGGTTACACTTCTGCTGCAAGCGACTCACTATACTTTGATACTATAGTACCTAAATTTCTAAGCTAGTGACAAAAAAAATTTGGGTATAGTCAAGTACTTGTTAAGTCGTTGTTGAGTCAAGAAGGGATTGACTACTCCAAGTTGCTAGAGTAAATGCTTGGTAATATTTTAATTTAGCAAAATCTAGGCCTAGATAATTCTGGTAAGGAGTCACAAGTTTAGCAAGTTGAAACATATTTGAATGCACTTATTCGAAGTTGGTAGTTGACTCTGAATTTATTCTGAGCGTTAGGTCAAAGGGATGAATTATACGATAACCATAGCTTGGATTCTTGAATGTTGCTTTTCCATCATTCGACCTATCTGGACGTCGGGTACCATTGCTAAATAGTTGCATCAATTAGTTTGGAAAATCATTCTTGAGCTATCAGCTTAAGGTTCGAACCAATAAGATCACATACAATAGAAGTTTTTGATTGATCATGATGGATGATTGATGATTGAAAATTGTTTAGTGGCAAAATTATAAATATGATTAACAAATTATCCTATACAAAAGTTATAAATAAATAAATAAATATTATTTAATATTAAAAGGATTAATTAGTAATTTGATTGCTAATTGAGTCAATTTATTGAGTGAA
Organism: Areca catechu; assembly: GCA_021397845.1. Taxonomy (NCBI): domain Eukaryota; kingdom Viridiplantae; phylum Streptophyta; class Magnoliopsida; order Arecales; family Arecaceae; genus Areca; species Areca catechu. Next base: position 86,022,119 of record CM038048.1, on the reverse strand, counting down.
AAGATTTAGTCAAATCTATTTGAATTTAATTCAATTAGATTTCATTTGATTAGGTTATTCGATGACCTAATCATTAAGAAATTTTAATCTAGATTTAATTTGGTTTGAACTTGATTAATTTTTTGATTAATTAAGTTTAAATTGGAGCCTAATTAAATTAGGTTCAAGCTATTTGAATCGGTCAAACCAAATTAAATTGAGATTGGAATAAAAGTTGACCAAGTCAAACCTAGGAATCTAATTTTTTTCGTTGCACCACTTTGTTCTTAATGAAAAAATAAATTTTTGCATGAAGAATTTCCATGCCAAAACAAGATTAGTGCCCTCCCTATTATCCATTCAAATTGGGATTAAGTCAAGATAATTTTTAATGGAGTTTCAATATAGTTTTGCATCTAGTTTGGCCAAGTCATAATTGATTCTTGGGCCTCCTTGTTTCTCCATGAAATTTTGTTTTTTTGCATAAAGTTTTCTCCACAAAAAATGAGTTTTGATGCCTTCCCTCAATCTCTTTTGGGTTAGGATAGGTTTAGATAAATCTTAGAATTTATTTGAATTTCTTTGAATTTAAATTGAATAGGTTTTGAATCAGTTAAATTCCTAGTCCAAATAGAATTTCTAAATCTATCCTATTCTCATCCTAATCCCCATGCCACTATTTTTATTGGATTTTTCTTGATTTGCAGCGTTGTTCATCGACCTGTGAAGAGGTATGGGATTCAATCCTGTTTATATTTATAGATTAGATCTATAATATGCATCAATTAGATTGATGCATACTGATTTTAATTTTAGTATCTATATTCTTTTCATATCCTATCTTGATCCTGTAGGGTAGGTTTTTAGAATTATTCTAATGTATGATTTGATAATTAAAATTATTTTTAATCTAATATACTTTCGCTGTTTAAAAAAATTCATGCATGAAATCCTGCCACTAGTTTTTCTAATAATATAGTCATAGGCATCTCCTCTCCAACTTACTCCAGTGAGCGAACATATTTCAGCACCATCAACTATTATATATTATTATAATAGAATAAATATATTATTATTATTATACTATATTATTCATTTTAATATAAGAAATGAATATAGTATAATATACTATACTGTTATAATATGCTATTATTCATTTTAATATACTATATTATTCATTATGATATAGTGCATATACTATTATTATAATATACTATATTACAATATAATTCATTTTAAGGATACTCTATATTAATGATATAGTATACTATATCATTATAATACAATAATATTATCTATTATAATATTTATTTTCTTATAATAATGACTTAATATACTAATATCATTTATATTTATAATAATATATTATGTATTAAAAAATTAGTATTATATTAATATATTATGATTTATATTAATATTATTATGAAAATATACAATAATTTTATCATATAATATCATAATTTGGTATACTATACTACTATATAACAAAATATATTATAATTATTTTATTTTTAAAATTTTGATGAAATTACATATTCAACATTCGATTAAATTATTTGGTAACATCCCTAGCTCGGTATGTCCGACTACCACCATCGTAAGCTTGTTCATATCAACAGATGCTATGTACCATGAAGCCACATACCACCACCCTAGTTATACTGTGGCGTGGTCTATAAGAACGGCTATCAAGATTTGAAAATTAACACCAATTAAAATATGATAATAAAAAAAATATAAATAAGTATTAATAATTAATAATATATTTTTATTAATTTTATATTTAAATAAAACATTAAATAAATATAATGAATCATAAGTGAATAAAATATTTAAAAAATTATTAAAATATGTAAAAGAGCAAAAGAGTGAGAAAAAGTTTGAGAGAGAGAAAGTGATGGGAAAGAAGGAAAAAAATAAGAGCGGAAGGGGGTGGGGGAATCTCGTGTCCATATCATTGAAGAAACAAAAAGTGGGGCAAGAATAAAATCACATATTCAATATATTAAAATATAATATTATAATATTTATAATACATTACAATATAATTTTATAATATAAAATAATATATATTTATTATATTTTAGAATATAAAATATTTATTATAATATAAAATATATTATAATATATTTATTCATATTAAATATGTTTTTAAATTTTTTAGTTTTTATTTTTAACGATTTTATTTAATTTTTGATTTTTTTATTTTTTATTTAAATATTTTAAGTGAAAAATTGTAACGCATACTTGTGATTTCTCTCTAAGAAAAGTCATAGGTTATACCCACAGGTTGTACCCGTGACTTCTCTCTAAGAAAAGTCACAAGTCCAACTTATGATTTCTTTTAAGAGAAGTCATGGTAACAACCTGCGATTTTCTAGTAAGCGTTCCACTCAACAAAACTATGATATTTTGGAAAATATGTTTAGAATGGCTATACTCTAGAAAATAAGTTTAAAAAATATTATTTTTTTTAAAAAAACTCTGTTTGATCTACTGGAATCCAACACCCCCATGCACAAAATCTAGCACGGAAAATCAAGGTTGGCATGGCTGAGGTAAGTCAGAATAACAATTGTTTCTGGCTGGAGGTGGCAATTGGAGAAGACCGAACTAGATATGGATCGGGTCGAACACAAAACTAGTAAAAATGATTTATTAGTCTAAACTTGATTTGTTTATTAAATATATACAAAATCTAGTTTTAATATTAATCATTTTATTAAATATAATATAATCCAATTTATAAAGCATTAAACCATGTTAAACAGGCTAAATGGTTAAGCATTGCCATTCCTATTTTTCTTGCCTCCTAAATTACCTTCTATTTCTCTCTTCCTTGTGTGAGGGTTTTAAGTGCTCCTTGGCATGGTGCCTGATCCTCCACTCACAAATGGCCAAATTTGTTGTCCAGTGGACCAGTGGTAGATAATAGATTCGGTTGCATTATTCTTTTGTCCAAGGTTGTCTATGGGCCAGATCGAGCCTACATTCAAAGCAAGTCCAGCTTGGCCAGAATCAAATCTAAGTATCCTAGGCTTTGCCCTAATTTGATTGCAGGTGATATTTTGGGTTGGATTGGGCTTTTAGGTTGAAAATTAAAATCCAAGCTCATTTTTATTATTCCAGGTTTTAGGCCATGCCGATCAATAAATAACTGCACTTTGGTCAAGTCAGTCTTATCTCTTCTCTTCATTTGCCTTCAAGTTTGGTGTATGCTTGAGGTGTAGGGATTGCAAGCATTGTAATAAAGTAAAAGATGGTAGAGATAATTGTATCTTACCTTTGTTAAACCTTTAGAGGTCCATACCCCCCCCCCCCCCCCCCCCCAAAAAAAAAAAAAAAAAAAAAAAACTTTGGAAGTAAAATTTAGAAAAGACCAATTTAGCAGTACACTAAATATAACTTGATCATGACAAATATAATTCATCTAAAGAAGTATGATGATCATATTCTCCCCAAAAAAATATATGAAGAAAAATTGCGAAAACACTTACGTTTGGCAAGCCAATCTAACCATGCTGTACAGCTTGTTAAAAACTGGTGATAGCAAGGCAATGACATTATATGAAAATGTGCAAGGAGTTGGAATTAAAAAAATATATAAAAAAATCTTTTTATATGATTCTCTAAACACTTGATATATTTGACATTGCATCTACAACAGACCAATATCAACCATCAAAATCCATCATGCATAAGGAAGATCATTGAAACGTTGACAACAGGACAAAATGCTCGATTTCATTACCCAAGGGCCCCTGTGCCACTACAATCTTGATAAGGTTATAAATGGGTTGGGTTGATCCATGACCCTATCGACCCTATCCGCTTAGATCCGATCCAATCCATTTTTAAAGATCTATGGATCCGGATCATAAAATTAGATCTGTTTTATTTTCCGGATCGGATCTGGGCTTGCTTGATTGGACCCGATCCAATCCAAACTTGCTAATACTTGGACCTCTAAATTATGATTTAAAATTTATATGAAACTTGTTTTTAACATAAAAATATATTTATAATTATTTTTATATCATAATTTATTTTGAAAGCAATATTATTTGTTATTTACTTTATGATCAATAATAGTCGACGGTTAAAATATAGTTGTCTATATTTGATCCAGATATCCAAATTTTTTAGATCATGACCAGATTATTCACGGACCCGATTTAACCCGAATGATCCATTGGATCGAAAACTTTGGTATAAACCCGACTCAATTTTTTATCGGATTGGATTTGGATTTAATATTAGGACCTGATCAAAGAACCGAGTCGGGTCAAGGTCACTCATGATCCACTCTGGCTCGACCTATTTTCACACCTAAATGTTGAGCATGATAAAAATATAAATAAATAAACTTAAAAAATATAAACCAACACATCTTTCACTTTAGGATAGCTGTGCCTCGGGCTTAACATGCTCCTCTCCGCATCATTCACTGATCTTGGCCTCCATCCATAGCCTTTCTTGCCTTTATGGGCTTCGGCCCTGCCTCCTCAACTTGGGACCCAATACAATAGGTATTTTGTCATCCGTTGCTTCTATTTCCTCTATGACAGCCAAATAAAGCCAACATTTCCGGACGGGTGGACATCGTAGTAGAGGTGGGGTAGGCCCTCCTGGTGGTGGGTTCTTTAGGTATGGGTGGTATGGAACAAGCTGATAACGACCTTCACTGGACCATCTCCGATGGGCTCTGGGTTTGCTAGCTTCCGGATATCAATGGCATTGGATTGTTTTGACTTCTAAAGCTCCTCCTTCCGATGCTTGTGGTAATACTTCCCAATACTAGTTTGCTTTTTAGGCAAGAATTTTTGGTCGATGCATTCAATATCGAAGGTTTGAGATGTCGCACGTTGGTGCATATCTTTAATGGCAACGCTGTTCTTACCATGCTATCAAACTTTCTAATGATGTTCTTACCATACTATCAAACTTTCTCCGGTCTGGATAGACATTAACTATCTTGCGATGCCCCAATCCTAAGGCAAGAAAGTAGTAGATAGAACATTAGCTGAAGCTGCTTGTCTTTCAAGGGATGCTTGAAGCGAGTGCCCTAGTTAAGTAGGAGAACTGAAGCCACCCCGTTAGGGCGTAGGGTCATTGAATTTGGTGAACTTTCAGCTTCAAGCACTAGGTGAGTGGCTCGAGGGAGATCTATTTTCAAATATGCAAACTCAAGGTGCGAAGTTTGAATCTTTTGATTGGATTCGTATCCGTTGGAGCCAAGGCTGTGGCATTCAAATCATTGAAGCATTCTCTTAAAAATGCTGAAGCTTGCCATGATAAGAAAACTGATCAAGAGAATAAAAAGGAAGCAGCTGAGGAGGAAAAAAAAATCTGGATAGGAATTACATAAAAAAATAATAAAAAATAAATTTATAGTGATCGAGGATGACCAGAACAAAGGCCGAGATATAGATTTTTTGATTCCGAATGCAAATCCTCATTCGCAGCATAGACTCCTATACTATCTTATCCACATTGTAAGATAATGGAGTTATGCATTTGCTAATAGCGATATCCTTGACCTTAAGCCTTTGTTGCTCTTGTACTTTCAACTTTCAAGTATAGCGGTTAGGTTATATGCCATTAAATGCAACCCCATTGTCTGGCTATGGTTCGTTCTTCCCTAAAATTGTAAAAATTGGAGGTGAATCTGATTTTGACAAATCTCTTTTGGAAGGATCCTCTGTCATAAGCATTTTGGTACCTGGTTGGCAACGATGCTAAGATGTTTACGAGCTTTCTACTGTTTTACAAGTCTGCCCTTAAGCTTAATCCACCTCCATAAAGAAAAAAGATATGCAACAACAATAGCAATTGATATGAAAGTCCCAAAGCATCTTGAAAAGAAAAGCATGGATTCTCAACATCTGATAAAGCAAAAAGAAAGGCATTTGATCAATCATACTTCTACCATGGCATGTCCCCTGCCCCTACCTATAGTATGTCAATTTACAAATTCGCTTAAGCCAAGAACTCAGACTCTTGGGTAGGCCTTAGCTCAGGAGGGCGTAAGGCAAGGTGGTGCAAAGTGCTTACTAGTAGTGCCATTGGTTGGCAGGGCAAGGCAAGGTGACTAAGGAGAGTTGCGAGAAAAAAAGGCATTCGAGCAAAGGCATGCACACGATCAAGAGACATGGGCAATAGATGATCAGAAAGTTGAAAGAAATCGCATGACAAACAAGCCAAGAAAGAAAATAGCTAGGAAAAAAATCCTTCTAAAAGGATGCTTTTTTCCCTTCTTTTCAACCATTGCTGGCTTTCTTCACATATGTAAAGCTTGGTGCGAAGCACTTTTACTAGAAAAGGAAACCCTAATATGGGAATCTTCATAGGTATGCTTCGTAATTACAAAGCAAAGGGCTCCAAACAAGGTAGTAATCAGGTAAACATGATCTTAAAACTTGAGAAAATCCTGGTTGACTCAACTACGATGATTAGGTGCGACCCCTCTATTGTCGTAGGAACTTTTTCTCCCAACCAAATGTGCTCATTGAAAGGAGGTTGTTCTTTGAACCAGGAGTAAGTAACAAGCCCATTTGCTTTAAAATGGACTTCTCAAATTTTGCGGTTAGATATGAAGAATCCTCACATGTCAACTACTTCAATTCCAAATGGGGATCCTCTCAATATGTTGACCCATGGACTAGACCTCCACTTGTCATCCATGTAGGAAAAACTTCTTCTTCCCATCCATTAGACCGGGAAGCTAGCTTTAACCCTATCCCATCCTCGGGTATCATTCCTTAACTGACTATTGCTATATTATCGAGCCCAGTGGCTCACTCTCCTTCGATCATCTCTTTGGGCCAAGGATCCCAGTTTCATCAAACATCTTAAAGTCGAATGACTCAATTTATGCCTTTGAATCCAATGATTTAAGGGCCCCGGGGAGAAACTTTAAAAAGAAACCCTACTGGTTGGTCTGGTTGTCCCCTTGGCGGTGGCCGGGCAAGCCTCGGCTCAATCTTGCCGATTCCACCTAGACATAGCTCGATAGAAGGTGTAAGATCAAGTGTTCTTAAAAGAAAATTCTTAGTAAACTTCGAAGCATGGTCTTTCATTAGGTCCTCTATGGACAACGAAAGTCTCTTAACTATACTCTATGGATCAGAACTGGTGTTATATATGAGTTTTGTTGCCATTTTAACCCGTGTCTTCTTTCATGGAGTCAATAGCCCTTTTTTGACCTATGGTAGAATGAAATAGCCCCCAAGTGAGTCAGTGTTGGTGGGTGGAAAATGATCCAAGTGATCTAGGCTATACATGCCTCCATCAAACTTGGGGATAGAAGTTAATTACTGTGCTTGCCTTTACCCACCACTCCTGCTCACTGACATCGATGCCAATGAACAAAGTTAGAAGCATTAATAGTCAACCATTAGCAATAGATAATAGTAGTTCGGAACCAACTTCGGGGAAAAGAAAGTTAACTCCAGCATTAGCCTTAACCAGAGAAGGTAAAGCCTATAAAAAGCCTACTATCTCTATTGCATCAATCGAGGGATAGTATTGTTTAGTAGATAGAGCATTAATGTGCCCATAAGGGATAAAAGCTTGATCAGACTGAAGACTATATATTCAATATATCAGCTAGCCTAGGGGATAAAGTTGGCCATATGTCTAGTGTCACTAGGCTTGATTTATCACACATTGGGCCTAGTCACTAGCGATCAGACCCCTAGGGAGTGCACAATAGTGGGTCCTTTCCATTTTTTAATGCATGGCCCGGTTTCATGTTCTCGTCCTTGGCGGTGAAGACATTGCTAGCTTCAATTTGTTTTCAAAGATTTTAGAATTTATAGGTGTTATCATAGAAGACATGATGTCCCAACTTTTTAATGTAAGAGATTATGTTTCAAATATTCCAAGGGACCGAGACAATCTGCTTTTCTATATTGTCAGATCACAGCCGTCCTCTAGTTAATAGATCAAAATTGTTGTACGATGGTCAAACAATATACAAAAAGGATCCCAGGAGTGGGTTGCTAGCATATTTCAGTTAAGTATCCTGGTCCTTGGGTTCCAAAGCAAGTCGGATATTGGCTTGGATGGTTAAGTATCTATCTTGTTGTTGCGACTGCTCTTTTTTGTCTTGCTGGGTAGCTAATTTGGGTGAATCTGCACCGTATAGAAAGTTTTAGTTTAAGGCTTCTGCCTATCCTAATGCTTGGACCTACTAGGCTTTTCAAAGTTTTAAGTTGATAACCTGGCGACAGGAGAAAGGCCTTCACTTTTATTTCCTTCTATTATTTCTATTTTTTTTCATTCAAAGTCCAGTCCTATTGCTCGGCCCCCTAATATTTGGAATGTCCCCTGTCAACACTGAGGCCTCCATTCTTGCTTCCTTCTTCCTTATGTTGATCACAATCTTATTATTACTCACTATAGGTAGAGGATTGCTTAGCCAAGTTGACATCACCTTTACTTTCATGAAGGGTATTGACTCGCATCATACTTAAGCTTAAGGAATGAGTACTTTAGTTGACTAACTAAAACTCAACTATTTATCAAATCCTACTATTAGGAGAGGAAAACGAGAAAAAAATGCATTCTTCCACACTACTATCTTCAAAGCCGATCTAGCTAATTGATCGACGGCCTAAGAGAAGGGCTTTCATCAACATTTTTTTTATATAGGTTCAACTATTAGACATATGAGGTGGACAACTAAGAGTCAATAGACATACCATCAACCCAGTCTAGTTTTGTCAATGACAATGAAAAGATTGTTCCAGCTTTCTAGCCAATAGGAGCAAGTTCAACTCTAGCCTTCTATTTCCATAACAAGAGTAGGGTCAATGTGCCATCATTCTACTGTAGTGAAACACGCCCCTTCAGAATAGCTACTTGGAATTGGAATTCGATATGGTAAATCAACTAAATCTCCCTTCATTCTTGTTTAACCATCTTATTCAGAGAAGGGTGAAAATTAACGGGCTGATCGGGCTGTTTTTGTTATGAGTCAATCTTTCCAAGTCTAGTTAGAAACGAACAAAGATGAAAAGATGATATGAAGTCTTGCTTGGGTTAGCATGCACAAACTCAAAGCAGCTACTCCAGTATTATGCCAAAAAATTGTAGCTAATTTTGATGGACAGTCACAATCATGATCTCTTCTCACGTGGGAGCTAGAATAGGGGGACCCACCTAGCCTGAAGAGTGGGATGCCTCTGGCTACCGGCATTATTTTTTCTTGGTCTAAAATACTGTGCAAAGGGCTTTACGAGTAGGCTAGAATTGTAGTAGTCACAAGTCTGGTCCCTTACCTCACAAAGTCGCTTGATGGCTGAAGCACCCCAAGGTGAATAGTGCCCTAGGGGCTGACCCCACACCAACCGGCAAATACTCCCACGTAGCAAAATCTGCAAGTCAGTATTTGTCTACGAGAAGTACACTTCCATCTCTTTTGAGGCTTCTCAGTGTAAGAAAGCCTTATCTTTTTTTGTTATTGAACACACACTTTTGATCCACTAGAATATGTCTACTAATAAATGAATATGTTCTTAATGAGATAACTGATATCACAATTTACCTTACTACTTGCTAATTGAAACTGCTTTTTTTGGTGACTTTAGGAAAAGGGAAAGGCAAGATTAGGGGCTCTTCGAACACAAATTATGATTTAAGGTCTCATATCCCAAGGTTACACAAATCGATCAAACTCATTTATTTTCTCTATTGAAAAAGAGGTTTTGACTCTCCTTCCCTATCTCTGAGCCTTAGGTCGATCTTTAGACAAGATATCCTGACTTTTCCCTGTCTCTTAAGAAAGAAGGTCAAGCGCTAAAAGGCTAGTCACTAAGTTACCAAGATAGGAAAGTTCTAGCAAGCCAAGATATGCATATTTAGTCCTTCACCCTAAGATTCCTCCTGCTTATTTCCAGTATTCTTATCAGTATTCTTATAGGATATCCCTAAAGATTATTTCCTCTATCTAGATGTCTAACCATACCCTTGTTATATAATATGGATAGTATGTCTTGTCTTAGTCCACTTGTGCTTAACAAATATGAGAGGAAGGGCTAGCCAATTGAATAGGTAAGGGCCACTCCTTGGCAAACAATTAAGCACTTGGACTACTTCCTTGATATCCGGGGCATAAGGGGTTGTTAGCCCATGATAAGCTCAAATGGGCTCTTATTTGAGAAAAAGCACTTTTGTAAGTTGAAGCAAAATTAAGTAACATCTAGCAAGTTCATCCAATTCTTATAATTGGCACTTACAAAGTACCTAAGGTATTCTTCAAGTAAGGTATTGAAGCACTTGGTCTAGCCATCGGTCTGAGGGTGACTGCTCATGAGAAGTCTAAAAGGGATATATATATATATATATGAGAGAGAGATATGTACTTAGCTCCTTTCGAATGGATTTGAACTCAAATCCGATCAAGTCAAAACTCTACAATGGAGGTCCTATATCGATGATCCAAGCTATTGGATGTGATTTACTATATTAAAACTATTTACATATAATAAATTATATAATTTGGGAACCCCTAGCCTATGTATCAAGTGATCAAAAAATATATCTAATTTATTTTTTTAGATGGTCCAATTTTTAATCACTTGATGCATAGGTCAGGAGTTCCCAAATCATATTGTTGGCTCGACCTAGTGATTTTGATGAATAACAAAATGTTGAGTACATATTGTGTACTAATATTTATTTCTAGTTGTGAGTTTTTAGGAAGCAAGCATCTCAAATTCTCAAAAATTAAAGTTTCGTGGCACGCTATGGCACGAAGCATCTTTTGCAATTTGAGGAGTCTTTTCCATGCAAAAAGGGGTTAAACGAGTTCAATTATTGCTTATTTATATTGGATTTAAGTTTCATAATCAACACTTGTGTTTTGGCTTGAATTGTACTTAATTTTGAATTTTGCAGAACCAAGTGTCGACATCTGGAAGGCTAAATGTCGACACTTGGAAGGCTAAGTATCGACACTTCAACATTTGGCACGCAGAAAAACTCCTTGGCATGCCAAGTGTCGATACCCAGAATTTAAGTGTCGACACCTGAAACTCAAGTGTCGACACTTAAGTTTCCAAGTATCGACTCAAGACCTGAGACTTTTTGAAAATCCAGAACTTGGCCAATGGAGTATTTTTATGTCAAGTGTTGACACATGTAAATCAAGTGTCGACACTTGAAAGTTCAAGTGTCGACACCTGGAAGTCAAGTGTCGATACCTGACAAACCAAGTGTCGACACTCGGGTTCTGACAGCCCTAACGAATCTATTTTTTTGAGTTGCAAAAACATCTTTTCAAGCTCCCAACGGCTAGATTTGAAGCTCCAACGGTCACAAACCATTTTTTGGAAGTTTTTGACGTATTTAAGTTTCACCAAACTCATTCTTGAAGTATTGAAGTCCATTGAAAGCTCAAAAGCCAAGATTCCCTCAAGAACTTCACTTCAAAAGACATTTAAAGAATGATTCCCTGAAAAAGCTTACAAGCATATCCTTTCATCTTTCCAAACAGAGAGCTTGAAGAATATTCCAAGGAGAAGACAAGACAAAGCATCAACTTGAGCCTCAAAGCTTCCATTCTACTCTTGAAGAGAGTTTGTTTTGTTTATTTGAATTGTATATCTGAAATTCTCTTGTGTTTTGACCTAGTTTTCAAGGGTTTCTTGAAAGTAGGTTGTTGTGGTTGTTGTTGAGCCAAAGGGACAAAACCAACTAGGACTGACTTGTGAGCCCGAGACAACAAGTGTAAAGGTTTGTTAGTGAGCCTAGGTGATAAAACCAACATAGGTTTTGACTTGTAAGCCTTTGGAAAAATAAGTCGGCTGTAATCTTGGAGAGATTATAGTGGAATTCCCAAAGGTGGCTTTGGGAGTGGATGTAGGTGCTAGGTTTGCACCGAACCACTATAAACCTTGTGTTTGTGTATGATTATCTCTTCTATCTCTTGCTCTTTACTTCTTGCACTCTATTTATTGCTTTCCGCTGCATATAATTTAGTGCATAAATTTCATTACTCACAAACACCACAAGGCCTACACATTTTTGCTTTAAATTTTTATAAGACCCAATTCATTCCCCCTCTTGGGCTCCATTTCTGGGCAACACATATAATTTTTTATAAGTAATTTGGATGTAGCAGATCTTATTTAATGGCTTGAATCATCAACACAAAATCTCCATTATCCAATTTTAATTTGACCGGATTTGGCTCCAAATCTATTTGAATGTAGCCAAGTCTACCTTTCTCTCTCTCTCTCTCTCTCTCTCTCTCTCTCTCTATATATATATATATATATATATATATATATATATATATATATATATATATATATATATATATATATATATAGCATGTATATGTGGTAAGGAAATGGTGATTTTTTTTTTTTTTTGAAAAGGTGATGGTTAAATTCATATTTGAGATTTGTTAATTACCATAAAATAATAAATATATAATTAATTAAAATAATATAAATATGTTTTTGATAGTATTATATATATATAATTGTAGCCTTGTTAAAAATCAGTCAGCCTACTCGGCAGCATTCTCTATTTTATTGTCCAAGTGCCTGATCAATCTGAACAAAGAATTTCAATCTGTTCTATAAACTCATTTGCTTGCAAGAATGGGATTTGATATTGTTATTATTGTATGTGTAACATCATCACAGGTGCAACAATGTAAAGGGTTTAGCTTTTTTTTTTTAAAAAAAAAGATATAATTAATCATTTATCTCGTATAGTGAAGTAATTGATAAAATAACTATATAAAACTTATCAAGCCTCCCATATTACTATTGAATACAAATAACAAGCAAGACGTAATTTTGGGAAGTGTCGTTAGTTAAGGGAATTAAGCCTCACTACCATGGTAGAAGAATTATAAAAGAGAGATGGTTAGATGAATCTATGAAATACTTTATGAAGCTATTGAGGAAATATAGGAATTTATATCCAATACCTGAATATTCTGAACTTGGACATGCATGGAAGTGTGTTTTTTTTTTTTTGTATCAGAATAACTTCAAGAGGGCTGAATTAAGTCCATTTATTTTTATCTTCTTATTATTCTTGTTGTTATTGCTGTGGTTATTGCTATAATACCCATTTAAGTATTGAATAATTTATTGTATTCTTTTAACTTAGATTGAATCTGGATAAACTGACTGGGTGGTCGTTCATTTCATAAAATTACTTCGTTTGATTAGCCATGAGTTTGGTAATGAATTCTTGACATGGAGTGTGAAAGGGATGCAAACAATGAGCAAATTAAAACAACAAAAATACTATTCTACACAGGTGTATGTATTCTGATTGACTACAAGGATGTGCTCGTTATTGAATCCACATCCACTCGAATGTTCTCTCTCCATATTTATTCATATATATGATGATCTAACATTTTTTCTCCTTCTCTACATGCAGCAGTTGATGATGGTAAATTAAAAGCTTTCGAACCTAGCCCCTTTTCCTCAAGTGTCTCACTTAATATTTGTAGATGATCTATTATTCATAGCCCAAGTAACATATCATACTTCATGTACCCCTAAGAGGAGGATTATGCTTTGGTGTTGGCAGAATGTAAATCCTTGAAAGTCAAAAATATGCATTCAACCTCAAGACTGGAACTGTTAAATTTGTCTTGAATTATGTTTGCAATAAGATAAGTCCATATCAACTTAAAAATCTATTATAGATAATCATTCAAGTATATATTAATTTAGAATTCTATTTGATTACATGTACTATTTTAAATAGTATTTGATTCTAAGTTCAAGTAAAAGTACGTTATTTAGTTTTAGAGTTCACGTTCTAATAGGCTTTGATCTTTCTCTAATTTTAGAGTTAGGTGACTATATATATTATAACCACATTTTTGTTCAATAAAAAAGAAAACCATGGTACATTGTAGAGCCTATTGCTCTTTTTTTTGATATTCTATCTTTTTGATGTAATGAAATCGTTTTCATTTTCATTCATAAATGTATACTAAAAAGCTGAACCATATAAATCATCATCTTAGATTTTATACTTGTTTATTATTTTGGATTTCATACTAATCAACATGTAATCTTGTAACAAACTGGTATCAGAATCTCGAGTTTAAATTTATTCAACAGATCTATTTTGGATTTTAATTATCTGTTGATTTTGTTTTCTACAATGGTTATGAAATTTTAGATTGAAAAGTTTAATGAAAAATGATTTCAATTTTTGATATGTGAATCTTCGAGTCTTATTGATTCAACAGGAATTATTAAAGGTACTAAAAGATATGATGCTTTGTCGACAAAACTCAAAGGAGCATAAGGATGATCTCTTGAATTATGCATGCAATACGATTTAATTATCTTTGATAGATGATGTCCTACAAAAGGTTATGGACAAACCATTTATAGTGACTCAAACTGGAGAGTATCTAAATGATCACTTAACAAATTAGTCTGTTTAAAGCAATGGCTCTCCACTCTTTGAATAAAAGGATGTATATTCATTAAAATTTATTTTGATGAAATTAATAAAATTATTTTAGATTTTAAAAAATATTAATGTTAGAATTGATTATGAGAATTAAGTCTTTATTTTATTATGTTCATTTTTGAACATTTTGTTAATACTATACTCTATAGTCGGGTATCTCTTTTATAAAAAATGTGAAGGTTTCATTAAATTCAAGAGAGTTAAAGAAAAAATATTTGAAACTTGGAATGAAAATCAGATGAATAGTGCTAGAGATAAATCTAAAAAGTAAATCCAGGTATAAATTTAAAAAAGAATAAATATAGATCAAATCTAAAGAAAATGAAAATAGTTAAGAAATGCACTGAATCTTGATTTATTTGTTGTATACAACTTTATTGAAATGTAACACAAAAAAATATCAATAATATAACTTGATTTGATAAATTTGATTTTATTTAAAACAAAATTATATTATTTATTTAAAATTTAAAATTTTATATTGTTACATAATAAAATTAATTTTATAATAAATTAAAATATATATTTTTGGTAAACCGATGCATTCAATTAAAAGATATAACATGAGCACATCCAAAAAGTTAGAAAGGATAATATCATGAAACGGCCTTGGGGCATATCCCAGGTTGGTCCATAAAATAAGACCCAAGTGATGGGCAACGAAAGAGGCTACCCAGTCCGCTGCAGAGTTAGCCTCCCAGTAAACATATCTAACAACATAGGAGGAATACCCTTGAAGGAGAAAGCGATGTCGCAGAGGAGAGGATGCACCAGTCTCGATCTCCTCGCCTCCTGAATCCAAGAAATAACCATCGTAGAATCACCCTCAACAATGAGGTGGTCAATGTGAAGGATCATCCGAGCATAGACGATCCCAGCCCAGGCTCGCCGTAGCTCAGCGACCGGGATTGTGGCTCAAAGAGGAAGTGTCCCCCTGCAACAAGAATGCCGAGTTCCGGGCCACGAATGACGAAACCATCACCACCCTGAGTGCCGATGATGCTCCCATCAAAGTTGACCATGATGAAGGTCGGTAAAGGGGGCTCCCAAAATACGAAAACCTGGCCGGGTGCTCGAGGAGCGATGTGGAAGTCCCAGGTTTCCGACAATACTGTAGTCAACATCAAGTACTCGTTTACTTGACTCCGCACTCTCTCCACAATGACTCTGGCTGAGTGAGTAGCAGAGTTAAAGATAATATCATTCCTAGTAAGCTAGATGTGATATGCAATGTATGCAATTAGAGAGGTTGAAGAATGAGCTGTGCCAAGATGGAGCATCTACAGAAAGTGATCAATGTAATCAACTACATACTTAAGTAGTAGTTCGAAACCAGCCAACCTCCATGCCTGAGTAGCTCGGTGACAAGAGAATAGAGCATGGGCCATCATCTCCTCCTCTTCCCCGCAGAAAAAATAGTGTGGGGGTACATGCACTCCTCTAGAGCTAAGGAAGGATCTAGAAAGGAGACAGCCCCAAGCCACCTTCCATAAAAATAGGCTCACTCTTTGATGCGGGATGCAAGATGGAGTTTTAAACTTAGAACCTAGCAAATTAAAATGAGCAATGATTCTACCACATATCAGCAAGATTCATGCAAAAGAGGGAACAAATAAATTTAATGTAAGAGACTACTAAATGAAAGTTATATTACCCGCAATGTAGTTTCCATTCAATCAAAAGTAGAAATGACCTAATAGTTGAGAAACCATTCTAACTAGGACATGTACCTTCAAACAATCAGACCAAGAGTCTAGGAAGGGTTCTCTTACCAACAATAAGCTCTCATACTTTTGATGGTTGTTTAATTTCAGTACTCCAAGGATTAGCAGTTGGACTTGAAGACTATCATTTTTTGAATGGAAGACTCCTAACGTAGATGGTTTCGAAACAAAGCAAATTGCCTCTTCAGCTCAAAATCATGGAGGATCCTGCAAAAGAGGGCATTAGTGGTTGTGAAATGGATGAGAGAAAAGGAAAGTAAAAATCTAGGAGGAGAGGAAATGATTGTTGGTGCCTTGGATGAAGAGGTTGGTGACTTGGATGAGAAGGTTGGCATCTTGAATGAAGAGGTTGGTGTCTTTGGATGAAGAGGTGGGAATCTTAAATGAAGAGGTTGGTGACTTTGGATGAAGTGATTGGGCCTCATACCCTCTCCCTCACGGAGTGTCAAATGCAACAAAGCAAATGGAAGAAGAAAAGAAGCTCTCATTCATTCATCATAATGCCTTGATTACAAGATAGTTAGGAGTATTTATAGACTTCTCTAGCCCTTTCAAATTCAAATTACAAGCTTAAAGAGTAGAGTGAAGAGTAGAGGGATAAGTGGGATTCATGCATGAAGAGTGGAGATATAAGAGGGGCATTTCAACTTAAATTCAAATCTGAATTTGGGTGCATAAATGGAGTGATATGGCATGGGAGGTGAGGTGTCATCTTATATTAGCGTGGAGGAGCTGAGGTGGCTTCCATCTTGGCATGGTGATGTGGCATTCCAACTTGGCATGGTGGTTGAGGTGGTTTGCTCTATCCAATCTCCAAGCTTCATGATCTTGATTTTGCTTAATTTTAAACCCAACTTGCATAATTGAACTCAACTTAACCAAATTGAACTTAACTTAAGCAAATTACAAGATTAAATTGAAATTAAAGTTGACTGGAATCTAATTACAGGACTCATGCTGAAATTAAAGGACTCATGAAATCATGCTGAAAGTAACAAAAAGTTGAAATCAAAATTAGAGTTTGGTTTATTCACTTGCAATCCATAAGGAGCTTGGATTGATCTGGTTTGCTTGAAGTCTCTTACGAACTCTAGTGCCCACACCACCCTTGGATGAACCCGAATCCTCCAGATCCAAGCAATATTAAGATTCATGTGCGGTGCATGCATGAAAAGCAGAAGCAAGTCAAATGTGGTCGTTCTAGGGATGGAGGAGGTCCTCCACACCCTAATATCAGTATAGGCATGAACAGGCAAAGGGATAAATAAGATTCAAGCCCCTATAATGTGGCCAAAAACTTGGATGACTCGTAGTGAATCCCACTGTGATCCATCCATAAGCAATAGGTCGGGGATGGAAAGGGAGTCGATGATATCCACAGTGATAAATGTCGACCATCAGGACAACGACAGGTCCGCCACCCAAGAATCATGCAATAAGCTGATGGCACTGCCATCCTCCAAGATCCATCTAACATGAGATGACACTACATGCATTGTAGCCACCATCACTCTCCAAATAGTCGAGCACCTCTAGGTGGGACGATAATCTTCAGGAGGGTAGACGGGACCGTATCTATGCCTTATCATCGCCATCCATAAACTGTCAGGACATAACAGAAATCTGGCAACATGCTTGGCAAGCAAAGCTTCCCGCGTCGCCAAAAGCGAGTGAATACCAAGCTCCCCTCATGCCAAGGCTGACACACCATGTGCTGGCTAAGAAGGTGGACACCCCTCCGACCAAGCACCAATCCCCAAAGGAAGGCCCTAAAGAATTGCTCCAACTTAAGAATGGTGGATTTCGGAAGGACAGCATTAGAGAGCAAGTAGATTGGTAAGGAAGTGAGAACCGACATGATCAAGGTGATCCTTCTCATGAGTGAAAGAGTTCTGCCCTACTAGCCCTCAATCCTATCATGAACCGCCTTGATGAGACAATCGCAATCAGCCCTTAGCAATCTGCCTCCCGTAATTGGAACTCCAAGATAGTGCAATGTGCCCGCCTACTCTGCAATACTAAGAATATCCCGAATAGAATGCCGCAACATGGCTGAGGTCTTCGGGCTAAAATGAACCTTTAATTTTTGGAAGTTAACTCTCTGACCAGAAGATAGGAAATAATCCTCCATGATCCTTCTAAAGACCCGAGCACATAGGACAGTAGCATGGCTCAGGAGCAGGCAATTATCTGCGAACAAAAGATACGAGATTGAGTTGGCCGCAGGGGCTGGGACATACGGCTGGAGGCCCAACCCCTGGGGGCTGCCCATGAGGCTCGCGAGAGAGCATCAGCACAAAGAATGAACAAGTATAGGGATAAGGGATAACCTTGGTGCAAGCCGATATTAGAAGTGAAGAATCTTGATAGAGTACCATTAATGATAATTGCATAGGATGCATTGACAATACAAGCAAGAATCTAGGATATCCAATAGGAGTGAAAGCCAAAGTTTATCAGGATTTTCTCCAGAAAGGATCAATACATGCGATCATAAGCCCGTTCCATGTCCACTTTGATGGCCATCAAACTGGATCAGGTAGGGGCCCTTTGGAAATCATGCATAAATTCTTGTGCAATAAAAATATTATCTGAGATAGAACGGCCCTCCACAAAAGCTCCCTGCTCCTGACTGATCATGCTGGGCAGATTGGCTTCATCCTGTTGACCATGAGCTTGGCACAAGTTTGTACAAGGAATTGTGCAAACTAATGGGCCTGAAGTGGCTAGGCTGAAGAGCATTATGATGTTTTGGGATGAGAATAATATAATTCTTCTTCCAAGAGTCCGGTATCTGACCAACATAGAAGAATTATTGAACAGTAGCTACCACCTCAATCCAAAGAATACTCCAAAATCTCTGAAGAATAAAGGAAAAAAACCATCCAGACCATGGGCCTTGTCTTCCATCATAGACCAAAGAGCTTCACACACCTCATCCTCAGGAACATGACTGATGAGGCCCAGGTTCTCCCGGTCCGACACCCTAACTAAAGGAAGGGGAGAGTGAAAAGTGGAAGACTCCCACTCCCCCATAGGAACCATCCACCTAGATCAAAAGAAATGATTGATCTCCTGTCTGATGTCCTTCAAATCCTCCACCCAAAGGCCATCAGTGGTTCAAAAAGCTCTGATGCGATTGTCGTGCCTCCTTACAACAGTTGCTTGGTGAAAGAATCTAGTATTTCTATCTCCTTCCCTAATCCACTAAGCTCTAGATTTTTATCTCCAAAAGGTCTCCTGTTGGAGGAGCAGGGACTGATGGGTAGACAACTGGCTACACAAGGTGATGAGATCGTGATCAGGAAGACTCCCTTCCCTCACCTCCCGCTCTTGGAGTTGTAGAATAGACTTCTCAACAACCTCCAATCTGGAGAAGATATTACCCACTTCCTTCCTATTCCAATATCTGAGGCACCTTTTAAGGAGCTCCAATCTATGGGAGATTCAGTACCTGGCATCCCCCTGAACTGACAACCTCCACACCTTCCTAACAATCTCACAGGCTTGAGGGTAGGTAAGCTAGAATTTTTCAAATCTGAACGGGGAATGATAGGGAGCAACCGGACCATTTGTAAGAAGCACTAGACAATGATCGGACCCAATCTAAGGCAAATGCCTGACCACATGAGCAGGGTACAACTGAATCCAAGGGGTAGCAAAGATTTTATCAATTCTCTCCCATATCCTAGTCTTTCCAGAGTGGTTGTTGCACCAAATAAAGCGAGGACCGACAAAACCTAGATCCACCAAGCCATTTTGATTCAGAAACTCCTCACATTCTCTAAATCCAGCATCTTGCACAAAAGGCCTTCCACCTCTCTTCTCATCCAAATGAAGCACAGTTAAAATCTCCTGCAACCATAATAGAGATCCCTGATTCACCAAAACAGCGATCTCCTTTCAAAGGTTCCTCCTTTCCCTATAGTCTATGCTGGCATAAACCCCAGATAGCAACCAGGTATGCCCATTGGCTTCAATCATCACAATAGGCATATGCTGAGAAGATCGATGAAAGACATCAATCCTGGCGGCCTGGAGGTCCCACACCATAATAATTTCACCTGATAACCCTTGCGATTCAATGACATAGAACCTCCAATTCACCAGAAAGCGATGACGAACACGATCCAATGGGGGACAAGCAAGTCTTGCTTCAAGGAATATACACAAGGATGGATGATAAAGGTATCCGAACCTTCGAAAATTAGAGAAAAATGAGGGTTTACCAGCCCCCTGAACATTCTAGATTAGAGTCTTCATAGGACAATACTAGATTAATTTTCCCTTGCCTTTCTGCTCACTGGCATCCTTCAAGCAGCCCACTTCTGAAGTCTTCGGAGGCCCCGATACCCCAGTAAACAGAGCTGCATTCAATTGACCTGTAATCACTTCATGCCCACTGCCTTCCTCTTTGGGCTGCAGCAAAGGATTTACTTGGTCGGTTGTAGGCTTAGGCTTGCTCCTATGATCCTGTGATCTTTTAACTGCAGTTCTTAGCCGCTCCCCAGTATACCCAGGCCCAACCGAGGCCCTAGGAGAAGCCTCCAGCGAACTTCGGACCTTCCCCCCCTCCACCGACCTCCAGAGGCTGATAGCAAGAGGGGTCCTAAATACCTTTACTAGTCAACAGCTGTAGGGGCCTTGAGGGGACAGACGATGAAATGCCTCCAATATCCGAGGTGGCCAGCCCTCCACCCATCGGAGGTAGAACTTCAGTAGCAGCATTAGTAGACTTCGAGCTATGGTCATCAGTCAACTTCTTTGGAGATCCCAGGTCCAGCTTCGAGCAAGGTAGACGGGAGGAGACAGAGGGACCAACCAGAGTCGAGGAAGGAGCAAAACATTTTGAGATCCCTTCCACCTACCCACCCAACGCGCCCCCCCCCCCCCCCCGGCCATACAAGGATTAGGGGGACTTACCTGGTTGGAGACCACCATGGTTGGAGTAGAAGAAGCCTTGGTGAGAGCCGAGTTCGGGCAACTGGAGGTAGGTGACTTGGGAGGACTACGGGCTCGTTTCATAGACGTTGCTAACGGGTCGACCATGACAACATCGCATTGGCCTGTATCTTCATTAAGGCCCAAGTCCATGTAATCTCCCAATGGGCCAAGGGCGGCAAATCCCGATCCAGACCCCGCAATGTCTTCCCCAAACTCCTCTGCAGCAGCTCCGGGCGACCGGCGGCGGGCTACCTTGGAGGGCTTTTGCCACCTGTCGGAATCCGGGGGGAGCTCGGAGGAGAGGAATTATTTCTTGGGGAGCTGACCTGAGGTGAAGAGGAATATGGACCAGAGGAGTCAGGGCCTGACCAGCTGTCCTTCTCCTGGGTTCGCCGGCCTTTCATGGTGGGTTTGGTAGTCCGCGGTTGTCTGATCCGAGATGTGACGAGCCAAGGCCCGAGCATAGGGCGACCAACCCCAAGGACTGTCCTTCCTTCTTCCACTAGTAGGGTGGGTTCCTCCGAAGCCGCCTCAGCCCATGCAACTGCCAAGTTCTATATTAGAGTGCCTTTATTCCTTGTGAAAGGAGATTCATCAAGAAACAGGCAAGCATCATTCAAGTGCCCAATTTTCCCGCACCGGAAGTAGACGGCCAGGAGGTTCTCGTAGATGAATTGTTGCCAAAATGGATTCTTCTTCCCTTCAATCAAAATGCTGGGTAGTAAGGGTTTACCAGCATCAATCTCCACCTTAACCCTTGTGTAGCCAATTTTCTTCAAAAGATCGGTGAAGTTGTCGATAGCCAGTGGCCGACCCATCTCCGATGCTGTTGCCATGATCGCGAAAGGCATCCAAAACTCCAACGGTAGCCCAGGTAGTCTCAACCATATGACGGTCTTTCAGATCGGACGGCAATCAGGAACAAAATCCGGTTCCCATGGCTCCATGGCTAGGAGCTGACCGCAACTATCCATGGCCCCCCTTTCTCACGGAAGCGCAGTCAATCTAATTCTTGAACCGGAAAAGTAGATGGTCATCAACTAGTGGGAAGACTTCCGGGGCATTGGCGAGCTTCATCTTCATCTCTTTCCCAACCCACTCCACCGACACCCGACAGCCCAAATTCTTGATGAATACCGCCTTATTTTTTCATTGATGACTGGACTCCTCCATCATCGATTGGAAGAGTTGAAGAATGCTAAAAAAATATTCTTGAAGCATCTCGATCTCGTCTTCAGAAATCCAATGGAAGGCTCAAGTGGCACCACGAGCTATCCCTTCAACCACACAAGCCCACTCCTGGTCGTCATCGATAGAGTCGGAGAAACCACGATCAGCTTCTTTATTTGAAATAGTATTCTTAGCCATTAGCCTCAAAGCTTTTCAAAGAAAATCCAAGGAGAGAGCCGGGATGAAAAGAAAAAAATTATCAGGACAAAAATATGAAACCTATTTTCATCGTAGCTCGGAAGTTGTTCAGAAAAAAAAAAAAAACTCAGAAAAAAAAAAAAAAAAAAACAAAACAAAAAAAACAAAAATCAAATCACAGAGCCCTCTGCCATCTTAGCTCACTATCCACATATCGCCTAATATATAAATTTTCATACAAAAAAAAATTTCGTGTCATCCGGTCATGCTTTTTTTTAAAAAATAAAATAATAAAATAATTATAAACATAACAATCTTTTTTAAACTAGATCATAAAAATTTTTACTTTATTAAAATTATAAAATATATGGTAATAACAAAGATGATTCGACTATTTTTTATTAAATAATAAACTTTATCTAAATATCAAGAAGACCATTTAAATTTAAAAAACTTCTAAATTTTTTACGTACATCCATAGATACCTAATTTTCGTAAACTTGATCTAAAATTTATACAAATTAATATTATATTTTAAAATAATAATATAAAAATTAATCTGAAATTTATTTAAACCCACCACATTACCGGGCCTTAAAAAATCAGTCCGTCCTAGGTAAGCCCCCGGCTTTCACCCAGGGACGAGAGAGAGAGAGAGATCTGCCCCTTTTCCCATAGCTGTGCATGCAGAAGAAAAAGGCCCGACAAAGACAGCTTTTCTCTTAAATAACCTTTCCAAAAAAGCAAAGGAGAAAACATAATATATGAACGTCCTAATTAATGGTCAACTTAAAGATATTAACCTCATTAACTACAGCATTACATTTCCGTACCTTCCCATCACTGGGTTGTCGCCATGAAATAATAACTATCACTACCAATGAAATGACCACTTAAATATATAACTTATATATATTTGCACGGTTACTATTTATCATCCCCCCCCCCCCACCCCCCCTTCCTTGATACACTGGTGACCAACGAACTTCCTTGGGATAAACTGGTGGACGGACTCCAGAGTTGCTTGGATTAATTACTATTTCGATTCTTCTCCCAATATCTCTCCTCCTCCTTCGTAACAGCTGCCATTGAAGATATGAGTGCTGGCCTCCCTTTGGCAAAAACCATCTTAGGAAATAGTGCAACAACCCTAGCCATCACAATAGTGCAAAAACCATCTTCGTTCAACCGAGTTAAAGCCCACCACCTCTCTCTACTACAAGGAGTACCGAGCACTGAACAAATCACCAAACTTTTTTAGTCATTGCATGCAGACATCAATTAGCTCACAACATGGTAGATTGATACAGCATGAAGTGATCACCAGGACATGAAAACCTAAGAAAAACAACAGGAACAGCAAGCTGCATCTACTTCGTTAACTAAAATGATCACCAGACTATAAATATTTCGAGAACAAAGAAGACAGAAGGAATGGTAGTCAGTGGAGGTCAAGGCTTGCTCCCCTACATCTGCAAGGCAAACCATGGTTGGTTGGCTCCGGAGAGGTGGCTAATGCAACTTGTTGGAGAAGATCTCAAAGAAGTCCGGGTACTGAATGATGTCTTCCAATAAGCCTTGAGGCACCATGGGGAAATTGTCAGAGCCATCATACCCTCCTTCAAAGGCACCAACCAATACCTGCTGCTCTTTCTTGATAGCCATCTGACTCCCAACTCCCAACCGTTCAGCAACCTCATCACTTCCACTGACATGATGGCTATCAGCTTCCATTCCACCACTCCTCTGCTGCTTATCGGCATTGCGCCGAGGATAGAAGCCATGTATGATCTCCTCAAGCAAACCAGACTCCGGAGACTCGGACTGGAAGAAGTCCCAATTGTCTTGAACTGGACCCACTGGTTCAGAGATACTGGTAGTTGATGATGTTGCTGCTGGTAGTAAAGCAGCACTGCCACCGGGCTGCTGCTGATGGTGCTCAAGGACGAGAGACAAATCCGAGTTAGAAGCAGTACCGAAGAGGTTCGAATCCAAACCGGGTCCACTAATATTAAAGCCATCCATGTGAGTGTTAGTATTAGCATTAGTAGTGGGAGTGAAGCAAGAGAGAGAGGAACAGGGACAGCAGTTGAGAGACTCCGGGTGGTGAAGAGAAGAAGAGGAAGCATGGAAAGGCTTGTGAACGAGGTTGTGGCGGAGGAAAGTGTTGAGGGAGGAGGTGGGAGTAGGAGAGGAGGAAGGGAAGGAGGGCCAGGGGAAGTCGGAGTGGTGGTGGTGGAGGAGGAGTTGGTGGTCGGCGGTGGAGGGGGCGGCGAAGGGATGGGGGGAGGCGGCGGAGGGGGGATAGTTGAAGTTGGTGCGGGCCTTGATGCCGCGCATGGCGCGGGCGGCGATGTCGTAGGCGCAGGCGGCCTGCTCGGCGGTGTCGAAGGTGCCGAGCCAGCGGCGCTCCTTCGACTGGGGGTCTCGGATCTCCGCCGCGTACCGCCCCCACGGCCGCCGCCTCACCCCTCGATACCTCATCCCTTCCTTGCTCCCCGCCGCGGCCGCCACCGCCCTCTTGCTGCTGCTGCTGCCAACGCTGCTCATATATTTCTTCTGGGTGTTGTTGGTCTCCTCCATCTCTAGCTAGTAGCTAACATCCAACCCTAAACACGGTCTCTTGATAACTTTAGCCTTCTCTTTATCTTTGGAAGACGAACAACCGATGGATGGAGGGGAAACGAGAAGGCAGCAAGGAAAGTGGAGGTTTGTTGGGGGTATTTAAAGAGGGGAGTGTGAGGTAGTGGGGTGTGGATGGTGCTTTGATAGATACACTCATGCAAAGGTTACAACTGGCCAGGGAAAGGACCAAGAGAATCCCTACCGGCAAAAGCTTCTCTCCCTTGAATGTATAAATATAAATATATATTTCTGAATCTCTCTTGAATACATTTGTGATGTTTGACATAGAACCATGAAAGCGGTAAAACGGGCAAAGATATAATTAATTACACTTTCCCATGGAAAGGCGATTTCTCTGAGTTATATCCTTTAAAGAGGTATCATCATATAGGGAGTGTTTTTCTCAAACATTTGTTATGATATTAAAAAAAGGCAGCGGAAGAGAAAGGAGCAGAGGGCCAGAGAAGTCCTAACTTTTTTTTTAATATATTTTTATTTTATATATATATATATATATATTTTAGAAATGAAAAAATATTTAAATTTATGATTGATAAATAAATAAGTTAAAGATTTACCAAAAAACATTTTTTCTTTAATTACAAGAATGGGTTAGACAGAACGTATTATATATATATAAATCGAAATCAATAATATACCGGAAATATAAAAGTGCTATCATAAGGGATATTCCCATCTCATATTCGAGGATAAAAGTCATTCAAAGATACAATCGGTGTTCCTTTTTCTAAATGCATGAGCCCGATGAAAGCTGATAATACTTTTTCAACCTTCCAGCAACCAAAACAACGAAATGAAAAAATTGAAATGTAGTGAAAGAAAAGATTGCGATGAAAGCTTATCTCAAAAACATTGTGCGCTTATCTCAAAAACCTTGTCCCTCTAATCGGTCTTCAAACATCTTATATAGACCAAAAAAAATATTATTTAGGGAGACTAAGAAACGCGCCCTTTATTCGGGCTATCACACAAATGAAGGAATAAAGTCACTGGTCAAACATACTTCATAACACATCGGATAAAATAAAATTAAAAAAATATAAAAAAATGATAAAATGGTAAAATCTTAGCCCACCTCTCAAGATGTAATCAAGCAAGAGAGAGACGGGTAATTTTGAGTTTTCTCCTAATGCCAATAATCTCCCACAAAATTTAAAATTTTATTTTAAATAATTTCTGGAATATTAATAAATGATAAAACAAGTTACTGCATGTTTATACTATGCAGTAGGCAAGTAATCTTTAAAAGACTGAACCTGCTTAGTATACATGTTTAGAAATACTACTGCGAGTTTGTATATTACTGGCCATATACAAGTATCTTGATTTTTCATGAGAGCTTCTAGAGATTGTCCAAATATTCAATTATAGCTATATATAGATACTCTCGTATAGATGGGTCCCTCTAAGGATATGTGTAGAGTTACATCCCATAGAAACGGGTCCCTCTAAGGATATGTGTAGAGTTACATCTCATAGAAACCCATCTCGATACTTATTCAAAGCTAAATAAAATTCTTCCTATACCACTACATAAGAGCACAAAATAATACATCCTAGAAATGGGGTTAGAGTAGAACTCCAAAAATAAATAAATAATCAAATATACTCCCTGACCAACCAATCAGCTTGTTGTTATCACATTGAACTTTCTTTAAGGAATTTTCTATCACAGAAGTTGGGTTACTACTACTGGAAGGCCCTTCATAGGTAATGCCCCATTCCCCTCGATGATTCCAAAATCTTTGTTTTGGACACACCTTTAGTAAGACAATCGGCAAAGTTCTACTATGAACTTATAAAGTTTAGAGTCAAAATGATATGCAACTTGCCGTCTTACTGACTTCTATCTCAATGTTATATGTCGACTTACTTTAGAGTTTACAAGTTTTTTTTTACAAAAATTAAAATTAAAAGAATAGAAGATACAATATCTTTAAGCCATTCTACTTCAATACAAGAGGAATCAAGAGCAATCAATTCAGATTCTATGGTGCTTCTGGCTATAATAGTTTATTTAAAAGATTGCCAAGAAACAGCAACACCACCAAAAGTAAAAAAATATCCATAAATAGATTTAACATCATAAAAGTCAGAAATCCAGGTAGTATCACTATATCCTTCAAGAATAGCAGATATCCAGAAAAGTGGAGGCCAAAAGAGATAGTACTTTTAAGATATTAGAAGACTCTTTTTAAAGCATTCCGATGAACCATACAAGGATTACTGGTATACCTACTGAGTCGAGAAATGGCATAGATAATATCATGTCGAGATATGTTCGACAGGTATAAAAAAGATCCTATAATATGAGCATATCTCTCTTGATTTATAGGACTTCCTAGATTCTCTAGGAGTCTCACACTAGGATCAATAGGAGTCGAGACAAGAAAACAATCAAAAAATCCAAATCTATCAAGTACTAACTAAGTATAATGAGACTAAGATAAAGAGATAGAATTAGATGAACAAAAGATTTTCATTCTCAAAATTATATCAGCTTCACCAAGGCCTTTCATTTTAAACTTTTGAGATAAAAATGGTTTAACCTCATTTATTAAATCAATCTTGGAAGAGAAAATCAAAATATCATTAATATATAGGTACAAAAGAACATAACTATCTTTTACTCTCTTGTAATAAAGACAGTTATCAAAATCATTGATTAGAAGTCCAAAGGAAAGAATTACATAATCAAATTTCTCATGCCATTATTTAGGTATTTACTTTAGTCCATGAAGAGATTAGACTAATTTACACACCTTCTATCCTTGGCCAGGAATAGAAAATCTCTCAGATTGAACCATGTAGATTTCTTTATCTAGATCACCATGAAAAAAAACTATCTTTATATCGATTTGATGAATATTTAACTTATGGATGGAAGCAAGGCCAAGAAGGATACAGATAGTAGTAATCTCAATAACGGGTGCATATATATCAAAATAATCAACTCTAATTTTTTGTCCAAAATCTTAAGCAACAAGCCATGCCTTAAACTTCTTTACCGATCCATTAGTCTTGAACTTCTTCTTAAAGGTTCACTCGCAACATAAAGGTTTACAACTAAGAGGTAAACAAATAAGGATCCAAGTATTACCAATGATAGATTCAATTTCGCTATTGACAACCTCCTTTCAAAATGGAGTATTAGAAGATCTTATAGCATCTTGATAAGAACTTGGTATATCTTTAATCAAAAAATGACAAAATCATCACCAAAGCTCTTTTTAGTTCTAGCTCTCTTGCTCCTAGATTCAGGAGGAACAAAAAAGTCACAAGAAGGATGATCAAAAGTAAATGAAGATGGTTGACCTGAATCATCAAAATAGGAGGTAGAGAATCAGAATCAGTAAAAAGAGCTGAAATATCATAAAAAAATTTAAGATTCTAGACTTGAAAGAAAAGATACTCTCTAAGAAAGTAGCATCTCAGGATTTAATAATAGTATCATTAGAAATTTCAAAAATCTCAAAATTGACAACAAAAAATTGATAGGTATTACTATTCTGAGAATAACTTATGAAGACTGCATCTATGATTTTAAGACCAATTTTCTTTCTCTTTGGTTCAGAAATTTCTACTTTAGCTAATCACCCCTATACTCGAAAATAACTGTGTTTAGAAAGAAGTCCTTTCCAAAACTCATAAAGGGTTTGCTTTTTCTCCTTTAATGGAATCCTGTTAAGAAAAAAGAAAGTGGATAGTAAAGCTCTCCTCGTAAGTTATGAGGAACACCAGAACTCGTAATCATAACATTTACCATGTCCATCAGGATCTTATTCTTACATTCTGCTATACCATTCGATTGAGATGAATAGGGAGCAATCACCTCATGAATAATTCTATATTCTTCACAGAACAAGTTTAATTCAATTGAGATATACTCACCTTCTCTATCAGATCTTAAAATTTTTATCCTCTTTTTAATTTGGTTTTGACCTTTGCTTTACAAACCTTAAACTTTTGGAGGACTCCATCTTTTATCTCCAAGAGAAAAATATAACGGACCTAGAGAAGTCGTCAATAAAGGTCACAAAATATCAACTTTTCCCATGAGTAGGACCTATGTTGGAATTATAAACATTACTATGAATCAATTCAAGTAACTAAGAATTTCTAAAGCAAACTAATTTGAAAGGTTTATGAGGCTATTTAGATTGAACACAAATTTCACACTTAGAATTATGATCTATTAATAATTTGAGAATTAGATCAAGATTTGGCATTCTTTGGATAGATTTAAGATTCACATGACCAAATCTGCCATATCATATATCACAAGATTCGGAATTTAACACAAGTGTTAGAGAAGAAGAAGAAGAAATTTTATTAATAGAAGGAATAATATTAAGTTTAAAAAGTTCCTCAAACATAAAAATCATTCCAACAAAAATATCACACTTAGAGATTGCAACTTTATTAGACTCAAAAACAACTTTATATCCTAGTTGTACTAACAGAGATCTATTAAGAAGGTTCTTTCTAACATCCGATATATGCTGCACATTGTGAAGGGTTAGCATCTTTCCAGAGATGAACTTCAATATAACGCTTCCACTCCCTAACATACGAACAACAATCCCATTCTCCATCATCACACTTCCTCCACTTGACACCTGATAAGAAGAGAACCATGACTGATCAGTATACACATGAGTATTTATACCTGAATTTAACCATCACTCAAAATCATAGTATATTAGATTAACAGATGGAACAAAAGATACTGATCTAAAGGAGGTATCGGATGGTCCACTCTCAACTATATTAACTTGAGATTGTGACTTATTCTAGTTTTTATTATTGGAGACAACCTTTTACTTCTTTTGAAAAAATAATTGTGAGCCAAATGGTTATCGTGACCATAGATAAAATAGAACTTGTCATCCTTATTTCCATTAGGTTGGCCATTAGAACTAGGTTAATTTCTAAGATTTTTGTTTTGGCTCTTGGACTTAAAGTTCTTCTTCTTAGGTTTGAAATTATAGGTTTGACCATGATTTCTTCATTCAATCAAATTAACCTTAGAATTTGATTTTCTTGGATAAGCCTATAGGAGTACCGGTCTTCTATCCTAGTAGATTAAAGAACATCCTTAAGTACAAGAGGACATTTGGTTTTCCTAAGCTCTTGGCCAAATCTAGAGTAGGATGGAGGCAACTTGTCAATAAGACATGAAACTAAGTAGCTCTCAGCGAACTTTAAGTCACCCTTATGAATTTCCTGAATCAGGCTTTGAAACTTTTAGATTTCATTAATAGGAATGTTATCTACCATTTTAAAATTATTGAAATTTGAAGCAGTGAATCTAAGGGCTCCATCATTATCTTTAAAATAGGTATCTCCTAAGGCATTTAAATCTCCTTGGATGTTTTAAATTTTCTAAAAATTTCATAAATATCATTTGACAGACAGCTAAGAATCTTTAGCTTACACAAATATTCAATCTCTTCAGGAGACTTTTCAAGTTTGGATTTTTGGCTAGTGTCCGAGGTAAAGAAAGAATTAGAAAAATGAGTTATAATACCAATAGCTGAAGTAATGTTTAACATGACAAGCCATGTTTCTAGCTA
The DNA here is from genome assembly GCA_021397845.1 of Areca catechu. Lineage (NCBI taxonomy): Eukaryota > Viridiplantae > Streptophyta > Magnoliopsida > Arecales > Arecaceae > Areca > Areca catechu. The sequence continues at coordinate 85,991,413 of CM038048.1, read as the reverse complement.
CTCCTACCATCTGGTAAAACCACTACCAAAAAATTTCTCTGATTTCAAACTTATATATTCCTCCATTGAAGTGAACAAAGGAACAGAAAAACACTCTAAAGATACGAAAAATTAAAAGTGACAAGATCAGATAATAGAGCTACACAACAAAGTGAATGAAATTCTTGATAATATTCATGTTTAATTATTTACTCAAATTTACATTTAAGATTAAGCAACGGAACAATATATATATATATAGAAAACTTTTAATAATTAATATTTAAAAATTTCAGTAAATTTCAGGCTCAATAATATTTAAAATTTCAGCAATTTGATTTCGTATTATAAACACCAAATACTTATCAAAAAAATAGATGACAGAAATTAAATGGAACAAGGATTCCAATATGTATTAATATTTTTTTATAGAAATAATTTAAGCCAATAATTAGAATAGAAGCTAAAAAAAATTAACAAATTACAGTAATTTAAAATCTAACATGAATTAATTCTAAAACTAATAATTTTATTATTTGATTACAAATTATTAGATTATTTCTTAGAATATTAGAAATTGTATAATAATCTAAATAGATTTGTGATCAAAAAATAAATATATGAATGATTTACTGGTAACCATTCTTTCTTTAATTATAAAATGAATTAGAAAGAAAATATAATATACATATAAACTAGAATTTAGTCATTTTCATAATTACTTTATGTTGAATATTTTTAAGTAGAATGACAGTCTTTATGACATACTTTGTGAGATAGCTACGCTGACAACTTTTTTTTTTTTTTTTTTTTCTTATCAAAGTGGGTATTGGGGGAAGGGGGGGCAGCCGGTTGGTGCGTGCATGGGACAAGAGTGGGGATCCCCTGCTGTACGTGCATGGGACAATGGGTTGATATTGTTGTCGCGCTGTGCGTTTCCCGATGGTGGCTTCCGGTCCCTCTTGCTGGTTCCACGTAAAAACAAGGAGAAGAGTATTTATTATAAGAGATCGATAGGAAGGGCTGCTCCCAGTCTTCCACACGCGTGCACGCTTGTGTAGCTATTCTACTCCATAGGTTTGACCTTTGCAGCCATCCGTGTATGTCACTAGCTAAGCTCTGCATCTTTCTTGTCCTGCTCATCATGAGATTTTTACTTGTATTGATATTGATCAATTTTTATTATCTCAACCGGTATATATATATATATATATATATATATCTCAAGGGCCATGGTACTTATACTGTTTTAATCTTTTATTATCATATTTGATATTAGAAAAAAAAAAAGAAAAAAAAGCTCTATGGCTAAATATTTAGGATGATCAATACTATATATATAATTCTAGGGCCGATCATCTATTTAATTTTTATATTTTTTTAAAAAATAAATATTTTATTTATAAAAAAAACTGGCATCTTGATATATCATTTATTATATATCCACGATATCATCGGCAGAGTGATATATCAACCAAAGTTATGTACATGAAGTGCACGTTCCATGATATTGATTCATATATATAATATTGTCATCCGTAATATTTAGATAATAAGTATGTATTAAATAATTAATATGTAAAATAATATATGATCAGTATATTTTAATATTAATGATGTTTTGGTGTTAATATATATCTCAGTATTAACTAATGAGACGGCCACTATCCGGTTTTGAGAAGACCCTTGGTGCAATGCTAGGGCCCTAGCTTGTTTGCCACGCTTGTGCAATTAAGTGCATATTTTAAAGCCTCCTAACTCCCACGTCATCATCGAAATGATAGTGGGTGATGGTGCATCTCCCATCCCATGTAAATTAAACACGGAAGAAGAGGCACGACCCACGGAAGAAGGGACTATGATATATGTGGTCCAGCATAAAAAATCCGTACCGGCGATGCGATATAATCTATATAAATTTCGATACGATCGATGATCACGAATAATATTACCATCAAATTATGATTAAAAAAATTATATAATTTTAATTTAAATTTTATCCGATCCGTCGAATTTTTAGTGAGATACACTATCAAGTAAAGATTATAAATTCATGAAAATAAACAGATAGGATGCGAAAGAATTCTTACAAAGGATTAATTAAAAGTTTGAAAAAAACAGTCAAAATTTTTTATTGAAAGATATTTATATAGAATTGAAAGAGAATCCAATCTATAAATTTATTTTTTATAATAATTTTTTTATATATTTAAAAAATTATATATATATATATATTATGATACCGATAGTTGATAATCTTGTTTCGTTTCTGTAACCATCGGCAAATTGATACCGATCACAATATATCATCACATATTACGTAACTTGTATAAAATTAATGCTTATCTCTCGATAAATACATATAATTACTTTTAAACGTTACCGATTATTTGGTCATAAATGAAACGTCGAGATCGATTGGTTTCTTGCTTTTTATAAGTATATCATTAAGACGATGCATGCATGCCAGCATGCCAGCTGAGACGTCTCATTGTCATAGTAAATAACCGTCGTCAATTTCCAAGATTAAATGAGTGCAGCCTCTCTCTCTCTCTCTCTCTCTCTTTCTTTTGAGTGGTTGGAGTTTGATTGATGGGCTTGGATGTGCGTGTATGGCGTGTGAACAATACTAATACTAATACCCCCGTTGAGCTCGTCCTCTCATAAAGAATGAGAGAGAGAAAAAAAAAAAAAAAAGCGATTACACTGCACCGTAGCAGGGGTATGGATAGTCGGAGAAGGAGGAGTGAGAGGTTGCTTATACTTTATGGTCTGGAGAAGGGCTTTCGAGGCTATCATTTAGAATGATTACACTGGCGGCGAGCAGAGATTGTTCCCCCCCCTCTAATGTTTTTATATGATCATATTTTAAATCTCATGAAATGGAATGCGGTGGAATTCCCTGGATGGACTGCAACCAGGCCGCAGCATGCATTTATTTTGGCTCCTTCTGCTTGAGTTGGGGACTCTAGGGTTTTGGAAACCAAGGATTCATCACATGGCCTTGTCTCTTCTAGGGCTCTTGTAGGATGGCTTCTAGGGATTAGGTTGATGGACTGCAGGCTTTTTTTAAAAAAAAAAAAAAAACCCACAAACAGCAGAATAAATAGTATCTCATATTATATTATCATGCATTTATAATTCTTGAAAAAACAGTATATTAATTTGTTTGTGAAAGGAATTTCTTTTTAAATTTAATTTTGTTTTGTTTTATTTGCTTGCTTGAAGGGGGAGGTCTTGCAGTCATGGGGCTTAGGCAGGGAACATGGTTTCATGCCAATAACTTTGTTTTGTGTGAACTGGAATCCGTTATTTTTTTTCTCTGAAGTCATTTCAAAAAAGTCAAAGGAATGGTGCTTTTCCTGAGTAATAATCACAGGATTGCTTTAAGGATGACAGATGACCATATTAATTGTTAAAAACAATGATGAAACAATGGAAATCAGGCAATTTTTTTGGCTTGAGGATATGATTTCTAGTGACAAGTATAAAATATTTGGTTTTGATTATAATATTTTAGATTATTTTGTTTAATAATTTATGAATTTGAGTTTTTTTTTTTTTTTTTGGACATCAAAGTGGCAAGTGCAGCTAGACTCAAGCTAGAATAACCCGGGTCAATCCAATCCATAGCTTGCACTTGGTTGGCATAAAATGAAGCTAACATGGTTTGTGCTTGCATTGGAAACTATCAATTTGACCTCAGTTCGATTAGGTTAAATTCAAGTTAAAAGCCTTGATCAACCCAACCCAAAGCTCGTATATATAAATGGCTATCAGCAAATATAATTCTGCATGACCTGCATTTCAGTTATAAGGCCTTAATAAAATACAGCCTGACTTGATCATGAGTCGCATAAATTTATCATGTTAGACCAAACAATTGTAGATGATTGAGGTCTACACCCTAGACCCTAGATGGATTAACATGAATTTTCTATTTAATCCTTGATGAGTGAAAATTCTTCTTTCATAATTGTTATTTTGATGACCATTTTATTTTTAATCACTGGGCCTGACAATAAGTTCAACGAAAAATGGAGATGGCTATGCATAAAAAGAAATCCAACGAGGTAGAAGAAGTAGATCTAATCATGTACAATCATCAAATGTAAAATGGTAGTCAAATAAAGAATTAGATGTTAAGATTTAGAATTTTTAAAAAATTAAATTATTGCAAGAATGACTCTGAATGCAACAATTCATGATTTAGTAAAATAGGGCTAGATGTACATATTTTTCTATTGATCACATTGGGCTTGTGTTGGCGCCTATACATGTACACCTTACGTACTGATGTTTTGTCTGTGAAATTGCTATATGAGTGACACTTCGAATTTGTTCAATAGACAGATGAACTAATATTTTTCAAATACTTAAAAGTCACTAATATGATATTTGGATTGTTAATTTTATCTTTTAGAAAATATTTAGCATGATTGCCTAAGAAAATCATTATTTGGGTTATTCTTTATGTTCTAGTCTCGCAAATTATTTACCTCATTTTCTTCATGCTATAATAATTTATTTTATTATATTTTAGTATAAAGTTAAGCATCAAATTGTGGATTCATATAATCAAAATAATTATATATTTATCTTATAGAAAAGTAATTGTATGCAGTGATTTGTAATATTTTAAAAGAGATGTCATTTTACAATTCGATTCTATTATACAATAGCTCACGATTATCATTATAGATATAGTCTATATAATGAGAAGTATCAAGGTAGTCATTGAAGAGATAAGAAATTTGTAGGCAAGAGATAATCCTATGATCGTACTCAATCAAAGATTCTAGGTTTAATTTTTTGGTGATGCATTACCAAAAAATGAGATTTGGATAATTACAGTGCAAATGGGTATTTCTCTTTTACTTAGTTAAAAATTAAAAAAAGATGGGATTTGAATCTTGGATGATGCATCTGCAAGTATTGAGGTTTAAGAAATTATAACATGGATGGATCTCCTTTTGTTTCAAAAATAATGACTTGAAAAACATGGATAAAAGAGTTGGTGTACGGGAGACTTAATAAAATTATCTCGTAACAAGGAAAGGAGTTATTCATGGAAATCTTAAATTGGTTTGTTTAACTAAGAAGGAAGCTTATAGAGGAAGCAATCTATGCATGAATTTATAGCATTTTTAGGGTCTCTCTTTTCTAAATAGGATTTCTTTATTAAAAGTTGTATCCATGCTCAATTTCAGAGATCAATATATATATATATATATATCAATCTTTGCTTCCATTGCCTATAATGATAGGATCTTCTTAGTAACAATAACACATAGAAATTTGTGGTTCTTCTCTATTTATAAGCTTCATTAATTTGTACAGCTACAAGTGGGTGAGACATTAAAAAAAAGCATTCCTGATCTTAGATTTCTAGCTTGACTACCACTCTCTTTTCCTTTGTTTCAAGATCAACAAAATTATCATCCTAATAAACCTAGATAGCTCCTTCATGATCGCAAAATGCCAAACCATGGATTAGCAACCAATTGAGAAGGCCTCTCTATTTATGACAATGAAAACTCTCTAACTCTTATATATAGAAAAATAATTTTTTATCACTAAAATAAGAGAAAAGCATTAATGTGCTGGTGCTCTATAATAAAATGGAGGGTGTTGCACTGGGAATTGACCCGGCTGAGGTGCTGGGCAAGTTGAGCCACTGGAGTGCTCGGATGGTCGGCTGTTCAGACCAAGGAGATTGGATATAGATTGCAGTGTGTCTCTGAGATGATGATGTGATGGTTATTATGCTCGGATGGTGATAGTTTTAGTGCTTGGCCCTTTTAAGATGAATGCCAAATGGAGGAGACCATGCTTATATCTTCACTTCAATAATGCTAGGTTCTATTTGAAACATCAAAGATAAAGAACAGGTCTCTTGTTAAAGAGTATCAGGTGAAAATATTTCATTGTATAAGCCAAACAACTTTTAAAAAATGACCATCACATCATCACCTCCAAAATATATTGCGAGCTTCATATATATATATATATATATATATATATGTTCTTCTTGATATGAGTAGCTAACCATCCGAACACTCCAATAACTGAACTAACTCAGCATCTTGATCAGATGGTATTTCAATGGTAACATATAAGAGTCTTCAATATATGGCTCAAAACTACCTACATTAATTGCATGCTTGGATTTTAGAATGTGTTAATCCAATTATATATACCCCTTTTTGTATGGGCAAAAGAATATTCTAGCAACCGAAAATGTAAGTGCCTTTTATCCTCCAATGATTTTTAATTAACAATAACTAGATTCCTTTATTTCTTTGCGAGGTGCTCAACTAATAATACCTTATATATTGACAATATATGAATTCTTTATTCTGAACATGTTCAGCCCTCAAGTAGTTGAATCCCCATGGAAAACCTGATTGTGAGTATTCTAAGCTGATTAGTTATTTACAATTATTAGCCTCTCATTTGAAGCCGAAATCATTGATTGAAAAAAAGAAAGAAAGGAAGAGAAAAAAAAAAAAAAAGGGTAATAAGAGAAAACAGGAATTAACAATATCCACAAACCTCGTATCCCAAAAATCTCAAAATATAGAAATTGACTAAATAATCAAAATAAACATTGAAAAAAGAACTATAAAGAAACAAAAAACGAAAAGCCAACAACAATAAATGTTGTTGGTATTTAAAATTCATAATAAAAGACTTCTCCGAGCCTTATTTCCCATGGAATAGTTGCATTTGGTAAAGGCTTTCCATTATTCAACTCTTTCATGATAGAGTTTTCTATGATTTTCATCTTAATTTTCATTCAATCGTGCTTCTCCATTGTTGGAACATCCTTTATTGGTCTCTGAATTTTTTTTTTTTTTCCCAACAAATCTTTGCATTCTTTTAAAAATTAACCCCTTAGCTTGTTGCTCATAAAATTAAATTATCTTCAAATTTTAATATATAAAATAACAAAAGTATTATTTCTGCACTGATTAGCAAATAAAATCATATATATAAATAAAATATAAACCATTTTTTATATTTTTAGATACATAACGTAATAAAAAAATTACAGGAAAAAAAAAACAAGTCTTATCATGCAACACCATTCCTGTTGGCCAACATGGAGAGGGAGCAGGGATGAAAAATGTTGACCGCGCTTCCAGTTTTCCCTGCAGCAAACTTTGAAACCTCCTTCTCCAGGCCATGCATGCATGGGAGACATCCGTGACAGCCAGCGACGTTTCCCAAAGAAAACTAAAAGAAACTGGCGGCGGGGTGGAGACAGGCAAGAGTTTTGGTCCGAATCCAAGACGCGTTCTTGGACCGCTTATTAGATTTAGCAACGACCGGGGGGAGATCTCCTCTCGCTGCCACTAAAAGATATCACGTACTTGGTCGCCATCTCTCTCTCTCTCTCTCTCTCTCTCTACACCCATCTCCGTGCGATATCCATGGGAATGCACCTGGAAGAACGCATGGCCAAGACGTCCAATCTGTTTGGCGAGATCTCGTACGGCACGAGGATTTCCATCCCAATCCCAGAGATTGAGATTTGACCCCGGTGTCCGCTCGTGTTCCCCATGCCATTTTTCTTCCTTCTTTTTTTATTAATATTATTATCCTTGAAAGGGTTCCGAGCTCACCATTGCCCTTGGGTCGAGGGACGAAGCACCGTGCTCATGTGTAGTACGTCAGCCTTCTTCTGTTATCGTTATTATAATGTAATCTTTTTCTATAATGAGTCCAGCAGTATATGATGAGCTTTAAATAGCCCAGTGTATCGAAATTAAAGCATCATCTAGATTCAGCGGAGGTTTTTACAAAGGTCACGAGATACTAAATATCATGACCGGTGCCTACGAAGAGATGAATCTGAAAATTTTTTTAAAAAATAATATAAAAAAATTATTTACCAAAATAATGCAATCCGTATACTACAGTAATTCTGGAATCGGTACTATTTTTTTCCGACGTATCCTAAAAATGTCGGTATCCTCCGATTCTTTAAAACATCGTCAAGAAAGTATTGCTAATTTATTTTTTCTTGACACTTTAAACATCAGTGGGTTCACACAGCGTCACGAGGTTTTCCTTCTTCTTTTATCATCCGAGCCCTAAATCCATTTCATCGATCCGCAGCAACCTCTTCCTCTTCCGATCCCTCCCTCCTCTCATTCGAATGGCCGGAAGCTCCTCCTCCGATCCCTCCATCCTTCTTCATCTCTTCCGTCGACGTCGGGTCTATCCTCGCCGTTCGAAGGATCGAGCTACCGGCGGGTGGCCTTGAGTCGAGCCGCCACAGCGTGCTGGCCACCTCCTCCGTTTCGTCCTCCGATCCCTCTCTATTCATCAAATCTGTAAGTATGTTCCAATTAACTTTTATATTGTTAATGCTTTCCAGCATCCATATACTAGTTCAATAAATTAATCTTTTGATAGCAATGCCGGTGGCTATGTGATATCATTATATTGAATCTAAGTTAGAAATGGCATGATAATTGATTGATGAACACCTCTACCTTTCCGGTTATTAATTGTCGGCCACCTTGCAAAAATCATGACAAATTCTCCTTGCACGAATTGTATGTGTCCGATAATGCTTGACGATGGATAAGACTTTGCTATCATTATCATTAATAGTTACACAGAGACAATGACGAGCAATGCTTACGGGCCCAACCCGGTGCCAAAGCTTATCACCTCACAACTTTTTGTCACCGTCGTTGGAAGGGATTGAATGTGATTCATGGGATCGGTACATGTATCTTTCTAAATCATGCATCTTTCTAAAATGAGCTACTAGATGTCTCCTAGCTGCATGCACCAGACGTAAATCTCTTGGTAGAAAAATTAGTTGGTTGATGTGTAATTTTCATTTTTCCAATTGGCTATCATTTTTGGTTAACTACTTCTCATGCCAAGAAAATTAAGATAGTTGGCTTGTAATTTTTCTATTGCTATTTTTGGCATGACGTATTAATTACATCATATATATAGTCATTGGGTCATGTGAAAACTGGTCTAAGATGCGGAGAGAATAATTAAATAATTAACAATGTTCACATGTTATAAACTAGCCATTATTTTTTTAACATGTTTACATCTTTCAACACAACGTCCCAATAGGATGCCTCTCACAACTAGGTATATTACATACGTTATTAAGCTCATTAATCATCTTTTGTGATGCTGAATTTCTAGAGAAACTGGATTATTATGCAATTGTAAGCCTTCTGCTAATTAATGCACTACTTCTCACTCAAGAGATATCAAAAACATAGTCCCATTAATGGTGCTCACCATAGTTCTCTCGTAAATAAATAAATTCAGTAATTATATGACATGGCATCTTTCAAAATGTTTAATGCTTAGCTCAAAGAAATTATCACCTATACTTAGCCGTACATGTAATTAATCATAATCGTTGGTTTCTACAACGATGCACTGAGATGCACACTTGATAAATGGAGCCCATGGAAAGCAAGTGGATGTTATTGGTTGCATGCATGGCCACGAGGTCAATGCAGTGTAGGCAATAATTTCTCCCGATCTATGCTGGTGGATTTGGTATCCTATGCTGATGTGTCAAGCTTTTCTTGCATAACCTTAATTATTATTATAGTTTTTTTATTTATAACAAATTTTGATTTTTTTTTCCCTTGGTATCCTCATCCGGTTTATTTTTTTGGCTATTTTAGGTTACATTCAAGTACAGTAATAAGCATTATAATTGAAAAGGTAGAAACTTAACATCCTGTGGAAAAAATATATAGATACCATGTAAGGTATGTCTTCGATTTGCTTGACATGAACAGACATGAGATCAATATCTAACTTGATGGTCTTTGAGAGGATCAAAGAAAACATGTATTTCTCTATTAGAATAGTATTTTCAACCAACAATGCAAGTAAACACGTTTACCCATTTGAATTTGTATCAAATGCATATATTTGAATATAGAATAATTCAACAAAGAAGTTTAACCTGGCCATATATTTTACCAAACTGGAAACTGTATGTACATGCACGAAAATAGTACGTGCTTTAAGTATTAGTTTGTCAGACAATATGTAAGGTTTATCCCCATCCATGCATAGCCCAAATAGATTCCATGCGAACAAAGTAGCACCTCACAGATTTTGTACTTCACTATGTTATTCTATTCTTACATTAGGTTTGAGTTTATGGACTTCAAAAAGTCATCTTGATTCTTCTAAAGTCATATATTTATAAATCCAAGTACAGGAGCCAGGGTTCAAGCTTAATAACTTGGTAATTGCACACCACTAAGAAAAATATGCTCTACCTGTTTTGTTACCTTTTACTTATCAGGTGCTTGACTGCTTGGAGAGTAAAGAAACTTTCTAAACTATTTTAAAATTAGTTTAAGGTTTGTATATGAAGGTTATGATGATTTTAGGGATATGTTTCGTTGATTCAACTGTTTCTAATGGCAGCTGTTGCCGATCTCGCCGCCGCGCTGTGGCTTCAGAGCCGCTGATTTTGATTAGACTGTCTTGTCCTAATGTCTCCTGGCTCCCAGTCCTGCAAGACAAGATCAGAGGCCCTGGCCGGGGGTACCGGCGAGGGAGCTCAGACGGTCAAGTTAGAAAACGGGAGAGGGAAAGAGTCTCCAAGACAGGCCCCAAGGGAGTCCCAGACTTAGAGATCGTGCTAACAAGGAAAAGTCACGGGAAGAGCAGAAATCGGCCAAGTTCCTTCACGGAGCTTGCGCCAAGGGCCCCTCTCGGGGTCTTGGATCCTGCTCTTGGTGCTTCTTCCTTTCCCAGCCTCTGTTTCTTGCTTACCTGGTCGTCTATCTTCCCTTCCTTTTAACTCCTTACATTGCTTTTCGTTTGCCGCCTTTAGGGAGGCCCCTCGTCGCCTTCACCCCCTTTTTCTCTTTGGATCAAAGAACCCGGCGACCCCCGCCTTGCTTGCGGGCCTAGCGAGGAAAGAGCAGACCGCCGGCCAGACCTGGGCCGAGCGTGAGCGCTTTCCTTCCAGGTGCCGACGATGCCTGTTATCGGGTCCTATTTTGTCAGGACTCGCCTCTCGACTACGGGAACCTGTCGGGCCGATGTAAGCGATGTTCCGCATGCCGCCGCCGACGTATGTACGCCTTTCTCGGGGTGCGGCGCGCACCGCTCGAGGGGCAGTCTCGGAACTCGTGCTCCTGCCCCTCGGGGGCCTCACCGCACAGGTTGGTCGGCTTCGGCCGAGGTGGCCCCTTTGGCGGACACCTGGCGGAGCGGTAGAGAGGCGCTCGACTTCGGACGAGGTGGGACCCGTCTTCGGGCGCCACCTGGCGAAGGAGCGAGAGGGCTCGGCTCGACCTCGGCCGAGGTGGGACCGTCTCAGGGCGCCACCTGGCGAGGGAGCAGAGGGGCCGCCAGCTTCGGCCGAGGAGACCCCTCCTGGGCGGACACCTAGCGGAGCGGCAGAGAGGCGCTCGACTTCGGCCGAGGTGGACCCGTCTCCGGGCGCCACCTGGCGAAGGAGCGAGAGGGCCCGGCTCGACCTCGGTCGAGGTGGGACCGTCTCAGGGCGCCACCTGGCGTGGGGGGGCGGAGGGCCGCGGGCTTCGGCCGAGGTGGCCCCTCCTGAGCGGACACCTGGCGGAGCGGTAGAGAGGCGCTCGACTTCGACCGAGGTGGACCCGTCTCCGGGCGCCACCTGGCGAAGGAGCTAGAGGGCCCAGCTCGACCTCGGCCGAGGTGGACCGTCTCAGGGCGCCCTGGCAAGGGAGCGGGGGGGGCCATCGACTTCGGCCGAGGTGGGCCCCTCTGGGCGATACCTGGCAGAGCGGCAGAGAGGCGCTCGACTTCGGCCGAGGTGGACCCGTCTCCGGCGCACCTGGCGAAGGAGCGAGAGGGGCCCGGCTCGACCTCGGCCGAGGGTGGGACGTCTCAGAGCGCCACCTGGCGAGGGAGCAGAGGGGCCGCCGGCTTCGGCCGAGGTGGGCCCTCCTGGGCGGACACCTGGTGGAGTTGCAGAGAGGCGCTCGACTTCGGCCGAGGTGGACCTGTCTCCGGGCGCCCTGGCGAAGGAGCGAGAGGGCCCGGCTCGACCTCGGCCAAGGTGGGACCGTCTCAGGGGCCACCTGGCGAGGGAGCGGGGGGGCCGCCGGCTTCAGCCAAGGTGGGCCCCTCCTGGGCGGACACCTAGTGGAGCGGCAGAGAGGCGCTCGACTTCGACCGAGGTGGATCCATCTCCGGCGCCACCTGGAGAAGGAGAAAGAGAGCCCGGCTCGACCTCGACCGAGGTGGGACCGTCTCAGGGCGCCACCTGACGAGGGAGCGGGGGGGGCCCGCCGGCTTCGGCCGAGGTGGGCCCCTCCTGGGCGGACACCTGGCGGAGCGGCAGAGAGGGCACTCGACTTCGGCCGAGGTGGACCGTCTCCGGGCGCCACCTAGCGAAGGAACGAGAAGGCCCAGGCCGACCTCGACTTCGGCCGTGTCGGAGCGACATCCGACCTGGCTGGACCGATCCTGTTCTGCCAAAAAATTCCACGTGGCTCGAATCATGCCCGGCGAAATCTGAGACACTCCACATCATCGTAACGGCCGTAACAGCAGCAATCTTGGATGGCCTTCTTTTGTAGGCAACCGATTGTAGTCGTTTTGATTTAGTTACAGATTAAATAGTAGATCTGAGCCTCCTCCTTATTTTTTATTATTTATTGTTCTTTTTCTTAGTAGATTATTTTTTTTTTATAAATTTCTTGGTAAATACCTGCATCTTACTGAATACGTTATGCTTTAAGATTTGTTCATTATTACAAATCTTTCATTTCAATACCATCAATAGTTTTGTTATGATCAATTATGATTTTTTAAATATTTTTTACAAAACTTGCATTACATAGAAACATAGATCCATCAATTGAATAATGTACATATTCTACAACATCCGTACATTTATTTTATTTTTGTACGGATAGGAGAAATATGTATAGTGGTCGATTGATTATCTAGTTTGGATAGTTTGCGAATTGCAAATAATTTTATAGGTGCTTACAGTAATCAAATGGTATGGATAGAGTTCCAGATATATTTCGGACAACATTTTCTTTTTGTTCTCCTCATACATATTTACTTTAATGAGGAGAACTAAGAAAAAATGCTGTCAAAATTTTTTTGAAACTTCTATTGCGTATCATTTGGTTACTGTAAATGACCTATTAATTAATGCAATTCTTGAATGGGATAGGACCTCTTTACCTATTAGTTGATGATAGGATGATTTAATAATATTGTAATTGATCTATTGAATAAACGTATTTTAAATTTATTCAGTTCTTATAAATATTTATTTATTTCAGTTAGTTTTATCTTTTAATGGATAAGAGTTTGATAACTAAACCGAGGAATATCAAAGAATATCTGGATAGAGTTCAGAATTTTATTAATTAGGTATGGAGAGAAGTAGCATTAATGGAAGATTCTATGTCCATGCTGAAATGTATAAATTTCAGTTCTCTATATCCAAATACTGTTGAAAAATATTTGGTATGGAATGATTTTTTGAGAGGTTATACAAAGTGATTTTTTTATGGAGAGTCGATGTTACCATCTACATGTAACCAAACCTTTAACATTGAACATATACCTTATTTTGGATCCAGTAACCAACAGAAAATCTTGCAAAATGATGATATTAGAGGTTTGCTCAGAGATGCTTTTAAATATGGTGCTCAAAATCCTAGAGATTTCAGTGAAGGATAATTGTAGCAGCTGGGCTACCTGAGGGTTCTATATTTATTGAATCTATACATAATGGAGAGCCGATACCCCCAACTAATGTTGGAACAGATCGTTATCAGAAGCTGATAAGAGATGCAGATCAATAATTATTTGCTGGTTGCAAGAACTTTTCAAAAATTTCTTGTACATTCATTTCATATAAAATACTTGAATGGATAGTTTGGCAAGAGTTTTACTATGTTGTTAAAGTTGTTAAAGGATGTATTTCCTGAAGGTACTAGTTTACCAACATCTTGTTATGAAGCCAAAAAATTAGTAAAGAAATTGGATATTGGATACAAAAAGATTCATAGCTGTCCAAATGATTATATATATATCGGGAAAAACATGCAGATCAAAAGTCATGCTATGTGTGTGGATGTTTACGATGGATGAAGCAAAAATAAAATGAGAGTGGGAGATTAAATGAATTGGATGCAACATAAATTAAATAAAAGCCGGCGAAGGTATTGCATTATTTTTGTCTTGTACCTAGATTAAAAAGGATCTATGCATCATCAAAGATAGCTTCGTCAATGAGATGGCATGATGAAGGACATACAAAGATGGAATGCTGAGACACCCAATGGATAGTTTAGCATGGAAGCATTTGATGATAGACATCCTGATTTTGCCTCTGATGCTCGTAATGTCATGATGGGTTTAGCCAATGATGGGTTCAATCCATTTCGGACCTTAAGTTCTGTCTATAGTACCTAGTCAGTTGTTATGATTCCTTATAATTTGGTACCATAGATATGCATGAAACAGTCTTTACTTATTTTATCAATGGTCATTCCAGGTGATAAGGGTCCAGGCAATGATATTGATATTTTCTTACAACCTTTAATAAATGAATTGAAACAATTGTGGAAGGGTATCAATGCAATTGATGCTTCGAATGGCCAAACATTCAATCTGCAAGTAGCTCTATTATGGATTGTTAATAATTTTCTTCCATATGCTAATTTATCTGGCTGGAGCATTAAGGGACGAATTGCATTTCCTTCTTGTGGTGAATCAACCCATTCAATTTGGTTAAAACATAGAGAAAAGTTTTGTTATATGAGACATCGTCGATGGTTAGAAGCAAATCATCCATTTCGATTTCAGAAGGATTTATTTAATGATACTATAGAGTTGGGATCTACTCCAATTTCACCTTCTGGTTCTGATATTCATAGATAAATGCTTGGTATTAGACATGATTACGGTAAGATAACAAAGTCCTCTAAAAAGCGAGGAAGAGATGATGTTAAGATTTCAGTACAAGAAGTATCAGAGGAAGTCAATACTTGCACTGTAGATACAGCAGTGTTCGAGGATCCGGATAACTTCTTTGAAGTTGAAAATCATGATGATATAATGACAGCATCTACCCATCAGCTTACTAAACAATTATGGAAGAAAAGAAGCATATTCTTTGACTTACCTTATTGGGAGCATAATATACTCTGGCATAATCTTGATGTTATGCATATAGAAAAGAATGTTTGTGATAACTTGATTGGAACAATATTAAATCTTGATGGAAAGACTAAAGATAACATGAAGGCACGTCTTGATTTAAAAGAAATGGGCATCCAACATGAACTTCATCCATAAGTGCTTGTAAATGATAGAACTTATATGCCTCATGCATGTTATACAATGTCTAGTCGAGAAAAAGATCTTTTCTTGACAGTTTTAAAGAATATCAAGGTTCCTGATGGATATGCATCAAATATTTCACGATGTATGAATCTGAATGATCAAGAAATTTTAAATCTTAAAAGTCATGATAGACATATACTAATGCAAGATATTCTTCCATTGGCTTTAAAATCGTCAATATCGAAATAAGTTGTCACGGTTGTTTTTCAGTTATCATCATTCTTCAAGGCATTATGTTCTAAGGTTCTTGATTCACAAGAGCTTGATCAGTTGCAGTCTCAAGTCATACTTACATTATGTCAGATGGAAAAGAATTTTCTCCTGGATTTTTTATGATTATGGTTCATCTTCTCATTCACCTAGCTTCGGAAGCTAAACTTGGTAGACCGGTACAGTACAGATGGATGTACCCTATCGAGAGGTGATGCTGTAAAACTAAAATTTTATAATTTAGATATCTTTATTTTATTATATGTCATATTAATATTAAAATTATAATAAATTTCATACTTCTTAAAGGTATCTTGTATGTTTGAAGGATTATGTATGAAACAAAGCCCATCCTGAGGGCTCAATAGCAGAGGAATATATTGCTGAATAGTGTTTAACATTTTGTTCAAGATATCTAGAAGGTGTAGAGACTGTATTCAATCGACATCAATATCATGGTGATACCATGAAGAATACAAATTTATACAAGTTTGCATCTTCTGGAAGATTTATAGGAAAAGCTGAAAGTATTATTCTTGACCATAAATCCTTGTCACAAGCACACCGTTATGTATTGCTACATAGCGACATAATATCTGACTATCGCAGGTTAGTCTATTTATACATGGATAATACTAAATATTCAACATATTATTGTCAAACTTATATTTGATTATCATGCAGTAAATTTTTATCTGTACAATGATAAGCCAATCATTCCACTCGTCCTAATCCAAGGATTGAACAAAGATGGTTAGTTGAGTTATTCCCTAATTGGCTTGCCAATCAGGTTAGTATATACAAGTCATATAATAATTTTACATACATTTAATATCGAATAAGTGATCGATAATTGATATTATATTTTCTAGGTACCGGAACTGATAGACAAAAATTGTTCAGTAGAACTAATAGCACTTGCCAGAGGTCATAATTATATTGTGAACAAATATAATGGTTTTATTATAAAGCTTTAAATTTCATACCAAGGAGCGCGAGAAATTTAGAAAAACTCAAAATAGTGGAGTTATGGTAGAAGCAGATGGAAAATCTTATTATGGTATACTTAAAGATATTTTTGAGATAGATTATTATGGAAAGTTTTAAGTTATATTATTTCGATGCAATTGGGTAGATATAAATACACCAAGAAGTTTGAAAAAGGACTCAAACATATTCATACTTGTCAATTTTTCAAAATTGATATATACAGGTGTGTTCTTGAAGGATGATCCATTTATCTTTTCATCTCAAGCCCGACAAGTTTTTTATGTACAAGAATCGAAAGATAAAGAATTGGTTACTGTTATTAAGACAAAATCCAGAGACTTGTATGACATGGAAAAAAGGATGGAAGAAGATGATGATGATGATATTCATACTTAGTGTATGCCTTATAATATTGTGTTGGATGATCATATAAATGATACAACCATTTTGGTTAGGTTGGATTCCGAAGAAGGTACAACTATTGATTATGACAAGTAAGTAGTTTATAAAATGGCTTATATTTTTGCATGAATTATTATCCTATCTTTTAAATAGCAATTCATTTCTATTATATTTTGATTATAGTGTTGACTGACTTGGTTTTTAATAATGCATGTTAGGTACACCATGCCTCGAAGGAAGCGCCTATCAGATGTACAATTTCAGTTTTCTCAGACCGAGGCTGGTACTTTGTCACAGCAGCCCGAGGGTAGTCCATCCATTTCACGACAGTTTGATGCCAGTCCTTCCATTCCTGCACATCCAGTCAAGGCCAGTACCTCTCCTTCACATCAGGCCAAGGATATTCCCTCTGAGTCAGCACATCACGATCCTCCTATGGATCATCCAAATGATGAGCCATCATCGATGACATACAGATACAGGATAATTTAATAATTTCATCTCATTTTAATTCATACATATGCAATAGTTTTGATATATAATTTTCTGCATTTTTTTGTAGATGGATCCGGGAAACTTAGGAGGAGGCGAGGACCAACACTAGTCTGTGATGTGTGGTAGTTACCTGAGGGTGAGAGGATCATCGTTGAGTGCAACAAGCTTGGCCAGCCTATTAAGAAATTGACAGCTTGTTAACCAGTTTTTTGGAGACAATAGCACACCGGGGTCAACTATGTCACATAAATTATTCAAAGTGGAATGATATGCTTCTTGCCAATAAAGTAGAGATGACTCAACTTGTACAGGTAAAAAAATTTATATATTATTTTATATCTTAAGTTTTTAACAATTTCATTACTTATTTCATGTAATATTTATTTTATTATTTATTTACATTGTAGAGCAAGTTTATACTCCCTCCAGATTGTAATGATTTTGTGCTTAAGTCTCTCAATCACAATTGGAAAGAGTATAAAGCAAAGTTGAAGGGAGACTATAAGATAAAGGGTAAGACAGAGGATCAGGTTGCAGCTACCTGTCCTCCTGATGTACACCCTCATCAGTGGAGAGAGCTGGTGCACTATTGGTTCTCCGAGAGGGCACAGGTTATATAGCATCATCAAACTTATAAACTTATTAATTTTTAATATAAATTACATTTATATAATATATAACATACTTTTAATTTTATTGTGTAGACATATTCTGCTATTGGTAGAGCTGCATGAGCAGCTCAGTCTGTTCCTCACACAGCAGGGTCCAAGAGTTATGCACGGCTCAGGCATGAGTTTGTATGTTTCTCATCCTATAATATTTTTAGTACACTTTTAGTTTTAACATCATATATTATCATGTATCATGCATGTGCCATGTATCATGATACGGGGGTATAAGATGTGTCATTTTAGATTTTTTAGTAACATTATTCTTTCTATAGGCTGATCAGCAAGGGAGGGAGCTTGGTGATGTGGAGTTCTATCGGATGACTCACGTTCACCAGGATGGCAGTTTTGTTCGGGAGGAGTCCAGAGATATATTTGTATTTTTTTATTTATATTATATCATGATTTATAATTTTATTTTTATTAAGTATTAATATATAATTTTTTTATAAAATATAGGAGAGGGCTACCTCTATGATCGCCGAGCATGGTGGCGAGGATACATCATCTACGCAGAGCAGTCACATCGAGGCCGAGGTATTCTCGGAGTTGATGGGACCAGAGCGTCTTGGACAAGTGAAAGGTTATGGGATTGGAGTTACCCATACTCAGTTATCTGAGATGAGTAAATTTACTCGGGATGCTAGAGATAGTCATGATCATTCACGTGTTCAACGACTCGAGGATGAGATAGTAGAGCTCAAACAGACACATGATACAGACATAGCAGAGATGCAGACTATGAGGACTCAGCTTAAGCATGTTACATCTGTGCTGCATATGTTCATGTCATCTCATGTAAGTAATTATTTATAACTATATATATATATTTTGTATGTATGTAATAATTTAGAATATATATAATATATGTATCGTAACTATATATATGTATATCTTGTAGGTTCCTGATGCATCTACCGGTTGCAGACAGGACGACGACCAGCCTCCCGCGGACCATTGATGCCAGTTGATTGTTTTTATTATTTTTGTATGCCTTTTTATGTATTTGAACTTGGATCGAGTTCGATTATCTGTTGATACTTTTTATATATATAAAACACTCTTTATATTGACTTCATGTATATTTGGTGTTTGGAGTATGAATGTTGTGTTTGTGTGAAACAATTTTCAATTAAATGAGGTTTGATTCCATTTTATTTGTCTTTGGCTATGTGTGATACAGGTTAGAATGAAATGATATTTGATTTTGGTGATAATGTATACAGGTTTGTGTTCATATATGTATTTGATGTATACGGGTTTGTGTTGATACAGGTATATTTTTTTAAAAAAAATTGTCGATGCTTTAAAGCATCGCTATCTTACCGATTGACGATGCTTTAAAGAGTCGATATTATAACAAATATCGATGCTTTAAAGCATCGCTATATTTAACCTTAACGACACTTTAAAGCATCGGTAAGTTTAAATATAGCGATGCTTTAAAGCATCGGCATATACCAATACTTTTACAAAACGTTGGCAGGTCACGTCCCCACGCTTACATACCCGACGCTTTTGCGATGCTTTAAAAAGCATCGAAAGCTTTCTTGCCGATGCTTAAAAGCATCGACAAATGTCTTTAAAAGCATCGGCAAATCCCCTTTTTACTGTAGTGGTAATATATTTACAGATTTAAATAATTTTTTTCCACGTGTCACCCAGGCTTGGACACGCAGCCAGACAAGGAACAGGTGACGACAAAGGTTGGACACATGGAAAGGGCCTAGGACACGTGGCTGGAGCCGATGTAAACATGGGTTGAACCCGTGATTTCACTATGAAAATGCGAGTTCAACCCGCGATTTCTTTGCCAAACCCGTTATTAGCCTTGGGTGTTAATTGATGTTCATTTGCATCCTCCCTCCCGGCCCCATCTCGGTCTCTCATGTTGCCTTCTCCCGGCCCAATCTCGGTCTCCCAGTGTTGCCTTCTCTCGACCTCATCTTGGTCTCCTGGTCTTGGTGTCTCTTGGCCTCATCTCAGTGTGATTGTTTGGATTCTAAGCAGCCTTAGGTGTCTCCCAATCTATCTAGGTAATTTTTATTTTTTTAGTTATTTAAGGTCAAACCGGGATTTGGTCTCCTGGTCCCAATTTTGCACTCTAAGTTTTGGTTTGTTTTGATGTTTAGAATCAGCCCAAGCACAATTTGGTATCCAGATCTAGCCTGAGATTGGATATTCTCTTCTTGTAGGTATATTTTATGATTTTTTATAATTATATTTTTGTTATATTATATTTGTATTTATAAATTTAAATTTTAGAATTTAATATTGTGATGTCATGTTAGTTTTATTTTTTTTAATGTAATTATATGTTATTGTTTGATATTTAGATAATTTAATTATTTATGGTGTTTATTTTATGTTATAATATTACATGAAATTATTTCTTTTAGAGATAAATTTAGATTTTCATTGAATATTTGTCTCTCTTTGACATTAAAAACAAAATTAATAGTCTTTATTATTAAAAAAATAATTATTAATATAAATTCCTAGGATAAATCTATATTTATAAATTTTTTAATCAGATTTTAAAAAGATAATTTATAATCTTCATTATTAAAAAAATAATTATTTATAATTTTTAAATACAGATAAAATTATATTGGTACATAAAATCAACTAGTAAATATAAATATGTATGAAATTATTAGAATTATTTTATTATAAATTAATATATAAAATTATTTCATTATTATATAATTTAAATAATTAATTAATTATGAATATATAATTATAAAAGAATAATATATTAATATTGATACAATTAATTAATATAGGTATACAAATAATTGATATGTTTATTATTAAAAAATTATGATGTAAATAATAAATGATTAAAATATATAAATTTTTAGAACATGTACAGAATTAATTAAATAAAAAAGTTTATCATGCTATATAAATTTATCATATATTTGTTAAATGCTTAAAATATATGAATATTTATAGCTTATAAATAAATGTTTAATTAAATATAAGTATATTGTGGTACAAAATTAATATATTAAATTATAAATAAAGTTAGTAATGTACATGCTGCATTAAAATAAATTTAAAAATCATGTAGTGCGAATTTATTTAAATAAAATGCAGTATGAATAATATTTATTTAAAATTTATAAATATTTAGAATATATAAATAAATTATTAAGTTACGAATAAAGTTGTTAATTTATATGCTACATTAATCATATTATAAATTTATTAATTGAGAAATGTAATAATAGTATAAAAAAATTAAGTTGGGTGTTAAAGTTTGGATATTTGTAGTCTGCATACTTGTAATTTTATTTATTTAAATCTTTTTAGATTTACAACATGAATATCTACATTATGTAATATGTAGAAATTGTTAGTATTGACAAAATTATGTGTCAAAATTATTTGTTAAGTTAATCATTCGATTTTTCGTATATACTAATATAAAATTTATATTGCATTGAACCGTAGATCTGTCAATTGATTAATATGCATATTCTATAGTATCCATACATTTATTTAAATTTGTATGGATCTGAGAATTATATACATTAATCAATTGATTGTCCAATATGGATAGTTTGAAAATTACAAATAATTTTATATATCATTTTACAGTAATCAAACGATGTACAATGAAGATCGAATAAAATTTCGAGCATCATTTTCTTTTTGTTCTCCACATACATAAATATTTATATGTGGAGAACTAAGAAAAAATACTACAGAAATTTTATTCGGTCTTCATTGCACACCATTTGATTACTATAAGCTGACCTGTAAAATTAATGTAATTTCTAAATGGGATAGGACCTATCTTTATCCAGTAGTTGGTGATAGGATGCATTTATCATTTAAGTCATCATATATTTTGTATGTATATATTAAATTTAAAAAATATTGAAATCTATATTTATATATTTAAGAAATTAATTATGTTTATAATTTTATTATCATATTATTATTTTGTTTAATTAAGTTTTTAATGATAGTATTATATATTTTGAGAAAGTTATCTCTAAATATATTTCATTTATTAAACATGTAGGGCATAATGGAAGAAAAATCACAGCCTTATATTATATTAATGGTTCTATGATTAATGACAAATATGGTATTAAGTACAATCAGGGACCAAAAAAGGTAATTAGAATTAAATATGGTATGATATTCGAAGAGTTAAAGAACAAAATATGTAGTCTTCCATATAGACAGAAGTAGAAAAAAATATTGATCATTTATAAATATCCATAAGTTGTATAGCTGACATATGTAAAGTATGAATCTGTTTCACCAACTTATGATAAAGACATGGAGATAATATTTTCAACGATCAGTTCACATCCTTATATATCAGGCACAGAGTTATATATAGATATCCAAACTATTGAAGCTCCTGAACCTGTTTACGAATAGGATGATTATAAAGTAGTTGTTCAAAATACAACAAGAACTCATGTAAGTGAATAGATTATGTCATATTGTAGTCCGAAAATTATAGATAATATTTTGAAAAATACTGGTTTAAGATTTATACATGGCCCTTTACATACAGTGGACACTATGTGCCGGAGAGTAATATTAGACAAGCATTGGTATATACAGCTACTGATGATACAGTACATCTAGATAATCAACCTTTTAATGAAAATGATGAACAAAATGAAGAGGATGTGGTTGATAAACGTAATGAAACTGATATATCAGAACCTGTCGAAGTCCACATGATATCCCTGT
Organism: Areca catechu; assembly: GCA_021397845.1. Lineage (NCBI taxonomy): Eukaryota > Viridiplantae > Streptophyta > Magnoliopsida > Arecales > Arecaceae > Areca > Areca catechu. The sequence continues at coordinate 85,968,560 of CM038048.1, read as the reverse complement.
TCCAAATAAACCTGTATTTGAAGCCCCCTCCGAAACATTCAATCGGGTTGATTGGATTGCTGCTAATATATCCATGTACTGTACATTGCAAGAACCATCTGTTGTATGGCAAAGAGATAAGGAGTTACGTAAAGGCCTTCGCTTCATAGATAAGGTAGAATTACAAATAGCAATAAAGCAATATTCTATTGAAAGACATCACGAGTTCGGGGTGATTAAGTCTAATCCCAATTTATGGCTTCTGAAATGTAAGAATAGAGAGTCAGGATGTTAATGGATATTGAAAGATATTAAATGGCATGGTCATTTTGAGATCACATGATATATTGGTCCCCATACATGCATATCCACAATAATATCTCAGGATCATTCTAGGCTGGATTCAACATTAATTGTAAATGAAATTCGGGATCCGGTCAAAGAAATTCCTTCAATTACTATTTCTGGACTTGGCGCACTGATAAAAAATAAATATAATTATACACCCAGTTACAAAAAATTATGGAAAGCTAAGCAAAAGGCAATAGCCATGCTATTCGAGGATTGGGATGTTTCATATTATTTGTTACCAAAATGGTTGCATGCTGTTGAAGAATTTAATCCTGGATCTTAGGTAAAATTCATCAGCACTCCTATTGGTGTTCCATCTTGTGCTCAATTTGATCATGTTTTCTTTGCACCCTCGATTGAAGGACTTAAGTATTGTCGACCGGTCATAAGTGTTAATGCTACATTCTTATATGATAAGTATAAGAAGTTGATGATTGCAACTAATGTTGATGGAAATAACCAGATATTTCTACTTGTATTTGATATTGTTGATGAAGAATCAACTGATACATGATATTGATTCTTAGCTTACATCAGGAATTTTGTTATTTCATGTCAGGATATCAGTCTAATTTCTGATCAACATGCTGGTATACTATCTGCAGTGCAAAATGAGTATCTGGGTTGGCAGCCACCGAATGCTTATCATGTTTATTACCTTCGTCACGTAACTAGTAATTTCAACTCAAGATTTCATGATCCAAAATTAAGGAATATGGTCAAAAAAGCTGGATGCAAACACAACTTAAAAAATTTCAAAAATATATGAGAAATATTGAAAAATTTAATCTAGAAGTTGTTCAATGGCTGAATGATATCCCTTTAGATAAATGGATATCTGCACATGATGACAGTCGATGTTATAGAATGATGACAATAAATTTATCTGTGTTTCAATGGAATTTTAAAAAATGCTCGATTCCTGCCAATAACTGCATTTATGCAGTTGACTTTCTTTTGACTTGTATCATATTTTGATGGTCGACGTGCCCAGGCAAATGATGCACTTGACAGGAACGAAAGATTTACTCCTTTTGTTATGGGACACGTAATCTCTAAGCAAACCAAAACTACATCACATATAATTACAAGATTCGATAGAAAAAGTGGCTTATTTCAAGTCCAGACCGCAAGGCATGGACCAAACATAAATAGAGAGGATAACACATAGGTGACTGTATGTTCTTATTTTTTTAAAAAAAATTATTGTATATTGTTTACATATTGACTTATATTATGTTAAATTATCGGTAGTGCGACTTTCGCAGCAAACATATACATGCCTGAAATGGCAGAGTTATCATTTACCCTGCTCTCATGTGATGGTTGCATGTGCACATGTTGTAATTAATTTTTATAGATACGTTGATCGATGCTATACATTACATGACTATTATCAATCATATGCATCCCAATTTCAACCAATTCCATACCAAGAATATTGGTATCAACAAGATCAAGATAGTTTTATTATGCCCGATATAACTAGGTTGAGATAGAAGGGTAGGCCTCGTTTCACCAGAATTTGGAATGATATGGATATCCAAGAATCTGGAAACAAACGAAGGTGTGCCATCTGTAAGGAGGAAGGGCATGATAAACGGTCTTGTCTAAGAACTTTACATGCGGATTAGGATACTCTTACAAATGATATTGCATAGATATTTTTATATACATCAACTTTTTTTCTTTTATACCTAAGATTTTTTCGCTGATTGTGACATGTACGGTATTGATATATTTTTCCTTTTATCTTATTGATATGTCAAGACAGGTAATGGTTGGAGCTTGGGAAAAGCTTGCTTGTACTATTGGGTTATGTCACACTATGTATTATGTTTGATCGATTGTTGATCTATTATACGGATATTAATTAATTCTTGTTATCGTCTTGTCATATAATACTCTATCTATATGTAATGTATGGGCCTGTTTAATTATTTGTTATTTACATTTACGTTGCATATATTTTAATTTACTTATTACATTTACTTTAATTTATTACATATTACAGTTATGGATCCCAGCCCATTAGAACGTTCTATATTATACGATCAGGATATACATAGATCATGTTTAGCATGGGAGGGACAGGAGGTTGCTGTACTCTATTATCGATGTAGAGAGTTAGTTATGCGCAGGTCCATACCTCTTAATAGGCGCATATTACCTTTTATTGATATAATCAGGATTTTATGGTCTTGCACGAGTATGATATATACTGTTGGACTGGCACTTGATTACAGCTTTTGTGGAGCATTAGTGTCCCGAGACACATACATTTCATTTACTATATGGAGAGTGCACCATCACCCTACAAGATATTGCTATACAGTTAGGCTTGCCTGTTGATGATCTACCAGTGACAGGTAGTACACGGATAGACTGGAGACAGGTTTGTCAGGATTTGTTAGGGATTATCTCATCACAGGGTAGATTTCAGGGATCACGATTGAGCATGGTGTGGCTAGCTGATCAATTTCATGAGCTAGCCTTTGATGCTGGCTAGATACAGATTCAGTGCTATGCTCGAGCATATATTTTATAGTTGATGGATGGGTATTTGTTTATGGATAAATCTGGTGATAAGATGCATCTCATGTTCCTACCCCTACTAGTAGATTTCGAGAGTGTTGGACATTATAGTTAGGGCAGTGTAGGGCTCGTTTGGTTATATAGAGAGCTGTGTAGGGCGAGCAGGAGAGATGCCACTAAGATAGCTGGTCCTTTGTTGCTTCTATAATTATGGGCATGGGATAGATTCCCAATCATGGTGCCATGCAGATTACTTCACCAGGCTCCAGATCCTATGATCGATTTAGATGATGGTGGAGCTGGTTTACCACAGGATCCGCTGGAGATGCAGTAAGTTATAAATTTAATTAAATTTAATGATTATTCATATTTATTAATATTGTTGGGTTCGGTGACCAGTGCGGAAGTGTGGATTTCAAAAATTTTATGAAATCATGTCCGAACCCTAATCCCAAAATCTCCTTATTAGCAATTAAAGCTTATGACTACATGCATGTCCAAACTTAAACACAGTTTAGATACTAACCTCAGATCGCTATATCCAATCTGATGTAGAAATAAACTCCAAATGGAGTAGCCTTTTGAACACACCAGGCGTCCACTTGTCCGCCCTCTGATGGTGATCCACACGGGCAGATGATCAAGACAGTGACTTCTCAATTTGGGTTCCTTCCAATCAAGTTCTACCCCAAGAACTTGATATATGAGCTATTGGCTAGAACACCTTTAGCCAAACAGGGACTAAAACTTTCTCTCTTACCCTTCTCCCAGTTTTTGGCAGTTCTGGCCCCTTAAGACACTCTTGTCTTAAGAATAAGCCTTTGTCCTAAAATGAGACAAGGCTTGTCTTGGAGGGAGAAGAAGATTAAGACAAAGTTGTCTTAATGTAAGAAAGAAGAAAAGAGGCGCCTTCTTCCTTTACCGTCGGAGAGTTTCTCTCTCTGACTCTCCTTCTGTTCTGAGATTCGACAGAGCCTAGGCTCTGTAAAGGAATCAAAGAAGAAAGAGAGGAGGGGGAAACAGTCTTCTGGAGAGGGAGAAGGAAAGAGAAGCAAGGCTTCGCCGTAGAAAAACTGGAATGGATTTTTACGGTGAAGCCTTCTTCTTAAATAGGCGACAGAGAGGCGCCTTCTCCTTCTGAAAAATCCTCTCACGCCCCTCTCTCCCTTCTCACGTCTTCTCTCTTAATCTCACGGCCCTTGGGATTAATCTCACGGCCTTTGGGATTAATCTCACGGCCTTTGGGATGGACAGACGCGAAGAGGGATCGAGAAAAACTCAGAAGGGCGCGCGCAGAGAAAAGAGTCGCGCCCCTTCAGAGTTTTTTTCTTTCTTTTCACCGTAATTCCCATTTTGAAGAGTCCATGCCTAGGTGGACTCTGATCCACGCCTCATCAGCCAAAAGACGCCGTTCCCTTCTTTCTTTTCACGAAAAAACGCGATTTGGAGAGAGTCCACGCGCGTGTGGACTCTTCTCCTTGCGCGCGCGCGTGGGAAGAGAGGGGAGGGGTTTTAGGCGATGTGGGAAAGGGGTTTAGCCTCTTAGGTTAGCCCAATTGCTAGCCTATTGTTAGCCCAACGTTTTAAATCTTCAATTAGATTCAAACTGGAATGAATTTGGATCTAAAAAAGACCAAATCGGAACCCTAACTCGAATCCGATTCAAGTAGAAGTCATGGTTTGCAACACATGCTAGTGTGTTCATCTGCAAACGAGATTTAATTCCAAATTAAATCCTTGATTATCTGTCCTAAGTGTGTGACCCATTGGGTTCCATACTTAGCCAGCAGTGGGTCCGAGTGCAAGTTGACCTAATCTGATCAGAACTCATTCTAATCGATTTAGGTCAAATCGAGCTAACTCGAGTCAGTCAATTAGGACTCCTCCTAATTAGTGATCCAATTAAACCATTTAATTTGATCAACCCACAAGACAAGATTGACGTCTAGCAACGTGTCATGTCTACCCGGAAGATATGGAAATTCTGGTATAATTCCAAAACTACCATTCAGTGGAAAGTTCCCGTACAATTCGATCCTTCAATCATCTTGCATCCCGAATATAACTATGGATATGGAATCATGTCAAATCCAGTTTATACTCATTCCCAGCTCAGTCATACACTAATGATTCAATTAATTCGATATTAGAAATCATTTCTAATATCTGTACTTTGATCAAAGATTTCCTGAATCATCATCTGACCTAATTTGGCTGGATGCAATCTCCTCCTACTAGGAGTGATCAATTCCTTGTTGACCTACTCATTACCTTCATATACAATTCACCATACCCAGCATCAACCTCGTGCATGACTCAGTGTCATGATTGAGATTGAACCAAAGCATGGGTTCATGTACATAAGGTATTATGGCAGTCTCAGGTCATAGGACTACTTGTACAACTCCCACTATGTGAAACATCTATTGACATGCAGCTAAGGCTCCATTAGATGTTCTCAAACTGGATCTATTCAGTGGACTCATTCACTAATGAGCACCCACATCCTTGTATTAGTGTCCTACACAAATGACTGTGAGAGCAGTCACCCTTTTCAGCATACATAGGATGTGCCAGTCTTACCGGAAACCCTGATCCCCAACTCAGGGTTCCTATGACTAGGAATATTCTAGATTAGGGTTTTAAGGCCTTAGATCTCACTGGTATGATCTCATCATAGCCCTACAACCATAGCCCTAATCTATGGGGTTCATCATATAATGACACAGCGAATGATAAAAAATTATTGCCTTTATTAATTTGTCAATTTACAATGGTCTGGGAGATACAGATATTGGCTTATAGGGCATAATCCTTTCAATCTCCCACTTGCACTAAAGCCAATCGCTCTTATTCTTTAACCCCATACAATCGAGGTGGCGATCAAACTCCCACTGTGGTAGAGCCTTAGTGAACGGGTCTGCTATGTTGTTCTTTGTATCTACTCTATTGATGCAGACTTCTTGTCTTTCGATTATCTCTCGGACAAGATGGAAGCGTCTCAGAATGTGCTTGGACTTGTGATGGGCTCTCGGTTCCTTAGCTTGAGCAACTGCTCCAGTGTTATCACAATAGAGTGGCACCGGGTTCTCAATCTCAGGAACTACTCCCAACTCTGTGATGAATTTCTTCATCCAGACAGCTTCCTTGGCGGCTTCACTGACAGCTATGTACTCTACCTCGGTAGTTGAGTCAGCTACAGTCTGCTGTTTAGTGCTCTTCCAACTTACTGCTCCACCATTCAAGGTAAAGACATACCCTGAAATGGATTTACTATCATCTGGGTCTGATTGAAAACTAGAGTCTGAATAGGCTTCTAGTTTAAGATCAGATCCTCCGTATATAAGAAAAATATCCTTAGTCCTTCTCAGGTACTTAAGAATATTTTTCACAGCCTTCCAGTGATCCTCTCCTGGATCAGCCTGAAATCTACTGGCTACACCCAAGGCATATGCCACATCAGGCCTAGTACATAACATAGCATACATAATCGACCCTATAGCCGAAGCATAAGGTATAGAACTCATTCTATTTCTTTCTTCAGGTGTCTTAGGAGACATCCTCTTAGAAAGACGTATGCCATGACCAATAGGTAAGTAACCTCTTTTACTTTCCTCCATGCTAAATCTCTTTAGCACCTGGTCAATGTACCTAGACTGGGACAAGCCAAGCATCCTTCTTGATCTATCTCTATAGATCTTTATACCCAGTATATAGGATGCTTCTCCCAAGTCTTTCATGGAAAACTGTTTCGATAACCACACTTTGACTGATTGTAACATTGGGATATCATTCCCAATAATAAGTATATCATCAACATATAGAACTAAGAAAACTATGGCACTCCCACTAGTCTTCTTGTACACACAAGGTTCATCCTCATTTTTGAAAAAATCAAATTCTTTGACTGTTTTATCAAATCGGATGTTCCAACTCCTGGATGCTTGCTTTAATCCATAAATGGATTTCTTTAGCCTACATACCTGATTAGGTTTAGTCTCCAAGACAAAACCTTCTGGTTGTGACATATAAACCTCTTCCTCAAGGAAACCATTGAGGAATGCAGTTTTTACATCCATTTGCCAGATCTCATAATCATGATATGCTGCTATAGCAAGCATAATCCGAATGGATTTGAGCATGGCAACAGGGGAAAATGTTTCATCATAATCTATTCCCTGTTTTTGTCTGAAACCCTTAGCCACCAATCTGGCTTTATAAGTTTCAACTTGGCCATCTGTCCCAATCTTCCTTTTATAGACCCATTTACACCCAATAGGGTTAATACCCTCTGGTGCATCAACCAAAGACCATACTTGGTTGACATACATGGAGTCCATCTCGGATCTCATGGCTTCCAGCCATTTGTCTGAGTCTCTACTCATGACTGCTTCCGTATAGGTTAGAGGCTCATCATTTTGAATGATTTGGGCTTCATTATTTTCAATTATGAACCCATACCTCTCAGGTGCCTGTCGCACCCTATCAGACCTACGGATAGGAGTGTGTTCAGGTTCTATATTAACTATGTTGTTACTTGACTGAGAAGTGTCTATTTGTTGAATCTCATTAAGTTCGATATTTCTACCAGTGCCCTTTTGTAGGATAAATTCCTTTTCCATAAAAGTGGCATGCCTACTGACCAAAACTTTTTGTTCAGTAGGGTGGTAGAACACATATCCTATACTATCTCTAGGATATCCGATAAATAGACATTTGTCTGCTCTAGCATCTAGTTTATGTCCAAAATTCCTTTTTACATAGGCTGGACATCCCCATATCTTAATATACTTAAGATTGGGCTTCTTACTTCTCCATAATTTATATTGAGTGCTAGAGACAGTTTTAGATGGTACTCTATTCAAGATATGTGTTGCTGTTTCCAAAGCATATCCCCAGAAAGAAAAAGGTAACTCCGTGAAGCACATCATGGACCGTACCATATCCAATAAAGTACGATTCCTCCTTTCAGCAACACCATTTAATTGTGGTGTGTAAGGAGGAGTCCATTCAGAGATGATCCCCTTATCTTTAAGGTGATCAAGAAACTCTGTGGATAAGTATTCACCTCCTCTATCTGATCGGAGGATCTTTATACTTTTTCCTGTCTGTTTCTCTACCATACTTTGATACTCTAAGAATTTTTCAAAAGCATCGGACTTATGTTTCATTAGATACACAAATCCATACCTTGAAAAATCATCAGTAAATGTGATGAAGTATGAGTATCCACCATAGGCTTGAGTTGTCACAGGCCCACATACATCTGTGTGTATGAGTCCTAATAACTCTTTTGTCCTTTCTCCATGTCCACTAAATGGAGTCTTGGTCATCTTACCCATGAGACATGATTCACAAGTTCCTAATGACTCATAGTCATAAGGATCAAAGAAATTTTCTTTGTACAACTTGTTAATCCTAGTCTCACTAATATGTCCAAGTCGACAATGCCAAAGTAAGGTATTGTTAACATCATCTCTTTTCCGTTTGTTAGAAACATGAAAAACATGAAGTTAAGGAAAGAGTTAAGAGACCATTGCAGAATATGCCATAACATATAATTTCATTAGATAAAGAAATTGAGCAGCCACTGCTCATTATATTCATAGTATATCCTTGTTTAAGTAACAAGGGTACAGATATGATATTTCTAATGATTTTTGGCATATAGTAACAATTCCTTAGCTCCAAGATCTTCCCTGAAGGTAACTTCAAAACATAAGTCCCTACAGCTTCTGCTTGGATGGGGTCCCCTCCAGCACCGTAGAGCTCAAAGTTACCTTCCTTCAATACTTTAAGCCCCTGAAGTCCCTGCAATGATTTGCAGATGTTATGACCACAGGCGGTATCCAACACCCAAGTATTTGAAATGGAAGAATCCAATGACAAAATAGTATGAACTTCTTTCATACCTTTTGGTGCCTCTGATGCACCAGGCTTCAAACTTGCAAGGTAAACCTTGCAGTTTCTTTTCCAATGACCCGGCTTGCCACAATGAAAGCAGGTCATCTGTCCGGAGGCCTTCTTTCCTTTCTTCTTCTTAATGCCCCCTTTGGGATTCATCCTCTTATTGGAACCCCTTTTGCCTGTCTTCTTCTTATCCACAAGAAGAACTGGAGCCTTATTTTTCTTTACATGGCTCTCTGCTGTTTTCAACATATTCAACAGCTCAGGCAAGGAAGAATTAATTTTGTTCATATGGTAATTAAGAACAAACTGTGAAAATGACTCTGGGAGTGATTGCAAGATCAAGTCTTGATTCAACTCCCCATCCATTACAAAATCTAATTGACCTAATCGAGTGATTAGATCAATTATCTTTAATACATGGTCTTGTACTGATGTACCTTCTGTCATCCTTGCACGGAACAACTGCTTAGATATTTCATATCTAGCAGTTCTACTGTGTTCTCCATAAAGCTCTTTTAAATTTAGCAGTATGGAGTTAGTATCCATGCTATCATGCTGCCTCTGCAACTCGTTAGTCATAGAGGCAAGCATAACACATTTGACAGTAAGTGAGTCATTTTGCCACATATTATATGTGGTCTTCTCCTCTTGCGAGGCATCTTCCCTTGGTGGTTCCAAAATCGGGGTATCAAGAATATAGGAAATTCTTTCTTGACTGAGTACTATTTTCAAATTTCTCAGCCAATCAACATAATTAGGCCCAGTCAATTTGTTGGCATCTAAAATACTACGGAGTGAGAGTGAAGAGGCCATTTATCTACATTTAAACAAAGAACGAAAACATAAGCAAACAACCATGAAATGACAACACATAATTAAATTAGGACTTTAATTTAATTATGTCTCCCACTATTTTATCGAGCATCATAACCCTCTATACGATGATCGAGAAAACCTTAATTGATCTTTCTTAGTGGGGTTGAGATCCCAATCCCTTATAAAAGACCTTGTGTGTACACAACAAATCTTATATAAGTTCATAGGTAGGAAAACTCTTTCCAATTGTAACCTGTACAATTCTCAACTTATCTTGGCCTCTAAAATATTAATAGCCTTGTGTATACACAACAAACTATAATATTTTAGTTAAGTAAGACCCTTCATAGCCATATAGTCATGACTTTAATAGTAATACCCTTGTGTGTACACAACAAAATATTACTTTAAATCATGCCATAAACAAATAATTGTATTAGGCCAAAAATTATGTTAGTCACCATATTAGGTCTTGTGTGTACACAACAAACCTAGTATAGATCGTAACACAATGATGACCTATCATGAAGGAAGGCCAATAATAGTATTTTAACACCAAGCATGTTAGTCAAGAGTTAAATCAATCAGATCGGCCAGGCTAGTGGAAGAGATGTGGGGGTCCCCCCGTTGCTTTCCTAGACACCAATTTAAAATTGGCCAGGTCAGTCAACGGAACCAATTAAAAACCACGATTCCCTTTACCTTTCCAGAACCACCTTTCTAGACACCGAAATGACTAATTATCCATCATGACTAATAATGCTTATCGGTTAACTATACTACCACTTAATATAATTTTAAGAGGGGTTCATGCAATGCCAGCACATTCAATTAAAAGCTATCACATATATTAATACATGCTTTAAACTAAGCAAATATGTGAAATGTGTGCCATCATACTAGGACAACCATTTACCACATAATGGATACACCATTATGCCAGGGCAACCTTATTTCAGTATGATGGCTCCAGGGCTAATCATATCTCTAAGACAATTAGGGTTTCAGTGGAAAACCCTAACTGGTGGCAATCATCAAACTCATGTTCAATCAAAGACATGCCTTGTGCATCAATATAAAAACTTTAACATGATACTACATCATGAATTGAACTGCATAATTTTTAATCCTAATAAGGAGGCTCTGATACCACTGTTGGGTTCGGTGACCAGTGCGGAAGTGTGGATTTCAAAAACTTTATGAAATCAGGTCCGAACCCTAATCCCAAAATCTCCTTATTAGCAATTAAAGCTTATGACTACATGCATGTCCAAATTTAAACACAATTTAGATACTAACCTCAGATCGCTATATCCAATCTGATGTAGAAATAAACTCCAAATGGAGTAACCTTTTGAACACACCAGGCGTCCACTTGTCCGCCCTCCGATGGTGATCCACACGGGCAGATGATCAAGACAGTGACTTCTCAATTTGGGTTCCTTCCAATCAAGTTCTACCCCAAGAACTTGATATATGAGCTATTGGCTAGAACACCTTTAGCCAAACAGGGACTAAAACTTTCTCTCTTACCCTTCTCCCAGTTTTTGGCAGTTCTGGCCCCTTAAGACACTCTTGTCTTAAGAATAAGCCTTTGTCCTAAAATGAGACAAGGCTTGTCTTGGAGGGAGAAGAAGATTAAGACAAAGTTGTCTTAATGTAAGAAAGAAGAAAAGAGGCGCCTTCTTCCTTTACCGTCGGAGAGTTTCTCTCTCTGACTCTCCTTCTGTTCTGAGATTCGACAGAGCCTAGGCTCTGTAAAGGAATCAAAGAAGAAAGAGAGGAGGGGGAAACAGTCTTCTGGAGAGGGAGAAGGAAAGAGAAGCAAGGCTTCGCCGTAGAAAAACTGGAATGGATTTTTACGGTGAAGCCTTCTTCTTAAATAGGCGACAGAGAGGCGCCTTCTCCTTCTGAAAAATCCTCTCACGCCCCTCTCTCCCTTCTCACGTCTTCTCTCTTAATCTCACGGCCCTTGGGATTAATCTCACGGCCTTTGGGATTAATCTCACGGCCTTTGGGATGGACAGACGCGAAGAGGGATCGAGAAAAACTCAGAAGGGCGCGCGCAGAGAAAAGAGTCGCGCCCCTTCGGAGTTTTTTTCTTTCTTTTCACCGTAATTCCCATTTTGAAGAGTCCACGCCTAGGTGGACTCTGATCCACGCCTCATCAGCTAAAAGACGCCGTTCCCTTCTTTCTTTTCACGAAAAAACGCGATTTGGAGAGAGTCCACGCGCGTGTGGACTCTTCTCCTTGCGCGCGTGCGTGGGAAGAGAGGGGGAGGGGTTTTAGGCGATGTGGGAAAGGGGTTTAGCCTCTTAGGTTAGCCCAATTGCTAGCCTATTGTTAGCCCAACGTTTTAAATCTTCAATTAGATTCAAACCGGAATGAATTTGGATCTAAAAAAGACCAAATCGGAACCCTAACTCGAATCCGATTCAAGTAGAAGTCATGGTTTGCAACACATGCTAGTGTGTTCATCTGCAAACGAGATTTAATTCCAAATTAAATCCTTGATTATCTGTCCTAAGTGTGTGACCCATTGGGTTCCATACTTAGCCAGCAGTGGGTCCGAGTGCAAGTTGACCTAATCTGATCAGAACTCATTCTAATCGATTTAGGTCAAATCGAGCTAACTCGAGTCAGTCAATTAGGACTCCTCCTAATTAGTGATCCAATTAAACCATTTAATTTGATCAACCCACAAGACAAGATTGACGTCTAGCAACGTGTCATGTCTACCCGAAAGATATGGAAATTCTGGTGTAATTCCAAAACTACCCTTCAGTGGAAAGTTCCCGTACAATTCGATCCTTCAATCATCTTGCATCCCGAATATAACTATGGATATGGAATCATGTCAAATCCAGTTTATACTCATTCCCAGCTCAGTCATACACTAATGATTCAATTAATTCGATATTAGAAATCATTTCTAATATCTGTACTTTGATCAAAGATTTCCTGAATCATCATCTGACCTAATTTGGCTGGATGCAATCTCCTCCTACTAGGAGTGATCAATTCCTTGTTGACTTACTCATTACCTTCATATACAATTCACCATACCCAGCATCAACCTCGTGCATGACTCAGTGTCATGATTGAGATTGAACCAAAGCATGGGTTCATGTACATAAGGTATTATGGCAGTCTCAGGTCATAGGACTACTTGTACAACTCCCACTATGTGAAACATCTATTGACATGCAGCTAAGGCACCATTAGATGTTCTCAAACTGGATCTATTCAGTGGACTCATTCACTAATGAGCACCCACATCCTTGTATTAGTGTCCTACACAAATGACTGTGAGAGCAGTCACCCTTTTCAGCATACATAGGATGTGCCAGTCTTACCGGAAACCCTGATCCCCAACTCAGGGTTCCTATGACTAGGAATATTCTAGATTAGGGTTTTAAGGCCTTAGATCTCACTGGTATGATCTCATCATAGCCCTACAACCATAGCCCTAATCTATGGGGTTCATCATATAATGACACAGCGAATGATAAAAAATTATTGCCTTTATTAATTTGTCAATTTACAATGGTCTGGGAGATACAGATATTGGCTTATAGGGCATAATCCTTTCAAATATATGTAACTTAGTCTATTTAATGTGCAGATGGAGAGATGATTTTGCTATTATGGAGATATCTATACATATTCTCTCTTCATATTGACATTTGATAGATCATCTAAGACCAGATCAGGTAACGACTACAGCTTATCTTTCTTAACAGTTAATTTTTTTATATTACTTATGTAATACAAATGCTTGGTATTATTCATCAATAGGTGATATGGCAGTCATATACGACCGACATACTTGTACATCTACCAGATTACTGCCTCCACGGTCAGGATATCTGGTATAGTCGAGTGCCACTAATATATTTTTATACACAGAGTTGCACTTTCTTGATAGAGTGATACGATAGTTCAGTTTTCGACGAGTCGTACCCGATCCATGTGTTACAGATCTTGCACTACATCGTATCGATCTCAGGGGATGAGTTAAGCAGGATTGGAGTGTCACTCATCAGTATTTTATTCAGTTATGGGAGAGCCAACATGATTTTGTTGTAGATGGTGCTCCTATTGATGGTGCCATGGATTATCACGATTCATACATGCAGTGGTATCGCAGCATTACTCAGCGGTTTCTCAATCGTGATGGTGCGATTAATGATTATCTTGTAAGAAATTTTATTTATGCTATTTAACATTGTTATCATATATTTCATATTTTATATAACTCATCAATGTTTGTATTACTCAGAGCAGTGGCATTACGACGATATATCAGCTTGCTCGGCCAGGTTGTATAGCGACATCCTCATAGAGTATATAGGACATATGTCAATCAGCTCTTATTGTTGTTGGTGAGAATGCACGTATCCAGTTACGAGGATTTACTCGAGAGGATGAGAGAGAGGACGAGACTCCAAAGCCTTATCCATATGCATCTACATCGACAGCACCTCCTCCTACTCATCACAAACGAGGTACTCGACGATTCAGTACCTCTCCCTTTCCGATGTCGGAGTACGATCCATATATGTTCACAGGTAGTTTTTTCCATGAGGATGTGAGACAGTTCGCATCTACGGAGGATGCTACTGCACATTTTGAAAATGCTGCTGGATCAGACTATCCGATGCATCATGATTACTCGGGACATGGAGGAGGACAGCATATAGGCGAGGGATCGTCGCATCATGTATCTGCACCGCATGCATTTTCTGATGTACAGGATCCGACATTGCATCAGGGACCGAGTGACGTGGGGCCAATGCCTCGTCGACAACAGCCTTCACGTAAGAGGAGACAGTCACCATGTGGGACTTAGGATTTCTGTATTTTATTTTTTCATTGTTTGTACTTATTACATTGGGATTTTTTTTTAATAATATTTTTTTATTAAATATTTACCAAACTACGATCATCCCATTCAAATTTATCGAAATAGGTGGCGGCTTCTCTTATATGACACCTATTTCGATAAATATGAATGGGATGACCGTAGTTTGGTAAATATTTAATAAAAAACTATTATTTTAAAAAAAAAATCCTATTATATTGTATTCTCAAATTTTGTAATTGTTATTATTAAACTGAATGATAATTTTGTAATTTCACCAGTGATTTCTCCTCATTTTTTTATATTATAATTTTGTAATTGGAAGACGGACATCGCCATATTTGATATGCGTACATCAACAAATATACTATATTATAATATATAATATATAATTTTTTAAATTATAATATATTATATTTTAAAATATAAAATATTTATTATAATATAAAATATATTAAAATATAATTTTATAATATCATATCATTATTTATCTTATTTTTAAATTTTTTTCCTCATTTTTTTATTTTTTTAATTTTTTAATATTTCTATTATTTTTTTATTTCTTACTTTTTATTAAAATTAAAAATAAAAAAAGGAGGAGAAGATATCATAATTACACCAATTATTTTTTTTTCAACCTGTCCATTTTCACGTAATCCAAAACATCTATATTTGTGAATATAGTTGGGCTGACCCCAACTTCATAAATCTTGATTAAAAAAATATTATTTTTAAAAAAATTAATGATAATTTATCCAAAATTTTTATGGACGACATGTAATTTCTCATTCAGTATATATTTTACAAAATTATAAAAAATAATTACAATAAAATATTTAATTTTATTAATTAATTTTTTTTTCAAAATATATAATTTTCATTAATTATATAACAAATATTTACAAAGTTGTTGATCCATATTTTCTAAGAAAAATAAATTTTAAATTTATAGTGATTATTTTTAAAATAATTAAATAATTAGTCAACCATTACATGCATCGAAAATTTATAGGCGTACAGGCACCGGGCACACAGCACAGTCGGGCACGGAGCAAGGTATGGCCAAGTGAGGGATATGCATGTCTAGAAGCGAGGTGCGGGCCATGCGAGGGCGCGGGGGCATACCACAGGTGATGGGTATGGCCAGGTGATGGGCATCGCACGTAGAGATGCGGGACGTGTCTGGACTCGGAACCCAAAACCCTAAATCCTAATATATAAACCCTAATTTCTTAAACCTAAAACCTAAATCCTAAGTATGGATGCGTTTGGTCTCGAAACCCAAATTAACAAACTCAAAAATTATAAAATAAATTGTATATAATTTTTAAAACATATTTTGTATAATTTTTTTAAAAAAATCATGGTTGAATTAAAATCACGAGTCGGACCCGCATTTTCATGAAATCGCAGGTCGGATCCGCATTTTCATGAAATCACAGGTCGGACCCGTATTTTCAAATCACACCTAGCCTCCACGTCACCACCAACACCTACTTTCGTAAATAAAAACCAAATAGTAGTAGTTTGGTAAATAATTTTTAAAATCATATTTTTTAAAAAAAAATCCATGAATATGAGATCTTGATTCGTTCGAGAAGAAAGGAGAGTGTAGAAAATATTAATATTTTATTTTTTTATAAAGAAAATGGATAGGAATAATAAAATTTTAATTTACATGATATAATACTTTTATTAGTTTTAAATATTAATTTTAATATTTTGGTTACTAGCTAGGATAGTGTTTGTATGAAGAAGTTTATTTTCGAAACATTTTAAGAGAATGATTATTTATTTTTATTATTTTAAATTTTTATTTAATTGAAATTTTAAAATAATAATTTGATTCTATGTCATTAATGTAGTAGGATCCTCCTCGAAGAAATAAAATAATCTAAAATAAATTATTTCATGATCTATTATGAAATATTTATTTAAAATATCCAGGATTAATTGGAATAATTTATTCTACTTGGTCCATCTTTATTTTTGGAACTATTTAGAGGAATAAATTAAAATAATAATTTATTCTAGATGAAATACAGAAATCAAATACCATCTAAATTTATTGAAAATAATAAAATAATGATTAATTTTTTATTATTTTTTTAGCACATCTAGATGAGGAGAACTTGACCAAGAGAAAACAGTAAGGTATATCATGGCTGAGAGAAAATAGTAATTGATACATAGAAAGAACTTTGTTTCAATTAACTAATAAAATTTGAATATTGTACTGACCGATCCTAAGCCATGACCAAGAGATTGAACTTTAATTCCAGAATTACGTGAAAATCCTTTCTCCAATAAAGAGGATTTCCATTGATTGAATCTTGATTTGGACCGACCTGATTAGACACGTATATACTAATCTCGACCGATAGACGGGGCAACATTGACTTTGGATTCTGTGCTTTTAAAAAAATTTCATGATTTCCGAGAATGATTAGCTTCAATACAAGCAAGTTCATAACGATCAACTTTTATCAAAATAAACAAATCACAACAAGTAAATCTTACAAGGTCTCATGAGTAACAACTTGATTCTCCGGCTCCTATAAATTGGACTCCAAGAAAATCCCGGATACGAGACTTCCTCTCCATTATACTCTACTCCTTTCTTTCTATTTGAGCATCGGAGGATCCTATCGGAGCTAATTCAGGTTAAAGACTTTATCTGTAGATACGATTCTTGTCCGGTAACTACCATTCGCTCTGACACCACCGATACCAACTAGGAATCTGCAGCAATGATATACAAATTCCATTTAAGGCAAAAAAATAAAACCTTCAATAATAATGCCATATGCATCAGCCTGTAGGGTTTAAAGAAGATCAGCATGGATTTCATCATCCTGTCTCCAAAGAAAGTTAACATGTTGATATGATATGGGTTGATATCTTAGAATATCTAGATTTACATTGACTAATATAATACAAGTCTGATATATTTATTTGCACTGGATCAATGGAATCCTGATATTGGTACTGATCAAGATCACCACTGAGATGGAACCCATTAAAGTAGCATTGACAAAGGATTCTTCAAGCGATAATACTGCTGATGTTTGTCTTAATTAGCAACTTAAGATTACAAATAAACAAGTTTATGATGGTCAAGTTAGCCATAAGTTTTTTGCATGGTTATTGGTTAAATGTTAAGATTGGATTGGACTGTACTTCTATATTTTGTTGATCATATTGGGATTGAATGGTTAATGGAACTCAAACCTGCTCAAGTTTCATGAGTGCTATGGAGTATTCTACAGCAAATTGAAAGCCTGTCCTCTCCTGTGTACTTCTTAAGTTAATCCTCGATATGGTACCAGTAGTAGAGTCTGTTATCCAAGTTGTTATGTATCGTGGTCATTGAGTGTTTATAGATAAAGAGATATAATTCCCACTATTTGTCTCAGTATTTAACTTATTAGCACTTATATTTGTATTTATATGTTTTAGTATATATAAAGTGAAGAAGAAAGAAAAAGATTAATTTTCAATACACAAACATCACATGCATTTTTATCAGGTAGATGCCATCCCTCATTCTGTAAATAATTAATTTCTATTATAATTATTTTTAAATTCATGTTGCATTAGGTTGGTCAGGGGTGGTTTACTTGAATTGAGATCCTTTTTAGTTTTGTGGCTGATTCATGGAGAGGATTTAGTTCTCCATCACAAGCCTTTTATGTCTCACATGATCGCGCTCTATTGTTGATGTAGCCCAATACAATGCCTATAATGTAGAACTGACTGATGGTGAATTGGAAAGGATCCAAACTTAGTTTTCCTTCCCTTGCTACGGACAAAGTTTTTAAACATATTTTGTAAAAACCTTGTCCACGTACATTTAGGGGTGCAAATGGGTTGGATCGGATTAGGTCATGAGTGATCCCGATCCAATCCAGTTTTTTGACTGGATCCTAATATTAGATCCAGACCCAATCCACTAGAAAATCGGGTCGGATCGGATCGGATCGGATCGGGTTCACTATTAGAATTTTTAACCCAACGGATCATTCGGGTTGGATTGGATCCATAAATAACACGGTTCTAATCTAAAAAAACTAGATCTAAATATGATCTAGGTAAAATATAGATAATCATATTTTAATTATTACATAGCCAACTATTATTAACCATAAAATAAATAATAAACAATATTATTATCAAAATAAATTAAGATATAAAAATAATTATAACTTTATTTATATGTTAAAAATAAGTTTTATATAAATTTTTAATTATAATTTAAATGTCCAAATAGATATGATCCTAATAGTATTAGTATATTTGAGTCGGATCGAGTCCAAATTCAGTAAACCCAGATTTGACCCGGAAAATGGAACGGATCTAATTTTAGGACCCGACTTGGATCCACGGATCCATAAAAATGGATTGGATCTTGTCTAAATGGATCAGGTCGGGTCATGGTTCGGCCCGACCCATTTGCAGCCTTTTACATACATTCTTTTGGTACAGTAATGGTCTTTCCTCCTTAGTCCTCGCCCATGACCAAGAGACCAACCCATATTTTTTTGGGATTAAATTAGAAGACATGTCATCATCACCCTTGTATCTTTATTTTTTTTTATCTTTTTTTAAACAACAAAAATAGTGGCCCTAACTAGTTGTTGGATCAGTGCGATGCATGGTCAAAGTATAACAATTTTAATATTTATTATAATTTAAAATTTATTATCTATTAAATTTATTATATCTATTATTTTAAAATTTTGATATTCGAAAATCTTTCTTCAAAATTAAGATAGAAAAATCTGGTACAAGTTTTGGAGGGAAGATTTTTTTCAAAATTCTCTCCAAACTAAGATTTTTTTACTTTTATAAATATAATAGATTATATAAAAAGTATAATTTTGAACAGAAAAAAAAAAAAATCATGAAAATTTGATATTTAGCGGTCACTAAATCCGGATAGTACTACTTTAATTATATATAATAGATAACATTCACTTTCTTTGCATTCCTCCTAGGATAACATTAGTTTCAAGATTTGGATTTTTCTAGGTGACAGTGGATCTTCTGTCTAATTCGAATCTTCGAGCTATCTTTCTTTCTTCACCATAGCTTAACAAAATAGAAGGAAAACAAAAACCACGTATTATTAGATGTCATCCATCTCTATAATCAAAAAAATAAATAAATAACAAATAAAATGAGGAAGGAAAAATATTTGATAGATCAATAGAAGAACAAGAATTTTGTCAAGGTAAGTTACAGTAGTCTTGCTTGGGCCATTCTCCACATTAGCGGGCATCACTTATTAAGTCTGAAGGATTACAACTAAGGTTTGGAGAGCTGTTTTTTTTTTTTTTTTTTTTTTTTAATTCCACTGCCTTGATCTTCGTCTCATTGGCTAATCTATCAATTTCGGCAAGGTACCCCTTTTTGCTGCTTTTGAGAGCTTTACCAGATTCATGATTTTCGATTGGATTGGATCTTGAAACAAAGAACAGGTAGAATTCATTAAAGACTTCCCTGTAGCTCTAGCATAGAGCACAGTAAATCCATCACTTTAAAACATAAACATGAGTCATTGGTAGCATTATCTGACCATTAGGCTGGTAATAGTGAGAGTTTAGCATTCAGATTTTGTACAGGATAGTGGTGGATTTCTGTAGGTATAATCCCTATGAGATAGCAAATAGCCACAGCAACATGCCAACATCACATGCCACATGAATGTCCTTGACAGCTAAAAAATCTTCCCCATTTTCTATTTTAATGCCATACTAATAATTGCTGCTCTATGCCAATGGTTATGCTGCATGAGCTAATAACTCGATGACCATTGCCACCACTGATCCCAAATACGGATTAAAGCTTCGCCAAGGAATTTTCTGAACATGAGCTCCCTGGATAAATTATTGCAGTTAGCAGGGCAGCCAGGGATCAAAACCAAAGGAAAAAAATTCCACTGATTATTTCTAACTGACTGAAAAGATTGTCTGGTTTATCCAGATCATATTGGAAAGTCAGTAACTTCAAACATAAGGTTTATTTTATCATGAAAAAATAAACACAAGGCTTATTTCAGCCTTTTCCCCAGAATTTAGTAAGGCTTATTTCAGCCTTTTCCCCAGAATTTAGTAAGCTTCTTACATCAACTATCAAATTAGGTGTTAAATGTAATGTTATTATGCTTGAAGTATCAAAAGTTACAACAACATGTGATCAAGGGAAAACTTTTTCTCATTCATCCATAACTTACAGCAGGTAGGAATTGCCTACAGCAGGATGCAACCGTTGCCATTCAAAGGTCTACTGAATTGGCAATCAGCAGCACTGGTTGAAGCAGAAAAAGAATCCCATTGATTTGTTTTCCATCTTGGATTCTGGGGTATCGCCCATGTCATCTCGAACAGCCATCAACGAGCTTGTCCCTGGAGATTCAGGTGGTAAAACTACATTCTCCGACCTAAATACATGTGAAGGAACCGGAGGTTTGGGTGGGGAAAGAGTAGAAAGATAATGTAGAAGCATCTGCACTATTTGGCTAAAGTTTGGTCGGGAATTTGGATCTTCTTTCCAGCAGGAAGTCAAGAGCAAAGCCAATTCTTCAGGAAGGTTTTCTGCACTGGGCCTCATGTTCTGGAGAAAAAGAAAATGTCCAGTTTCAGTCAGATTAACAAAGTGCATGTCATAAGGTACAGAATTTTCAGTCATGAGTACATAGTTTTTACTTTGAACGCAGCTGCATAAGCTGCTTGCAGGTTAGACATGCCTTCAAATGGAAGTCGATTATGGAGCAGCTCCCATAATACTATTGCGAAGCTGTAAACATCCACTTTGAGATTGTAATGCTTCTTTTCTCCATGCCTTAGTGTAACAGTGCTGTATAACTATACATGTTCATTTAAAGTTAGATAATCAAAATAATCATTGAGAATGTTGAGTACTGACTCAATGTAGCATGAAAAGTGCAAAAAAGCACCTCTGGAGCCATCCAACGGTATGTTCCTGTTTCAGCAGTCATCATCTCAGTTACTGTTTCCTCCCTTGCCAAACCAAGGTCAACAAGTTTCACCGTTCTTTGGTCTGCAGTCAACAGCAAGTTCTCTGGGAAAGCAACAACAATCAGAGAACTAATCTTGAAAGCAAGTTCAAAAATAAATAAATAATGAATATGGGATTTATTGTCAAGATAAGAGGCATTGCACGTTCCTCTGAGCTATATGCTCTACGGAATGTGCAGCTATGTCACCTGTCAACCCAGTTGGTGGGTTTGGGGTGTGACAAGTAGACTCTAAAAATGGATGCAAAATATATGTGAAAATACAAGTACTGTACCGATCAGATAAATTATCTCATAAAATCTGCAGTAGTATATCTTACAATTATTAATCATTATTAGGAAAAGAGTGTTTATCATATATTGAAACTAAAAGATCAAATATGGGATTTCATTGTGACTCCTGATTGCATCAAATGACCTTCCTATTACAAAAGTTGATTTAAGGAACTACCAAAAGGTTGAAAGAAACTGCTTATTAAGGAGAGAAGAGGGCAACCGAAGCAAACAGAGTAAATACTACAACTGAAGCAAATAGAGTAATCACCCAAACCAACGGAAATACCTATATGCAACGTTTAGAGCCAAGCTTATTGAGGTAATCTTATTCTATATAAGTTATAAATACATTTTTGGACTGTATTTTCCAGCTGTTAGATTAACAAGGAATCTTGGTATACTAGCTGTTTAGTGCCTATTAACCATTCCATTCTAGAGGTGGCAAGTGGTTGGGTCGGGACGAGTTTAGGTTGGGCCAAAGACAATAACAAAGAAAACCTTGACCAATACCCAATCCAACCTCAGATTAGGTCAAGACCTCGTGACCCATATCCATCCACAAAGTCATTTTGTGTCATGTATTTGACCCTGACCTAATTTTCTTAGCCAGGCTCCATCTCTAATAGAACCAACATATCAAATCCATTCTTAACAATTCTTACCAGCTCATTTCCAAAATGATAGTATAAAGAAAAGACCAACCAGTCAAGAAATTTTTATCCAAGATCATGACTCAAACCGACCAAAATTGTTTCAACTTAAAAAGGACTCTACCCTCGTGACCGAAGCCAAGTCAAAGCTCTGGACCATACCCAACCCAAAGTAGAAGTCACAAAATGCAACTCAAACCTGACCATGACTAAGCCATTTGCCATCAACCTAGATGTCTAGAACCATGCATTGACAACACATGCATCACATATTAATTGAAAATGATTTTAAGAAAAGTAAAAAAGCCGCAAAAAAATCTACTAGGGGACAAAGGGTAACAAAGTTCTTAAAAGGCAGTCAGAGCACTAGGGTGACCAAAGACTTGGGTTCAAATCCTAGTAGCACCACTAAGATTTGGAGGATTAGGAATATTCATGGAAGGGAAACCTCTGCTGTAGAGCTCACTACCTACAGAGCATCTTCCACCATGTACAGAAAAAGGTGAACAAAGATATTGATACTGACTCCAATTTAGAGGGATCATGGCCTTGGCGAATAAGAGTCTCAAACTGCTTATAGCTTATATGACTTGTTCACTGGCACCTGCAAGTCAAGTCAGATTTAAAGCAAGTTCCACTGGTCAATCAGATATTAAATCATGCTTCTCTCTCTCTCTCTCACCAACGAGCCATATAAGCCCTTATTTGATACAAGAATCCAAAAAACCTTCACGCTAATAATGCCCAGGTTACCATATTCTATCATCAGGTCCATGACTTTTCTGGGGCAAAAGCATGACAGTGCATTGTTGCAGTGATTAATTGAATCATAGGCTTTGCCTCACGGTTGTCAGAGCACCTATATATAATGTATAAAGCATTTGTGATTGTCTTCTACTAGTTATCTGAATTATGATTCTCATCCATCAAACTTGAGGAACAAAATATGGACTAAATGCACTTCTTATTACGGGTATCAATCAAACATAAATTTACAAGACTCGATATGCATGCAGCCTCACAAAGGTTGCCTGAATATATGGATTCTGTATATAAAATTCATGTGTTGAATATCAGATGAACCATGTACCTGGTGCAATCTTACTATAATACATTAGACTTCCATCGTCATCTGACCCAGAAGATTTGCATACACCATGTGTACAAGTGTTTTTCTTGAATATGCTACTGGAGAGGAGAACTTATTACCATCATAAGTTCAAAGAAACAGGGTTAACAGTGTTCACATTAGCTTGAGTCCTGATAATAATGCAGTGAATCTATGTAGTACACTGAACACCATACTGGTCAATGCATGATAAAACATGCCTGTGTAAAACATACATGAAATTACATAATACTTGACACCTCAATAACCAACATTGGTCTGTAGGAGGATATCTAATTTCAGAATCTCAAACAACATTGGTATTTTCTCAAAAAAGTGAATTGTAATGGGGGTTTTTCATGAAGATCAAACGATGTGACTTTGTGATTGTTTGCATGTTTAGGATCCATAGAAGTTTCGATTTAATAGCATCTGATATTCAGTTGAGGTGTTTACAATAGATAATTCTGATTCTGATCGACAGGTTAGATGGTTGGGAGCTCCTATGTAGATATTCCATCTCCAAACCCAGCTGATGCATGTAATTGCAGTAAATGCTTTATAGACTTTTTTAAGACTAAATCTCCAGTCCCTTCAAAATAAACTTCATAAATTATTATAAGAAGATACAATTGTTTAGATAAAAGATGACACATACTTAGATGCTTAGGAGAAAAGAAAAACAAGTCTGATGACATATAGATTTATCTCCATGTAAGCATTCATTGAATTATTGATAGTTTAAGTATAACCCAGGAGCATGGAGAACTCTTTTGAGCAAAAATAAATTGATTTTATGCAGTGGGGAAAGGGTTTCATTTTTGTTCTAAACAATCAAGAGAGTAAAGATTTTTACCTCTTCTATTTGTTATCTCCAATGATGTCTTGTGGTAACAAAAGATTTGATACATGATGCCCTATAACTTAGAAGCAGTCATTGCTAGAACATGGTGTTGAAGCCATTCTCTATTTTGCTTTTACTCTCTAAGTTAACCACTTGAGTCATTGGGAATTGAGTGGAGAGATCTTCAATCCTTCTCATGATGCGGTTGAGAATTAAATTAAATCCATAAACATTTCTTGACAGTTGTACTGTTTCAGGACTTCACCTATCCAAAGTTCAGGCTAAATGCCCAATTTCAGAATATCTATGCAAGCACAAGCTAGTCTATGTATTTTCCATCAGCTTCATATGCTTATGCCTTTTATTCTATTTAGAGCCATCAGCGATGTCTTTTGCTTTATATTCTTCAACCCTATATCATCAACTCTATCAAGGTGATTGTAAGTTTCCCCAGTCACATTCCACACATTGACCAACGAGCTACCCTTTTATGGAAGCTCCCATTTTCTTGCTTTTGTTGCTCATGACTGAACCATCTTAACCATTCTGCAATTATTTCTGCTGAACAATGTAGAAATAAACATTTTATAATTTTCAAATGTACCAGAAAAAATAAATACTAAAACAGAGAGAAATCCAAATTTAATATCATTGTAATTTCTCAAATATTAGTTGTAGTTTTAAAAAATTATGTAAATCAAAAATGTTAAACATTCAATCCACTGTTATATCCCTCTTACAGCTACCTTATGTACATTGCTACCCATCTTATAACATTTGTCCTTTATTTGTAGAAGTGACTATATCTCCATTTCCCCTTGTCCCATATGCCATTATAATACTTGAATATTTTTTTTGAATCTCATGATTCATGAAAAAAGTGTAATCATCATGTGTATGTTTGCTAACCATGATATATGCTCATTAGATAAGCTCTATTTTTTTAATAGAACCAACTCTCAACAGGCAGGCACTGATTGTTCATGCCATACAGATCTTTTGTAAGCAGGCTGGGATAAGCTAGATAGGTAATAAGTGGTGAAGTGAATTAGACAAAGCAGATTACAGAAAGAAACAAGGAGGAGAAGACGGTGGACAGAATGCTAGGAGATCTAAATTGGTGAGCAACATGGTTACATTAACAAAACACAGATGACAAAACTATTGCAGGTAGCAGTGCTCATTTTCAAGTACTGAATAATAAGGGATGGATTGGCCTAGTAGCCCACATATAACATTAATATGGCCCAACCACCTTCATCTCCTTTACCTTCTTGCAGCACCCCAAACACACAAACATCTAATTGGAATTGGAAGTCAATTGATTTAGGATTTTCTTAATGGAAGCTAGGCTTGGCATAGCTTAGTCACCTTTCCCCGAGATCACATCTTAGGTGTGTTACCTTTTTCCATTCACTAGTCAAATTAATTTTTTTGCATGGTTTCCATTAGCAACACAAGGCCACTTGACCATATGAATACTATGGTGATATGGCCACATCAAAGAACACTAGCTGAAGTAGCATGTGACTGACAGGTTCTATGAATTATCCAGTATTACTTGGACACTCACATTCAACTCCAAAAATCTTTGTATAATATGCTTCTGAATCAGATACATACTAGACACTTGGGCACGTATGATGTTCTCCTGCTACATCTTTTAAAGATTGGTGAATCCAACAATAAGTTTGACCCTCCATATTGACATTGTAAGAGACTTTTGTTCTTTTCTGAAAACTGGTGAAGAATGTAGGTACTGAAATAACTTCGCAAAATATTATGCTTCTTATATTCTTTAAGTTAATTGGAAAGTTTGGATAATAAACATGTATATCAGAAGAACATAACAAACTATCTTTAATGTTCTCTTCCTAATGTTAAACAATGATTAAATATTTAAACATATAATTTGGTTAAATATTCTGTTCTATGTATCCCCATATCTCCCTTTTTTAATCTTGCCAAGTCAGATGCATGGGTAAGCATCCAAGTCTGATTCTTGGATCCATGTCCGTGCAACACTGGTATTATCATAAGTGTGTAACCCGACAAAGATAATAATTCCAGCAGCAGGATCCATTATATGTTTACACAATAACAAGTTAGAAATAAATAATGCTAGTAAGTAAATCTTCCATTAAAAGACAAGTACATGGAGGTTGATTTTCACATCATTCGAGAAAGGGTCAATAGTAAAGAGGTGGCAGAATAACAATCCAACTTCTATGAAAAGACAAAACATAGTGAAGTTAGCATTCACTATGAGAAATGATCAAAAGTAATGAGGTGATACACCTTTTGTCAGATCCAAAGATTAACCTACAGAATTATTGTTCACAAAGCCTAGAAGAATGAAACAATTAGCTAATTGTTTCTCCAAGATTGGAGGCTAATCTATCTATTCAGTAACTGAGGAAGAAAGTTGTCAATCTTTGAAATTTGTCAAGCTTGGAGGCCAAAATATATCTGCTCTGGATTTTTAGCACATGCAGAGGATCATAAACTAGTGGGCCTGGATTAAGTCGCAAAAACCAGTATATTCATATGACAACATCCTTGTGATTGGTCATGACTAACAAGGTAAACTTGTCATCAAACCATGAAGATGCCTTAATGCAATAAGAAAGAAAGTAGTGTTTTGCCTTGTATGTTTTCTTTTCTTTTCCTCTATTTTTTTCTTAATTTTCCATTTCTCCTTCTCTTCTCCCTTTCAATTTGGCACTTGTATATAATTTGCTTCTTTCTTGTTATTCTCTCAAGGAATACCAAAAGGCTTTCCTCCTAATTTCTGCAAGCCTAGAGATCTTTCAAGGAAATCTAAAATTTATTCTAAATACCAAGAAATTCAAACCTAAAGTCTTTCAAACTAGAATTCACAAAAGCCCAACAGGCTTTTAACATCCATGGTCTTATACATCTATCAATATTTATAAGCAAATTCCAGAATAACAAAAGTTATAGAAAAAAACTAATTTATAACAGTCTACAAATTCTAAACTTTCTGGTTGACTTGTTAAAAGTCCTGGTAACTTGATAAGATTATGCTTCAAGACTGTTTTGCTAGGTTCACATGCCAGATGTGCGCATCGCACAGAGTGGTGATACGTTATTAAGTTGAACTATTATTACTTCCATTTTTGAGAATTATCTACACCAAATATGACACTTATCTTTTATGTTCTTAAACTTACATTTGAGTTTGATGCTTTCTTTTGATCCTTCCTGATCAACTTTTCTTGTTCTCAACATCCCAACATGCAGTTTTCTTAATTATAAAGCAAGAGGATCAAAAACCATATATAGCATTTATATATCTGTCCACGCATGCATGCATGAAAAAAAAGAGAAGTTCCAAAAGGATTCACTTTACCATTGAAATAACTGACCTTATCATCCAATTAAGATCCCTTCTTGTTTTCTTTTTTCCACGACACCAATTGGAAAACTAGGAAATTTACTATGATTTTAGTCCTTGATCCATGTGGAAGAGTTCCAGGCCATGATCCAGAAAGGAACAAGGAATCAAGCCCTTCAGACAGACAACTGAATTGGGGTGACTGGTGACTGATGATAGCAGATTCAAGGATAACCCAATACAGCTGTGAGATCGCTTTCTGCAAGGCATCAATAGAAACACTGAGAGCTGGATCTAATATAATCTATTGTTTCTACGAGACAAAGTGGCAAATCCTTTTTTCCCCTTCAGGATAGCTTCTTTGGCCTACATCACACCGCACCAATGAACATCAATCATCCCTAACTAATTTCATAATTAGCCTAGTGCATGTGCATTCAAAGCAAAAGCTAACAAAGCTTGCAATTATCCTTAACAGGATCTCGAACATTGTATCAGCAAGTAATAAAATCTAAAACTTTACAGACACTAAACTTTCAATTGTACCATTTCATTTGTCCCTGATCCCATAAAGAATGTAATTTCCTTGAGCCTACTTTAGGGGAACAAAATTAGGGGGCCATTTCTCAGATTATGTTGACCTTGTCATTGTTGTATGTTTTCTCATGTATGCTAAAGATCAAATACAGCCAAAAAGAAAAGTCTAGGTCAACCTCAAAGACAAACTCAAAAATATTTCTTTAACTATAGTACAAGTGAATAAAAAAAATAATAAACTGCTGTGGTTTACAAAAACATGCTCAACAAAAAAAGAGAACTAATCAACACAACATCAAGACTCCAAATTTTATTTTCTAACCTCCTCTCCAAAAATTGTAATTATTTTAATATTCCAGTTCAACAAACTAATTGTTTCTATCATATGCATATTCTTTTAGTTTTGGGGACAAAAAATGCACTTATGATATAAGGTTCCAAGCATTCTTAGTTATCCTCAAAGATGCACATGAATATTAATTGCCAATATGCCATGCAGAAACATAAAACAGGGAAGTCATCTAGCTCCAAGCATTTGCCTGTTATGAGTTGCATCTTGCATTGCTATTCATCAAATTCAGTCTCCTATTCTTACTCTGGTTATTGATCAGGCATTAGCCTTCATTATTTTTTATTTTTTTAAGCAGCTTGTGCAACAATTCCTTTGATAGACACCTATCCTTCCTTCTTGCATCTACTTCCAATTTACATTGTTTTTTAAATAATATATCTCCCCATTTGTAATTATTCCTATAAAGATTGAAACATTTAACAACAACAGACACATGAAGGCTGAAAAATTAGGTGAATATGCTTCAGAAGGCATGGAGACCCCAGCAAGCATTTATCTGAAGAATATTAAAATGAAGTAAATGAGATCCTATTTCTGTTTGGAGCACATGGTCGCTTCTAGCCAACCAGCAAGGCAAGATGTTGCATGAGAACTTGAGGCTAGATAAGACAGTGGACGCAGGCCATTAACTTGTGGAGGCAACTTATATTTAAAACTTAAAGAACAGAGAAAAAGTAGCTTTATCTGATCAAGGAAAACAATGGATTATTATTCATTTAGTTTACAAGAGTCAAAGTGCACTTAGCATTATGAATGAAACATAATCTGATTAATAAGTGCAATCATATTCTCATTATTCTCGAAAAAATAGAATAATACTTTTTGGCTAGCCTTTTTGGCAAAGGTCGTAGGTTGTCATGATAAATGTCACTAACATGATCATTTGTGTGTTTCTATGACTACTGTACAATAGAAAAGATGATTTATCATAAAATCTAATCCTATATAATCCATTCTTTAAACATGCCATTTTTTATGCAGTTTGTTATATATTTTGCAATGAATGTTTACACAACAACGACCAAAGTCCTCATAGAATCAAAAGAGGGTTATTATATCACTACAATTCGATGACCAACAAAAGCAGGGTTTTCAGTACCATCCCGAACCGTCCGGTTTGGGGTGTGCCGTACTATACCGGTCAAGAACCCGTATGGTTCAGTCCTAAAAAATGGTTCGAAATCCAAATCATAAAAATTAACCTGAACCGAACCAGTACATGTCGGTTCTGTATGGTACGAGTCGGTTTGGACCGGTACGGCTCGGTTCGGTTCGGTTCGGGCTTAGTTCGGCCCGATTCAATCCGGTTCGGCGACCCTTGCTTGAGAGAGTGGAGGAAGAAAGTTTTTTTCTTAGTTCATCATGTACCGGTATGGTATTGTACCATACTATATTGTACTAATTGCTAACCGGTACGGATCCCGGTATCGGTTCAGCAATCCTAGAAAGGAAGTAAAGACAAGGTTCCATCTTTCTTATACAATGCTTTCTTCTCAGCTGCTCATACATGAGCTTCGGTCTTGTTCTATTTGCACTAGTACTTACCCCTATTTCACACTATCTTAATCTCTCAAGACCAAAAGCTAATAAACAGCAAATTGTTATCTATCTAAATCTCTCAAGTCCTATTTCTGCAAGGACTGCCATCAGTCACATGCAGCTCGAACCAACTAGGTCCTGCTTCAACTAAACAAAGTAAAAATATGGCAAATCACACAAACCCTAGGACACCGGTAATGTGCTATGGGCTTCCCCTACCAACAGATTAAGAAGAAACAAAATGAAGCTAGGTTTGCCATCTCGATACTGGACTACGAGTACCATTCTATTACAATTACAATATGCCCGATATGGTACCCTGTGTGGCATATTAAGTGTCCGTATGACCTTCATACTGTGTACCGGTATGGTCAATATATAGTGAAATGGCGGGTACGCATCGGTACAAACCTTGAAATGAAGTTTAGTCCACTATTTTCCCTGGATATTCTTATAGTAACATGTATTCACCTTAAGTTTGAGAGAGTAAGGAAACTTCTAAATATGCATGCTAGCTCAACATAAAACTCACTTTGAATGTGACGACAAACATTAAATTTTGCCATTTGAAAACATGGGATTCAAAACAGCTAAAGAGAATTTACAACTTTCTTTCAGTTATAATGAGCATTTTAGCAATTGAAGCATCACCAAGCAAAAGACTAGTGGTATGTCCATGGAAATAAACTTTAATTTATTCTCCTTCACTATGATCAGTAGAGATAATGTTTTATGAAAGATTGAACTTATCAGTTTTTTATTTTTGTAAATTCTTTCTCCTCATTCTTTGATAAGTTTTGTCTAATTGTGATGGTGTATTAATTGTTATGTAATTTAGCCTATCACTGGAAGTTCGTGTCTTATCACGATACTCGCATTTCAGTAATTACAAAAGGTACACATTTATAAAAAAAACAAAAAAATCATAGTTTAGGAGTGTACTGTAATCGGGGAATGCAGCCTAAGTACGGACCTCCAAAGGTAGCTAATTTGAGTAATTTATGAAAGGGATGTAAATGAATACTCCATCTAGAACAAACACAACTCATAAAGACCTGTATAGAAGACAAACCAATATCATTTAGGGACATACCATAATCAATTATAAAGAACAAATGATAGTCCCACATGTAACAGAATGTTGGAATCTCTTTGCTATAGTCAAACCACATTTAGCTTACAATCTTAAAGGTCAAAATCTAATGTTTGTCGCCAAATAATTTCCCATTAAGATTACCCTGAATTGTCTATTTTTTATCATCCATAAATAAAAAACTCAAGATGCGCAACCCAAATTGCATTAGATAGCATCTAGCATAAATGTCAAAGCAACTGTTTGAACATTTTACGGCATTGGCAGTATCTTCATCCTAGCCCCATATCAAGGATTCATGATTTGAAAATTTTAAATTTGAACTTTAAATTTTGAATTTCAAATTCTGAATTTTGAATAACATAAATATATGAGAGATCCTAAGGATCCACTTGTTATTTATTTCTATCTTTGTATCATCCTAGTTGTAATCTCTTGTACATTTTCAACTATAAATATACATGACCATCTCACAAGAATGAGGTAGGAAAAATTTTCCATAATATTTTCTTTCCAGCACATTCTTCTTTTCCATATGGAATCAGAGCCTTTAACCTTAGTTATCTCCATGTAACTACTGTATAATAGTTGGCTCTATCAAGCATTATAAAGCCTGTCTAGTTGCTAAGGGCTTTAATCAACAAGAAAGTGTTGATTATGATAAGACATTTAACCCAATTATCAAGCATGTCACAATTTGCACTGTTCTTTCTCTAGCCATTTCTGAACGTTAAGCCATTCGACAATTGGATGTTAGAAATGCATTCCTCCATAGACATCTCACTGAGGATGTTTATATGAAACAGCCTCTTGGTTTCACATAACCAGACCATCTCACTTATATTTGCAAGCTACAATGTTCTCTTTATGGTCCTAAACAAGCACCGCGTGCTTAGTTTTAGCAGTTAAGCTCTATCCGAAAATCCAAAGATCTCTCAATGTACTCACTTACATACTCTTGGCTTTTAGGTATAAGGCTGATGCCTCACTCTTTATCAAAGAATACGTGGCACTCATTCTGGTTTATGTCAATGATATTATTCTTATCGATACCTTGCTACATTGGATGATCTTATTGCTTCGCTACATACTAAATTTGTCATGAAGGATCTACACCCTCTTCACTACTTTTTGGGCATTGAAGCTAAGACCACTACTTCTACACTCCACCTGACCCAATCAAAGTACATTTCAGATCTTCTTCTCAAAACCAACATGGAAGGTTCTAAGCCAATCTCGGCACCTATATCTACTGGATCCCAACTCTCTCATTCTCATGGTTCGCCACTTTTTAATTCGACTCAATATCGAAATGTGGTGGGTGTGCTATGGTACCTTACTCTTACGTGTCCTGAGTCCTGACATTATATTTGCAATCAACCAAGTATGTCAATTTATATTCTAGGCCCACTTCAATGCACTAGCTTGCAGTCAAACACATTCTAAGTTACTTGAAGTATACTGTTGAGTATTGACTATGATTTGTATTTAATCAAGGGTCCATCAACTTCTCTTCATGCCTATTTCGATGCTAATTGGGTTGGTGATTTTGATGACCGCCATTCTATCAGTGGTTTCAATATTTTTCTTGGTTCTAATGTCATATCTTGGTGTACTAAAAAGTAACACACTATGGCGTGTTTAAGTACCAATACAAAGTGCTTGCCAATACCACTGCTGAATTAATTTAGATTCGATCTTTACTACAAGAATTGAAAATTTCACTCTCTCAACTCCCTATACTTTGGTGTGACAACTTATTTATCATATATCTCACTACCAATCTCGTATTTCATGCCCAAGCAAAGCATATAGAAATTGATTTTTAATTTCCTTCAAGAGTGAATGACTCATCATTAGCCTCATATCCAATTCATCTCCTCTGATGACCAACTCGCTAACATATTCACCAAAGGACTTGCCTCCCAATGCTTTCTATAGTTGCATTCTAAGCTTTTGGTGGTACCCTCCTCAGCATATGGGGGAAGTATTGGCAATATCTTTATCTTAGACCCATATCAAGGATCCATGATATGAGATTTGAATTTGAATTTTAAATTTAGAATCTCGAATTCTGAATTTGGAATTTGGAATAGCATAAATATAGAAAAAAAATCCTAGGGATCCATTTATTATTTCTTTCTATTTTTGTATCATTCTGGTTATAATATTTTGCATATTTTTAACTATAAATATACATGACCATCTCACAAGATTGAGGTAGAAAAAGTTTCCTACAATATTTTCTTTCCCAGATATTCTTCTTTCCCACATACAGAATATAATTTGAGCTTAAGAGAACCATTCCCCAGCAAAGCATGAACTAACATTAGTGGCTGACCATGCAATGCGATTATAATCTAGCTCATATTTCACATTACATATACACATAAGATCTGAAACAACTACAGCATTTAAAGTAAACGCAAACTACAATAACTGAATTTATTTAGACCCGAAACACTTAAACAAAACAAAAAAGAGCAGATGGTTTCCAGTGCAGAGCATAGATAACGATAGCTTCAGCTCAAATATAAAGAACATATTACCTGGCTTCAGATCACGATGAATGATCCCATGCGAATGCAAGCATTCCATAGCCCGAGCAATGTCCAGCGCAAACCCAACCGCAACACCAGGCTCTAATCTCCGAGGCCTCATGTTCAGCAAGTATTTGCGCAGCGAACCCCCCAGCAGAAGCTCAGTGACCACAACCATCACAGGCTCCTTGCATGCCCCAACGAACTGAACATAACAGAACACAAAAATACGAGCAAAAATCACCAATTTTCACAATTAAATATCGAATAAGTGGCAGAAGTAAATTCCAGATAGCAAATATGACCTTGACAAGGTTCTTGTGTTGGACTCGCGAGAGCATCGCCGCCTCCCTCATAAACCTCGCCTCTCTTTTCGCCTTCTCCTCTGGGGTTTCACCTCTATGCACAATCTTGATAGCAACATTCTGATTCCTATACCTTCCCCCACCCCCCCCACCAAATAAAAAAAATCCAAATACCGAAAAAATTACTGAAGTAAAAAAAACAACTGATTTATGCCATGGATTTCGGAACCCGGATTGAAGCAAGGGAATAGAGACCTACTTGCCCTCGTAGACCTTGGCATGAGCACCCTCCCCGATCCGGGGGCCAACGAAGAGCTGTTTGGGATCGATGAGCCACTTGGGATCTATGCGGTGCTCGTCGACGGAGACGAACCGATTCCCAGCTTCCATCTCTAGAAAACCGGACAGGATCTAGCATCTATCTATCTATCTCTACAGTAAATTGTGGCAGCAACAGATACACCGGCACAAGGACATGGACTTGCAGGGCCCAAAAAAAAAAAAAAAAACATACAAAAGAGAAGATAAAGTAGGGCAGGGCTTACACTTGCTTCCAATTCTGGATTTCTAGCAAGGACCAATGCAAGAACCAAAGACATGCCCTGGACCTCCGATGGCTACTTTCCCAAATCCCATCTCTCAAGAAATCACACGCATCCTATAATTTTATCACACCCCCATGCCCAGAAGCTATCACAAGGCTGAGTGCCACTGCCAGCCCCAATCCCACCCCTCTTCCTAGTAGGAGCAGGACTTCATGGACATGGACATGGACTTCAGGACGTCATCCTATTAATATTTTTCTCCCTCCTTCGTTGCTCCTTAAAAAAAATAAGTAAATAAAATATTTTTAAGACAGTAAATCCAGTCGGTTAGGATTTTGTCTCGTAACCAATATATCATGGATTCCGTACCTAACTCGGTAAAAGATTTGATTAAATTTAAAAATTATTTTAAAAACCGTAGCTTTTTTTTTTTTTTTTGGGTTGAAAAAAAAAAAAATACGACAGGAGGGGGAAGACCTCCAACATGGCTCCCCATCGACTTGGTGAGTATATCAGCCTAACCCCATTAGAATATCGAAGTTTTGGCCACTCAACCCCAAGTCACGTATCCTAGATTTAATCTGAAATTTAATCGAGTCATCCATGGGATCATTTCTCGAATCCATGACCAGCCCCCGGATCATTCCTCGAACCCATGACTAACCCCCAGTCATGTGTCCCAAATTTAATCTAAAATTTAATCGAATCATTCGCGGGATCATTTCTCGAATACGTGATCGATGGATATTCACAAGAGTTGAACCCTTAACCAACCGAACTACCACCGTAGTGGTTAGCTACTTTCTTCTTTGAACTTAGATTTATTTTCTATTTTTTTATAAAATAATAAATAAAATAACAAGTTCAAGTTAAGCAACCGTACTCGGCGGGTGATGTTGCATGATACAAGTTATGTAATATATAATATCTCAAAAAAGTCTAAATAATTTTTTTAATTATTTAAAAATTTATTTTTTAAAGTAATATATATTATATAACAGTATAGATCACCAATCACATCAACTCATTATTTTATCAATGTAAAAGGAATACACGGTAAAATAGAATGTTAGAAAAAAGTAGTTATAATTAGCTACATGCTTGATCACATAATACATATCAACTATAAAAATAAATCTCTGGACAGTTTAAGGATATCATTTTATCTGGCTTTATAGGTTGTATTCACTCTCGTTCTGTACAATAAATACATCGTTCATCAAAAAAATATATATATAAAAATAAATAATTACGATAACCATTTATTCAAAATTAAATGTAAATAATAATTTCTTTAACTACGGAGATATTACATCGAATGTATGTATCATGTAGTCATATTTACTATCAATCACAACCACTCATTGCTATAGTGATATATTAAATTGAATGCTTGATGGATGAAGCCTATAATAATAAATGACTATGATCGGTAGCATATACGTGTGTGTATATATATATTCAATATCTGGAGGAAATATTGGAAGAAATAATTTTGAGATTTTTAGACCGTAGGCCATCATGAAATTGGATGGACAATTTGTATCGAAAAAATTACGATGGAGATAGACGAGGATGATGCTCTCTTTCCGATTTCTATCATGACCGATCAACTAGTATCTTAATGATGTCGAATTGATTTACTCTCGTTCGAATAGAAAAATATTATAAAAATTTAAAATCATTGTAAAAATTTAATTTATTGAATTAAATATTTTTTAATACAATGAAGATACATGGAATAATTATATCGAAGTTATTTTCTATTTTTTATATAAATAAATAAATATATATATATATTTGGATACGTAGAATCCGGTGGGAGACAATTTATGCGCATCATGTTGCATAAAATATTTAAAGGAATCGTCCTCCAAGCAAACTAATCAAGGGGCGGAGGCACACCCCGCCCCTTGAACGGAGGGGACGCGCCCAATTCCTCCGCAAATAAAAAATCAAAACAGTATCGCCGAGGCTCTTCATGGGTTCAATATTTTATTTCTCGGATTCTTAACGTGACCTCGCGTGTCCCATAGCGCGAAATGTGCACGAGTTGGTGAGGGGAGCCATCCAACCCCCCAAAACTTTCTTCTTCTCTTTCTTCCTCTTCTTCTTTTATATGCGTGCAGGGCCAGCTCCTTTGCTAGTCATTATTATATATTTATATTTATATGCATGTAGCCTTGCTCGAAATCAAGATTTTTTTTTTTTTTAATTCACTCAAATTCAATTACCAATCTAAATAGATATGAATCATAGATTATATCTATTTTAATATAAAATTGAAATTAAATTAAACATAGATTGAATATAAATATATTTATATTCATATTTATTTATTTAATAAATATTAAAATTTATATCTATATTTGATTTAATAGATAGCGATATAAATCAGGGATATTGATAATATTGATATAAAAATAGATATTACTTGAATAAATATATTTTAGAATTATAGAAGCAAAAATATTATCAAATAAATAATAAATAAATTTAATAATATATCAATATAATTATATATTTTTATTAAAATTTATAAATAATATATAAAATTAAATATAATTATAAGAAATTAATATTTAGATATTGATAGGATGATTTATCTATTCATGTTTATTTTTTTAATGAATATAAATATTAGTTAGATGTCGAAGTTTTTATTGATATCAAACTATATTTAAATATAAAAATAGATTCAGAAGAATATATTTCGCTTTCATTACGGTTTAGATTTCATTTATATCCATAACTCTACTCATAGCAAATATTTTTAAATTTTTAAAACATTTTTTTGATCCGCATAAATATGTAAAATTTATTTATTTATTTATTTTTGTAAGTAAAAAGGATAGGGGTTAAACCCGGTATAGCTATCTGGCCCATAGAACGGGGATAAAAAGAGAGAATCCTGATCTGTTATCCAATCCAATCTTGGATCATGTCTCGAATCCGTGATCGATTAGATATGAGACAAGAATTTTACCAACCAAGTTACCGTCTTAGCGATAAAATTTATTCAATAATGCATGCTCTACATCGCTAAGATGATAACCCGGTTGGTAGAGTTCTTGTTTCACTATCAATTGGTCATGAATTTGAAACATGATCATATAAATAATTTGATCAGGATTTTTTTTAATTTTATTGGTCGATATTATTTGTTTATCAATATATATATATATTCTGTATAGGACTAAATAAGCATGTGCAGTGCGATCTTTGTATGTCAGGGAGGAGATACGATGGAAATTATTATAAAAAAAAAATCATGGGTCTCACCGCCGACAGCCGAATCCATGGTACCAGGGCAAACTCGGGTCACGTCAAAAACATGAGGTTGCGGAAAAAAAGTCCTCTATTATTAACCCAGTTGCATCTTCTTTTATTGTTATTTTTTAACAATCGTTATAAGTGATCCAATGACCTCCCGTGGTGGGTAACGTGGAGCTTTCTTCTTCTTCTTCGTTTTTTTTTTTTATTATTTTATTATTATTTTATTATTATTATTATTATTATTATTATTATTATTATTATTATTTAAGATAAAGGGTTGGGCAAGAAAAATTTTTGTTATAATTATTTTACTGGAATCCGGTCGTGTCAAGCCATATTCGATTCTGATAGCTAATGAGTATGTCAAATCATGTTCGATTCGGATAACTAGTGAGTACGTCAGCCTGATCTTATTAAGGTGCTCCTTCTTATTTTTTTTAAAAAAAATTTGAATTTAATCAAGTCATCACATGAATTATATCTCGAATTCATGATCGAAAAGATATGAGTACGAGCAACCATCAACTATGCTATCATTTTTATGATCTTTGTTTCATGTCATGGCAAGTATCGGTGAGATGGGATATTATTTTAAGATCACCTCCTCTTGGATGTTGTCCTGCTCTTTCTTGTAACGGAGTAATCAGATGCATGCGAATTGCTAATGGAGCAGGTGAGAGTGGAGGAAAGAGAGAGTTCTTATCATCATCATTTTTTTTTTTTTTTTTTTCCTAACACCTCACGCATTTCTGCTATCATTTTTTTTTTTTTCCTAACACCTCACGCATTTCTGCTATCATTTTTTTTTTTTTTTTTAAACTCCATGCCCTCCTCTTAGCAATGGAGAATTTTGGGTCTAAATCGAGTGCACCAATGTGGTCATGCACCATGTCGATCAAATCAACTCATTTTTATAAGCAAATTATTGAGAGGTGATTCATAACCTTGTCTTTCCGCAACTCACTGTTTGCAGCATCATAATAGATATTCCTTTTCCTTACACCTCATTTTTTTTCTTTCTTTTTTTTTTTTTTTTTTTTTTTTTTTTTGTTGATTCTAATCCATCCCCGGCAATGGAGAATTTTTGGTCTAAATTGGATGCATCAATGTGGCCATGTATCATGCTATTGGAATATCTCGGTCCAAGTACGAGCCAGCCAACCGGTTTAACCGGTTGAAGATATTTTTTCTAAACCGTAAGCTTCGGACCAAGATATTCGAAAAAAATCAGGCAACTATGGACATGTCAAAACTTTTAATGGGCCTACGGCTCCCGAAGACACGATTTTTGGGTTATGTCGAAGATCAAGTTCTATGGTCCCTGAAGACAAGGTCCTCGGCCCGAACCGAGGAGTAACTTTCACTGACTCCCAAAGACACGGTCTTTGGTTTATGTCGAAGATATAGTCTTCGGCCTATAACAAAGATCAAGTCCCCGATCTATATCGAAGACATGCTCTCCGATCTATCCCGAGAAGATCCGAGGACGAAGACATTCCCTGATTCAATCACGGAAATCTTCTTAAAAGGAAAGTCTGAAGATGGGCCCTCGACCTGTCTCAAGTCTCTACAAACATGACAATCAACGGTTATCATCGACTATTTCCAGGACATAATCGTGGCACGTAACTCCAGCGGCAACGCCTCCGGTCTGGCCGCCGGAACCGTCCAATAACTATCCACGATTCCGAATCATGGGAAAGAAATTAATTCCCCCATCGTAACTGCTAGAGGAAGATCGGAACCGCAGGCTGGACAACTTTTTATAAATAATGATAAGAGGGAATGCTCCAGGTAAGACACAAGATACCTTTGAAAATTTTGGAGTCTTTCCTTTCTCCATTCAATGCTCCTCAGAAACTTTCCCATTCTGTGGCTGGAGCCCATCTTTGACTTAGGCATCGGAGTGTCCCCGCCGGAGCAATTCCGGTCAGGAATTTGTTTTGCAGATAAACCAGGAAGCGGACCTGTGATCCAGTAGCTCCGTCCAATCGAAAAAGGGATTCTGCACCAGCACATGCTATTAATTTCATCTCATTTTTGTGAGTCAATCATCAAGAAGAGCGTATAATGAATAGGACTTACATAAAAAAATCAAGCTAATTAGCAACGATGACGGACTTCATGCTCGTGGGGGAGGGTGGGGGGAGCGGGAGACCTTGATCCTTCTTAACTTTTTCATTACTTCCTTTTATATTTTTTAATTTTTCTATTACTTTCTTTTTATAAATAAGATTTTTTAAATAAAATTCAGTATATATAAGTCTTTAGCTCCCTAAAATTAGCTGATATTAAATACATTTAAAGAATCTTGAAAAAAAATTAAAAGAAAATAAATACGATAAATCAGCTTTCTCTATTTAAAAATTGAATTAATTCCAACTTTCTCATTATTTTTTATTATCTTTTTTTCTTTTCTATAATTATTTAGGAAAAGAGTACCAAAGAACATTGACCTTGATTCCGCACACGTACGCTCATATTTTTGCCCTAAAGATCCGAACGAAGCTGATGGAGCATGATCGAAAGGCCAACTGAACCAAAAAGCACCGACCTTGGATCCGCGTGCGTGCGGTCATGTTTTCGTTCAAAGGACCGAGATAGGGACGGAACTAATGGAATTGGGACTACATGATCGATTGGAGCAAAAAGCACTGATCCAAGTATGGCGCGGGGCTGACCCCGATCAATATTTATTCCAGGGATTGGATCGTTGGTCGTCAAGAAACGACCTTAGACTAGGTTAAACCAGGCCCAAATTATTTTTTTTCCTACTTTTTTTATTCAAATAAATTCTTTTTTTTTCATATTTTTTCCTTTATTTCCTTTTTTCACTTTTTTTCTCATGATTTTTTTTCTCTCCAAAAGTCGGCATCAAAGGAAACAACCATGCTTTGAGAACCGTGCGATATTTCCCTGCTTTCACGTTCGTGCGGGATGCTTCTTTCCCACGGACGGAAACCAGGGACGGAGAAGACCGACGGACTTCATCGTGATTTCGACGGAACCGGTGGTCTTCACCGGCACCAACGATGGGAGGCGGGTGGCGGCACCGGCGGCAATGGCTTGTTCCAGTGACTAGCACGGCTTGGAGGGTGGAACGGCACGGACGTCTGGATGGGATGGCCGATGGGTGGTGGACCGTACGGAGGTGTCAGAGACTTGGGGGCTTCGGCGGTTGGCTCTCCAATGGGGTCGCCGGATCGGGAGGCACTTCGGGCGAGAGCGTCGACCGCGGTCGATGGCCTTGGAGGCGATGCGGGCGTTCCCGGTTGCAGGCGAGGAATGGCGATCCGATGGGCTGAACTGTGGTGGAGGTGGAGTCCGACAGCTGGGAGTCGACGTGGGTGGCATGGCATGCCAGCTAGGAAGCAATGTGGGCGGCACGGGGGTGCCGGCTCGGAGGTGATGCAGGCATTGCAGGTACGCATGCATGGTTGTGAGCCGAGGAGATAGGCAGAGGCGGGGTCCAATCGATCGGTGACAAGGAGAGGAGCAGGTGGTTCCAGCGGGTTGTGTTTGGCTCGGACGGGTTTCGTCGGTGGAATTAGGGCGGTTGAAGAGTTCGAAGAGGCTTGCTGAAATAATAGGTTCTCCGGAAGTTTTAAGTGGCAGGGGATCAGAGAACAGGAGAAAGAGAAAGAGATCAGAAGAAATAGAGCAGGTAGAAAAGAAAAGCCACAGAGAAGAAAGGAAGAAGGAGAGAGTCCAGGAAGGAGAACTCAGAGAGAAGAACCGGGAGAGGGAAAATAGAGAGAAAGAGAAACAAGATGTCTCAGAAGAAGAAGAGGGGGGAGCAGTAGGGACACACCCAAGCACTTTTCTCAAATATTTTCTTTGCTCTCCTTTATTTTGAATAACCAAATATGACTAATCCAAGGTATCCGATATCCTGATCAGATATCCTTAACAAATTCAAACTACTTATTTAAAAAAAACAAACTAATCCAACTAGAGATAAAATAAATCCTAAAAACAAACTAAGCAACTGTAACATAAAAATGAATTCCTAAAAATAACTTAGATATGCTATGGGATATGTGTTGCTCCGGGATTTTTGCTGTATCAGAATTTGTGCTGCATCGATTCAGGATCCGAGGCTTCAGGGTTTGGGTTGGGCTGGCTTCAGGTTCTCGGCTGGCTTCAGGTTCTTAGCTGGGCTGGGCTTCAGGTTTGATCTGGGCTGCTTCAGATTCTGTGCTAGTCGATATCCCCATCATTATTCCTGAGGTGGGGAGAACTCGACTCCAACGAGTCAAGCTTCAGTAATCTTCTGACTCCAGGATACACTACGTGATCTGCAGACTGAATATTTTTTTTTAATATACAAATAGTGCAATTAAAATGACTAACCTATCCTAACCTAAACTTGCTCTAATACCAAGTTGGCGCGGGACAGACCCCGATCAATATTTATTCCAGGGATTGGATCGTTGGTCATTAAGAAACGACCATAGGCTAGGTTAAACCAGACCCAAATTATTTTTTCCTAATTTTTTTATTCAAATAAATCCTTTTTTTCATATTCTTTTTTCTTTCTTTTTTTTTTCTTTATTTCCTTTATTTCACTTTTTTTTCTCACGATTTTTTTTCTCTCCTAAAGTCGGCATCAAATGAAACAACCATGCTTTGAGAACCGTGCGATATTCCCCCTACTTTCACGTTCGTGCAGGATGCTTCTTTCCCATGGACGAAAACCAGGGACGGAGGAAACCGATGGACTTCATCGTGATTTCAATGGAACCGGTGGTCTTCACCGGCACCGGCGATGGGAGGCGGGTGGCGGCACCAGCGGCAATGGCTTGTTCCGATGACTGGCACGACTTGGAGGGTGGAACGGCACGGACATCTGGATGGCATGGCCGACGGGTGGAGGTGGATCGTACGGAGGTGTTAGAGACTTGGGGGCTTCGACGGTTGGCTATCCGGTGGGGTTGGCGGATCGGGAGGTGCTTCGGGCGGGAGCGTCGGCCGCGATCGATGGCCTTGGAGGCGATGCGGGCATTCCCGATTGCAGGAGAGGAATAGCGGTCCGATGGGCTAAACTGCGATGGAGGTGGAGTCCGATAGTTGGGAGTCGATGCGGGTGGCACGGGGGTGCCGGCTCTGAGGCGACGCCGGCATTGCAGGTACGCCTGCATGGTTGTGAGCCGAGGAGATGGGCAGAGGCGGGGTCCGATCGGTCGGTGACAAGGAGAGGAGCAGGTGGTTCCGGCGGGTTGCGTTTGGCTCGGACGGGTTTCGTCGGTGGAATTAGGGCGGTTGAGGAGTTCGAAGAGGCTTGCTGAAATAATAGGTTCTCCGGAAGTTTTAAGTGGCAGGGGATCGGAGAACGGGAGAAAGAGGAAGAGATCAGAAGAAACAAAGCAGGTAGAAAAGAAAAGTCGTAAAGAAGAAAGGAAGGAGAGAGTCCAGGAAGGAGAACTCAGAGAGAGAAACCGTAAGAGGGAAAATAGAGAGAGAAACAGGATATCTCAGAAGAAGGAGAGGGGGGAGCAGTCGGGACACACCCAAGCACTTTTCTCAAATATTTTCTTCGCTCTCCTTTAT
Source organism: Areca catechu (assembly GCA_021397845.1). NCBI lineage: Eukaryota > Viridiplantae > Streptophyta > Magnoliopsida > Arecales > Arecaceae > Areca > Areca catechu. The sequence goes on along the minus strand of CM038048.1, from coordinate 85,925,092 downwards.
TTTGAATAACCAAATATCTTAAATAGACTAATCTAAGATATCTGATATCCTGATCAGATATCCCTAACAAATTCAAACTACTTATTTTAAAAAAAATAAACTAATCCTGCTAGGGATAAAATAAATCCTAAAAACAAACTAAGCAACCGTAACATAAAAATGAATTCCTAAAAATAACTTAGATATGCTCTGGGATCTGTGCTACTCTGGGATTTATGCTGTATCAGGATTTGTGTTGCATCGACTTCAGGATCTGAGACTTTAGGGTTTGGGCTGGGCTGGCTTCAGGTTCTCGGCTGGCTTCAGGTTCTTGGCTGGACTGGGCTTCAGGTTCTTGGCTGGGCTTCAAGTTTGATCTGGGCTACTTCAGATTCTGAGCTAGTTGATGTCCCTATCATTTTTCCTGAGATGGGGAGAACTCGACTCCATCGAGTCAAGCTTCAGCAATCTTCTGACTCCTGGATACACTACGTGATCTGCAGACTGAATATTTTTTTTAATATACAAATAATGCAATTAAAATGACTAACCTATTCTAACCTAAACTTGCTCTGATACCAAGTTGGCGCGGGACAGACCCCAATCAATATTTATTCCAGGGATTGGATCGTTGGTCATTAAGAAACGACCCTAGGCTAGATTAAACCAGGCCCAAATTATTTTTTTTTCAATTTTTTTATTCAAATAAATCCTTTTTTTTCCATTTTTTTTCTTTCATTTTTTTTTCTTTATTTCCTTTTTTCACTTTTTTTCTCACGGTTTTTTTTTCTCTCCTAAAGTCGGCATCAAATGAAACAACCATGCTTTGAGAACCGTGCGATATTCCCCCCGCTTTCACATTCGTGCGGGATGCTTCTTTCCCATGGACGAAAACCAGGGACGGAGGAGACCAACGGACTTCATCGTGATTTCGACGGAACCGGTGGTCTTCACCGGCACCGGCGATGGGAGGTGGGTGGCGGCACCGGCGGCAATGGCTTGTTCCGGTGACTGGCACGACTTGGAGGGTGGAACAGCACGGACATCTGGATGGCATGGCCGACAGGTGGAGGTGGACTGTACAGAGGTGTCAGAGACTTGGGGACTTCGACGGTTGGCTCTCCGGTGGGGTCGGTGGATCGGGAGGTGCTTTGGGCGGGAGCGTCGGCTGCGGTCGATGGCCTTGGAGGCGATGCGGGCATTCCCAGTTGCATGCGAGGAATGGCAGTCCGATGGGCTAAACTGCGATGGAGGTGGAGTCCGACAATTGGGAGTCGACGCAGGCGGCACGGGGTGCCGGTTGGGAAGCGATGCGGGCAGCATGAGGGTGCCGGCTCGGAGGCGATGCGGGCATTACAAGTATGCCAACATGGTTATGAGCCGAGGAGATGGGCAGAGGTGGGGTCCGATCGGTCAGAGGCAAGGAGAGGAGCAGGTGGTTCTGGTGGGTTGCGTTGGGCTCGATCAGGTTTCGTCGATGGAATTGGGGCGGTTGAGGAGTTCAAAGAGGCTTGCTGAAATAATAGGTTCTCCGAAAGTTTTAAGTAGTAGGGATCGGAGAACAGGAGAAAGAGGAATAGATCAGAAGAAACATAGCAGGTAGAAAAGAAAAGCCGCAAAGAAGAAGGGAAGAAGGAGAGAGTCCAGGAAGGAGAACTCAGAGAGAGGAACCGAGAGAGGGAAAATAGAGAGAAAGAGAAACAGGATGTCTCAGAAGAAGGAGAGGGGGGAGCAGTCAGGACACACCCAAGCACTTTTCTCAAATATTTTCTTCGCTCTCCTTTTTTTTGAATAACCAAATATCTTAAATAGACTAATCTAAGATATCCGATATCCTGATCAGATATTCCTAACAAATTCAAACTACTTATTTTTAAAAAAACAAATTAATCTAACTATGGATAAAATAAATCCTAAAAACAAACTAAGCAACCGTAACATGAAAATGAATTCCTAAAAATAACTTAGATATGCTCTGGGACTTGTGATGCTTCGAGATTTGTGCTGCATCAGGATTTGTGATGCATCGACTTCAGGATCTGAGGCTTCAAGGTTTGGGCTAGGCTGGCTTCAGGTTCTCGGCTGGCTTCAGGTTCTTGGCTGGGCTGGGCTTCAGGTCTGATCTGGGCTACTTCAGATTCTGGGCTAGTCGTTGTCCCCATCAAAGTATAGCACATAGCCATGAAGGTCCGGCACTCGGATGGCACAAAGGGCAATCTCGAGGGGTTCCAAGAAACAAATCAATCTTGCAAATGTAAAGGTCGGCCAAGATTTGCATCCTATGCACACAGGTCTTGAGTCCTATGAGCATAGCATAGTGTCACGAGGCTAGTCTTTTCTTAGGCCAAACCCGTGTGATGCTTCCAAAATGCTCTGCACAAAGAAGCCAGCCAATGTGTGCCAACAACATAAACTAATGCTGCAAACAAAGAAAACACACATGATAGAAGAAAATGGCAAAGCAACATATTCAAGTGTGCAATGGCAAAACCAGTGCTTTCATTAATGAAAATGGAGAGATTACAAGAAAATGCAATTACCGCTAAAGCTATCATAAGGGTTCAGGATATAGAGAAGGCAACAATGAACTGCAAGAATCCACATGAAAATCGGTCCACGATTGTTCTCGCTCACCTTCCCAATACTTTACTTCCAAAGCATCTCGCCAAATCCCACCCCCGGGGTTTTAAGGTATTGTGATGACTTGCATTTTTCTATCTCGTCGCTGGAAGCCCCGACACAAGAAAAAACTTCCAAAAACTAATCAAAACAAAGAAAAAACATCATAATGGTAGTTGCTCATGACATCTTTTTACAAGATATGTATAGGATCGTGTTAAAGGCCATGGCCAAGCAAAATGCTAGGTAAATGGCTGTGACAGAGTCCCCCCCTTGATCAGGTCGATGCCCTCGTCGACTTGCTTCGCTTGTATGCTTTGACCCGATCCTCTTCATACCGTGATGAGTCCTTTAGCTCCTAGCTCACTTTTGACTTAGGAAGTTTTTTTCACTATACCAAGTACTCGATCACCTTTTGTTGCCCAGTTGACCAATCCAAGAGGGGGGTGAATTAGGTTTGAAAACTTTTTAACAAGTATATACCTTTTGAAATCTTTGTGTGGTGAGTGAAGTATATTAAGTATTGTATGCGGAAGCAAATGAATAAGCAAAGACAAAAACAATCACAAATACCATAAATTTAGAGTGGTTCGGAGCAACCTAGCTCCTACGTTCACTATCCAAGGTGCATACTTAGGATTTTCACTATATTCTTCCCGAATACAACCGGATTGTTTTGCTACGGGCTTACAATCTAACATCCAATACAATGTTAGTTTTTCTGAGCTCACTAATAATCCAAACTTGGTTTTCAAGACTCACCAATAACCTAAAAAAAATTCACATGTTACAACCCCTGTTATACTTGGAACAACTCAAAAATAGAGTTATAAAAGAAGCAACACTAAAAACAAACCCAAAGATTTGAATGGTTGCAGTTGAAGCTCTTAATGAGGCCTTCTTGAAAGCTTCTTCAATGCTTTTCAATGCCTCTCTTAATACTTCAAATATTGACTCAAGATGGTAGTTGAAAGTTGGTAAAGAACTTAAATCTTTACTTGAAAGTTCTTGAAAAATATTCAATACTCTCATAAAAATTGTTCAAAACTTGTTTAGATCCATCATTTATAGTCTTTTGAAGTGTTCCCAGGTGGATATGACCATTAAAAACTCTTGAAAATCAAAAACTAGCCGTTATAGTGCTTAAACTTCAAGAAATTTGAATTCTGGAACTAGTCGTTACTGTTCAAAAATTGGGATTCGAGTCAGCTTGGATGACCGAGTTGGCTCGGATGACTGGGTTCTTCAGAACTGCTCTTTTGTCACTCTGGAAGAGTGATAAGTGCATAAAAATTAGTAACAAGTGCATTAATTTATTAATCATATTCATTTTATTTTATTAAAATTAATATTTTTTGTAGTATTTTAATAAAAGAACCTCGCCAATGCGAAGAGCATGATTTTAAGAGTTCAACGGTACAAACGACATGCAAATCAGATTTCAATCAAGGTGAAAATTAAAATTTAAAGGATTAATACAAGAAATAGCATAGAAATTAAAGGGCCGGTTCACCGTGAACTAGCCAGTTGGTCCACGAATCAGCAGCCTGGTCCATATCCTCCACCGCCGCTGGTCCACAGAACAGATCCGTGGACCACAGGAAAATTGCGAGAACTCTTCCTCGCATCGCCGGGAGTCTCCTCGTGGCAGGGGAACACGCTGGAAAACCTTCTCAATGCCGGAAAAATTCAAGGAAAGTCACGGTGATCTTCTTCCCATTTCCACCGCTGCCTTCTTCCTCCTCTCGTCGCTGCCGCAGGTCGTCTTCACTGCCCGAGAACCATTCCCGTGGCCGGAGAAGCCGTTGATAGCCGGGAGAAAAATCCAAGGCTCCACCAGATCCGCCCGTCCTCCATTTGCCGCCTCCCTGTTCCCGTCGCCGGCACCATTCCACCACACTCTCGAGTTGTCTTCTTCACCGTGAGTCATCCTCCCATGGCCGGAAACTCCTCACCAACCATCGTCCCGAGTCCTTGTCACTGCAGTCCGCCGACCACCTTTCCCCGGATCCGTCGACCTCATCCGAGCGCCTCCTCCTTCTCCAGATCGGTCGGCCTTCTTCCCAGTTATCCGACCCTTCACCGTCGGGCCTTCTCAAGCATCGTCTCCTCTTCATCCCAGTTTTGCTGTCGTCCAGAAACTTGTCTGAATGTCGGGAGCTTGGATGTCCGAAGGAACAGGAGGATCGATGGATAACACCTTCGATCTCGATCTTGGATTCGGGATAACACCGAAGGAATTTAAGTTTTAAGATGAAAGGATTGTGCGAGAGTGTCTGAGGATGGAAACGTGGAACAGAGACGGGATATATCGAAGGTTTAATTTGTAAGAAAAACGTAGATAAGAACGAAGTCCCGATAACCGATGCAGTTGGGACGGATAGCAACGGAAAACCAAAACGGTTCTCTCACACAAGACCGACGCATTCCCCTGTACCTATAAATATCATCTCTTCCTTACCGAGAGATTCCACCTGAATTCCAGCCCGTCGTTTCTTTCCTCTAATTTTTTTTTCAACCTCTCTTCATCGTTAGCCAGGAGAAGAGCCTTAATTATTTTTATTTTTTATCTTAACTCCAAATTCTATTAATGACTTAGAAATTAAATTTTTTATGATTAAATTATTCTCTTTATAATAAAAAATATATTTTTTTATTTAATTTATTCTTATTTTTTAAAATTTCAGGACTAGAATAGTTTCTTTTCTTGTAATTTATGTTATGCTATTTAAATTCCTGCAATTAGGATAGTTTGTTTTTATTCGTGCATTTAAATTCTATAATTTAAATTTCAGTAAGTAGTTGATCGATTTTAATTTTTTTAAAATAATTTTTAAAGTTTTATTTTAAAAATATGAAGCTAGACCTTGATTAGAAATCCTATATCTAGGATCCTTCTATGTTTTAAATTTTTGAAAGTTTTTTCTTTGATCCTCTTGCTACTAATCTTAATGAGCTATCATTGGATCATAATCCCTTTATAGTTCATATTTGACTTGGTGTAAGAAGGGTTCTAAGTAATAGGCTTACCAGAAGTTAATTTTTCCTTGTAAATACTCTTGATGGGTTATTGTTAATCCATACTTGAGAAATACAAGAGAAAAAGTGAAAGGAAAGGAAACCTTAGAAAGGCTTTATTAGTCATTAGTCTAGTGGATTCAAAGATTCTAGGATTATTTTAATTATTTATTTTTGAAGTTACAGCTTTAGAATAATTTAGCAATTAATCTCCCAATCTTATTAGAGCTCGCTTGAGCAAGAAGTTTGAACATGGTTCAAAAACCCATCTCCTCGTGAGATCGACCCGTACTCGCTGGGCGTGCTACTCTGCATACCGTGCGCTTGCGGTTAAACTAAAGTTCATATCAAGTTTTTGGCACCGTTGCCGGGAAATTGGTATATTTTAAATTTTTTGCTCTTCGTGCTTTTAGTCTGATTTGCTAGCATCTTTATTTATTTTATTTTATTTTATTTCTTTTAAATTGGTGAGTGCTGGAAGTCATGTACGCAATTTAAATTATTTTAGTTCCTTTCAGCATATTATCTTGACTTTAGTTTAGTTTAGTTTTTCATTTAAATTTGTTTAATTTCTTTCTGTTTATGCATATCATTCTTAAATCATTTTAAGGGCACGAACCTAAACAAGATAAGGTGAGGATTTCATAACCTTTTCTTAGCCGACAAACAATACTCCTTTATTTGTATCAACCCAAGCCTCTAAATAAAATTTTAGACGTCGACCCTAGAGACATTCGAGCTCATTAGGACAAGAATATCTAAGGGTTATACCAAGCTAGACTCAATCATTGAATTGGCGTCTAGGAAAGTGGTTCAGGGATTAAGTCCCGAAGAAAGGCGGATACTTAATTGGTTCCGTTCGCTGATCTGACCAATCCAATTGGTGTCTAAGGAAAGCAACGAGGGGACCCCCCGCTAATCTTACACTTACCTGGCCAATTTAGTGAATTGGTTGAACTTGGAGTGCTCTAAGGTTGACTTGGAACAGTTAGAAGCTGTCTAGTTCTAGGTTAACCTCAGGATATGATTAATTTTGTGTGAAACTTGTTTGAATTTTTTTTAAAAAAATTAATTAAATTATTTTCAATCTTGACTGCCTTGACATAAGGTTACCCTGGTATAACTGGAAGTTATGTTGCATGGTTGTCCTATGATATGAAAAGGTTGAATTGATTTAGATTTTTTTTAAAGAAAAACTTTTAAAATAAAAAAATAAAAAATGTAAATATATAAAATTCAATAAAAATGAAGACATAGTAGAGTTAGTGAATTCTCCAACTCTTATATGGAGAAGGATATCGGGTCGACTTGTTAGAACCTGATGTGGCGGGATCGCTGACGTGGGGGAGCCGACGGGCGCCACGTCAAGGGGAGACACCACGTCAAGGGGAGACGCCACGTCGATTCTCCTGCTCGGTATCCTCTGCCGAGCTGAGCTGAGCTCCCTCGAGATGGCGAGCCGAGCTTTGTCCTCCGCCAGGTCGAGCCCGCGATCTCGGGATGCCTAGGCCGGAGCCCGCACTCTGCCCTCCAGAGCGAGACCCTCGGAGGTTGAGTTCTTTGGTTGGAGTCGAGCTCAACACTCTTCCGCCACGTGGAGCCTCTCTGAGCGTGAGCCCTCTGGATCGGGCCCGCACTCTGTCATCTAGAGCGAGACCCTCGGAGGTTGAGCCCTGTGGTCAAAGTCGAGCTCAGCACTCTTCCGCCACGTGGAGCCTCTCCGAGCGCGAGCCCTCTGGACCGGAGCCCGCACTCTGCCCTCCGGAGTGAGACCCTCGGAGGTTGAGCCCTGTGGTTGGAGTCGAGCTCGGCACTCCTCCACCACGTGGAGCCTCTCCGAGCGCGAGCCCTCTGGACCGGGCCCGCACTCTGCCCTCCAGAGCGAGACCCTCGGAGGTTGAGCCCTGTGGTCGGAGTCGAGCTCAGCACTCCTCTGCCACGTGGAGCCTCTTCGAGCGTGAGCCCTCTGGACCGGGCCTGTACTCTACCCTCCAGAACGAGACCCTCGGAGGTTGAGCCCTGTGGTCGGAGTCGAGCTCAGCACTCTTCCGCCACGTGGAGCCTCTCCGAGCGCGAGCCCTCTGGACCGGGCTCGTACCCTACCCTCCGGAGCCGAGGTGGCCTCGCAAGCTCGGAGCGTCTAGGTCGGAGCGAGCCCTGCCATCCCAGGACGCCGGCGAGCCACCCAAGGACTACGGAGCAGCGCCCCCCATACCGTAATAACTACATGTCCGCCCGTACTTCCAGGAGGATGGGCCAGTTAGAGAGCACGAACCCTTGGGACGATGACCCCCGGATCGAGGCTCTGCCAGGCTTCCTGGAATAGGGCGACCGGAGAAGATGTCCGAGCGAATGGAAGCTTCCCCTATCATATGTCAGGAAAGACGTCCTGTCCATGGCACAGAATCTCGTCGCACGTGCCTGCCAGCCCAGCGAGAATCCTGAGGCAAGCATCCAACGGTCATTTTTTTCAACTACAAAGAACAATTGACGCCCCCAGAAGGGAAAAGGTAACAACAACTCAATACCAACACAAATGCAAGCTCGATCAAGAGGAAAAAGCACCACTACCACTACTGAAGGAAAACGAGAGAAATAAGGAGAGGCGGTAGAACAGGGAACCCCTCTGTCCCCGCCATTATTCTCCCCCTGCTACGTTTTCGTCTTCATTCTCATATCCTTTACTCCTCCTTGCACGGAGTCCATCAAGAGGGGCCCGACCAGGAGGATCTCTTCCCTTGGATCGTCACTGACTTGACCGTCGGAGTGCCCCCACTGGAAACCCCGGCCCAGGTCACTAATCTCTGTTTCGCAGGTCCAGGACCAGAGGACTACCAGGCAGGGAAGGGAGCGCACTCTGGCACCCACAGCAGCCACGGGCCATGACGATCTTGGCGGCAACAGAACCGATTTGATTCCTGTTTTAGATCCTACGACCTCTATTACAATAGATTTAACTAATCAACCCCAACTCCTTAAGGATTTATGTTATCCAGTTGGTTCCGTCCAACCTTCTTGCATTAGGCTATCTCAACCCATTGCTAATAATTTTGAAATCAAATCTCAGATAATTAATATGCTTCCAAAGTTCATGGGAATAGAGAATGCATATATATTTATTAGGGAATTTGAAGAGGTTTGTGCAACATGAGGCTGCAACAATTGTCAGAGGACGAAATCAAGCTGAGACTAATCAACTTTGTCCTTAAGGATAATACTAACAAGTAGCTTTATAGTCTTCCAAATCAATCTATCACGACCTGGAGGGCTTTGCAAGAGTGTTCTTAAAGAAATATTTTCCCCATTATAAAATAGTTAAGATTAGAAATGAAATAAACCAATTTTATCAATTAGCTGGTGAGTCATTTTGGAAGTACTTTGATCATTTTAAGAACCTCTTGACCCAATGTCCACACCATGAAATAGAAACTTGGAAACTATGTTAAATCATTTATGAGGGTTTAGATTCCAATTCAAGAACCATGCTAGAGTCTATGTGCCAAGGCCAATTTATGTACAAAGAACCCAATGAAGCTTGGCAATTTCCAGAAGACCTAGCTGAAAAGAATTGGTAATAGGAAACAACTAAGGAACCAGAGAGATCCATACCTTCAAGAGGTGGAATGCATCAAATGCGGACTTCCTTAGCTGCAGAAGCTAAAACTGCAACCTTGATACTTAGGTTAGAGGCCTTAGAACTTTAGAGACTAGCCAATTTGAACCAAGTGTCTGCACCAATGTGTAATGGGTGCAATGCACCATACCATGTCCTTGAGGAATGTCCACTCCTGATGAACCCAATAGAGAATGGGTGTGCACAGGTGAATGCCACCTATCAGAGACTATTGAACAATCCCTATGCACCCACATATAACCCAGGATGGAGGAATCATCCAAATTTTTCATGTTCACAGAACCCAAATATAGGTGGTCCTAGTTTCAATCAATAAAATATAAGGCCTAATCCTATGATGAACAATCTGTCACCACCAGGCTTCAATATTAATGATAAAAGACCGAGTTCTTTAGAGAAAAGCCTGGAAGCCTTAGCCAAATCCAATGCTGACACCAATGCCACATTGAGTAATTTCATACAAACCACGGGCCAACTTCTGAATTCAAACTCCCAGGTCATAGCCCGCTTGGAAATGCATATGGGTTAGCTACCATTTACCATCAGTGAACGTGAACGAGATAGGCTACCTAGTCAACCTAAGCATAACCTAAGGAATCAAAATGATCGTCAATCCCAAGGAAATCAAGTTAATCAAGTAAATACTATTCATTCTTTGAGATATAATAAGGTAGATACATCCAACATTAGAGAAGACTCAACTACAAAGTCAGCTGAGCCATCTATTGAACAACCTACCTTACAAACTCAAGCTGCTGAAACCACTAATAGTCCACCAAACTATGTGCCCATAATCTTTAAAGCTCCTTTTCCAAATCGATTAAGGTCTAATAAATAATCGAAACATTTAGACAAAATGTTAGAGGTGTTTAAGCAAGTTTAAGTAAACATCCCTCTACTAGACATGATCCAACGGGTTCCGAATTATGCTAAATTCTTAAAAGATCTTTGTACAAAGAAAAAGACTACCAATATACCAAAAAGAGCTTTCTTAGTAGCAAGTGTGAGTTCATACTTGTTAAGTAACATGCCCATAAAATACAAGGATCTAAGTTCTCCAACAATTTATTGAGCCAGCTCGGTTGACTGGGTTTCTCAAAACTTAATTTTAGCTATTCTGAAGGAGTCGACTCGGATTGTCATTAAGTTGGCTCGGTTGGAAAGTATCATAATTTTCTGTACCGTGCCAAATCAATGTATCAGCTCTAACATTGAGTCGGCTCGAGTAAACTTTCTCCAAATACATTCAAACTTTTCCAAACTTCTTCCAAACAACTTCCAACAACTTCTACACCTAATCTAAGATATTTACACTTAAATTTATAATAATTTTGCCTTTTTAGAATATACATTCAAAAAAAATATTAGGGCTCACAAATACATGAAACTTTTCTTTGTATACATGAATTCATTACATTAGACTAAAAATGTAAAGTAAATGATTGACCATGTAAATTACCCTGTATTAAACATTCTGAAAAGTGTTAGTATCAAGTACATGCTCCACTATTTTGTCATCATCAAAATCATTCCAAGGGTCAACACCTTTGCACCATTGGGTAACACATGGACTCTGTCTACCAAAATATTGTCAACCCGTCACTCCAAGAAGGCAGTAGTAGGGGTTGGACGGTTTGATGTATTCCTCATGGAATCCTCCAGATCAACATGGTATGGTTTGATACAACTTCCATGGAGCACTGGATGTATCTTGAGCCATGCAGGAAGTTGCACCATGTGGGATACATTTCCTACCCTTTCAATGATGGAGATGGGACCTTTATACTTGCGAACTAGTCCTTTATGCACCTTACAAAAGAATCGGAGTTGCGCTGGTTGGAGCTTAACTAGCACAATGTCACCTCTCTTAAAGTCCAGTGGTCTCCTCCCCTTATCGGCCCACTTCTTCATCTTCTTGGAAGCCTTCTCCAAATATGCCCATGCAATCTCAGCATTGCGATGCCACTCCTTGACCAGATGATAAGCTGACAGGCTATTCCCAATATACCCCACAACCACTATATACGGAGTGGAGGATTGCTGTTCAGTGATGATTTCAAAGGGACTCTTGCCTGATACAGAGCTCCGCTGTAAGTTATAGGAGAATTGAGCTATGCAAGCAGCTTTATCCAACCCCTTTGGTTGGCACTTACAAAGTGCCTCAAGTACTACTCTAAGAGAGCATTTATTCTTTCTGTCTGGCCATCAGTTTGAAGATGGAGACTAGTGGAGAAGTATAGCTTGAACCCCAATAGCTTGAAAAGCCCAGTCCAAAATCGCCCTAAGAACTTGGTGTCTCTTTCTGAGGGATACCCCGAAACTTCACCACATACTTCAAGAAGAGTCGAGCAGCCTCCTTCGTAGAACAATGCAGGAGTGCTGGGATGAAGATGCCATACTTCAAGAATCGATCCACCACCACCAGGATCGATCCATATTCCCCCACTTTTGGCAAACTCGAAATGAAGTCTATAGAGACGCTCTCCCATGGCCGCTCCAGCATAGGCAAAGGTTCAAGAAGGCCACCAAGTTTGCTTCGCTCCACCTTGTCTTGTTGGCAAATGAGACACGTCCGGGCACAATCTTTCACATCTTCTCCTATCTTTAGCCAGTAGTATACCCTCTCTAAAAGGGCAAGTGTTCAGTGCATTCCTAGGTGACCAACCCAAAGAGTGTCATGGCATTCCCACAACAGTTCTCTTCTAAAGTTGTTCACCCAAGGCACATACACTCGATGCCCTTTTATCAAAATGAGTCCATCTTTAGACCAAAATTGCCGTGCCTTCCCTTCATCAATGAGCAGCTTCAAGGTAATAGCTGTGGGATCCTTCAGTAGTCCATATCGGATCTTTGGTAGCAAAGTTGCTTGAACTTGGCTGACTCGCCCTTGCTCCTCCACCTTTAGAGTGACGAGCTCTACCTTGCGACTCAAAGCATCGACCACTTGGTTCATACGCCCTAGTTTATATTCCAAGGTCATATCAAATTCTGCTAGGAAATCCTGCCAACGAGCCTATTTTAGAGATAGCTTCTTCTATGTTTGGAAGTAGCTGAGGGCCACATTATCAGTTCGTACCACAAATCGTGACCCAAGAAGATATTACCTCCATACCCTTAGACAGTAAACCACTGTTGTCATCTCCTTCTCATGAACATTGTATTACCTCTCCGTGTCATTTAACTTTCGACTTTCAAATGCCACCGGATGCCCCTCCTAAATTAGGACTCCTCCAATAGCAAAGTCTGAGGCATCGGTGTGGACTTCGAAAGATAAGTTATGATCTGGAAGTCATAGCACGGGCTCCTCCATTACTGCAGCTTTCAAGTCCTCGAAAGCTTCTTGGCATCTCAAAGACCAATCCCATGATTGATCCTTCTTCAATAGTTTGGTCAGTGGCACAGCTTGATGAGAGTAACCTACGATGAACCGCCTATAGTAGTTAACAAGCTCCAAGAAAGATCACAGTTCCATCACTTTGGTAGGGCCTGCCACTCTTGCATATCTTGAACCTTCTCCTGATCCATTTGGATCATGCCACCACCAACGCGATATCCTAAGAACAAAATTCCTTCCTTGGTAAAGTAGCACTTATCCTTCTTCACATAAAGGGAGTTATCCCATAGAACTTGAAGGATGATCCGCAAGTACTTTGCATAATCCTCCAGTGTCTAACTATATACGATAATATCATCAAGGTATACCACCATGAATTTATCAAAATAGATCTAAAAAATAAATACTTTAAGGTGAAGACTTACCTGGAAACGCTTTCCTTCTTCTTTGGGATCGGGTATGCCGAACTGTCAAATTTGCCATATCTGCAGGGTTTATAGGAGCTGCATAAGTATTCAGCCTCTACTGGTATCAACACGAAGCCCTCCTGTCTGAATCATCGAAGACACTGGATTGCTAGATCCTTACATCTTCTTTTCTTCAATAGATCCTAGACCTTCTTCTTGGATCTAGTAGACACCAGGCTCCAACCCTCTCCAGACACATGTCAGCCAGCTCAGGTGGCAAGGCAACCTCCCAACACCTCACCATATGACTCAAAGGTATGTGCACACTAATCATCGCCGGCTTGCTCAGTCCATCCATCTATGCATGCTCCCGATGCGGTGATTATTAATGTTTGCTACCTAAGAAATGCCCTACTATAGGGATGTGCCATGCCAATCATTACTCCCTGCCTCATCTATCATGGCATGATTTTCCACTCCAAACATACCTGCAATGGCCAGAACATGTCAGCCATCATTTTCTATCTTTAGGTGTCAGGTATACGTTTATAACTTGGTTCCCGATAATCCTCCAAGCAAAAGAGCCAAAGTCGAATAAGGGCATAGTGAGGACACAATAAGAGGAACATGGGGAGACAATGGAGATGGAACTGAGAGCTCACTCTTCTCAAGAGCCACCTCTTTCCATCATAAAGGAATCCTCTTCTTGCTCTCCCATCAGCGTACATCTTGAGCTCCCTGGATTGAGTCTTCCATAGCTCACCATTTGAGTGAGATCTCTTGGACCGTTGACACATACACTTCTCATTTCATCCTGAAGTACTCTAGCACCCACGACTCACTCATCTGTGTGCTATCCATAAGGAAACGAGACTCATACACACTGAAGTCCCTTCCTCCACATATCCCATTCCATCCACCTTTCTCTATCTCTTCCTTGCTTCCTCTCCGGCTCCTTTTCTACTCCTTTTCCAAACTCAGAGGGGACTCCAAGCCTTCTCTATTTATCTTTCCAAGAGACTGACTTAGACATCAGAGGATCCACCACTAGGAACCAACCCTTGATGTATTAGACTTTTTGGTCTTCTCTATCTTACAAGACCGACTCCTAGAGATAGGACCCTGCAAAGTCCCCCAGCTCCTCGTCAGCATCTGCTTCCACTCAAGCCACCACTCGAGTCGAGCCCAAGTCAGCACCATCTCCAAGAGATCTGCAACAGCGTTCAGTCATAATCTCCGAGCGGGCATCAATAAAGGCCAACTTATATGTTCCAAGGCATCAATAAGTCTCACTGGTCCTTTAGAGGTATTCAATCATGATCTCCAAGTGGGCACCGGTAGAGGCCAACTCCTATCCCAAGATATCAGCGACCCTCGTCGACCCTCCGAAGGCGTTCAGTCATGATCCCCAGTGGGCACCGACATAGACCAACTCCTATATTCCAAGGCACCAGCGAGCCTCGCTGATCGCTCTGGAGGTGTTTAGTCATGATTCCTGAGCGGGCATTAGCAGAGGCCAACTCTTATGCCCCAAAATATCAGTGAGCCTCGCCGATCGCTTCGAAGGCGTTTAGTCATGATCCTCAAGCGGACACTGGTAAAGGCCAACTTCATGCCCCAAGGTATCAGTGAGCCTTGCCAACTGCTCCAAAGGTGTTCGGCTATAAGTTCCCAGGCCTTGAATACACCGCAAGTACTCCGACATGTGAGATCCTGTAGCACACCCATCTCAAGTCCCAGAGAAATGATACCTGGATATTCATTACTGCAGCTTTTATCATGTGGCCAGCCCTCTATCATATCCCCAAAATCCTCTATCACTACCAGATCTGGATGAATGAGGAAGGCATGTCTAGATTTCTTATATTCTAGCCCAGCATTGAATGAGGCATGCCACGAACCAGGTTAGCAATGAGAACATATTTAAAGAGATGAGACACTACTAGCATATAAGAAAGCTCCGTATGATGCATGAAAGGCTCTACCGTCCTTTACAGGATCCGACAGAATCTTGCTTGAAACTAGATTGTCCCACATGTCACGGCCTAGAAAAGATTTCAAGCAAATCCTTAAGGTTTGCAAGCCTTCCTGTTCACTCTCTCTGTTGTATCCATACTGACTTGAGCATCGGAGTGCCATCGCCAAGGCCACCCCCGATGGAATGTTCGAAAAAAGAAGAGATAGGTGACACTTTTCTCGATGATGATTGGAGGCCGGCAGTGGTGTTTTCAAAAGAGGACTTAACCCCTTTAAATAGGCAAAAGAGAGGAGTCTATGTCCTCCTAGATTGGGACTCTATCATGTTTGGGAAGAAGATGGAGTCTTCTTTATCATTTTTTTTTTTCCTACTACTTTAAAAATCATGCACTTGCCTTTATGGATCACTTTCTAGTAGCTAGGTTGGTCGAGTGGATCAAGCCCAGCTAAAATTTAGGCTTGTGTGGACTAGAATATTATAGATAAGCCTCTTAAGTTCTCTCAAGAGCTTTCATTCTCTCACCCTATCACTTTTCTTTCTTTTGTTGTTTTCTGAATTTGACTAACTCGAACATCAAAAGGTTTCCCTCAAAAAAATTCCCATCATAAAACTTCTTACAATTCAAGAGCCTTTTTAGGAGCTTCAAGGATCTCACCAATCTCGATTCACTTTAGCCCTGTCGATCTCAGCCCGGACTCAAAGCCTAGCACCAACAGATTTTACTCCATCACAAGTCTAACCTTTTACAATCTAACTACCGAGAATGGAACTTGCCATGATCCATAAAATTAAATTCCCATGTTAAGCATAAAGTATCAACTTGGTTGTTTCCACCTTCTTATTGGGTATCGACAAGTAGAGCCTACACATTTTCTTTGTTGATTAATTTATCTCCTACATTTCCCTTCATCAATCTCACGCCTTTGTAGTCTAAATTCCTCCAGCCATAGAAATTCCTATTGCTTTGTCAGGTGATCATTTTTATTTTATGCGGATATCAAACATTACTAGTATTATTTTCTTTTAAAAAATATATGTACAGTGCTTAAAAAACTCGAATTCTTAAAACAAACACTCGATAAGAATGCGTAAAATTAAAAAATAAAAATAAAAAAACAGATAAACGCTCCTTTTTTTTCTCAAAAAATATTTTTTAAACAACAAAGTAAGTGACATAACTATCAATTTACAACCAATCCTACCAGAACCTCTATAAGGAAATAATTTCTAAGGTACACAGCAGGGCAGCAGGGGAAACAGAGGAAGCCCGTTTTTTTTTAAATTCAAACCAAACGTCTATACGCTGCGGAGAAGAAATCCATATGCTTCAGTTCTTTTGCGTCCTCTTCTGGTACTTGTCTTTGATCCATTGGAACCCAAGAGTGGTTCCCTCCTTCACCTTCTTGAGACCCGTGGAAGCCGCGGCTTTCGTCTTCTCGACCCCGTTCTTCACGCCGCTGCTCCTCTTCTTCTCCTCCTGCACCGCCTCCAAATCGTTGTAATCCCACTGGTCTGCCCACGATGTCCCGAACGAACTGCTTCGCTCCATGAAGAGATTGGTTGAGAGAGATCGATATCTAAGAAAACAAAACCAAGGTGTTTGGATGGGGAGAGAGGTTGGTGGCTTTGGGATGGTTTGGAAAGGGCCGGGAGAGGTCAAAATATAAAGGCAAGAAGCCAAAGTATCGGTATTGGTTGGTGAATCTGGTCATAGATTTTTATGAGGAATCACCGGCCTTACACGTCGTCCAAAGGAAGTTCGAGCTTGCATTGATGCTTCCTGGCTTGTTAATTATATGTTGGGATTGGAATAAGATCTCTTTTTAATTGTACCATATCGTTGAAAGAAAAATATATATATATATATAATTATTAAGATGATAGCTCGGTTGATAGAGATTTTACTTTACAATCGATCGATTCTAAGTTCAAGTAATAATCTGATCAATTAAAGTTTTCTAAATTCGATCGATTAAAATTTGAGATAGCTGGCATGAATGAAAGGTCAGAATTTTTTATTTTTTATGGAATCTTTTATGAAACATGATCCAGTAAATTTGGAATTTTGGAGATAGCTATATTGAGATTTTTTTTTTTTTTTTATTTTATCTAATAATAATAATAATGGTGTAACCTTTTGACTTGGCTTTCGTGGATGGCCGGATTTGAACGTTTCTAGACTCTTTTGGGGAATGGATTGCACGCGGGGTTTGGTCACCGGTTCTAGAAGAAGCATCCTCGTGGTTTCCGGAGTTGGCACGCCAAGTCCCGCTCATTCCTCACCGCTCACCCGTGACCGTCGGATGGGGTCAGACGCGGCGACTGCATTCCAGATCACTCTGGAAGATTTCTCTCACCAATGGACGAATTTGACCGGTAACGAGACACAGAATTTTATTTTTTCTTTTAGCATCATCCAACCATTGATCTCTCGGAGAGGAAATAATTGACAATTAATCGCCGCCATACTGCCAATCTTGGAAGTTATGGATGAAAATAGTATAAATAATTTTAGATCAAATTTGTTTCCATGGCCTAATGTATCCCTATAGGGATAAAAATATGAGCATCATATCACCAATCTTGAAAATTAGAGATAAAAATAATGCAGATAATTTTGATCAAATTTATTTTCTTATATAAATATATGGATAAAAATATGGATATCCAATTAATATTGATATTTATATCTATATTTATTAAAAAAAAATAAATATAAATATAGGTAGGTAAAATTGTCCGATCTATATTTGAATATTCAATTCTACTTGTAATCATATATAATTTTATATAGCATTTGTTAACTTTTTTTTTAAAAAAAAATGTAACTCTATTAATATACTATGAACTTCGTTTATCATCTATTTAATGATATCTTTAATTTTATAGTCATAAAATTTAAATATTATATTTATATCCGTATTTATATTCATATTTTTGATTTATATTCGTATCTATTTAAAATAAATATAGAATAATTTTTTGGTATTTGACAAATATCTATATTCATATTTATATTTGTTAGATAAAATAAATATGGATATGGATATACTAGTATTCGATTCGGTTTCAATCATATTCTATTAAAAATGGTTGCATGTTTGGATTTAATTTATGGAGTGTGTTGCTGTATCTTCTCCTGGGCCGGGCTCGATCGGCGGTGCTAGAGCGCGCCTCTTCTGATTGACCTGCAACAAAGTCCCCCAGGCACCAGCGGTGTTTCGATGGGGGACACTCCGATGCAGGGAAGAGTGAACTCACCTCCGAGCAACATAATGGAGGAATATAATGGGTAGCGTTTGGAGAGGGAAGAGTGAACTCACCTCCGAGCAGGGTCCCCTGGATACCTTATATAGGCGTGGAATAATCCAAAAGTTATAATGGGGTAGGCCGAAAAAGACCGATTTGCCCCTATAAAAACCTGAAAAGTGGCCACGTGACACCCTGAGAGGGCAGTGTCATGGGAGTAGTGGAGCGATGCTGCTGCGGTGGCAGAATTCCGTTGTAACAGAAGGGCCTTCTAGAACACTCCAGGGTCCCAAACAAGTCAGTCGGAAGCCGACCAGAAAAGCCATCAGGCAGTCCGAAAACGAACGTTCATCATCTTCAGTGAGTCGTCGGACCTCCGCCAAGTGGTTCGGCTGGCCGAAGGAGAACAATGAGCCGGATACCAGTAGAAGTGGCCGTCGGACCTTTGCCTAAAGGGGGTCAGCTAGCCGAAGGAGAACAATGAGCCGGACACAAGCAGGAGTGGCCGTCGGACCTTTTCCCAAAGGGGGTCGGCTTTACACGTCCGTCGGCGCTCTCGGAGGGCCAGTCTTGTCGAACCAAAAAAAGAAGCCAACACGGTTCAGTGGTGAGCCGGATAGGTATAACAGTTGCCCCCTTGCACTTGAGCTTCGAGCGATTCTGTGGTCTCGAAGTACGAGGACAATATTTGGCAATAAATGCGACAGTTCCCCAAATGATGGCGAATTTGACTTGGCGTGCGGCGGCCGGTTCAATTCAGCTCCGAATCTTTGTCCGTGGACAGGTGTTGACACCGCAATGGCGGTGGCAGGAGGGGTGGTTATTGCTGGTACGACGCCATCAAGAACTGCCAGTCCGTGATGCCCGCTCGACACGACCCTGACGCAACATGGGCCACGTGGCAGGATCCAGACGGCTGGTGTGAAACTCGGAGGGGTGCAATCACGGTTGGCCGGTCGATCGCGCGGATCGTGATCGGAGACGAACCGGTGCATCCCCTCGACCGCACTGTCCAATCAATGAGTCGCGTCGATGCCGCGGATCGCGACGCTCGAGGGGTGCAGGGAGGTGGCCCCTCAACACCTATAAAAAGAGGGAAGAACGCCCGGAGAGGGTCTTTCACTGCGCCTGGGGTTGGAGAGAGAGAGGAGCTTCTGCTCCCGCCGTCCCTGCCTTAGGAAAACCGTTTGCCAGGTTAGTTCCACCCTCACCTTCCTCTTCATTCACCACCTCCGCTTCCATTAGAATGGCCCCTGTAGGTCAGATCCCAGCTAGAGGGGAAAGGGAGCCCGGTCCCTATGATATCCCCACAACCATGACCCAGGATAGGGTAGAGGGTCTAAGGGCTGTCTATAGTATACCGACCACGCTTCACCTTACCGTCCCCAACAAAGAGAGGAGAGTCAATAGTCCGATGAACCTAAGAGCCTTGCCTTTATACGAGGATCACCTCAAAGATGATCTCCGCTTTCCTCTTCCCAACTTCTTCGTCCAAATCTTTAACCATTATAGGATCACCCCATCTTAGCTGACCCCGAATTGTATTCGGGTGATCTGCGGCTTCTTCGTCGTTTGTGGGGAAGCTGAAGTCGAGCCTAGGTTGTCCTTGTTCAGCAGTTTCTTTCTCTTAAAACAGGACTTCCGAAGCCGGGAATGGTGAGTGTTTAGTCTACGACCGAATCAGAAAATATTAGGAGGACTCCCGTTGGCCATCCACGGGTTGAAGTCCAGATTTTTCTATGTAGAAAGCTTGGAGCCATGGGGGTTCGAGCCGGCATGGGGGGATCCCCTGCCGAGGGCAGCTGATGGGAAGAGGATATTGAAGGCCGATGAGGCTGATTTTCACAAGCTAGTCGACGAAGACCCAAAGTTCGTCGGCTTCCTGTTACTCGAAGACAGCCTATACCGTGCTGGGATCAGCCAGCACCGATATCTGGGTAGGGTAGATACCTACGCCGGAGTCTTTTTCATTCGGATTCATTCTTACTAGATTGTTTGCTGGCAGGAGGAAAGATGAGGATGGACCGGTCAATCGTCACGGTGCTGGCGGCACAAAGAAGGGCTGGTCGGACTTCAGAGCCGGTGGCCCAGAAGTCGAAGAGAAAACCGGTAAAGGAACCGATGCCGGAGAGGGCAAAGAAACAACAGGCAAGAGAGAAGCCTACCGTCGTTGTTTCTGTTGAATCCAAAACCGGTGGCGTACTATTGCCAGGTCGTCTGCCCGTTGAACTGGTCGAACACCCGTCGCCATCCGTGCACTCGGCCACCTGGAAAGGAGGGGAGCGGCCACCGTCATACCATGAGGAGACGGCCACGGCCCCACCACTCGCCGAACCGACGGAGGAGGTCCTCCCCACTGCCAAGGAGCCGAAGGCCGTCGGAAAGGAGGCCCTCGACATCAGCGACGACGCGCGCCAACTGGAGCACGCGATCGAAGGTGTGAAGCAAGTCAGGACCCTACTAGAGAGGGCCGTCGCCGAAACCGATTGGAATAAGAGCCGGCGAACGGTCAATGAAGCTACGAGGAGCATCTTCCACCATGTGATGGGGGTAAGTCATCCAATTTTGAGCTCCTTACCCTCATCCATTCGGTACTAACTTTGTTTTGTGATGGGCAGGTCCTCCAAGACGCGTTGCTGTTGGATGACGGCTTGGGTGAACTGCTGGATTTAAAGGATCACTCAAGCCGGGAGATCGAAAGGGTGGAGGTGGCGAGGGACGCCATCGAAGTGGCACTGACGGCCGCTAGGTCGGAATTGTCCATCCTACGAGTGGCCAAAGAAGAGCGCTCTGCAATACGGGCAGAGGCAGAGGCTCAGAAGAGTCAGATCGAGGCCCTGCAGACTCAGCAAGATGACTTGAGCAACCAGCTGAGGGGCAAGAAGTGCAGGGCGAAGCTCCTGGCCAGCAAATTGGCCAAAGAGAGGTCTCGCTTGTTGGAGTCGGAGAAGCGGTCAAGGAAGCACCATGCCGAAGCCGAGAAGCACAAGGCTGAAGCTGAGAAGTACAAGGCTGAAGCTGAGAAGTACAGGGGGCTACTGAAGTCATCCCAAGAGTTAATGAAGTCGGCTTCCGTAACGGCTGTGAAGGAGTACAAGGCCTCGGAGGAATTCAGAGCGGAGATGAACGAGGCCGGTTCTTATTCCTTCGACTTTGACTATGAAGAATGTCTGGAGAAGGTCCAAAGGGCCTTCCCAGAACTTGACCTCTCCTTTCTGCAACTACCTTAGCCGGTAGAGTAGGCTGAAGAAGAAGGCTCATCCGAGCAAGGGGATGAGATACCTGCCGAAGCCGAGGCAAAGGGGGTCGAGCCGAAGACCGTGGCCAAAGTCGAAGCAGTTGTTGACGTCTAGACTGGCGTCGCCGTCGTGCAAGAGGCAACTGAAGCAGAAGTTGAAGTCCCGGGGGCTTCGGAAGCTGTAACTTCGGCAGGTCAGACCTGAGTTGTCTATAAAGGTCTGATCTCCTTTTGTAAACACTTAGTAATGACATCTATTATATTTTGTCTATGATTGCATGTATTCGTTCGGTTAGATCGAATCCCTTTCTCTCTGAAAATGCTTCAAGTATTTCCTTTCGGCAAGTTAGGAACTTAGGTAGCCGAGTGACGCCCCATAGTAGCTAGGCACAAAATCGATAGCTTAAGGATGCCCGCGTGAGTCCGTAATCTATCAAGTCTAGATCGGATTTCTCGAAGTCGAAGTAAATGATCCAAACAAATCGGAACAAAGGGAAACTAATTCCGTGCGCAATTTGTTGGCCTATTTGGCTCAAAGAATAATCGAGGCATGCCGGAGCCAGCAGCTTAGACCGGATTGATACCCATAGGATTTTTCCGTTCAAGTATGGGTCCGTCGAAACATCCGAGCAATGGAGGTGTCATAGTACAGAGTCGGACTTTTTCGAAAATGAGCTGCCTTAAAGCTCTTGCGGCCGTAGTCGGACTTTCGAAGTTGGGCTGCCCTAGAGCCTTTGCCGATCGGAGTTGAACTTTTGGAGTTGAGCTGCCCTAGAGCCTTTGCCGACCGGAGTCGAACTTTTCGAAGGTGGGCTGTCCTAGAGCCTTTGCCGACCGGAGTTGGACTTTTGGAGGTGGGCTGCCCTAGAGCCTTTGCCGATCGGAGTCGGACTTTTCGAAGTTGGGCTGCCCTAGAGCGTTTGCCGACCGGAGTCGGGCTTTTCGGAGGTGCTTCGTAAAGAAGAGTTGTAGACTTTATTGATAATACTTACGAATGTTGTCTATATTTCATGGGCGTGCGATTTGCCGCCCGTCTAAATTTTCGAGTCGGTAGGTCCTGGGTCTGATTATTTCAACAACCCTGTAAGGCCCCTCCCAATTTGGTGAAAGTTTTTCTTGCTCTATCGGTCTCAAAACCTCCGCCCTTCGCAAGACCAGATCTCCAACTTGGAAGGCTCACGCCTTGAGCCGTGAGTTGTAATATTTGGCCATCTTCTGACGGTAGGTTGCCATTTTCAAGCTTGTTCGGAGTTTGGTTTCCTCAAGTAAGTCTAGGTCAGCCCTCCGTTGCTCGGAGTTGGTCGGTTCAGCACAGTGGTCAATCCTTAGGGATTGCAAAGAGACCTCAACAGGGATGACGGCTTCACTCCCGTATGTTAAGTTGAAGGGAGTCTCCCCGGTTGCCGCTCTGGCGGTCGTCCGGTAGGCCCAAAGAACGAATGGAGCTCTTCGGCTCATAGTCATTTTGCGCAGTTCAACCGGGTCTTCAGCCCATGTAGGATAGTCCGATTGGTAACTTCGGCTTCTTCATTAGACTGAGGATGACCGACTGAAGTGAGCTGATGAGAGATGTGATATTGCTGGTAAAACTCCCAGAATTTTGGGTTGTCGAACTGTCTCCATTGTCGATGATAATTGCCTGAGGGATGCCAAATCGGTAAATAATGCAGTTCCGGATGAAGGTTTCCACCTTGGCTTCCGTGATTTGTGCCAGCGGTTCGGTCTCCACCTACTTGGTGAAGTAGTCAATCGCCATAATAAGAAACTTCCGCTAACCAGATGCCGGAGAAAAATGTCCCAAGATATCCATCCCCCACTGTGTGAACGGCCATGATGCAGTGATTGAAGCCAGTTGGCTGGCTGGCCTCCTTTGAATATTGGAGTATCTTTGACACGCGTCGCACCTTTGGATGAAGTCCGACGTGTCTTTCTGAATGGTAGGCCAATAATACCCCTGTTGGATGATTTTGTAGGCCAGGGATCATCCTCCAAGGTGGTCCCCGTAGATGTCTTCATGAACTTCCCTGATTGCGTAGTCGGCATCGTTCGGTCTTAAGCACTTTAAAAGGGGCTGGGAGAATGATCGCTTATATAGTATGCCATCGAGGATGACATACTTGGAAGCCGTCCAGCGAATGTGCTTGGCTTCGACCGGATCTTCGGGGAGAGTTCCATCGGTGAGAAAGGTGATGATCGGATCCATCCAGGATGCTTCCTGTTCAACTTGGTGGATCTCAGTTGGCTCTCTGTGAATATTTGGACGTTGCAAGTGCTCCACAAAGGTTCGGTCGGATGTATTGATGACCGCCGTAGCCAACCGTGACAGAGCATCATCTCGAGAGTTCTACGAATAAGGTATATGAAGGATTTCGAAAAACTTGAGCCAAGAGATAAAGTCTCATATCTTGTTTAAATATTTGGCCAGGGTTAAATCCCTTGTCTCGAATTCACCCTTCACCTGATTGACCATCAGCTGGGAGTCGGAGAAGGCTCTTATTCGGCTGATGCCTAGTTCGTTAGCGATTCGCAGTCCCACGAGCAGGGCTTCGTACTCCACCTGATTGTTCGATAACTGAAAAGAAAAGTGAAGAGCATACTCCAAGCTTTCTCCGTCGGGGTTGGCTAAGATCAGCCCGGCCCCGCAACCCGCAAGGTTGGACGCTCCGTCCACATGGAGGGTCCAGGCTGGTTCAGCTTCATAGATAGCATCAGCTTCTGGTACTTCGGTCATCAAAGAGGATGACCCATGTTTCCAAATGCATTCGGCGATGAAGTCGGCTATTACCTGAGCCTTGAGCATCGACCGGGATTGAAAAGTGATGTCAAACTCGTCAAGTTTGACGACCCATTTGGCTAGCCGACCGGAGGTTTCCAGACTCTGGAGGATTGCTTTGAGGGGTTGGTCGGTGAGCACCACAATCGGATGAGCCTAGAAGTAGGGTCGAAGCCTTTTGACCGCTATGACCAAGGAATATACCAGCTTCTGCATCTTTGGATATCTTGTTTCGGCGTCATGGAGGACCTTATTAATGTAGTAGACCAGTTTCTGGTGGCCATCTTCTCCAACTCGGATGAGTACAGAGCTGACCGCCTCGTCCGACGCTGACAGGTATAAGTATAAAGGCTCCCCTTTCGACAACTTGGCCAGGAGAGGAGGGTTCCTCAGGTACTCCTTCAAGGCTTCAAAGGCTGACCAACATTCTTTGATCTAAGTAAAACGATCCGACCGGTGCAGAGTCTTAAAGAAAGGGAGGGACTTCTCAGCCGAACGAGATATGAAGCGGCTGAGTGAGGCAATTCGGCCGGTAAGCTCTTGCACCTGCTTCTTACTGGTCAGATGTCCCATCTCGAGGATGGCTCGGATCTTGTCGGGATTGACCTCAATCCCCCTTTGGGTAACCAAGAAGTCGAGGAACTTGCCTGAAGTTACTCCGAACACACACTTGGCAGGGTTAAGCATCATCCGATGGCGTCTCAGGGTGCCAAAGGTCTCCTACAAATCTTTGATGTGATTAGCTTTGTGGAGGCTCTTAACTATTATGTCGTCTACATATGCCTCCATGTTCCTCCCAAGCGGCCCTTCGAAGACCCGATTAATCAACCTTTGGAAGGTGGCACCGGCGTTCTTCAATCCGAAGGGTATCATCTTGTAATAGTACAAGCCTTTGTCGGTTATGACGGTGGTCTTCTCTTCATCTTTCGGGTGCATCCTGACTTGGTTATAGCCGGAGAAGGCATCCATAAAATTCAGAAGCTGGTGGCCGGCCATGGCATCTACCAGTTGGTCAATCTTTGGCACAGAAAAGCTGTCCTTCGGACAAGCCTTGTTGAGGTTGGTATAGTCTACGCAGATTCTCCACTTTCCATTGGCTTTTTTCACCATAACTACATTTGTCAGCCACTCGGGGTAGTGGACTTCCCTGATAAAGCCGACTTCCGAGAGCTTTTTCACCTCTTCATTGATAGCCTTCTGCCTTTCGGCAGTGAAGCTCCTCTTTTTCTGCCGGACGGGCCTGTAGGTCGGATCCACCTTAAGCTGATGGGTGATGACGTCCAACGGTATACCCAGCATGTCTGATGCCGACCAGGCAAAGACGTCGGTGTTGGCTCTCAAGAAGCCAATCAGTTCTGACTTGGCATACTCACTGAGGGTGCTCCCGATTGGAGGACCCGGGTTGGGTCATCCTCCCGAAGTGGAATAAACAAAATCCTTTCGTCTGGCTGGCCATGACCGTCAGCTTCGGACCTCGGATCAAGCTGTTCCAGAGTAGGACAGCCTTCCGACTGTTGGTTAAGAATAGTTAAACGTTGTCTGGCCATCCGACGGTCTCCCCTTATCACTCCGATAGAGTTTTCCTCGAAGCCTGTCAGCGATATGGGGGATTCATGCATCATCGGCCGGGTCAAGTTCATTTTCAAGAAAGCATCATACAACAAGACCTCCGTTGAGCTTCCATTATCTATAAGTATTCTCTTTACATCATAGTTGGCGATAACTGCCGACACGACTACAGGGTCATTTTCAAAAATATGGGACCTCAGAAGGTCTTCGTCGGAGAAGGTGATGGCGTTGGAGCCCATTGATCTGTTGACGATGTCCGGACCATCCTCGTAGCCCCAATTGGTCCACCGATGCAACATGTTAACGCCCCCATCAATCGGCCTCTGGTGGGGAAGCTCCACCTCCTCTGGAGGGTTTCTGGCGGCAGAGGCTTCATCCCGATCCCGACGGGGTCGGACGTACTTTTACAAGTATCCCCTTCGGATGAGATCTTTGATGGCATCCTTCAGCTACAGGCACTCCTCAGCATTGTGCCCATGGTCCCGGTGGAACTTGCAGTATCTGTTCTTGTCCCTGGATGCAGGCGGGACCCTTATCGGGCGAGGCCTTTGGAGGAAGGCCTCGTTTTCGATCTCCAGGAGGATCTTCTCCCTCGGAAGGGAGAGGGGCATGTAGCTTTTGAACCTCCTGGGGTAGTCCTTTGGCTTTGGACTCTAGCGCCGGGCGGACTTGTTGTTGTTGGGGGGTCGGACCTCAAGAGCCTTGTTGCTCCACTTCTTGGGGTTCGACCTCCCTTCCTCCTGTCGTCGGATCGTCGCCTGCTCCTCAGCGATGGCATACTTCTATGCCCGGGTCAGCAGCTCAGGGTAGCTCGTCGAAAACTGCTTGTTCAGGAAGAAAGTAAGCCTGGACGATTGGAGCCCTCTTTTGAAGATCGACATAGCCATCGCCTCATTCAGGTCCAGGACCTCCATGGCCGCTGAGTTGAAACAGGCCATGTAGTCCTGGAGCGCCTTTCCCTCTCTTTGCGACACGAGGAAGATGCGGTCGGTATTTCTTGGAGTCCGACTGCAGGTTCTGAATTGGGAAAGAAAAAGATTTTGGAGTTGAGGGAAGGAGTGGATCGTACCTTGCCAGATGACGGAGAACCACATCCAGGCGGCCTTCTTCAGGGTTGCTGGGAAGGCAATGCAGTGGAGGGCGTCGGAAGCGCCTTGTACCATCATGTGGAACTT
This sequence comes from Areca catechu, assembly GCA_021397845.1. Taxonomy (NCBI): domain Eukaryota; kingdom Viridiplantae; phylum Streptophyta; class Magnoliopsida; order Arecales; family Arecaceae; genus Areca; species Areca catechu. The sequence continues at coordinate 85,898,119 of CM038048.1, read as the reverse complement.
GTAGGTGCCTAGATGGTCCAGTGGGTCGGTGGTGCCGTTGTAGGACTCCACCTGAGGAACTTTGAAGAGGCGGGGGATCGGCTCCGCCATAATCTCACTAGAGAAAGGCAGGCGGGAGTCGTATACCCGCCCCCCTTCGGCTTTCTGCCGAGGGATAATTTCGTCTTTACGCTCCTCAATGCGCAGAATTTTATCGATGTAGCCTCTCGGGGGTTCGGCTAGAGGCCGACCACCGGCCGGGATGGATTCGGCGTAGGAAGGCGAGGCCGATCTCGCCCTCTTGCTGTCGGCTCGTGCCCCCTGGGACCTCCGGGGCTCTGCCATGGGATGAGAACAATGTTGGGCTTCTGGCTGTCGGCTCCCGCTGGCAGCTGGTTGATGATCGGTGCAGGATACGGCGGGTGGCTGTTGTTGGTTGTCGGCCGTCTCCTGGAAATGTTGAATCGCTGCTATGAGCATTTCAATTTGGCTCACCAACATCTAGAACTGCTGCAGTCCTAGAGTGATGATGGGCTTCGCAGCAGTGGCGGGGACAGTGGCAGCGGCGGCGGAGCTTTCCCTCGGAGATTTTTCGGACCTGGATGGGAAAAGCCTCTGGTAGAGGGGTTCGACGCTCTTCCCTTAGCCATCGCCCTGCAGATAAGCAGACTCCTCCTTTTAGTGAAGGGGGGCCCTTCCTTTAGCACCAATATGTTGCTGTATCTTCTCCTAGGCTGGGCTCGATCGGCGATGCTGGAGCATGCCTCTTCCGGTCGACCTGCAACAAAGTCCCCCAAGCGCCGACGATGTTCCAACGGGGGACACTCCGATGCCTAAGTCAGTAGGAGAGTGAGAGCAACATAATGGAGGAATATAATGGGCATCATTTGGAGAGGGAAGAGTGAACTCACCTCCGAGCAAGATCCCCCGGATACCTTATATAGGCGCAGAATAGTCCAAAAGTTGTTATGGGGTAGGCCAAAAAAGATCGATTTGCCCCTATGAAAACATGAAAAGTGGCCATGTGGCGCCCTGAGAGGGCAACATCATGGGAGTAGTGGAGTGGCGCTGCTGTAGTGGCAGAATTCCGTTGTAACAGAAGGGCCTTCTAGAACACTCCAGGGTCCCGAAACGAGTCAATCGGATGTCGACCGAAAAAGCCATCAGGTAGTCCGAAAATGAATGTTCATCATCTTCAATGAGCCGTCGGACCTCCGCCATGTGGTTCGGCTGGCCGAAGGAGAATAATGAGCCGGACACCAGCAGAAGTGGCTGTCGGACCTTTGCCCAAAGGGGTTGGCTGGCCGAAGGAGAACAATGAGTCGAACACAAGCAGGAGTGGCCGTCAGACCTTTGCCCAAAGGGGGTCAGCTTTACACATCCGTCGGCGCTCTCGGAGGGCCGGTCTTGTTGGACCGCAAAAAGAAGCCGACACGGTTCAGTGGTGAGCCGGATAGGTATAACAGAGTGTAAAGATATACTTGATGTGTGTTACAGTAGTAACCAACCCATTCAGCCCTGGCGCAATGGTGGGTCCACTTGAAGAAATCAATCCCTGTGGAGGTCAGGTCGGCAGCTCGGCCAGCCTACTCCAACCAGGTCAGGTCGGCACCTCGGTCAGCCCAGCCCGACCGTGCCTGGAGCCTAGTTTGGCCAGGCTGGCACCCCGACTCAGGTCGGCAGTTTGGCCAGCCCACTTCGGTCAGACCCAGGTCGGCTCCATTCACCTTAGCTCGGCACCATCTCGGTGCCTAGGTCCACGTGTACCGGAGGTACGCGCATCCAGGTCACTCCGCCAGTCACGCCCGTGCGCGTCCGTGCCAGGGGAAATCGTCACCTAGCTCTACACCGCCCAAGCCCGTGCCAGCCTAGCTCCGCGCCTCTCCTCGATCCGCGTGCAGGGGATGCGCAACCTTGATCGAGTCTGGCACTGCACCGCCCAAGCTCTAGCTCCGTGCGGTCCAGCCCGGATCCCCATGCGGCAGGCACGCACGACGTCGCCCTCTCCAGCGCCTGGCGTCCACTGGCGGGAGGCTGTCGCCCAGACCGGCGTCCAGCTAGCCTCGACTTCACCCGACCTTGCTCGCCTGGCACGCCCTCGCGATAGGCGGCGCTCCGCGCAGCTCTGGCTCCTTCCGGTGGGACTCTGGCGAGCGAACCCCCCTCTGGCTCCGGCGCAGCTCGGCGCGTCGCAGGACCCCAGTTTGGTCCGCATCTGCACCGCCCGTGAAGCACCCGCATGGGGTTCTTCCGCCCACGGCATCCCGGTCTCCGGCGCCCCGCTCCGGTTCTGCGTGTCCCGCTCCGACTCCGACTCCCCGTCCGGCGCCCAGCTCGCCCACGGGAGGCATCCGCCTCACCTCGGTTCGGTTCCGCCTAGTGTGGGGAGCGGTCCGGCACGCCTGCAGCAAGGCAGCCCTCCGCGTGGCTCCAGTTCGGCGACGCCATGCTCCGGGTCCAGCTTGGCCTGACCTCGCCTAGGGCAGTGCGCCCCGCTCCATCCGCGTCCAGCTCCGGCCGGTCGTGGCATGCCCGAGCCCAGCCACGCTTTATCCCAGGTCGGCTCCGTTTGCGGGGGAGCAGGCCGGCTCCTTCGGCTTCGCACGATCCATCTTAGCTGCCCAGCCCGGCATGGATGTGCCCAGTTCTGTCGTGCCTGCTCGGTTGCCCACACCTAGCCCGGCTTGGACATGCCCAGGTCAGCCCGCACCAGTGTCGCACCGGCAGCACGAATCCGTGTCGCTCTGCTCGTTCGCTGGTTCGGTCCCACGGCTCCGCGGCGTGCCCAGCTTCGATCACCTGCCGGGTCGTCCGTAGCGGGCTTGACCCCGTCCGCCCATGGCGCAACCCCGCAGCATGCCTCCACCCCCTCCGGCTTAGCCCGGCGGGACCCCGGCTCGACGATGTTGCGCCCCGACTCCTCCGACTCCGGCCCGCATGGCTTCGGTTCCATGTTCGCCACCGGTGCTCAGTTCAGCCACTGCGCACTCATCCATGCATGGGTTCACGCATGGAGCCCCTACACCATGCACACGACGGTCCACGTGCATGGGAAGGTTCTGCGGGCCTTCTCTCGGTCCGCGTGCTTTCATGACAGCCTGGAGCAGCATCCCAGCCGGCTTGGCACTTCGGCACCTCAGCCTAGCTCGGTCATCGGGTACACCGCACAGTTCGGTCTCATTCATATGGGCTCGGCACGTTTTCCGAGGGGCCCATCCATATGGGCCCGGCGCTCTTTCCAAGGATCCTCCTCCACGTGGGCCCTATGGCACGCCGCCCGACATGCTGTCTGCAAGGAAGGTTTGCATTTAAGTTTCTTAAGCTATTGTTTACGCTAACTAGTGAATGGTGCCATGCCCAAGGTACTATACCCCTGCACCAACTTCCTGAACCACCCATAAGAAGAAGGTTCACCAACCCATCATGGCTTCACAAGCTATCCTAGCGTGACAAGTCTATATCAAGACCAGCACACCTCCCTTGAATGACAGGAGCCATTCGTCTACACAAAAACCGGCATAGAGGTAAGGGGAGGTAAGTAAGAAACAACACACTCTCTTCACTATCACCCTCTGATAGCAGAGAGTCTCCCAAGCTCTCCGCCTCAGAGGTCTCTTATTTCCTTCAATCGTCCCACTGACTTGATCGTCGGAGTGCCTCTGCCGGAATCCTCGGTGCAGGTCTTTCCTGTTTTGTAGGTCCGCCCAACAGAGGGACGATATGGTTACGATTTCTCCCACCGGAGAGGCCCACGGGAGGACCATGACACAGCATCAAGCCTCTTCATCCCTACAACTACGAATATGTTTTCCTTGATCGTCTCCATCCGATGAGTCCGGTGACGTTGGCAGGGAGTCCACTCATCCGGGCCACGTAAGAAGCTACAGGCCAGGCGATCTAGGCGGCAATAATGTGCTATTGTGATTTTATCATAGATGATTTATTTAGCCTAGTGTATGCAAGAAAAAATCTGGCAAGAAAATTAGCATGACACAATGAGGTTGTGTGAGGACGAGTATGGTAATTTATGATCTAACTCTATGTTTGCTTGAATAGAATAAAGATGAACAAGCTCAGGTTTGGTATAAGCAGGCCTGGATCATTAGTAAGTTGACCCTACTTAACCTATTTGCCAGATGGATCGAGTTTAAGTTTAGATTTCCCACTCACCTAATCCATCTCAAACCATTCAATAATTAGGTCAAGTCAATACAACCATGGCCTAACTTATTTAAAATATTTTTAATTTATTTAATATGTTCATAACTCGTTTAACTCATTTAGAATCAGTTGATTTATATAATTTGATCCGACCTGTTTATCTCTTGAGCTAGGAGGGCCGAGCCAAGCTACCTATTTAACAAAGAGATTAGATTTGATTTTGGATTTTTAACTTATTTAATAAATAAGTTGTATTTGGATTGATGGAAAATTAAGTATCTAGTCCAGCTAAAGCTAAACTATACAGTACCTGAAGAAAGTCTTTGTACACCACGGTGGAAAAAAATACATCGCTAATCTGCTTGAGTCACGTAAATTTCACTTTTCAACACACATTGGATGCCGCAGTTTTATCTTTTTCTAAAATTTTTGAATAACGAAAATACCATTTTCTTATAAAAAATTATGATATCCATTAGCTTGGGTCATGATATCCAGTGGTCGACTTTTGACATTCTTATGTTCACAGAATATCATAGGACAAAGGGATACTTTTATCTTTGAAAAAAATCCAAAAATTTTCAATGATGAAAATATCCCTCATCTTATGATATCCCGTGAATAGGATTATGACATCCTGTTCACATAAGGATGTTATATAAGGAGAGCATTTTTATCATTCATATAAATATATATATTTAATACATATAGTTTATTTTTTATTAAAAAATTTGAATGACGAGAATACGCTTCGCTTATGATACCTGTTTATGAATGAAATCTCATAATCCTGTTTACAATATATCATAAGGCCAAAAGTATTTTCATTATTAATTTTTTTTTTAAAAAAAATATCCTCAGCTTTATGACGAAAATGTCATAAGGCCGAGAATATTTTCGTTCTTTTTCAATGACAAAAATATTGTCAGCCTTACGACATCCTATGAACAAAGTTATGATACCTTGTTTATAAACAAATATCATAAGGGAAGGACATTTTTATCTTTTAATAATATGAATCGCATGTTAGTACTCCTTTTGATCTTATTCACTCTGATATTTGGGATTCTACTACTCACCCTACTATGATGGATCATGCTATTTTGTTATCTTTGTTGATAACTATTATCGCTTTACTTGGCTATATCTATTTAAAAATTGATCTAAACATAATTAAATTTATGATTTTGTCATCATGGTTTGCACACAATTTTCTTGCCGAATCAAACATCTTTGTTTCGACAATGCTATGGAATACAGGGACTTCTCATTTCTTCGTCTCTTACGTCAACATAATACCCTTTTCCAGTATTCTTGTCCATGCACACCTGCATAGAATAGAGGGTTGAATGCAAGCATCGTCATATTCTTGACATTACTCTCACTCTACTCCTCTCTATGTCTTGTCCTGAACAATTATAGGATGAGGCTGCCCTCACCGTAATCTATATTATCAATCACCTTTTTTCTCCTATAACCGCTCATCAATCTCCATATGAGCATCTCCATGGTCAAGCCCTTAATTATTCTACATTATAGATCTTTGATTGTAGCTGCTTTGTCCTTCTTCATGGACATAAATGTAATAAGCTTCAGAGTTGCTCTTGTCTCCGTTGCTTCTTGAGTTACAGTCTTGAACATAATGCTATCACTGTTGGGATCCTGCATCACAACATCTTCGTATCTCTCGTCATGTTATTTTTTGGGAATTGCGATGTTTGCTTTAATATCCCACTTCCACCCCTCTACCATTTGCTCTCCTCCTTCACATCTCGTCTTCTTGGTCTTTTTTTTCCCGAGCCTCCCAGGTCTTCATCATCTTCTTCTCTGATCCTCACACATCCTCTCTACACTGACTTGGTCACTGAACTTTCTCCTTATCATGCTTTTACCCCTATGCCTCATGCGAACTAGACTACCTAGACGATCCTGCCATGACAACCTCATCCCTTGAGCCAAACTCACCACCATCCTCTCTATGACTTGAGCTTCTTCCAGTACGTCAATCCACTTGTACTACTAAGGATAAGCTATTCTCTTATCTCTAGAAAAAATTTCATTGTTATTTCACTATTTTCAACTTTTATGAATCTCACACTTAACGTGAGGCTTATTCTGATTCATATTAGTAGCAAGCTATGCAGGACAAAGTGTATACCCTAACTCATACTCATACTTAAAATCTAGTTGATCTACCTGCAAGAATGTCTCCTATTAGATACAAATGGATTTATAAGATCAAAATGTACTTGATAGGTTTCTTGAGCACTATAAGACCCACCTTGTGGCCAAGGACTTCAATCAGGAGTATGGTATTAACTTTGATAAAACATTTGCACATATTGCATGTCTTACTTCAATTCGCTCTCTCATTGCTATTGCTATCCTTTATTGCTCGCCCTTTTTTTAAATAGATGTTAATAATGCTTTTCTCGATAATAACCTAAAGGAAGAAGTTTACATGCAACCACCTCCTCGTCTTAATGTTCCCTCCGGCAAAGTTGTTGCCTCCAACAAGTCCTCTATGGGCTCAAATAGATTTTTTATGGACATCGTTTGCTAAGTTCAGTAGCACTATTAACAATATTGATTTCTTCTCTAGCCCTCGTGAGTCTACTCTCTTCATACGGTGCTCTTCATATGACACTGTCTTATCTCTCCTCTACATTGACGACATAATTATTATTTTTAATAAAATAAAATATATAAAATATATAAAAATATAATAATATTTATAATGTTTTTTATAAATGAGCGTCATAGAAAAAATTAATAATAAAATATTATAAATGAGCGTCATGGTAAAAATTTCAAAATTTCATACCAGGTTGTCCGGCCATAAACTCATAACGAAAATTAATAATGATGATAATAATAAAACTCATACCAAATTTCTCGAGTAGCACGAGGTTGGCTATTCATCGCAAAACTAGCCGGGCTACGCCGCTACGCTCCTTTCCGGCGCCTGATGCCCACCCTGCTTGCTGGCCCGCGCTTGGCCTCAAGAGGTCTTAAACCCTATAAACCCTTCCAATGTAACGCTGCCCACAGCCATGGCGATCGCTAAACACCCTGCGCTTTCCCCCCGCACCCGCTCTCTCCCGCAGGCGAAGACCCAGTATTTCCCCTCCCTCCTCCAGCCGAAGCTTCATCCCTCTCCAAACCCCTCGCTAAAACCCTTCGACGCCCCGCTCGGCCTCTCCATCGTCGCCTCTCCGGCTCCAGTGCTCCATCTCCGGCACCGGCGCGGTTTTCGAGTCCCTCCTCGCGCTTCCTCCGACCCATCTACTTCCGATGAGAGCTTTGAAAACCCACAGAAAGATGCCACCGGTGAGTGTTGCATACATTTTCTTTGGACCGTCTTTTCTTGCTTCTCATTGTCTGTCTTCTGATGTTCTTCTTTAAGGAATTCTGCAGATGGATTGCTTCGGCGTGCAACGATGGTCGGCGCCGCAACAGTGGCAAGCAAGATTCTGGTAAATTTCTTGAACGATAAAAGGTTATTTCATGTTTTACCCTGATTACTTGCTTTTTAATGTGGTTTTCTTCTTTCATATACGTGTGTGATGCACAGGGGTTACTAAGAGAGGTTGTCTTGGCTGCTGTTATTGGAGTGGGTCCTGTAGCGACTGCATTTAAGTATAGTATATTCTTCTCTACTGCATTTAAGCATGTGTACTCACATATAGGACATTCTGTTGCTCTCGAATGTAAGTTAATGGGAAATGAGGTGGGAAAAGAAGAATTTGAGATGGGAGATGCTTTATTAATTGTGATTCTAACAGTAGGAATAGTGTATAACATGACAAACAATATTTTCAGTAGGATTAGGATTTTCTAACACATTTTTTTTTTTGTCATGGTCCTTGAAAGTTATGCCATGTTTTCCTACAAGACTAGAAGTCATGGCTTATTTACTCATATATATATATATATATATATATATATGGTTAGTTTTATGTAATTTGACTCTATAATCTGCAGAAAGCCTGGCAGAAAAGATTGATTTCTGCATGGATACCAAATCGTTGCTTCCAAAGATGATCCTTTTGATGATTTGTGGCTATTCCTTGGGTCCACATATGGAGATTAGAATAATTAGATAGAAAGGATAGAGATCAGTATGATGAGTCATGCAGCAAAATTGTTTATTTATAATAAGAACACCGATTGGACCCTCTCCTCCTCCTCCCTGTCCTTATAAAATATATCGAGTAAAATGTTGTGGAGAAATTCTTCCTTTGTGAAAGGATTTAAGAAAGAGTCCTTTTGAGAATAGAGTTCTTTCTAATTGAGAACTACTTTTTAAGTAAAATTCTTGTTAAGAATTAGAGTTACAGTAAAATAAGAATATGAAGAGTTGAAGATCAAATTAAACACTACTTTTAATAAGAAATTTAACTTACTGAGAATTTGATTGGATTAGCTGGTTAATTTATTATGCAGATCTAGAAGAAACTCACAAGCATGTGATCACTGTCGTAAGACAAATTCCAGACTCTCGTGCTGGTATTTATTGGAAATTCTATTCTAATATACGACTGGGATACCTTCTCTTAAAGCATGATCATGGAGAGGGTTAACAGATCTTTCAAAAAAGAGTAATCAAACATAAAGAGAAAGAAATAAGAGAGAGACCGCCTTGAGAAGAGAAAGCTGTTTTCTCCATTTTTTTTGGTCCAAACTCGGTCTTATGTGGACCATGGGATGATGATGCTTTGATCGGTTGATCATGATGGAAACCGACCAGTCAAGGAGATATGTCCACCTGAGAGATATGTCTATCGGTTAATTGATTGTTTGACCATGATGTTTTAAAAATATGGAATAAAAAGAGAAAATAAATAGGAAAAGAAAAATTTGAGTTTTACCGTACAAAAACTCTAACATAACATTCCTTTTAAGTGCAAAGCCTTGGAACTTTGTCCTAAGAAAGAAACAAGATAAAAAGAAAATAAGATCCTACAAGTTTCTAAAAATATGTCTCTACAATCCTAACATAGATGATTTGAGGACCTTCCTATAGTAAAAGTAGGCTTGTCGGTAATAATCCTACTTAAAATAAGTGGGTTTGAAAAAGAAATGATCATGATTTGGAACTTGTTATTTCCACGACTCCCCTTGATGAGATTTTTATATTTATGTCTATTCCATTGTTTTATCATGGCCTAGCTAGGGAGGATAGGCAAGCACTTAAAAACTGACAATGTAAATAAATGTAAAATTAACTACGAAAGATCACAAGTAAATGGAAAATGCCTTTTCTCCTAAGGGCTCACCCTCACCTGATATAATCGATCAAAGATTAAATCTCAAGAAAAAGGTTCTAACGAATAAATGGGGTCAAGATAAAACCCTTCATTGCATATATGGAGTAAAAGAGAGTATGCATCGAATCATGGTTGCAAATTTCATCTTATACCAATTTGAAAATTTTAATAATCCACCAAAGAATAGACCAATGGATACTTTTTTTTCCTAAAAATATCTATCTTCAGTGAAAAAAAAACCAAGTATTGTACCATCAGACCTCCAAAGGCATCATCAATCTTAGTATTTTATTCCAATCCCAACTTCTTGATATTCCATCTACTTGGAATCTTAGCATTCCAAGTAGATAAAGTTGATGCATGAACTAAGCTAAGAATCCTTGCCTTTTCAAATTGGTTGATGCATTAGCACTAATTAACTGATCTAAGGGATAGAAAATAGTGCAATAGAGAGACTTAGCTAGGAATAACAAATAAGAATCTAAGAGCTTGTTTTGGCATCGTTTTATTTCTTTTTCTCTACTTTCAAAAATAAAAAAAAAAAGAAAACTGAGACTAATAACATGTTTGGTGGAATTATTTCTATTTTGTATTTTTAAAATTATTTTCATTATTTCTAGAAAAAATGGAAGTAAGAAAGTCTTGCTTTTAATATTTTGAAAAGTAAGGAACTCTTGTTATTATTATAATTGTTGATATTACCACTACCACCATTGCCATTGCCTTTGCCATCGCCGCTATTATCGCCTTCACCAAGGATTCAGGTCCCGGCGGGATGTCCCGAGACGTTCCGCGGGACACCGGGACGGGGTACTATCTTATGTGTTGGGACAGGACGTCCCGTCAGTGTCCCAGCATCCCAATCGGGACATCTTGGGACATTTCCTGTCCCGAGTGTCGGGACGGGATGGGACGCCAATGCGTCCCGTCCCACGAAAAAACCGGGATAGCCCGTCCCACGGGATTTAAAATCTTGGCCTTTACCATGGTTGCTACTGCCACCATTGTTGTCACCTTCACCATAGCCACAGCCACCACCATTGTCATTGCCTTCACTATGTTGTCTGTGCTACCACGACCAACATTACTAGCATGGCCCTCACTACACTGCTGCCACTATTGTTACTGCCTTTACCACCACCATCTCCTCCAACACCACCACCACCACCACTGCCCCCCTCCCCGCCACCAATACTATCGCCTCCACTTCTTCCACCCTTAACCATCATCAACATCATGCTTATGTTTTTTGAAAAAAAATGGACTATGCCAAACATATTTATGTTTCTAAAATTTAGTAAAAAATAGAAGAAAATTTCTATTTTCTTATTTATGAAAAAAATGAAAGTGATGCAAAACAACACCTAAATTTTAATGGGGGATCATGGAAGCAAAGCATAATCCTAGTGGAACTCATGGAAGATTTTGAATTTGTTCTAGGAGATGTAAGAATCATTTCCTGATGAAGCCTATTTTAGCAAGAATGTACTGTGTTTTCATTAGTTCCTCTCCTTTTTCACAACCAAATGGATCTCATAACAGATTTCTGTGCCCTTTTGATGACTCATAAATGTTTGGATCCTTATGAGTAAATATTGCTTCAATGCTAAAATTGGATGGGTTAAATCTTCATTGTTTCTCTATCACATGGTTCCAATTTCTAGCTTCAACTCTTTTATCAAGCTAAGTTCCTTTGTAGGGCAAAAGATGATTCCAGCTAGAGAACAATCACAGGCATGACAAGAAGCCTATTCCTGCATAGGTTCTTCCTTCATCATAGCATAATAACTTAACACCCAGATCATCAAGAAGATGTCTTGCAGTTCCTATTTATGCCTTGACATACTTCTGACCTTAAAATTTTTCTTTCACAAAATCTTGAGCAACCTTGTATTTGACAGCTGTCTTTGCAAAAAATTAGACCTAGGATGAGATGGTAAGAAAATGAAGAGAATAAGATGCTTTGAGATTGTCCAAAAATAAAGCATTCTTATCTTTATGAAACCAAGCACAAAAAAGACATAAAATCCAATTAAAAAAAAAAAATCCTAATTGCACAGGGCTCTTCCTGATGCAACAAAGAGCTAAAGTAGGACTTGTTGACGACTATCCTATGTAAATAAAACTCAAAAACTCATCAAAAAACCCAAAAACTAAGTACAAAGATCACAAAAAGAAAGTAAAAAACAACTAACTTTATCTGAAATTTTTAAAAGAACTCCTAAGACTCAGTGAAACAATTCATTAATTGAAAAGAAATCCTATAGTAATGCTACTAAAATCTAATTCATATCTAAAATGTCATCATTAAGCTAAATAACCTTCAGGATAATATGATAAATGTCAAACTAGCATGGATGAACTGCCACTAGTTCAGATCTGGCTAGGTAAGCTGTATCACATATATTCCTGGGTGCAGCTTTAAATGCAGAACAAAATTTTGTTATATTTGTTAGTTTAAGGAAGTCTAGCCTTTTAGATGGAATATAATGTAAAATACATACTTTGGTAATATATGAAACATTTGCTGAAATAAAACCAATTGGGATGTTTCACACCCTAGACCAATGTTACCAAAAGCTCCAACAACAGGTGCCATGAGGGCTGGGTTGATTATTGACTCTGTAAAATATATGCCCTGAAAATGGCTCCAGTCCAAGGCAAATATTCAGCTTGATTGACTTCTGACTTAAGTTATTAGATATATAAATATCTGGATAGGGTCCAAGCTTTTCATTTATGCATAACATCTGTATTGACTGGTTATCACGATAGAAAATATAAAAAGAAGGGTTCTGTGCTTGATTTTGCTATGTATCCTACTTGAACGTGGCATGTGTGATGAGATGAAGCGTGGTTCCTTCTGAAACCCCATTTGTTTAATGAGTTTTTCTATTGCTCATATAACTCGGTAAATGGACTACTGCATGGTTCGTAAACCACTCATGTTTCTCTCTTAAACAAATAGAAAAGATAGAATTTAACTACGGTCAGTGAATTCAGCAAAGAAATATGAAAATTTACAAAACCTCTGTCGGAGAGGTGGGGGACAATTGACACTCACACAATCATTGACACATAATGTATAGCTGAAGGGTATTTGGGTCTGATAGAGCATAGGAATCAATGAAAATCTAAATAAATGCCGTTTTGTATTCGGGTGTCCATCTTTGGTTCAGTATCACGTTTTTGGCTTTTATTTAATTTTTAGTTGGACTATTAGTTTTATTTAGATGTTATTATGTTATTTTATATATTTTACTATTTACGAAACTACCCTTGTTAGGATTAAGACACTATAACTAGTTTTATTCTGTGTTTATTTAAGGTTTCAATAAAAACTTTGATTTTTTTTCTCTAGTTGGAGTTTTGGATTTTTTCTTGATATCTTGGAGGATTTCATCTTGTATGAATTCTTTTTTTTTTCCTGCTAATGTTGCGTTAGGTGGTATTAGAGTAGGTCACGGCATTGCTCCTTCTCGATGGAAAACCGTGACAAAGCCAAAGGCAACCACCTTGTTGCTGTTGATCAAGGAGTGCAGGTGGACTGGAAGGTGAGATGAGCCCAGAAAGTAGTGACTAAAATTCAGGCAATGAACATAGGTGCTTGAGCGGTAGGTTGTACACATGGAACAAACCTTAGAGGGCTTATGTGAGTAATTTGATGCTCTTGGGATTAATGCAAACAGAAATTATGATTGAAATAGGGGATTTGTCGGAGATGGAGCTCATGGCCTATCTATCAACAAAGCTATTCCTGCAAATCCACGTATACAACCTGATTACGTGGGTGTTCAAGAAGATTACAATGATCAGGGAGAAGCAGACTATGCAGATTATAACCAACATTGTGACTTTGATTGATATCCGAGAGGGTCAGAAGACTTGTCTGAAAGTAGATATCCCATTTTTTAATAGAAATCTCAATATTGAGGTTTTCCTGACTAGCTATTTGAGTGTGATCGATTCATGGAGTACCTAGGTATCTCAGATGAGAAGATGGCGAGACTAGTTGTATTCAGATTAAGGGGAGGAGCATCCATGTGATTGCAAAGATTGTCAGAAGAATAGATGATCGATTGAGGTAAGGATTACCTCATATTTAGAGTTGGTTTTGGATGAAGCAGTTATTGCGGCTGCGATTCCTTTTTCCTGGATTATGACTAGCTTATGTTTAACAAGTACCGGAAGTGTATCTAGGGTCAGAGAACAGTCTATGCATATACTGTTGAATTTCTTAGGCTAGCAAAACGAAAATACTTGTTGGAAACTAAAAGCCAGTAGGTGGCAAGGTATATATCAGGGTTGACTCTAGCGATACAGGGTTGCATAGGCATTCAGATGGTCTGCAATGTTTCAAAGGTAAGGAACATGGTGCTGAAAGCTAAAAAGATGATTCGGAAATATTTTTCTAGTGTTGGCTGATTTCATTCTATGCAACAAAATTGGGATGAGTCGAACCGATTTAATGAAGATAAGGGCAAAACATCTCAGAATAATTCACGGCATAAGCAGGAAAGTAGAGTAGACAAGATTGGTGAGATGCAGGTGCAAACAAGAGTGAATAATGAAAGGGATAGTTATGATCAAGATAACTAGCTGGCGAATAACTCTTATGTTAGGCCGGTTTTCATGAAGTGTTATAAATGCAACGAGCAAGGTCACCATCTAGTGATTGTCCATTAAGGAAGGTTGTTAATTTGGTGGAGAAAGAAGATGAAGATGCTGATGATGGTGATGAATACCTTTGTGAGCTAGATAGAGATGAAGAAGAGTTTGGTGAGCATGGCTAGACTTATGTGGTGTGGAGGTTGATGTTATTGCCTAAGGTGGAGGATGATACTTAACGAAATAAATTATTCCATACCAGGTGCATAATTAACAAGTCTCTCTTTGATTTAATAATTGATAGTGGTAATTTTGAAAATATAATTGGTTGGAAGACTGATAAAAGATTAGGATTGACTATGGAGAAGCATCCCAATCCTTACACTATTAGTTGGATTAAAGCAGTTGATGATGTTAAGTAAATGAGAGGTGTAAGGTACTCTTTTCTATAGACATATATGAGGATAATGTGTATTGTGATATTGTTGACATGAATACTTGTAATATGATATTTGGTAGAACTTGGCAGTTTGATGTTGATGCTAGGCATGAGGGTAGAGAGAATGTATATAAGCTTAGCAAAGGCAGAGTGAAATTTATGCTATTACCTTTCAAGGAAAGTTCTCCATCCAAAACTTCTAAAGTAGAGGGGAAGGCTTTCATAACTTTGATTAATCGTTGCTGTGAGTTTGAAACAGATTGCAAGGAGGCCAAGGAGTTGCACTTATTGGTGATGAAAGGCGTGACCAGTAGTGATGAAGGAAAGAATCAAATTGCAGTGCCAGATGTAGTCATGCTTTTACTGGCAGAGACTGTAAGAATTAGGCTGGAAGAGATTCCTGAGGGCTTAACTTCCATGAGGAATATGCAGCACTGGATTAATTTGATCCCTGGAGCAACCTGCCAAATGTTCGGCATTACAGGAGTTCAAAGGAAGGGGAGATTCCGAGAGAAAAGGTAGAAGAGTTGCTATGGAAGGGGCTAATTCAAGAGAGCATGAGTTCGTGTACAGTACCCGCATTGTTGACCTCTAAGAAAGATGGTAATTGGTGGATGTGTGTTGATAGCAGGGCCATTAATTGGATTACAATAGGGTACATGTTTCCAGTTCCTAGGCTGGATGATATGCTCGATTAGTTTTACGGATCTGTGGTGTTTTTGAAAATTGATTTGGTGAGTGGGTACTATTAGATTCGGATTAGACTTGGGGATGAATGGAAAACTATCTTCAAGACAAAGGAGGGGCTGTATGAGTGGTTGGTGATGCCATTTGGGCTGTCCAATGCCCCGACTACTTTTATGCGACTCATGAATCAGGTTCTGAAACCTTTTATCAACAAGTTTATTGTTTATTTTGATGATAACTTGATTTATGATCGTGTCGAAGATGAGCATATTGAGCACTTGAGGGCGGTACCAATGGTTTTGTAGGATAATAAGCCGTATATCAACATGAAGAAGTGTATTTTTATAATTGACAGATTGCTGTTTTTAGGCTATGTTTTAAGTGCCGATAGGATTCATGTTGATGAGGAGGTGCGTGCCATTAGAGATTGGCTGACCTCAAAAACTGTCAGTGAGGTGCAAAGTTTTCATGGCTTAGCAACCTTCTACAAGAGATTCATTTGAGGCTTTAGCAGCATTATGGCACGACACCTATCATTGAGTGTCCGAAAAAGGAAAAATTTGATTGGAATGAGGCTGCAAAGAGAAGTTTTGCATTGATTAAGGAGAAGTTGAGTAGTGCGCTTGTATTAGCACTGTCTAACTTTCAGAAGCTGTTTAAGGTGGAGTATGATGCTTGTAGACTTGGCATTGGGGCTGTTCTATCACAAGAAAGGCTAGTAATGTTTTTTAGCGAGAAACCGTGTGATGCTAGGCAATAGTGGTCCATGTTTAACAAAGAATTTTATGCTGTATTTCAAACTCTCAAGCATTGGGAGCATTATTTGATTGGGCAGGAGTTCATTCTTTATTCTGATCTTCAAGCTTTGAAGTATTTGAATAGCCAAGAAAAGATAAGCAATGACATATATGCGAGGCGGACTACTTTTTTACGGAATTTCCATTTTGATTAGTGCATAAGGCTGGTATTTAGAATAAGGTGGTAGATGCTTTGAGGAGGTGAGCAACTTTATCGGTGATATGGTAACAGAAGATTGTTGGTTTTTATTGCTTGAAAGCGCAGTATGTAAATAATTAGGATTTTGGAGAAATCTGGCACAGGTGCATTCAGAAATATCCAGCTTAAGATTTTTCACATACATGAGGGCTTTGTGATGCGAGATTATCAGTTGTTCTTCCTTGTTCTTCCTTGCGAGAGAAATTTATTCTTGATTTGCATGGAGGTGGCTTAGCAGGTCAGCTGGGACGAGATAAAACAATTGCTACAGTGCAGGAGAGATATTACTAGCAATGGTTAAAGAAAATTGTTGGCAGATTTGTTCGAAAATGAAATGCTACACTTGTCAAACAATTAAGGGATGGGTGCAGAATACAGGATTGTATATACCTTTGCAGTTCTTGAAAACATTTGGGAGGATATATCCATGGATTTTGTTCTTGGCTTGCCAGGTGGATTCTGTATTTGTTGTTGTTGATAGGTTTTCTAAGATGGCACATTTTATCCCTTGCAAGAAGACTTTGGATGCTGTGCATGTTGCTAAGTTGTTTTTGTGGAGAGCGGTTTGATTGCATGGCATGCCTAAAACCATTACTTTAGATAGATGCAACAAATTTCTCAGTCACTTCTGGAGGACATTGTGACGGATGTTTAACTCTTCTTTGAATTACTGCCGCATAGCTCATCTACAGATTGATGGACAGACCGAGTCTCTTAATTGGACTCTAGACAACTTGATTTGAAGCATCTGTGGAGATATCATGAAGCAGTGGGATTTAGCACTTGCACAGGTGGAGTTTACATATAATAGTGCACAACATAGTGCTACAGGATAGTTGCCATTTTAAATAGTTTCTTTGCAGCTTTCGAGGTACTTAGTAGACTAAGTGAATATTCCTTCGGGACTTGAATTCAATGGTGCTGCTGAGAGGTTTGCAAAACATGTTCAAGATATTCAGATTGAGGTGAGACAGAAGCTTGAAGCTGTAATGCTCAGTATAAAGCAGTTGTGGATAAGCATCGCAGGGAGAAAGTTTTTGCTGAAGGGGACATGGTCATCTTGGTATCTTGGAGGACATCATCTTATGTGAATCCTTAGTTTTTTCCACTAATGCTGTGTCAGTCATGGTTGATTGAAAGTCCACTTAGGACTTGTTTGATTTGTGGAAAGTGGAGGGGGGAAAGTGTAGTCAACGGGAAGTGGAAAATGGAAAAAAGTCTCCCTTGTTTGGTTGGAGTTTTTAAAAAAGAGGTTGGAAAAAGGTGTTCCTATGGGAATACAATTCTCATACTTCATGGAGAAAAAATATCCATGTAGGACATGGGTTTTTAGAATTCCCAAGGGAATGGGCATTGGAGACTCTTTTTTCTTGAAAATATCTTTTTGAGCCATCAAAAGATCCATCACTGAAATGAACATTCTGTCCATCACAACGCCTCAAACCCTCCACCATGATCTACGGCCAAAAATATCCTTAACCATCATGATCTTGTATTTGCTAACAAGGTAATGTGTAGAATAGGATAAGGTTTTTTCTTATATTAAAGGTATAATAGGTTTTTTATACAATTTCTCAAGGAAAGTGGATGCTCAATTAAATGTAAGCTACTTTCCCATGATCAACCAAATATGCTAAAACCATTTTCCTAAGCTTCATATTCTCAAGAGTCAGCTTCCCAGGAATAACATTCCACAGAAAAATAATTATTCCTATAAACCAAATTTCTTTGTGAATAGTAAGAGCTGGTTTCATCAATAAGGTCTAATCTAAGATTATTGCTACTTATTTTTTCTTCCTACTTCATTTTGATGATATGCTTCCTTGCACCTTTCTCTTCCCAAATATCTACAGTTTCTTTTTTTTTTTTTGTGGCACTTTTTTTGTGGGGATGCAGGGCATCGGGGGAGGGATGTTATATTTGTCATCTTGTATTACTGAATCAGGTAGATAGTACCATGTGGATTTGGGGAATAAAATGGACTACAGCATTCCCAATGCATTTTTTATTAATTTTTGTTAAGATTCTGGCATGCTATCTGACTTCAAAGTGACATGTTTCATACTGTGTTTCACTTTCAGCCATGCTGCAGTTCTTCCCAGGTTTTCTGCATCCTTTTTGGGAGGTGCATTCTGAAACTTCAAAGCAACCTAAAAGATTTTTTAATTGAACATGCATTTGCTATGTCAAACTTAATGTGTTTTTGCATTATCCCAGAAAAAAAGAATAGAACTTTTAATCACTAATTATCGAGCTGTTTAGTATAGATATGGTCTGTTTGCTTCTGCAGATGATTTTAGCCATTCAAGATGTATAGATTTGACCAATAATCTATGGTTCTGAGTACCATATGCAGTTCATGGATGCAAATAAAAAAATACTCAAGGTTTTGACTTTTGACTTGATGTTTTATTCGGGACGTGGTTGCTGATATAGGTATCATATCCTAAAAACATTGATGCACTAGTACATATGGGTAAAATAAATTGCTTTAGATAGAAAAAATATGTTCAACCTCGCATAGAAGATCAGACGCCTTTTATGTTGCTCTTAAAGGACATTGGAAAGATAAGAAGCATGGTTTTAAAAGACTGTAGGAAATGACTGTCCAGGGGACTAGCCAATGTAGGCACTTCAGCGGCGTCCATAGTGGCAACTTCAGACTGCTGTTGCTGGCTTGTTGCAACAGCAGCAGCTGTTGCTGATGGGCAGCTTAATTGACCTCAGGTCCTAGTTATTGGGCACGATAACAAGCACCTCTCTGGCAACCTTCAGTTCCTGCCCTCATCTGCCAAAGAAATCCTGTTCTTCCTCTCCTCTTGGACAAACCTAGATACATAACTGGGAGGAGGAGAGGTTGGTGGAAAAAGTAGAGTTTAAAAAGGTTGGGTACTGCTTCAGTGGGTGCTCTACCTGTCATAAATTCAATTTTCTCACCCAGTTTGAAAGGTGCTTTTCTTTGGTTGGGTAGGCACCTATAGGCTACCCAGCCCAAAATGACAATCTTGGGTTTAGCCAGCTTCAAGCTTCCAGGTAGTTGGGCACATCAACCTTCTTTTTCTTTTTTTATTTTTTTTGAAAAAAATACTGATAAGAAGGCAATGGCTAATACATTTCCATGAGGAGTAGGAATCCAACATTACTGAGTTGACTTGCAAAAGTATCAGGTGCCATGATTCCCAAGCATAGTGTATATAAATATATCCACTAACTGAAAATGGTTATTTGTAAAATTGCTAGTAATTTACTTAAAATTTTCTCTATCCATAATACCTTGAGCATTTTATTGCTTTCCTTTGATTATTGAATCAGCAGAAACGTGCGCAGGTGTAAATGGTCCCATTCATATCACAGTTGCCACCACATTGAGGTTTGATAATTTACTGTTCCACATGATTCTATATCTTTTATATTAATAAACCTTGCATTTTATCTTTTGTTTGCATCATGTTCTTGTGGCTTCTGTTCGTGATATCATCACAAACTATTCAATGTTAATCAGAAGTGCTGAAATGCATGCATGCGATTCCTGATCTTTGGACTACTGACAAAAAAAATAGAAGCGAGACCAGCATATGAAGAATAATGAAGGCTACGAAATGATTAGAAAGCTTAATGTTATGAAAAATAATTGCAAAGCAAAAATAGATGTGATGCTGTGCAGAAATGATCCTCGTGTCTGTTATCTTTTTTTCTCCAAATATTATTAAAACCTAGACTGCTCCATATAGCAGTTTGGTATGGTTTGTATACTGCTATGCATCCAATTTCTCAATTTCTATTGGTGTAAAAATGCACCATAATCTTAGCCACCAAAAACTTTAAATTCATTGTAATGTGGCCTAGCTGTCTATCTCTGTTACAAAATGTTACCATGTGAGGATCACATGATAACTATTTTTTTTGTGTAAAATTTTGGAACTACCCTTCTCACTAACTTAGCAAGGGGCTCTTGTTTTGGTAGGAATTGAAAGGAAGAGCAGAAAAATAGCACTTCGAGATCTGTACTAGACTTATCCTTTAAGATCTATGCAAGTAGATGGATGACAAAGGATGAAACGCTTTAAGGTATGTGCAAATAGATGAATAATAGATGGAGTGCTTTGAGATTTATGTAGATAGATAAATGATAAAGGATTGGATGCTTTAAGATATGTAAAAGCATATGAATGACAATAGATGAGCACTTTGAGATTTGTGCATGCGAATGGATAATAAAGGATAGTGCTTTGAGATATGTGCATGTGGATAGATGATAGATGGTCGAGTGCTTTGAGATATGAGCAAATGGATGGATGATGGAGGATATGCCACTTTGAGATTTATGCAATCAAATAGATGACAAAGGATGGAGTACTTTGAAAGCTGTATAGGTGGAGTGAATAGGGTGTTTTGAGATTTGTATAGGTAGATGAATGATAAAGAATGAAGTGCTTTGAGATGTCGGAAGGCAGATGGATTATACAGGATGGAATACTTTGAGATTTGTGCGAGCTGATAAATGATAGAGAACATAATGCTTTAAGATTTGTGCAGTAAATGAATGACTAATAATAGAGTGCTTTAAGATTTGTGCAAGCAAATTGATGATAGAGGACCTAAGTGCTTTAAGATTTGTGTGGGTGAATGGGTGATAGAGGATTGAGGCTTTGAGATTTGTGCAAATAAATGGATAGAACATAAAATGCTTTGAGATTTGTGTAGATGAATGGATCACAAATCACTTTAAGATCTGTGTAGGTAAATGATCACAAACAAAGTGCTTTGCGATTTGTGCTAGCGGATGGATGATAAAGAATGAAGCTCTTTAAGAGCCGTGCTGATAAATGAACATAGGATGGATGCTTTAAGATCCATGAAAGTGGATGAATGATAGAGAATTGAGCATTTTAAAATTTGTGCAGGTAGATGAATGACATAGGATAGCCTCGTTGAAGTAAGGGTATTTTTATTTATTTTTTATTTTGTTAATGATGTTGGGATCCACATAGATGATTAGGCAACATTGCAACAAATTTGAAGTATTGGTGGCTAATTGGCACTTTTAAACTTTTGGGATCTAAGTGTATATAGCCCAAACTTGAAAGGGGTGTTTCTGTAACTTTTCCTAACTTTTATGCTCCAGTAAACTTTATCGATGCTCCAAGTAGTTGGATAAGGACTTAAATCATTCTAAAAGAAAATTTATCTTGTGAGCCAAGCCCTTGACTTCATCATAAACTTTTGTGATATTGATCCTCATGCTTGAGATTTCGATATTGTTGAGACTTGATCCACATGTCTCTCCAAAATTGATGATGGACACCAATATAGAATTCTCGTGTGATAGCACCATCGATTGGTTGTTTAGGTTCCCTTAGATTGGCAATCATGATGCTTTTAATCATTTGATTGATGGTGTACCTTGTTAAGACAAAAGGTGTCCTAGTGCATGAGTCTCCCGCCATTATTTGATCTAGGGAGGGTCATATGTATGTAGCCTTATCCCCATTGTTTTCCATACTATCCCATACTGCCTGCTACGTGGGTGCACCGTACCATACTTGGTGGGAACTCATGTTGGTATAGATCCCATACCTCACCACATTGCCTCGTACTAAGGTGTACTGCCCCATACCGAGGTGTACTGTCCCGTATCAAGGCATACCATGGCATATGGAGACATGTAGTGATCTATACCGAGGCAAACTGAGATTAAAAGGAAGAAAAATGGTTAGAGGTTTGTTTAGATATAAGGTATGTATCGTATCCTTCTCCCCCTCTAACTCCTCCCTCTCTCTCTCTCTCTCAACCATATCTGGATGGGTGGATGAAACCTTGAAGGGCTGTAGGCAGAGGTGCTCCCTCTCCCCCTCTTTGGCATCCTTCCCTCCCTCCCTCTCCCCCTCTCTATATCCCCTTCTTCCTCTCCTTCTCCCTCTTCCCTGCTCCCTTTCCCTCTCCTCACTTGGGTACACCCCAAAATAGCAAGGTATGGACCCGTACCATGTTGAATCGGTTGCTAGCTGGAATGATCTCTGGTACCGATTCAGCGAACCTCGAGGAGGTGGATAGGGAAAGGGAGGAGAGAGGGATAAGAAGAAAGAAATTTCTTTCCTAAAGAACAAACTTGCATTCATACATGATTCTAGTTTGTCTTCTAACATTCCCATATCATATAGCCTACCTGAATTTAAAGACCAAGTAACAAATACTTTCTTTTAAATAAACAACTTTGGAACCAAGTACTTGTAGGTCAAGCAACTTGAAGGCCAAGTAACTTAATGTCTAGACTTTAACAAAGATTAAACAAATATAGACTTGATAGTGATAAGTTATGAATGGTCAAATAACTTTGATTTTCGAGCATGCTTCATTAATGCCGAGTTGGAGCATGTTGGTGCCACAAGCCTACAACAGCCTGACATTGTCGTGGTATATAGGTATGTACCATTATGTGCTTCAACTCATAGGCCTTGGCATGCACTAGCCTCTCATAGTGCTGGTCCATAGCATGTAGTTTTAATTCTAGTCTCGTGCTAGTATGGCATGACATTGTACCATGCCATTTGACCATGCCAATCAATATCATTTTTTATACAAATATCTCTATTTGCATTATATGCATATTATTTGCTCATTGATGTAAATTTATACAGGTATCGGTATCACTTACATAATTATGAATTTATTCTATCCAACAGGGCATCTTGAAGAGAAAATTGGAATATGTGGGATTATGTAAAAATACCTTATTTATTATGCTCGATCAGTACATAGATGAAATCATGCTGAATATTGTTGATTAGGGTTGTAGGATTACTTGATGTTTTCTTTTTAATTAAACTTCTATAATTGAATTTGATTGATGGTTAACAGTATTATGATTGATTCCCAATTTCTCCATTTTATTGGTAAACTTTTCCTTTACAGTAAGCTTTCGAAGGAAAGTAGGAGGCGGCTGACTAGAAAGATGCTTAAAATAATGTTTCTGGTATGGTTGTCCCATCTTTATCAAAAGTTTTTCACCTTTTCTACTTGCTGCATTACTTTATCTTGCATTGCCTTATTTAGGTCTAAACTATTTGGTGATGCTTTCAAGCAGATTGGAAGTGCCTTTTCTGCTTTGTCATACATTTATGCTGATGAAATCATTTCTCTTACTGCACCTGGGTAAGAACATTATTTGTTCAAGTGCATAGTTTAATTTATGCTGATGAGTCATTTTTTGCAGTGTAACTGTCAAATAACCATATGGCTCATTTTAATTATTCATAATACCATAACCAAACAGTTTTATCCCATTTATTAGGGGCTTGATTTTTTTTAACCTTCTCTACTTTAAACAATGAGAGACATTATCCTTCTTTGCTTTTAAATTTCATATAAATGTTCAGTCTCCATTTCAAGGAAGCCTTTTCATATCCTGAGTTCCTCACAAAATTCATGCAGGTTTTCTTAGAAAATTTTACTTCAGCTATAATAGTGAGAATTTCTCATGCGGCCGTTTCTTGCTATTTGATGCTAGTTGATCATAGATACATAAATCGAAGCATGAAATGCTTCATGTCAAGGGTCAGCGAATGCCACTTAATTAGTTTCTCGACAAATGTATATATATGGGCATTTTGTGTGGGACATTCATGCACTGATCTTAATTGCCAGAATAGCATCTCCTTCTCTAGCTGTGGTCAAGAGGCTGGTGGGTGATCTTTTTGGTGCTGAAAATATTGGTTCTGAAAATAGAATAGAAAAAGGGACAGAAGATAGGAGGAAAGAAAACTGTAAAACAGAAATAGAGAAACACAATGCTGCATTGTTGTAAATGCAAGAGTTGGATTAGAAGAGTGTCTGAGTGTCTGATTTTGCAAAAGGAGAAAGAGAGATACAGGGGCCTTGATGAATTTATTTCAACTAAGTTATTTTTAGTTTGATGTTTTAATGTCATAGAATAAAAAATATCAAAAGATAGTATTTATCTGGATCTTCTGTCTTTTATACAAAGTTGATACATGTGCTTCTTTTTACTTGATAAATACATAGTGTCACTCTCGATGTCAAACATTTCTATTTTGCATATATTGAAAGGTTGAATACTGGTAAATTACTAACAACGCTGTCATAGATCCTATGGTGCTGCTGGAAGCATAAACTATGCTACTTAAGGTTGTTCACTTTCTTTATTTAAATAATGGAAGAGTCCTGTTGCTCATAGACTAGATTCGGATCTTCATTCAGATTAAAGGGAGTACTAGGGATTCCTGGCTAGTCTTTATTGAATATTAATGAATTGCTTTTGCTTCTTCTTTCTCCATTTTTTGTCATCTTTTTCAAAAACTTTGGTTTAGATGTAATCCGGGGTTTAAACATGATACAGAATATTGTACTGATCTTTGAAGTTTGGCTGGTATTGTATCATACCAACTATGAATGGGGACATTTGTGGTCTTGATGTGACATTTGGCCCAAACTAGTGTGAACTGGTCCTTACCAGGTTGAACCTCCTAGAATTGGTCGGTTTTGAGTACTTTGGTCCAGTAAGGGCCCCATACAAGTTTGGGCCTTAATAATCGGGGAAGGAAGGGCCCAATCCCCTTTCTCCCTTTATTTCATGGTGAGGAGAAAGGAGAGAGAGAGGAGAAGAGGATAAAGAGATGGAGAGTGAATGGGTGAGCAAAAGGCCCAAGCAAGGTATTTCCCTCTTCTTTTCCTCGATCTATCTTTGTTGCATTCTATAAATAGGCAGAAATTGAAAAACTATGGGAAAGCATGCCAAAATTTTGCATTTTTGCTTCATTATATGACATAGATTTTAGATCTATGCAATGGTATCATTTTTTGATTTTTTTTGATATTTATTTTTATTAAAAATATATTTTTGGATAAAATTAACTGAAAAAAATAAATGATGTTAGATTCCAAAAGTTAGCATTATGCATGGGATCTAGCATGCTTTATGCCATCTTTTTTGACAATAATTTAAATTATTTAATTAAATTTTGGAATATTAATTGATTCTTGGTACCTAGCATTTTTAAGAATGTTAAAACTTAAAACTTTTATAAACTTTTTGAGTAATTCTAAAATAAAAAATTAATTAACCCATGAAAATCATGGATATGTTGCAGATGCATGGTGATAATTGATGCTACCTTTGGAGGTTGATTAGTGGTTTTAGAAATTGCAGGATTAAATCATCAATAATGGAATCGAAAAGCATGAATAGTAAGGAATAGGATATGGATACTAAACTGGCAAGATGGTAAGTGGCTGTCAGCATTGGAGGTGCAGATTTTGCTCCTCCGAGTGGAGGGTGGAGTCACCATAGCGAAGTAACACATAGCTGGTGGGTAGCCAGATGTTATGAGTTGCATGAAATGCCCCCAAAGGTGTGGATGGGTACCGCTCTAGCTAATTTGGTGGTGCATCGAGTGGGATATCATATCTTCTAGAGTTGGGGTTATGACTTATATAAATATGTGCCCTTTGTGTCTTGGTGTTCATGTGGGTATCATCCTCCTTAGGCAGACTATGGATCAGACCTTAGTCCTTTTTTAGAAGTTTTAGAGTAGCAGTTCCTTTACGGCCATCCGGTACAAAGAAGTTACCAGGATCCTAGGTGTGCACAATACCAAGGCTGAGCCATGTCTCAAATCTCGATTACAAATGTGATCCAAGTTATCCAACGTGTATAAGGGACATTGACACTCAGATTTAGAATTGAACATATGCATGTAAACTTCCAATTTTCTAATATAAGCTTTTTACATTTTCAATGCTATAAATAGTTAATTCAACATGTATTGTATAGTCATTGTAGGGGGTGAGCCTTGGTGTAATGGTAAGGTTGCTTTATTGTGACCTGGAGGTCATGGGTTTGAAACATGTAAACAGTCTCTTTGCACATGAGGATAAGGCTATGTGCATCTATAACCCTCTATAGACCTTGCAATGGTGGGAGCCTCGTGCATGGCCACCTTCTTTTGCTTTTAATGTAGTCACATCATTATTTAGGCATGTAACATAAAAATTAAAGTATATTGTGTTGAAACATGAAAATGAACTCACAAAACCTGGTTTTTTCATCAATGCTAAACAAAAGCCTAAAGCCTTAGAAGAATGGAAAAAAAAAAAATTATTAATATAATGGTATGGTACAGTACTGTACCGGTACTATGTCATATTGTTCACCTTCTAGTATGCAATTTGATATCGAGACTATGAACCTTTAGTTTAGATATTCTCTTCTAGAACTTTTTTTTTTCTTTTTTGATGAAATTTTCCACACCAATCCAACATTTCCAGTTTTTGGAAAGAAGTCGTGGTTACAAATCCTACTTCCAGGTCTCAAAAATTATTTTATATCACTTTCTGAGGGCTGATCTACATCTCTTATGATGAAAGTTTGCCAAAATGGTATCAAGCATCATACCGACTGGTGACTGGTTTGTTATGGTACTTGTATGTACCATACTGACCTGAGCTGTATCAGCACCATGGGAGGGAGAGAGAGAGAGAAGGAAAGGGAGGGTGGGAGAGAGGTAGGTGAGAGCAGAGGGCTTCATCAAATGGATAGGGCAAGAGAGGAGAGAGGAGAGAGAGAAATAATGAAAGAACGAAGACAACAAAAAAGAGAGTGAGAGAGGGACATGTACCGGTTAGTTTAGGGATGGCAATTTTTACCGACCCGATGGATATCTGATCCGATCCGACCCAAATGGGTCGGGTTTTACTCGATCTATTTATATATAGGGCGGGTATGAATTTTATATATAAAACCCGAAACGGGTTCGGGTCGGGTACAAGTAATGATATGCCCCAACCAAACCCAACCCAGTTATATATATATATATATAATTATATATTTGGTTTCCTTAAATTCCTTTCACAGAACAAAGCCTTTGGAAATCGGAATCTGATATGGCCTCCGGTCTTCGGTCTTTCCCTTCCCAAATCGCAAATTTCCAAATCCCAATCTATTCGAACCGTTTGGCCTTCCATCCAGCATCCTTTCCAGAGCTTTCCTAATCCCTAATTCCTTCGAGCCCTCGGCCAGTTATAGTCGACCCTCCGCCCTCGCCTCTCCTTTGAGCCCTCGACCCTCGCCTCTCCTTCGAGCCCTCGGCTAGTCGGCCCTTGCCTCTCCTTCCGTCCTTCGAGCCCTCGGCTCTCGCCTCTCCTACTCTCCTCCATTTGCAAGTTCGTGTGATTGCATCTCCGAGACAAATTCTCAGGACAAAAGAAGAACATGTAAGTAAAACTTAAACCAAACCCCAAATTTTCATTAACAAATATTGTTCCTCTATCAGTTGTGAGTGTAATATATATATTTTTGTAGTAAAATAAGTGTGATAATTTTGTAGCATATCACTGTACAACTAGAAGATGTCTTGTATTTTTGCAGAAAGATCTTCACAAATTTTATTTTTATGATTCAAAAGTGCACATTTAGCCCA
This sequence comes from Areca catechu, assembly GCA_021397845.1. Taxonomy (NCBI): domain Eukaryota; kingdom Viridiplantae; phylum Streptophyta; class Magnoliopsida; order Arecales; family Arecaceae; genus Areca; species Areca catechu. The sequence continues at coordinate 85,870,544 of CM038048.1, read as the reverse complement.
ATCATACTGTAGGATATGTTTGTCCACATTTTGTAATCTCAGAAAGAAAGCAAATAAAAATACCTTGCCCAATTAAAAATACCCGACCCGGTCCAACCCACATAGAAATACCCGACCCCGACCTAACCCCGACCCGATATTTTTTTAACCCGACCCGATCTCATCCGAAACGGGTATGGAGCGGATTTTTTTTTGACGGGGCGGGTATGGGTTTTGGGTGACCTGACCCGTTGCCATCCCTAGTCAGTTATTGTTGTTGTTTGCCGCAATGAAACCCTAGCCCTAGCAAGAGAGGCAAGCAAGAGAGTGGGTGGGGGACTTTCATTGTGCTGAGCCCTAGTCGGACTGACGTATAGTACTTTGTGATATCTTATTCTAAATATGTTGCTAGAGATCATGATATTGTTTCATTGTTTCTCCAAGTCAGAGAATGGTGTTTTGTTAGCTCACATGGACACTTTGGCAATGTATGCCATTAAAGGTGATAATTGTCCAAATTGAAAAATGGTTTTTAATTATCTTACATGGATTCTGTGGGTATGTATGCCATAAAGGGTAATAATTCTCAAAAAAGAACTATAAAATTGGCATTATTGTGTTTAGATTGATACTAATTCTTCAGGTTCTTAAGAATGTCTTGAATTTTGATTCTTTATTTGGGAAAAAGTCCACGTGTTATCCTTTTCTAAATGAATACACTTGAAAGTTTATTAGTAATCATGGTCAGGGAGAGTTTGAATTTACATAAATAATATGCATGAGTTCTTATTACTCTAAACCATCGAAAAGGCTTTGCATTGGTACATGCTAGTAGTTCACTTCATATGAAAAATACTATAAAGCTCCTTACTTGAACATGTTGTCATACAAGATCACTATTCTTTGGTTCTAGCTGCATAGTTCCAATGGTAATACTGACCATAATACAAATGATAAAGTATACTGTAGGGCTAAGACTTTCGGAGGAAGGAAGTAAGATGTTCAACAGGTTGCCCATCTTTGTGGTTCACTCATATTAGGGTAGAATAGGTGCTTGAAATGATCTCCTTATGTCATGAATGTTGGGGAAAATCCTGCTTGGGCCAAGGATAAAAGGTCCGAGCCCATGAGCCTAGTTGGATGGCCCTACTTGGGCCTTCCTCTGAAGCGCAGCTGGTTGACCACTCATCGGATTGGGTCTACCCAAGTTTGCAAGCTGTGTCGAACGCTCCTGCTACATATTTGGCCCACTGTTCATCAGATTGGATTTACTCGAGTTGGGGGGCCCTATCAATCGGTCCTGCCACATGTTCCCTAGTCATCCATCGGATTGGATCTATATGTTTACCGACCATTCATTGGATCTGCTCCTTGATCAATTAATGATTCCTTGCTAGCTCCAATGTTTCTAGGCATCTTGATCGCATGCTTGGTGCATGGATGGCCCTATTGTCTGACTAACCTCTCACTGGACAAACTAGCACCTCTTGACCAATCGGACTCAGCCGAGCACTGCCCGCCAATCACCTTTGCCTAATCCAGTCTTAGTAGCGACCGATGCCTCCTCGTCAGTTAGTCTAAAGGCTATCGGCACATTTTGCCTTTGACTAGGGTAATCCGATCAAGCATTTTCTGGACGACCATTTCTCGGCTTTGATAGGAGCACTCGAACCAACCCCTAATTCTCGTGTTTGAAGGCGAGCATATCCTTAGGCAACATTTTCACTTGGATCTTTCGAGGGTTAGCACGACCAATGCTCATTTCCACTTTCCAGATTGTGACTATAAGGTCACATCACGCTCTATGATCATTAATCACCGTCATATCTGTGCAATTAAGGAGAGCATGGTTAGATCCATGCATGGTCAATGTCGTCATTAAGAAACATGGCTGATGCCACATAAAGGATAAGGTTCCAATTAAGTGGGAGTGGACATTTTGTACGGATGGAAAGATCCCATGGCACCTTGCATGATACGATCTCCAGCCCCATCACTTCTCATCAAATCTATTGAGATCTTTTCATTCCTTGCTTCTTGCTTATAAAAGGGGACCTCCTGGGAATCTCAAAGGTATGCAAAAAAAACTCTGCCTCATGCTTCTCATATTGTAATTCTAGAAATCTGATTTGAGCATCGGAGGCTCCTCATCAGAATGCCTTCTAGCTAGAGCTTTTTTTTGTAGGTCCCACTTCCCAGAAACCCTCTCTTGCTACTAGCTTTAGCACTTCCAGCACCCAACGGATTCCGACACCAACAATGAATATTTTTATAAGCCTTCAATATATTGAAACAGTTGTTTTTTTCTTGATTAAGCATTTCATCTAGTAGTGTGTAAGTAATTTGTGGTACTAATGGCCGTTATTATAATGACAATACTACACTACCTCATCCAAGAAAGAAATTGTGCATGAATCAGCTATCAGGATTGAGACATGATCGGACATACTATACTATGAGTAGATGCTTGAAATTATTTACAAAATTCCATGCTTGGTACATAATATCTTGGGCTCTTAATGGCCATGACAAGTCAAAGATGGAATTAGGATGGAAGGACTGATCTTCCTACCTGGAACAAAAAGGGTTATGCATGAAGATGCTTCTAGAAGCTGGTCACCAGTAATATATTTTGGGGCATCTTGGTTTATGAAAATTACTGATGACCTTGACTAGCTTACTTCGGCTGTAAAATAAGAAACAAGGTACACAATCATAATTAACAATTTATTTCTATTTGAACTTGCTTACCAAAAACTGTGCACATCTTATGTTACTGAAACTTGATGTCATATGAATAGGACCAACTCCTTTTGTGTTTGCAAGACACATCATTAATATGATTTTCGATTAAGATTATGGTTAAGACGCCTTTTCCCGAGTTTTTTTTCTTCCTGCTGTAATCTTTTGCTATACTATCAGGTAATTCTTGTTTTGCTTTTGAATTTGATGACTTGGTCATCTCTTTGGTTGCACAGCTTTTGATCACTATAAATTTCATAGCTGGCATAACTAGAATATGATATTTTAATGCTAATTATACAACATCCAGTTTACAGGTATTGGCAGAGGGTAATCTCATTAGAGAAATGGCCATGAATCAGGTAAGCTCTCGAAGCTATTGAATTTAACTCTCAATGAGATTAGCCTCTTTCAATACCCTTTGTTTCTTCGGATTTGTGCTAATTTGACATGACAATCTTATTTTGCCTCCTTGTCATGCTTCCTTAATTCTATCTACTTTAATGCTTATATGGATTTTAATTTCTTGAATTTTTTATGTGTATATCCACAGAAAAAGAATTGCATAATTATATTATTTAGGAGATTCCCTCACTCTAGGCATGTGATAGGTTAGGTCTTGACATCAAGGCAACCTGATTAGCACAAGTTTTCTTTGTTTTTGGATCCAAATGTCTGACAATTACTCAACCCGATTAGCTGATGTAAAAATTGTGACAGTCTTGGATCAGGGAAGTCTAACCTGATTATGATCTATCTCAAACAATATATATATATGATAATCATAATATGCAATATTATCCAATCCAATTTCGAGCCAGCCTGTCCAACCCAATCCCAATTTCCTAAACAGCCTGCCCAACCTACTATTCTTCTCCCATCCTCTAGGGGCTGTTTAGATGCTCCTATTAGACATGTTGAATAGGTAATTCTAATTAGATATTCGGAATGGATAAGGTGTCAACAAAATATGATATCATACAAATGAATTTTTTATTTGTTATTTGGTTGGTTGAAGGATAGGATATTGTAAACTAAGAGGACAGCATACATAGTGTTTGGATGTAAATCAAGAAGTGAAATAGAATAATCTTTTTTCTTTTTTTCCGGAGGGGTCCATGTACAAAAATTATAGCAAAGATTATGTAAATAAACCATGAAATACCAAATTTAAATATTGACTTAATTAAATAAAGCTTTGTTTATCACAGTTCATACTTCATACAAATGAACAGTAAATCATACAACTAGGACAACTAGGAAACCTAGAATGTCCTGGCCCATACAAAATATGCAGATATGACAGAATTGAAATTCATCGACACATTCTAGACATAAATTTTGAAGTATATTCACAGGCTTGATGCAAAATCTTGCCTGCTGCCAGTTAAATGGCAAGATACCAAATAATTTAACACTGATGAATCACTTTATACCTGTGCATGGTTAATGCTGAAAAGTATATGCAGTCAATTCTTTTGCCTTAATGACCAATTAACACTTCAATTGAGTTCGTTTTAACACAACAAATACTCTGTTCTGACTATTGTTCGTGCTAGCAGTTTCTTTCCAACCAAACTTCATATTTAGCATCTTGCTCGATATGACCTCATATATTTGTTCTGAACAATATCAGGAATCTAACTAGTTTGCTAATGCCTCTTTGCAGAAAATAAGTCTACTAATCATTGGCTGTGCACCTGACCACTTAAGAAGTTTCAACTGCCTATTAGCAAAATCTTAGCTCCCACTATTAGTAAGGAGTTGAAACCAAGTCTTGCACAAATTATAATGTCTTGCTATGTTTTCTTCGAAAACATACCTTTTTCCAGCCTCTGCCCACCCCCTGTACCCAGGCTGCCCTAGTTATTCTAGCCTGTCCAAAACCATTATTGATAACATAATATTTTAAGGAAAAATGATTGGAGATACGGTGATGCAGGGGAAAAAATAAAGGATAATGTGAACTTGATCATTTTAAATATTTTAAGTATAAAATCTTAAGCACGCTATTTGCTAAGATGTTTCAGTGTATATGTTCCTCATCCAAACTCCAAAATTAACTCAAGGATTCAAGACACATGACATTTTGAACAAATATTTTAATATTTACCTTAATCAAGTTCTAGAAACAATAAAAGCATACTTCCATTGTTTTCACAATGGATCAGACCTATTTTTAGAAAAGCCAGTTCGCCATCAATCTCTAAAATTTACAACCAAAGAATTTGATTAGTACTTTAGATTCTGATGCACATTCGACTTGTGGCGATGTATGCAACACAGATTTTCAAGATGAATGAGAGAGTCCAAGCGACCATTTCACAAACATCATGGAGTCTGCACAAGGAATAATTCAAGAAGATTATTTTGCTAGCAAAATTTTGTTGGTTGCCATAGCTTTGCCAGTCGTATAAATTCACAAAGTTTCAGCTACTGGTAAGTTAACATATAAAGCATTAACTAAGTTTGAATACATACAAGTACATTATGATCTCCCAACAAACATGAATAACTAAATCTAAAAAGACAAGTGTATACAATTTATTCTGAAGAAAAGCAGAAAATGCATGGCAGTTGCATGCCATTTTGTATTGTCTGCAGACATCAATATTCTGACACCTGCATGGCCCAACCAAGTGAAAGCGACTCCTTTTACTTTCTGTTTCTAATGTGTTAGTGCAATGCATCATTCACTAAAGGCTTATTCTTCCATTAAACCTTTTCTCCTTCGCGTTACCCTTTTGGATTTTAAGTATGTTTTTCATTTGCATGTTTGGCATCTGGCCCTCCTTGCTAAGAGCTCTTCCTTGATGCAATGATTGTTTTTCCAAGCGTTCTCGATGGAAGGTTCTCTTTGATCTTGTAAATGTGGATGGGAGTTGAATTCATGATTGATGCGAACTGTTTCTCCATTAGCATGTAAGAGGAACCTGAGGTTAAGAACATTGCATTAATGTCTATAACTCTCGGACTTTATCAATTTTATACTGTATAGTAGGTTTTAGACAACGCTTCAAAATTTGTGCTCATAGAAAACTGAAATAGATCTCATCATATTATTCTTGTCATAAGTGTCCAAATAATCTGACACTCTTATGGTCAGTTGGGTTGGAAGAGCAGTAGAGTTATTGGTCTCAAAAGCATGTTAAGTAATCTATTATATTGAATAATTAAGAGGCTCTAGAGCTTTACTATAGGATTGATAATCATAGGAGCATCTTACCATACTTTTCTGCGGTTTCTAAATTCTGATGTTCATTAGCCTTTGTATGTGGATTCTTCACATCATTTTGCTTTTTGTGTAAAATATGACCCTTTCTGGTTTCTTCTTTAGTGGACTGCTCTTTTTATCTTTCATTGTTGTTAGCATTCCCTTGTCATTATGTGAAGGACAAGCTTTGCTCTTTCGCAATTCATCTTTCGATGATGATATGCCTGCTTTCTCAGCCAACACTTTTGCTAGTTTTAATTGAATTGGCTTTTGTTGTCATCCTATCAAATGTGCATGTGATGATGTCACGCATATCTTCTACTTATATCAATTGTTGGTATGGACAAGGAAACTCAGCTGATTAGGATTAAGCTTCACTTATAGAAGAGGGACTCAAGGATAGGAACTTCACATCAAGCATGATGAGCCTTTGACTTTTTATCTTGTAGTACTTTGGATATTTCTTTTTATTGAGATTTTAACTTTTAACCTTCATGCTAAAAAGAATTTAATGGGCTCTAATCATTTTATTTATCTTGCAGTTTCCAGTAATCTTACAACTTTCATGGTGAAATGGGTTTGATAACCAAATGAATTACTAAGATACAGCAGTATTCTGAGATATTATCTGACTTCTTACTAAAATAAGTAAATAATATGTTATTAATGACATGCAAACATGTTGGGATAGTTATGTTATTGTGCATGCTTTTAATATCTATGAGCCTCCTAACATGAAACTTCTGATCTAGTTGACTTCTCTAAGAATTATGAACTTTCTCTTCCAAACATTGTGCTCATTCTTCTGCCTTCATTCACTGAGTATTCACAAAGGTACCTTGGGATTGCTTGTTCTGTTAGTGCTTAATACTACCTTGTTGGATTCCATTCTGATGCTAACATACCTGGTCACTCAGCTGAAGCTGATGACTCCTTGCATTCTTGTTTCTGGTTCGGTGGCAGTTGGCTTTGGTTATCTGACGTGAGTGTGGTAAAATTTTCTGCATTTCTCGGCATTCTGATATCCTGCATTTGTGGAGTTCTCTAACCAACCTTAGTACTGCCTGCAGTGCAGAAGGAGAAAATACTTTTCTTTCATTGAGCCCTTCTATGACAAGCATTTCTGTAATTTCATCAGTAAGTCAGCATAATAAGCCGTTCACCATTTTTGTGCAAGTGTAGCCTCTGATTTTGTTCTTTCTTTACCACTCCAGTGTGTCGTATATATGTTAATGAAGGGATCAAGTTCTTCAAGTACGAATTCTCCATTATTAGGTAAATATAAAATCCACCCGCTTTATCATCTCTATAAGACCTCTTTTCGAATTCTTTACTCTTTCCTTCACAATCATTGCCAGATTATGAAGTTTCTATTTGTAGCATAGTAGTCTGGTTGTGTGTATGAATGATGAATGTTTGTTCAGGAGTGTTTATATCTGCTGGAGCTTCAGTAGGATCTCTTATGCAGTGGATTATGCAGGTTTGGAACTGTTGTATTTTGTCACATGAATTTCTGTGGGTGCAGAAGCATTGCAATCAAGGGTGGTGCTAACCACAATTCTCTGTTGTGTTCTGGCATTATTAGGTCGTGATCCATACAAATTCAGAATCTGAAACTAACTTTATTTCTTGGAAGGACCTTTTCAATGACAAGGATGTTCATAAGGTATCTAACTTAATCACCCAAATAAAGCCTTGTTAGGAAGATATTATATGTGCATCATTTCTATCACTGTTTCCTCTTTTTTTTTTTTTTAAAAAAAACAGTTGTTCGCCTTAATGCTTCCTGCAACACTTAGTTCGGGGTTGGTCCAGATAACATCTCTTACAGATCTTTATTTTTCATCATTTATCCCTGGTGCTGCTGCAGGTCTTTCCTGTAAGTTATTTTTGTTATATTCTGGAGTATCCAGAGTATCATTTGGAAATTCAAAATAGAAACATTCCTGTTCTTCAATCAATTTTTAGAATAATTTTCCTGCATGAAAATTTTATATTTTGATTATTTTTAATTTCTGTATATATGATTTATAAACTCTGCGATGCTCTTCTGGAAGTTTCATTTGTCCAGTCATTGATCAACCACGTGAGTTGTTTGGATTGAACTTTATTTTGTTGGTAGAAGATGTTCCCACATGAAACATCAGCCTTGAGACCCCAAATGTAGAAGATGCTCAAGCTCTGTTGTTATTTTAAATCCTTGATCTGGGTGCTGATTGCTTAACTTTATGGATGGACATAGCAAAAGTAGATTTATGAAATCTTGTTGCTAAGGTGTTGGAATGCCAATCCTGATTGTAATACATATTAATGATTCAACAGAAAAGTATTTGGAGTAACATAAACAGGGATAGCAGTGAGAGATATTGTAGCCACTTCTATGTAACGCACAGCAATACATCATACAAATGGTGGATATACATAAATTCTCTTTTCGATCAAAATCTCTAAAACAATTATGAAGTAGTTTCCTTCTCCATTAACTTCACAGATTTAATGCACTTGTTGACTTCTTTTGTTGTTTACTTAATGAATGATATTCTCTGTTTTTATTAATATAAGGTAAGTTGCAATATTTAGTTTTAACTCAAATCATATCTGATCTTCTTTTATTGCTAGATGCACATCTCCTGGCAATGGCTCCACTAGGCATATTATCTAGTACACTAATTTTACCTCTTCTGCCTACTTTTTCAAGGCTTTCAAAGGTGAAGAAAATCAAAGGCCTTCTCCATTGATAAATTGAAATTTTACATGTAGCATTGTGTTCTTTTTTTTATTAAACAAAAAATTGGTGCAGCATTCCTCGTTGGCAAGTCTAAAGGAGAATCTGCAACAAGCAATCCTACTATGCATGGTTAGCAGCCTTCCTTGCACAGTAAATCTTCAGTGATTTAAAGATACTAGTAGCTTCAGAGTTCTTCCCTGTAAAGGAATAATAGAACTGCTTATCCATGTGGTAGTACTTTTAACATTAATGTTCCTCTATGTATAATTTTCATTTTTGGAGGATGCTGTACATATGATGTACAAATTTCTGTTCATGCCTTAAAAGTCAAATTTAGAAAGTGACCAGCCATTAAATGCCATAGCATCATATTTCATCTCCATATTTTTAATATTAGCTATCTAATGAAATCATTATTATTTCGTGATTCACCTTTGGAATTTTTTGGACAATGTGAATGTGGTGCACATTGTAATTGTCATCATGGATTCAGGTCCTAGGACATCTCACGGGATACTGGAATGGGTTACCATCCCATGTTTCGGGATAGGATGCTTGGCCAGCATCCCAGCATCCCAATTGGGATATCTTGGGACATCCCTTGTTCCAAGTATGGGGACGGAGCAGGACAGTGGTGCATCCTGTTCCATGGAAAAACTGGGACAATCCCATCCCACGGGATTTAAAACCTTGATTGTCAAGGCTACATGAGAATCGAAAAATATGTATTTCTTCATACAGCTAATAGTGACCAAGCATGTATGACTTCAAATGTAATTCTAAACACCTCCTTGCACTGCATCTAAACAAGAAATGATAAGTTTAAAAAGATTTATTATGCTCATTCTCATGGATGTCAAAGATGTATCTGTTCATTATCCCCAAAGTGCAGTAATTAATCCCTTCAAATTTATTAAAGCATAATTGTTTGGATGGAGCACTGTCAGAAGCTTCCATTCCATTCTGATTTAATTTCTATGCAGTATAATTTCCATTGCAGTTTATTATCAGCTTAAACTTCTGCTTTATATAAATTATGCAATTCAAAGTATAGCACTAGCTCTAACAAAATGAGATTGGTGTGAAGGGAATACCGTATTTTTTAAGCAAACTATATTTTAGTGCTCCTCCCATAGAAGTTTCAGACAGCCCCAAAGAACCTTTTTTAATCAGAATCTGGAATTTATGTTCAACTTAAATAATAATTCAATAAACATTAGTGATAGATTTTTCATGTGGTTATTATTTATGGAATCTATAAGGGGATATCAGAAATATTAGGTATTGAATTCAATAATTTGTCAATCAAGAGACCAAGATATTATTTTTGTAATTTACATTGATCTGTTTATTGTCCTTGTTTGAAATGTAAATTCTTCCATGCCTTTTTATGAACTAGTTGTGGGTATCAAGTTTATTAATTGGGGTCAACGTTGTGTTGCCTAATGTAATCATCCTGGTCCTGCAAAGTTGTCAGTGTTGCAACTCACAAGGCTCTAAGTGAAAGCATTAATCTTTTGTGAGTATCACAAAACAATACCATCATCATTATAATCATCACCAAATCTTTTTCCCCATCAAAAAGGGAAGGATCGAGAAAGCCCCATGACTGCTTGTCAACTTTCTAAAATTGATGATGAATTTCTGGCAAAGGCCAAGCAGGCAAGTGCAGAGGTGTCATGAAACATGGAGAGGTAATTCTTGGCCAGGAAGGTCTGTCTTATCGATAAATATCCACATTTCATGATTTTATTTTATTATTAATCACGTACGTGTATGATTTGAATGTTATTGGTCCATGCATTTCTTCTGAGCTAATGCTTTCTTTCCTGCATTTTTTACTGATTTTGTAAGCCCTTCTAGTCTGCTACATGTTAGTGATTAAATTTATTTTGTTGAGAGAAAGCCATAAATAATGATTATTATATAATTTTGGCTTTCCTTGACAGGTGATCATTTTGCCAATCACATGCACAATTTGTGTGCTGGCAGGGCCAGTTATAAGTTTGTTATTTCAGAGATTCATGTTTGACCCCTCTACTGGTTCTTTCGTTTCATCTTTACTTCTGTGCTGTACGTACCACAATCATTTTCACTTGAAAATTATTGCTCTAAGCAGTTTCTACTTTTTAGCAAAAAATTTTTCACCTGAATTTCATTATTTTTCTGCGGACATTTTTTATTTGATTTCTTCTTTTATCCTAGTGATCTAGTAGTAACTTTTAGCTAGTAATTAGTTATATTGTTCTTTTTCATTTAGTTACTAACAGTCCAAGATCTCTTTCTTTTCCATGGTTTGCTCATAATATGTAATAATATGATCCATGAATTCAGTCCTATTGCTTTCAACTAGCCATACTTATATTGAATTATTGTACTGGTCTATACTAGCTATTCTAAACTATATGTTAATTTACTAGTACTGGTACAACCCCTGGTGTTATATCTAACTTTCCTTGTGGTAGAACTAATAGGCTTGGTGTCATATTAACCATACTGCACCAATCCTTACACCCTCTGGTGTTATATCTGTCTTTTATTGTGGCATAACAAACTGTCTCATGTCATATTACCAAGGTTTGCCAAATCAGGCCGAACCGGCCGGTACGGCCAAACCAAACCAGACTGGCACCCAATCGGCACGGTTCGGCTTAAAATTTCAGTTCTCCCCTTCCATAAATAAAAAAAATTAATGAACCGAACCTGAACTGGCATGAACCGCACCGAACTGGCCGGTTCGGACTGGTTCGAATTTTTTTCTATAGTGATGTGGGTTGGGGGATTGATAAGAAGCAATTGAAAGCCTGAGACCTCTCAGTTTTGATAGAAACAGGAAAAGAAGGCTGTAAAACCAATTTTTGCAGTATTTGAAGCCAATCAAATATCTAAATAGTAAGAAAGAAGGTGGATTCAAGATACACATGGGCTTCCCTTCTCTCTTTCACCCTCTTCCCTCACTTTTTTTTAAAAATTCATAAAACATAAATAAGGAAAAAATCAGTTAAAATTTTTTTTGGCATGATTTTAGAATATATTGTAAATCTATGAAATATCTACACAATGATGCTAAGATCATGATTTTTTGTTAAGTCTATGATTTTTAAAATTAAAAAGCATCTTGTAGTATTTTGAAGTGATTCAAATATCAATTAGCATCAAGAAACATCTTTTTAGATCTAAAAATACTTAATAAATCCTAAAAGAACAAAAAACTGGGTATGCCGGTTCGGACTGGCATGCTGCACCATATCGAGTATCGGTATGGTACGGTACCGGCACGGCGATATCGTACCATACTGGTCAGCTACCAATACTGGGATCCTTGATACTAACCATATCGCACTAGTCCGTATTTTATTGGATATGTATTGGTATTAAGACTTTAAATCTTGAACCATAGCATATCTAATAAGTATTCTTATAAATTGGCTTCATATTATTGTTCTTTCCTTAAATTTTATATATGGTCAGCCTTCACTATATAGTCATATTTTAATCTTTCTATGACCATCACCATCTAGCCAAGGTTTGTCGTACCACTCAGAACACCCAGTTCGGGGTATACCAAATTGAACCGATGGGAAACCAGGATGGTTTGCCCTATTGGCTTAGTTACCCCCCTCTCCCATCACTTAGCCATTTTTGATTAACCCTGAATCAGTTTCCATCCCTTGCCTAGCTCAGTTTGATTTGACCACCTCCTGGCTTATTAAAAAGCCTCCCCCACTCCCTTAGGCTTGCGATGTTTTGAGACCCAACACCCCACCCCCCACTTGGGGGCTCGTGACCATTTGGAGCATGCCCTTTCAAGACTCAATGCTCACCCTCTCCCCCAGCATCACTGGTAAGCATTGTCCCCCCCGCTATCTCTCTCTCTTGGTCCTAACTCTATTGCGTAGGGTTCCATTCCCCTAACAACGCTTAGGGCTTTCAAGCCCTCTCTCTCTCTCCCCCTCCCTCTCCCTCTCCCTCTCCCTTCCTCCATCTCGCTCCCTCACTGACTTTGTCTCTTTTCCTATCTCTCCTTCTCCCCCTCCCCTTCCCTCTCCGGCTTTCCTGATATCAATATGCCTCAAAATAGCACGATATGGACCCATACTATGTCGAATCAATTATCAGCTGGTATTAGGTCAGTAAACCTTGATTTAGCATTTTCCCAACTATTTGAGGTTTTCTTTATGGGTCCTCATTCACCAACTACATGGCTATTGCTATAACTCATAATTATAACTAGGATTTTTGGAACCGTTTTGAACCGCCCGATTTGGGGCGTACGATATTGTACCGGCCAAAAACTGGTACAGTTCAGTCCTAAAAAACAGTTCAGGATCCAAACCATAAAAATTGACCCGAATCAGATCGATAGGGGTTGGTTCGATATAGTACAAGTCAGTTTGGACTGGTATGGCCCGGTTTAGTCCGGTTCGGCCTGGTTCAGGTTCGATTCGAGCTCGGTTCAGCAATCCTTGCTTGAGAGGGGAGAGGAAGATAGTTTTTTCTTAATTCACCAAGACCGGTATATGTACCAGTTTGGTGCGGTATGGTGCTGTACTGTTACTGACCGATATGGATTCCAATATTGGTTCAGTGATCCTTGATCATAACTGTGTAGTCTTATTTAAATCTTTATACCTTGTAAATTAGATACTTCTTTAAGCTGCCATTGTTCTCTAAAATTCTTTGACCCAAATTCAAGCTAAAATATGTCAGTTGATTATCTAAATCTTTGTTGTCTTACCATTGCTATTCCGCTTCTAAAGTTTATATCTTCTAATTAAATCATATTAGTGCCATCCAAGGATTCAGGTCCTAGCAGGACGTCTCGTGGGACACTGGGATGGGGTACAATCTCATGTGTTGGGACAGGACGTCCTGTCAGCGCCACAGCATTCCAATCGGGATACCTTGGAACATCCCCTGTTCCGAGTGTCGGGATGGGACGGGATGCCAATACATCCCGTTTCATGGAAAAATCGGATAGCCCCGTCCCACGGGATTTAAAACCTTGGTGCCATCTCACATACATTTTAGCATCCTCATCTCTAGATTTTCTACTGTAGTTATAGTAAAGAGATTTCCTCTTTTGTATAAAGTATTAGCAGTACATCATTACTATCCTCTTTCTATATGTAGGAATCTGGCATGCTAGCTTGTTAATTTGGCACATCATTCAACAAGAGTAAGAGTTTAGTAAACCATCTTTCATGTTGTAGACGAATTATGTAAGAATAAATAGTTTATATAACTTGTTTTTTTTATTTATATCTGTAAATTCTATTAGTAAAGAATCCATGTGTTATTCCTCTAGTTTTTATATTTAGGGCATGGTTAAAGTCTTTGTTGTGCTCGTATCAACACTTGACATTGGGTAGGGGCTGGATCTATTAAGTTCTTTTGGTCAAATATTAAAAAGGCTCTTTAGTCCTTTTCGAATATTTTTGTTTTGGCACATCATGGAAGGTTTGCTGATACTGGCCACACATCGATACTAGCAGCACCTAAATCCTTCATGTCACCCCTGAATTGCCTATAAGTTTCTATTAGTCTTGATGTAGCAGGGATCTAGAGGTTTAACAGATTAGGCATTCCAAACTTGCTGAAATCTACGAGAAAATAGCTTGCTTCTAGAAGACATAAGTTTCACATAGACATCATATTTATTGATAACAGACTCATCAGTAAGATATCTTTGAGATTTGCAATTGTTGTTTTTTGGTCCTTGGCCAAATTACAATAAGTACAAGGTGAAAAACTGAGTTTTGTATTTTTTGACATCATAGCTCCATGATTAAATCTATGAACCAAATGTTCTTCAGGGTTAGAGTTCTATATATTAAGAAACATGGATTGTTTTGATATTTAAGAATGGACTTGTGGTTGATTCTGGATCTCCTACTTTCTTCTTAACTTTCTTCATTCTTATCTTGCTTTATCATAATGTTTTCTTTCCCTGAAAGATCTTCACATGTTTTCACTTGCTTGTGGTATCAGAGCCAAATATCTTACAAGCAATAGAATGAAAAAATGAAAGGTGTAATCACCAACTATTGTTAGGTCAGTTTGTTAGCACCTCTCCCCTAAGCTAGCCCTTGGTGGAGGTCCAAGGTTCAAATCCTGGGTATTTCTCAAAAAAACTGAAAAGTCTAATCATGATGATGAATGCAAGGATTAAAATGCAATGGAATATTTCAAAGGAATGATAATAATATTGAAGACTCAATTGCTCTCTAAGGACTTAGTCCCAGTATATCAACTTTCCCCTTTGATGTTGAATATCACGAGAAGCCATATAAGTGAAATACCTAAATAATATAGGTAAACCCTCAAAATTTGCTTGAAAAGTGTTCTTCAGAACTTCTTAATGCTATCATGAGTTATATTTGTTTCCAAAAATGCAAATAGAAATATGAATTCTAATACCGAAATGTTTTCCTATAAAATATAAAGTAAGGTCTACTGGATTGGTATCAGGGCTTGTACTGGCTATAGACCAGTACAGTATGGTACAGGTCTGTACTATACCATACTGGGGTGTACCAAAATAGGGAGAGGGAGAGGGAGAAGGATCTACCACAAGAAAGTATACAAACCTATATTTTATATTTTTGATCCACATATATTTGAAATTGATCTTTATATAGATCTAGCACAAAAACTACTTATAAAGTGAGCATTATTGAAAAGAAAATATGCATTCATCGATCCTGGAAAACATTTATGGGCATGACATAGGTGCTGCACATTTCAAAATTATAAGACAAGAAGGACCAACAACATAACTTTTTTCTATATGATTTTCAAGCATCTCCTAGGAGGGTTATCCAAACCCAAAATTTCATGATTTGTCGTGGAGTTTGGACCGCATCTACTTGGAAACAAAATTTCTAATAAATTTTTGAAGAAAAGAAGCCATGGGTTGCTGTTCAACAAAAGAACTAAGAGACTTATCTAATGGTACACAGTCGAGCATCATTTCCACACCTCAAGTAACATTGATTCACGTGTTTGGTTCATAATATGCCAGCACACACCAAATTTTGTAATTGGTTATTTTACAGCTTTCGAGCTTCAATGAAGAAGACATTTCTAAAAATTAAGATAACTGTACTACTAAAAAGGAAAAAATAAATATAACAGTTATAGCCTGAAAAACAAGCCCAGATGAAGATGGAGCACTTTATAGCTTATAACCATGAACAAAACCAGCTTCTTAGTTCTTCTGGACAACAGCTTGAACTTGCAGGAACAGCAACTAGTCTTGGCATGCCCATTGCTGAGACTACTACATATATTTGACCACAAATTTGGTGGTGAGTTTCAACTGATTTTGGAAAATTGCTTTCCTTGTTAAATTTATACTCTATAAAATTCTCTCTATGGATATTCTCATTAGCAAATTCATATTACTTTGGTAAATTTTCAACCAGTCCCAGAATCTGGTGTGTCATATATGCAATGGCTACTTATTTAACAAAAAATCTTTGTAAAGTTGCAACTAGTTCCACAGGCTTTTGCCAGGACTAATTTATATTTTTTTAAAAAAGAAAAAAAATCAACAAGTTTCAACTAGCCCCTGCACATCATGTGCGATACTTTTGCATATTTGATAAAACCTTTTCGCACACCAAGCTCCAACTGGTTAGGCCTGGCATGTTGCATGTCGAGACTAGCTTATACTTGACAAAAACTTGGTACACTAAGTCTAACAAGTCCGGAATATAAAGTAAGAAAATGATGAAAGAAACATCTATAAACTAACAGTAGACACACAATGAGCATCATTGTTCCTTTATGCCTAAGATTCATCACAGGAGGCCACTTTTTTTTCACCATTACATGTTCAACTTGTATAAACTCTCTCTTAGCTTGCACAACTGTGCTCCTTGCCATTTGCTTTCTTCTTATGTTACTTCCTCCAAAGTATTAAGGAGTCATCAACTGTGTTTAGAAGTTTAATTTCTAGATTTATCTTTTTGGTTAAAGCATTGTTAGCTGGATGACATCTTCACCATGAGTCAGTATATTTTGTTGAAGTTATTACCTTCTGCCCAAGACCTTTTTCCACCTGCTATGCTTTGTACTCCTTGTCTTCACCCTGCATGTCAACTTTTCTAGAGTGCTTTATTTACTCTTTAGTAGGTTTACTGGCTTGGGAAAGTGATTCTGATGCAATGAACCCATCTTCTTCCACATGGTAAAATTATACTCTATTTTGCTTCATTACTCTGAACTTCCTTCTTAGTAGCCTTCTAATTAACTATGCTCTTCGACAAGGTATGCTTATATTGAGGTAAGATAATTTTAGGATGATTGCTGGACTTGAATTGATTTTAGTCTGTCAATTTGTTTCTTAGAAAGTCTAAGTTTGGATCCAGTTGCTGATTTGATTTTTGAGAATCATCAATTTGAGGTTCGGTATATTGCTTCGACATTCTCACACTACACAAACATGCATTCACAAATTGTTTTTAATTTTGTTGCACAAGGAATAAAATGTTGAACAAGGAATAAAATACACTCCACTCATGATATTATGTTGAACAAGGAATAAAATACACTCACTTCAATCATAATATACTCACTTCTCTCATCATTTTGTTGCACAAGAAATAAAATGTTGAAAGAGATAGAAGTAAGTTTTCAGAATTTGGGAGTCTTTGTTTTAATTTCTGGTTTCTTTCATTGGGGCCTTAAAATAAGTAACAGGGAAATCTCTTTCACATAGAGTCAAGGGATCAGAGGCAGAAGCCCACTCCCAACAAAAAAGAAAAACCATACATGAGAGATCCAGACAAGAGAAATCATTTCTCCCATAGGACACGAGGTAAGAGGGAATTCAAGTTTAATCAAAAAGAATGAATGAATTGAACAATGGTAGCCAGCTCAACCTGTATCCAGAACTTACCTGCAGCAGTTTGGCTCATGGCCTTGCCAGGCTGTTGGGTAGGCATTCACTTGTATGTGTACTTTTAGACTGCAGCCCACGCAACCAAGTAGGTTGAAGAGAACTAATGTATAAGGTTATGATTAAATAAGAAAATCCTAGTTTTGAAGCTTTACTAGGTTCAGGGGCCTGGTAAAAGCACCATAGCAATCTCAAAAGAAACCACTCAATAAATCATTAAAAATCATGGGAAAATACCAAAAAAAAATGTTGAATCATGTCTTATCATCTTGTACATCTATGATTCCAACATGTCCTGTATGATCTCCTAATGCCAGTCTTTATCATGACATTAACACAAAGCAATATAAGCTTTTTTGAAGTAACATTGCAAAGTATTAGACCTGTTTATTTTGGTGTGCTTAAGATTTTGAGAAAGACTGGAGGGTGGTTAGCTTCTCACATCGAACGTGACAGAATAACGATGTAGGATGACTTGTGGATGCCTATATTTCACTGTGGAAAGCAGAAACATTTCTACATCCAGTTATTATCGAGCATCTTATGTGGTGACCAGGAAAGGATGGTCTTGTATTATTTAAAAGGATAATTTCCTCTCCTCTGACTGTTTTTAGTGTAGGGGCTGCTGGAGTCATTGACACAATCATCATATTTGACGCAGATCCAGCTACCAACTGAAAGAGCATTTCTTCTAACTTTATGTACTCAGTAAACCAGCATGATTCTTGCAAGTCCAGCTACCTGGCAAACTTGCATCATTTCAGGCTTTGCAAGCCTAATCAACATTTAAAATAAAACGATGTTATAATTATTTTACGCAAGCATGAGCTTTCGTGTTGTTTCATTTGTAGGTCCCATGCAGCCAAAGTTCTGTTTTTCTTTTCTTAGATGTATCTAATACCCTCTGCCTATAAATACTCATCTGGATGATTGTAGACACATGACGTTTTGGGCTCTTTGTAATCATCTTTTTCTTTGGTTACATTATCAGGCATTAGCTGAGCATTTCTATCTCTAACAAACAACAGCAACCACAAAGAACATGCAGATCCTGCATGAAAGTTAGTTTAATTGTTCTGAGCTAAACTTTTTGTCAATCCAGTTATGGTTAAGTTACCTAAAAAAAGTTCTGGAGTTACATTTAGGCAGATAATTGTGGTATTGTTCTTTAACTAATCTTATAATCATCATCTATTTTTATGGTGTTATCAACAGATTCAATTGGTTCACCTTTCTGGATCGTTCGAGAATTGTGTGCTGCAGTATTCTACTCACTTGGGGATGGTAACTGCCCATTCCTCATTAATGTGATCGCTATATTTATGAATGGTATCCTCAATTGGCTCTCTCTTTTTGTTTTTGGTCTTGGAGCTCGAGGACTGGTATGTACTCAGTTCTTATGTGGCATTCAAATTGGATTCTAAGTTAGGATTTAGATTATCTGACAATACTTTGTTGCATGATTAAGGCACTTTCAACGTCATGTGTTTCTGCTCTATCTGTCTTGGCATTCTTGCTTCTCCTCTCAAAGAAGCTTGGAGGTATCACTTGTTATCTTGTCCCACTTCAAATTTAGATCAACTTTTTTACTTGGTATAATATTCTTATTTTGTGTGCAGGAATAATTGACATAAGAGAAATGAGGGATCCTTTTCTTTTGCTGCTTACATGTTGTGCCATTTCAGGATTCACCACAATGCTGTCTCATAGAATGCTGCAATTCTTTCTATCAACTCTCTCAATCTTAAGGTTACTTCCTTCTTAAGCGAGCTATGAAAAATGTGTAACAAAAACTCTTCCAAAATTCATGCCAGTATTTGGGCGGGCTGTCTTGATACGATTCCATTTCAGGTTGTTCAGGCTTGCCGAACTCTTGTCCATTTTGCTGGCCGGTGTTGTGGGGTTGTCTGCATTTTACTTGCCCCTTGTCTTTGCTCGGTTCTCTGGAGTATTCTTGGTTGATTCTCTTTTGAAGACGTTATTAAACAGGTAGAATCCATTTATTTACTTACAGCTATATAATTAGGTAATGCATAGATCTTGAGGACTTCCATCCATACATACCAGAGGTTGAATCCTCCATGCGGTGATTCTTAAGAGAATGAAAAAATGTACACTGAATGGGCCAGAAAAGGCTTTTATATGAAATGAGCGGTGGAACAAGGGAAGAAATTAAGCAAGTACTTGGCTAATGTATTCCTAAGCTGCTTCTCATCTAAAAGTTGGAAGCAAGTTTTTGTATTAGATAGAACTATATAATAGCCTTGAGCCTATCGACATTTGAAGATACGTAGCAAAAGGGTATCTCTCACTTATGTCATTGATTTCTTGTATTCAAGTAGGACAATCAGACATCATGAAGATCTTGGAAAGTCTGATTTCCAAAATTCCTGCATTATACTCGCATAAAACAGATCTGGCAGGTGTTATGCACCTGAGAGGTAATTTTTTTTGTTATTCATTTTTTGATAAAAACACTGAAGTTTGGGAGGTGTAGTCTTGCTGTGTTTATTTTCATTGTAGCTATATGGAGATAGACGACAAGGTTTTGCTGATGTAATGCATGTGAAAAGATTTATGAATGGTTGTGCCATGCTAAACTCATTTTTCATTATCCAGGTAATTTGATAAGAAGCACACCTAATTTTGGCTACTGTACCTATTTTATTTCTCTGTAAGACCAAGAATCTATCCAAGATAATTCCCTTATTAGAAGATGTATCTTTAGAACTATTTTTAGATTATTGGGACATGCTTGGGGCAACAGATGATGTATGCATGCTCTTATTTCTTCTTTATAGCTTATTAGAGGATGTGACTTAGCCTGCTCTTGGGCCAACAGGAGACTGTGAACAAACCGTGGACCATTTACAAAAATCAGTCATAGCAGAACAGATAATGCAATGCCTTGAAAATTTAGTCTCCAATGAGAGAATTGGTTTGACGCAGCAACTGGAGACTGGTGAACTAGCAATCCATTTGAAAATGTTTAACTCCATGTTTTACTTGCTTCATCTCCCTCGACTATTGGATGGGTCCTCTTGCACTACAGCGAAGGCTACTAACTGTGCATCATTACTGAATGCAAGCTATTCTATGTACATCATAAGAAAATCTTTAAATCATCAGATACTCTTCAGCTTGTCATTATCCTATGCTGGTTCCATTCATTTGTTCTCCCATCAAAACCATCATTTGTTCTGAAAGTGCGTAGATTGTCACCGCATAAAGCGTAATATTGGATTAGTGTTGCTAACCTGAGTTTCAATTTTTCTTAAGGATCTTGGCATTTATTTTCCCCATCATCTGTTCGAATAGGAGGGTTCATGTGCTCTAGCTCTGGGTGCCTTTTTTGGTCTCTACAAAGGGCCTGTATGATTGCCCATAAATCGGCAGCAGGAAATGATTTGGTTTGTTATTCCCTATTTTTAATGTTGCCTGTATGGTTGGTCTGAAGTGAAAAGCCACGCAATTGATCTTTTTGATATCAAAATAGTGAATTGTTGAAAGGAAAGAATTGCAACTAACTTGTTTCTGTTTTCAGATTGAAAAAATATGGATGTAATTAATATATAACTTGTATTCATATTTACGTAGAATAAATATCAATGTACTTTATATCAAGATTTTAAATTTTGTGGAATGGGAGTGTCTCCATTTTTTTTATAAAACATGATGTGTCGACATCTCGTCTTGTCCCGATATTTAGAGCAGGGATGTTTCAAGATGTCTCGATTGAAATGTTGGGATATTAGCGAGACGTCCTTTTCTAATACATGGAATGGTATCCGTTTCAGCATCTCATGGAACGTCCTGTCGGGATTTGAATCTTTGCTTCGTATTTGATTCATATTAATATCTATTTAAAATAATATGAATACAAATTTTGGAATCTATCGTTCATATTTGTAAAAAAATATGATAGGGATATGGGTATAAGCATTATTTGAACCATATCTAATTCATTGCCAGCCTTAAAGAATACACCAAATTGGCAACACAGAATTACAGCCCAATCAAATCAAACTATTATCTTATCTGAAACACGAGTATCCATGTATCAATTTTTTAAGGATATTCAGAGATATAATTAATATCGAATTTTGAAACCCTCAGGCTACTTTTTGATGCTAAATAGCTAAATGGGTTGAGTAGATTTAACCATTGTTGCCCACCACAAATCAACTAATTATTATTATAGTTATGCATTATTTAATTGTCATTTTCGGAGTTGGATAAGTTGCAGTGAAGCGAAAAGGTTAAAGAGAAGATATTGCTTTAGGTGGTTAACTTTTATCTCATCTCCTTTACGAAATGAAATAAACTTGATTAGCCTACTTTTTGGAACATTCCCTGATTAAAGCTATGGTGACATTTTGGGCTCTTAGCCAGTTAAATGGCTAACTGTTGTTCAACTAGGAGATAAAAAGCAAACAAACAAGACCTTTCCTTTCACTTATCCCAACAAAACAGGTTATTTTCATTCATAAAATAATCTGAAAAAATAAACAAGGATTCCATTTTATCCCCACTATAGAATTCTCAAACAAAAACTATGGTGTTCTGATATATATTTGGAGCTAATTGTCATGGTCCCACCTTGGCTAATTGAAAAGGTGCCCCATGAGTTTATCGGTCCAAATCAGTCCTTTCAATAACTTTATTATGCATCGCTACTTTTATTTTGAGTAATTCGTTGTCCCCCCGGGTGATATATAACGTCAAATACGTAAGAGTCTAAATCCGTTGTCACGTGAGTTCTACCTTTTTAACATATATTTAATACTTATAATTTTATTTTATTATTAAAAATTTTAAATATTATTATTTTTTAAAAAAAATTATGATATTCATCGTTTAAATTATGGCATCTCGTGATTTAAATCATGATATTATAATTTTATTCACGAAATATTACAAAATCGGGAGATATTTTTATTATTAAAAAGTTTTTAAATTTTTTTTTAACGATAAAAATATCTCACGATCTTATGGTATTTTATGGAAATGTAATTCTATTCATAAATTTGTTCATGAAAATGTTACCAGGAATGAATATTCTCGTAATTCAAAATAATTAACAAAAAAAATAAATTACATATATTAAATATATGTTTGAATGATGAAAAAATATATATTTTTTTATATGATATCATCGTGATCAAATTTATGAACAGAATATCATAATCATGTTTACAGAATACCATAAGATCAAGAAATATTTTTATCATTATAATTTTTTAAAATTTTTTTCAATCTCAAAAATATATTATGATATTTGTGAATAAGATTATGATACCATGTTCACATGATATCATAATCCGATCATAGAATATCATAATCCATCGGCATGATATCATAATTTTTTTATAAAAAAAATATTTTTATTATTTAAAATTTTTAATAAAATAATTATAAATATTGAATGCACGTAAAAAACGGATCCCGTTAGATTGTATAATATAATATATATATATATATATATATATATATATATATATATATATATATATATATATATATATATATATATATTATGGAAAACGGTATACAAAGACTTTCTCCTATATCGGATAATACCAGGGTTGAGGAGGATCTCCTAGATAGGATCGGGTACCAGCCATGTGTCCTCTCTCTCTCTCTCTCTCTCTTTAAAGCTGTAGCTAATAGTGGTGGAGTATTATCTAATTGGGTGGGAGATATTATTATAGTAATATTGGCTTTGGTACATGGGTTTATTAGCCAGAGACTGGCGTTTCCCATTGTGCAAGTTCGAAGACGCACGGGAGTTTGTTTTCTTGGCAACGAAGGAAATTCCCCATAAAGCTGCAGGGGCCTACAGCGACTAAAACTCGGTCG
Source organism: Areca catechu (assembly GCA_021397845.1). Lineage (NCBI taxonomy): Eukaryota > Viridiplantae > Streptophyta > Magnoliopsida > Arecales > Arecaceae > Areca > Areca catechu. The sequence goes on along the minus strand of CM038048.1, from coordinate 85,847,117 downwards.
ACTCACCTTCACCGGCTCGAGGATACGCACTCCGCCCTGTTTAGATTCCTTCCTCGGTCTCTCCGTATGCTACGCCTCCCTCTCTCCTCCTCCTCCTCCTCCTCCTCCTTCTCCTCCTTTTAGGTTCTAGGGTTAGGGTTGGACCTTCTTCATCGCGGTTCGATCCCGCGGCTTACGGATACGTTGGCCCACTCGATCTTTCTCTTCTCTGTTCTTGATTCGCCACCGATGGAGCGTCCTGTCAGCGACTGGGAGTTGGTGATCAAGGTCTGATATCTTTCTGTTATTCGGCGTCTATTTCTGTTCCTTACTTAACTGATAGATGAGATTCGTTTTGATTCGTCTTTTCGTGAATTTGTGGGTGCTAAGTTGTAATTTTAGTTGATTGATTTGGGGCTCTTGGTTCTTCTGATATGATCTCTTCCTTTATTATGCATATGATGCATGGTTCATTTTGATGAATAATTCGTGGAAAATTGCATAAAAATCCTTGAAATGAGATAGCTTTGATGATCGGGTTTTAATTTTTATAGGCTTTTTTTTTTTTTTTTTTTTTTTTGAAAAAAAAAAATCTGTGATCATGGACTTTCAATTTTATTAGATTGAACTGTTGGCGCTGGTGCTGTAATTTTTCGGTTTAGTCGTTGATATGTTATTTTTGTGAAGAGAAAGGGTCTAAGGGAATCTAAGGGAAAAGTTGATCTGGATGCGAGCTTTAGTTTTAGCTGATTATAAGTAACTGGGTCCTTTTACCATTTGGCCTTCTATTTTCTTCATTTTGAGATTGGCTATTAGTCGTCCCCTATCCGTGTTTATTTGTTTATTGAAGCATGGATGCTTGTTTATGTGGGAAGTCCGTGATCTTTGGTTCTTTCAGTGTGACAATACTACCTATTGTCCTTGAAAACCATTTATGATTGATTTTATTTGTCCAGTGATGGTTATCTTGCGATTTGCCACTGTAAAGTTGGTGCATCTTGGTTATAGAGTGGATGCACATTCATGAGCTAGTACAGAAATCTGACCCTGTGAGTTGTTTTGGTCCATCAATGCTTTTCATGTTGGAGTTTCCCATGACTTATGATGTTTAGCTACTACCTTTAAGTGTTTCTTTGTCACTGCTGTAGAACATGCTGGCTAATGGAGCTACTATATAAGCTTCTCTGGCCTCCTAATCATGGTGAGGTCAATCGCGTACTACTAGTTTTAGAGGTGCGAAATGCTCATCTGTAGGCAAAAGCTGCCCATGCATGCCTTGAATCATGAAACCTTTCTCTTGAAGCGGGCTTCATATTAAATACATGGAAAGCTGGCATTTCAACTCCATTTTTGTTTGGCTCAAACTCTGCACGGATGGTTTTGATTTACATGCACTTGTACTTTTAGCATGATTTATTCCTTCTATTTGATGCTGTTGCCCATGCCCCTTATGATAATGGGCGTTGATGCATCCATGTGTTAGTCCCTTGCTGCCTCAAATTTGATTAATATTTGACTGTATTTATTGACGTAGTAAGTTCTTTATTCATATATGCAAAAACTAAGATATAAAAGTGGTTATCTTAGTTTTTAGTTTAATTGCATTGATGAAACTAATGAGATCACTGATTCTTTATGTACTCTTCCCTCTATAATCTGAGAAAAGTATAATGGTCGTCTTGTCTGTTCTGTGCAAATGCCTAAATGCTCTATTTCTAGTTAATCTGCCACTTTTGATAAATATATTGTTAGAATATGACATGAAGAGGGCAATGACAGCCATTTGTTTTGCAAATGTTTTGGTGGAAACTAAGTTGATCTTGTGATTATATGTTGCTAATTTGTGTGTTTTTCCGGTTATCATTTGCAAATATATTTTTTGGCCTGGTTGATGGGAGATGCAAATTTAAGGACTGGATTGATGCTTGCTTGTACTTCTTTGTGTTTAATTCCACTTTTGTGTCATACAACATGCTGGATGCACTTGGAATGCAAGGAAAATAGCACGTGAAAACAAGCTTGTGATAATTCTACAGGGAGTTTGTTGCTCTGATATTTTTTTATTGTCATCATTGATCTTGTCTAGAAATTAGAGACAACCATATCATATGACTTAGAAAAGGTTGTAGCTTGGCTCTTTAGGTTGCATTAACATCAATGCTCAAGGCTCTTCTATCATCGCTTGTGGTACCAGTAATGAGATGTACACCTGCTTCTTCTTATTTTGCCAGATGAGGGTAGGTTGATCCTAAAGATGATACAAGCTAACAATCATATGTTCTCTTCTTATGTTCACCAAGTCTACATGATTCATTCTAGTTAAAACTGCTTAGGTTTGTCACTTCTTCTTTTTCATCCCCCTGTTGAATACCTAATTAGGGCAGCTGAGCTTTCAGGTTAGTTCTTTGAGTTGATGACTTCTCCTCCCTATCTTACACTATATCACCTATGAAATGGTTGCATAATTAATATATGTTAATAAAGCACAAATTCTCAATGTTCTCATCCACACAAGAGCTACCTGCAAATGTGGTTTGAAGAGAAGAATTGAGGTGGTGTTACGAACTTGTTTGCGTATCTTTTAGTGACATGTTAGAGAGTTGCGTGGTGGAATTTGTAGCTCTAATTAGATTCATGATTGTGAGGGATAACATTTATCTAATCTACATATGAACGTGTTATCTTATTTGATTTCTTTTGCCATTTTTTTATCAGTTTGTATATGTCGCACCTATTAGGTTTTTCCTTCTCTTCTCTTAAGCTATCTGCTTAGCTATGTAATTTTTTTTTTCTTTACATTCTATGAAAACTATTCAAACTTTTTTATTTATTTGGAGGAATTCCTTTTCAAGTCCTTTGCATGTGCACGTTGCGATCTGATTGGTTCCTTAATTTCTTCATTTAGTGTAAGCATGACGTGAAAACCTCCTCTAATATGCTTATTTCTAAACCTTACTTTTTCTACTACTTCCAATTTTAAGATTTGGCCATCATAGTGTTATATTCTTTTTTTCTAATTTAATTTTCTAGGTCAGAATTGTTCTGTTTTAATCTGTGACCTAACTCTTTAAACTTTTTGTGAGCAAGGCTGAGTTAAGTCTATTTTATGATCAAGTCTATCTTATCTAGGACTACTTCTGTTGTGGTGAAACTATACTGTTTATTATGGGGGTTTGAAGAAATACAGATAGGTATTATTTTACTTGGTAAAGTAGTAGAGTTCTCTGTAAAAGAGGTATTATTTTACTTGGTAAAGTAGTAGAGTTCTCTGTAAAAGGATCCCAAGCTAACTGTCTTTCCTCTTCTTATTTCATCTTGTGGTTTTACCCTGTTAGCAGACAGCATTAAAAACCTGACACAATGCTTAGCTCTTAAGCAGGAAGGGGGATTAGGGAAGTCAACCTATATTACTACAACAACAAAAAAAAAAAAAAAAAAAAACAAAACAAAAAAAAAAAAACAAAACAAAACAAAACAAAACAAAACAAAACAAAAACAAAACAAAACAAAATAAAACAAAACAAAACTAAACAGTAGCCTATATTAGTCTGTTGATGTTAAACCTCTGGGCACAGTTAGAAGCTATTTGAACCACGAAATTGAAGTCATCTATTGTTGATATCAGAAAGAAAACATGTATTTGTCATATTGTGACTAAAATTATAACAAATTGTATGGAATTGTGAAACATATGAAGCTGTAAACAAGGATTCACATCCCGACAGGATGTCCTATAGGACATCGAGACGGGATACCATCTCATGTGTTGGGACATGACGTCCTGCCAGTGTCCTAGCATCCCAATTGGGATGCCTTGGGACATCCCCTATCTCGAGTATCGAGATGTGGCGGGATGCCAGCATGTCCCGTTTCATGAAAAAACTGAGACATCCTCATCCCACGGGATTTAAAATCTTGGTTGTAAATGCATCAAATGTTTCATTTTTATCATTCAGTGCCTTTAGCTTTATAAGTCAACAATAAAGTGGACTTGGGTCTGTATCAACTAAATTAATGATAAGTTTCAACATTGACAGAAGCAAATTATGTAGTTCTTTTCTTAAATAGAGTTGAATTGTTTTGCAAGTTTTAAGGTACAGGATTTTTGGTTATATTAATTGGGTAACATTTAAGTTTTCCTGTTACAATTTATAACTGAAATTTGGGTACAACATATCTTTTGTGGCTGCAATTTGTGTCTCTGTAGCTCTTAGTGTTAATGTCTTTTAATAGTTCGAGGGGACCAGACTATTTGAGGTGCTAAACAAAACAAAATATTCTTTTGACCAAGTTCGTAAGACTGAGCAGTTATAATGGTATTAGAACATATTAACTTTTGATGATTTGTTATTTTGTTTGGTTAGATTGTTAAGATGTTGATGTTATATTCGAGTCTATGGTTTAGATTAATTGTGAGGCAAGTAAAATTGTACACTTTATGGACAAGGTTGGGATTTAATTTAAAAGAAGAGTGCAAAAAAATATTCATTGAGGTTCTTCTTTTTTGTTTACATGAAAATATTGTTGGCTAAAGAATCTCTTCTTTTTCCGGGAAAAAAATAAAAGAAGCAAGGGATGGTATGACCATAAGAATTTGATGCAAGAATCTAGTGAAGCACCTTGATCTCATAGAAGACAAGTTGTAGGGAGATTCAATATAGTGTATTATCCTAAGAATCCTTATTTTGATTTCATTCTGTTCCAGAATCCTTATTTTGATTTCATTCTGTTCCTGCAATATTGTGGATTATTATGGCAGTGACTCTTCCAATTGTTGTTCCTTATTTTGGACCCCTTTTCACTTGTGATAATTCTAGACAGTCATAGTGTTGTCCATTGTGTATTCTGCAGCAGCTCATTCTGCAGTTCTTTTAAAATGTCGAAGGATGACATCAGTTTAATAGTAGCACATCAGCTAATTCAAATCATTCCTCTATGTATCACAATCTTTGGAAAGTCTGTGGATGTTTGCCCCTGAATTGGTGCATTTTTACTTTTTGCCTCTCATACGATTTCTTTCCCCCAATAGTTTGTTAATTTGGTGAGTATTGAATATGCCTTTAGCCAGCCAACCCTGAAGCCTATTTTACAACCAGTATTGCATAAATTCATGTGTGCATCCTTGGAGTTCAAGGTTGTGGATTCAGAACGTTAAAGCATCAACAGTTATGTGATAATGCTTTTCTGGATCCTCTGTTATGGAAGCATTGCATGTTATATCCTTATAATAAATCTAGTTGATGAACCTCTAGGTTTTCTGTAATTGCGTATTTGGGCATTTATTTCCTTAAGCCTTTCTCAATCTAGTTGTTTCTCTGCCATTCTTGTTCCTGAGATTCCACTATTTTGATTTTTGTTAAATTATTTGTTTTTCTACTTTCTAGGTAAAATGTGGTGATACTCTTAAGCGATTTGGTGCTTATGTCCGAGGGCGTAGCATGGATTATGATATGAGCAAACTCAGAAGAAAGATTATTAGTTCTTTCAATCTCAGTCCAGATGCTGAACTAATACTTACCTACACTGATGACGATGGTGACATCATAACATTGGGTGATGACGACGACTTGCGTGATGCTGCTGTAAGTCAGCATTTGAACCCTCTCAGGATCAATGTTCAGTTGAAGTCCAGCACTGGTGGATATTCTGATGCAGAATCTCAAACAGAAAACCATACTCCCAAAACATCAGCAGAAATAAAAAATCAACCACCTCAGATTGTTTTTGCTGTTGATGAAGCACTGAAGTCTCTACCTGAGCCATTTTGCAGTGCACTTTCAAAGCTCTCTCAGGATTTCTTCTTAAAAGCTCTGTCGTCTGCACCTGCATTTGCTGTGTTCATGGACCAATTCTCCAAATTGGGATTGTCCATTGCTAATCAGTCTTCTAGCAGTCCTATTGGTGAGTTATCACGCTCCTCCAATGATGCATCAACTCAAAAAATGGATGTTAATGTTAGTGATGGGCCAAAAGCTACAAATGATTCTGCTTCAGTATCGACCGTGATACCAAATGCTGATACTGCTGATCCAGTTTCAGAAGTCATGCAAAAGCATTGTGAAAGTGATAACATGAACTCAGGTGGAATGGTCAAAATTCCTGTTGATCTCAACATGGATATTCCCAAGACTTCACACACAGGTTATCCCTCAATTGATGATTTGCTGACACCCATTTGGACTGAGAGCTGGGCCCCCATCTGGGCAGCTAATGATAATATGCATGAGAAAGAAACTAGTGATGCTCATCGCAATGGAAAATCTATTATATTTTCTGCCCCTCCCTCTCTGCCTCCTGTTGAATGCACTGGAGATCAGAGTTCACAGAGTTGCAAGATGCCGAACCCATTTCTTGCACCAACTTCTTGGATTACAGACATCATGAATGGTGATAACAATAAACAGTTTCCTGTCGGCATGGGCCCTTCAGCATCAAATCACGAATTCAGTTCTCCAATTGATGTTCCCATGAACAAGCATATTGGTGTACCTGCTACACCTAATGTTCCCCTCCCTGGTGTGTTCTCCCCTATGGGCCATCCATACAGGAGAGGCAATGGAAACCATGAGAGCATGCTTCGAACTTTCCACAGGGGCATCCGATGTGATGGCTGTGGAATGCATCCCATCATTGGCCCACGGTTCAAATCCAATGTGTAAGATGCTCCATGTTAACAATTGTTTGTGGTAAAATTGTGCTTCTTAGTTTTGCAATACATGACTTGTTTTAACATGTTTCTTTCATGATGCAGGAAAGAGGACTATGATTTGTGCAGTATTTGTTTCTCGGAGATGGGTAATGAAGCAGACTATACCAGAATAGACAAAGCTTCTTCCTCCTTCAGACCGTACAAGGACCTCTACAATACTGTATGGTGTTAACCTCCTGTGTAGCTTATTAGATTCTCTGCATTTAAAAGATCTGAACTGTCTTTCTTGATAATTCCAGCATTCTCGATATCGATTTCCTATGTCACATGCTGTTCATGGTTGTGGGATGAGGCCATCAAGGACAAAACTGGAAAGTCGTTTTATTCAAGATGTAACTGTCCTGGATGGGACTCTGATGCCTCCTTCTACACCCTTTACCAAGATTTGGCGGATGCACAATAATGGTACCACCCGATGGCCCTATGGTACACAACTTGTGTGGGTTGGTGGAGATCAATTTGCAAATCGTCGCTCAGTTCGTTTGGAGGTTATTTAATAAAGTTGCTTTTATGCTTCCATTTTGTTTTTAATATTTGGTAGTGGAATTGTTTAGAACCTAAAATCTGCAGGTTGCTAGTCTTCAGATGAACTTACTGCTAGTTAACCGGACCTGAAATTAAATCTTCATTTTTATGCAGATTCCAGTGAATGGCTGCCATGTGGACACAGAGATTGACATTGCAGTTGATTTCACAGCACCATCAACGCCTGGTCGGTATGTTTCGTATTGGAGATTGGCATCACCTTCCGGACAGAAGTTTGGGCAAAGAGTTTGGGTTCTTATCCAGGTATTTATCATACTACATTGTATTTGTGTAACTTAAAATTATTGCTGATGGATATATAATTAATTGTCATCAAATCTCCCTTTGTTGTACAGGTGGATACCACTCGACCTAATTCCTGCAGTAACAACTTCCCCACTGGTCTCAACTTGAACCTGCCTCCAGAAGGTACTGTCCGGAATGAGTTTGGAATCATAGATGTGAATGCTTTGCCCTTTGATGGTGTTTGTTCTGAACCTAATTTGCCCACCGCTGCAAGCGAGTTGGTTAAACCATTGGTTACAGAAGTACCGAGTAACAGTGTAGAGCCTGCTGCGATTGATGGGTTTGTACCGCCCATGCCTGCTGTCATTGCTGCAGGTTCCTCGGTTGCATATCCCATAATTGATTTTCCGGCATCTTCCTCTGATGCATCTCCGGTTGCTGTCCTGCCTCCTTTTGACCCAGTCCATGATGACAACCCAGTAGAGCAGACCCTACTGAAGGAGCTGGAAGAGATGGGCTTCGGGCAGATTGACCTGAACAAGGAGGTTCTAAGGCTGAATGAATACAACCTGGAGCAATCTGTTGATGATCTCTGTGGCTTTTCTGAATGGGATCCTCTTCTTTCTGAGCTGCAGGAAATGGTGAGACATGGCTATTGTATCTGTTTTGTTTTGTGTCATGGTGTGCAATAGGTTTCTGGTTTGGTTAGGGAAGCTGATGGGTTGATGCTGTTGCAGGGTTTTACTGACAAGGAGAGGAACAAGAAGCTGCTGATAAAAAATGGTGGAAGCATCAAGCGAGTTGTGTTAGATCTCATTGCTGGAGAGAAGGATGAGTAGCATGGATATGTGAAAAATCTGTAAATATTTAGGAATATACAGGAATGAGGGACATGGTCGGTTATGTTATTTTCTGTGTCTTACATGGGCTACTGAATGGAAGACTTGATGTGTGGGAATTAATAGCTACCATCTATCTAGCATGTCATCAGCTATTATTCTATGTGCTGATCATCAACTTCACTGATATTTGCTACATTTTCATGACAGATGCATGATCTTATTATGTAATTGTCTGGCGATGACGATATGGTGATGTGGGTCTAAATTATGTCAGACTGGAGGAAGGTGGTACCATTGGATTTTGCTAATAAGTTTATCAAGTGGCAATGGGGCATCCTACCTCATATTTCTTTTTGCGTGTGCGCTGATGTTCGACAGGCAGAGATATTTTCCCGTTGGAGTGTATCCTGTGGTTCATGCGGTGTGCATCAGTGCGGAGGTTGTGATTTTCGCCAACTCATTTGTATCATCTTTTCATGTAAGGCTGAAATTGAATCGGATGCTAATACGTGCATATCCATATTTATTTTATATTTATTAAAATATATGAAAATGGATAGGGATGTTAATTAGGTTCAAAAATTGATATCGATATTTGTTTTAAAAAATTATAGATGTAAATCAATATTTAAAATATAAATATAAATTGGATGGTTAAATTTTATGATCATAAAATTAAAAATAGAATTGGATGGATATTATCCGACCTATTTCTATCCGTGGCTGTAGCTTCAGTATGGTTCTTGATAGTCCGTTGGCTGAAAGATTATGGAGCTTTAGTATGGCTCTTCATGGTCTTTTGGTTGAAAGATCGAGTAAAAGAACATTTGGATGATTAACTTCTATGACATTTTTTAAGGTTGGTTTTGCTTTAGTCATGTGTGAAGTTAAATACACCTATCATCTAAGCATTATCAGTGAGGTTGTATCTGCCAATCCATAGAACCGATCATCCACAACTTTTCCTTCCCAATTCAGGCTTTGTTTAACACAGCATGAATCCTAAATACAGAGCGACGGATGATGGATGCATCAATGTTTACGGTTAGGAGTATACATGGTCCGAGCTCAAGTAGGCTAAGCGTAGCTCAAGCTTGGCTTGGCTCATTTAACTTTGAGCTTCCCTGGAAGAGCTCGCATGAGAGTTCTAAGGTGTTGATAAAGAATGGTTGTTGTAGCCCGCAGGAAGGAAAAGCTTGGATTGTAAAGCATTCAAAAGCCATCATTAGGCCAATGTACCTAGAGGACTTTTTGGTTTTAATTTTATTGAGGTGTTCCAAAAGTTCCTCCAAGTTCATAAAATTCTCAAATCCAAAGTAGCGTCCAACTTGGAGGTTCTTAGAATATTTGGATCAAGCCTCTAACCAAGGTAGATTATGGTGTCTTTATATGGAAGTTTTATGGAGCATCCTCCCCTCATCTAAATTAACCTGACCTTATTCATATGCAAGCAACCTTGGTTATATGCAAGCAGGCAGCAACATAATTTTAACTCATTCAAGTAATTTTAGAGATATTATTCAAATTTTCCTGATGACCAAACAAGGTTTTTTTTTTTTAAGGATACCAGAGCTCGCAACTTCATGGGTGCTAACCCATGCATGCTTTAGAGTGAACGAACTTCTTATCTGGCACCCAACCAAACCAAGGGTTAACATGACATCTAATTTAGTGATCTCATTACGAACCATCCAACATACAAACAAACGAAGGGAATGGTTTCAATTCCTATACACATATATTTAGAGTCTTCACAGCCCTCAGATGCTAAAATTTCCACACAAACGTTTACTACTTTGTTTGGCCTCCGTCATTAACTGCTATTATATTAAATTAAACACGAAAAAGGAAAAAAAAAAAAAAAAAAAATAAAGGGGTCCTCCTTCCAAAATTACAACAAAATCCTCTCCAAGCATCCAAATTACAAAAAAGAAAAAAGAAAGAAAAAAAGAAAAAGAAATTACGGACGGAGACTACAAATCCTGGTCCTCACCTCCGCCCCGTCTCCGTCGGAGGAGGAGGGCGAGGAAGCTGAGGACGGCGCCGACGGCGGCGACGAGGTTTCCCTCTCGAAGGAGGATCTTGAACGCGAAACCGGTGATGTCGGCGGTGATCCGGCGGCCGTCGGCCACCAGCGCTCGGCGGGGCTTCCCGGCGAAGGCAAGCAGCACGAGGATCGTGATCCAGGTGACCAGCGTGGCCGGCACGGCCACCGCGAGCGCCGCCCCCATGGAGAGCAGGCCGAAGACCCCGCCGTAGAGCACGGAAGCGTAGAGGGCCGGCCAGCCGGCGGCGGCGGGGGAGGAGGCGGAGGCGGCGGCGGAGTTGTACCAGGAGCGGATGGAGAGGATGAGGTTCCAGGAGGAGGAGAGGAGGAGGGCGTAGACGAGGAGGAAGAGGAAGACCCACGTCCGCCGCTTGCCCAAGGCCCGCATCATCAGCGACTCCCCCCATCGCGACGACGGTGAGCGCTCCAGATCTGCCATCGATTTCCCCTTGGCTATCGGGTCTTTTTCTTTTCTATTCTATTCTTTCTTTCTTTCTTTTTTCCTTCTCCTCCCAAAGGAAGAAGGCACGAGAAGAAGGGAAAGAAAGAAAGGTAGGAGAAGAAGGTTAAGCAGGAAGAGGGCGAGCACTTTACTCTTCTTTTGCTGTTGCTGCTATTTGTGGTACGCCTCGGTCTTCGGGGAAAACAAAGGAATTCCTGCAGGTCTTCCTTTGATCTGGATTGTGCGCATAGGAATTTCTATGAGTACACCCAACTTGGAGTTTGTAGTCGTGAACTGGATCATGACTACGAGATGGCTTGATTTTCCAAGCAAAGAAATGAAAGCAAATTGCACTGCTGGCCAGGTTGTCTTTCATCTCGAGTTCCTGTGTTTTTTTTTTTTTTTTTAATATTTTAGGAGTCCTTGTTTTTAAAATTTATCGTGACCAATTACTACGATAGTATAAATGATAGTGCAGGATATATCATTCGAGATTCTGACGATAAATTATCGGCTACCTTTGAGGCTCTCCTTTACTCGAGCTTTCTATTCTTGAAGCAGAATTTTATATGCGACACAGATAGCACAAGATATGAGATGCCAGTTTCTTATACATAACACAAGATGTTTATACATCTAATATAAATTGCCTGATAATTTATTGAACAAATGTCTCACCAATATGATAATCATGTATCTAGACCAGGTACGAAATTCCATAACTTTTATTAACATAGAAAATATGATTAAAAGTCATTCAAGCCATTACGATGAAATTGATAAAGTGGTTGTCAAGAAATAAAATAGACCGCTCAACTAACCATCTGATTAACTGAATTTTCTTAATGATATGATCATTTCATCAATGATTATAACCATCTAACTAACTTGATCCTCTACTTCTATAATTAAAGAATTGAGAAAATATTTTGTTGCCGATCTCGCCGCCGCGCCTGTGGCTTCGGAGCCGCCGATCCGACTAAACCGTCTTGCCCCTGGGGTCTCCTGGCTCGATCGAACTTGCAAGGCAAGATCAGAAACCCTGGCCGGGGATCCCGGCGAGGGAGCTCTGACGGTCAAGTTAGTAGACGGCGAGAGGGAACAGAGTCTCTGAGACGGGCCCCCGAAGGAGTCCCAGACTTAGAGATCGTGCTAGCAAGAAAGGTCCTAGAAAGAATAGAAACCCGATCGGGTCCCTTCACCGAGCTCACGCCAAAGGTCCCCTCTCGGGAGCTCGGATCTTGCTCTTAGAACGGAGTCTCCAGCCTTTGTTTCTTGCTTACCTTGTCTATTCTCTCATTCCTTTTATCTCCTCCTGTTGCCTTCTCGTTTCCCACCCCTGGGGGGCTCCTTTGTCGTTTCCACCTCCTCCCCTCCGTCTCTTTCCCTTTCCCCTTCTGGATCAAAGAGCTAGGCGGCTTCCCGACCTTGCTTGCCGAGCCTAGCGAGGAAAGAGTAGGGGATGGGGGCGCCGGTCAGATCGCCGACCAGACCTTGGGCAGAGTGCGAGCGCCCTTCTTCCCAGGCGCCGACGAAACCTGTTATCGGGTCCTGTCTTGTCAGGACTTCGCCTCTCGACTGCGGGACCTGTCGGGCCGGTGCAAACGATGTTTCGCGCGTCGCCGCCGACCGTACGGGCGCTGTCTTCGGGGTGCAGCACGCACGGCTCGAGGGGCAATCATGGAGCTCGTGCTCTTGCTCCTCGGAAACTTCTCCGCACAGGTTGGCCTGCCTCGGCCGAGGTGGGACCATCTCAGGGAGCCACCTGGCGAGGGAGCAGGGAGGCCGCCGGCTTCGGCCGAGGTGGACCCCTCCTGGGTGGACACCTGGCGGAGCGGTAGAGGGGCGCTCGACTTCGGTCGAGGTGGTCCTGTCTCCGGGCGACACCTGGCGAAGGAGCGAGGGGCCCGGCTCGACCTCGGCCTAGGTGGGACCGTCTCAGGGTGCCACCTGGCGAGGGAGCGGGGAAGCCGCCGGCTTCGGTCGAGGTGGACCCCTCCTGGGTGGACACCTGGCGGAGCGGCAGAGGGGCGCTCAACTTCGGCCGAGGTGGTCCCGTCTCCGGGTAACAGCTGGCGAAGGAGCGAGGGGCCTAGCTCGACCTCGGCCTAGGTGGGACCGTCTCAGGGTGCCACCTGGCGAGGGAGCGGGGAGGCCGCCGGCTTTGGCCGAGGTGGACCCTTCCTGGGTGGACACCTGGCGGAGCGGTAGAGGGGCGCTCGACTTCGACCGAGGTGGTCCCGTCTCCGGGCGACACCTGGCGAAGGAGCGAGGGGCCCGGCTCGACCTCGGCCTAGATGGGACCGTCTCAGGGTGCCACCTGGCGAGGGAGCGGGGAGGCCGCCGGCTTCGGCCGAGGTGGACCCCTCCTGGGTGGACACCTGGCGGAGCGGCAGAGGGGCGCTCGACTTCGGTCGAGGTGGTCCCGTCTCCGGGCGACACCTGGCGAAGGAGCGAGGGGCCCGGCTCGACCTCGGCCTAGGTGGGACCGTCTCAGGGTGCCACCTGGCGAGGGAGCGAGGAGGCCGCCGGCTTCGGCCGAGGTGGACCCCTCCTGGGTGGACACCTGGCGGAGCGGCAGAGGGGCGCTCGACTTCGGCCGAGGTGGTCCCGTCTCCAGGCGATACCTGGCGAAGGAGCGAGGGGCCTGGCTCGACCTCGGCCTAGGTGGGACCGTCTCAGGGTGCCACCTGGCGAGGGAGCGGGGAGGCTACCGGCTTCGGTCGAGGTGGACCCCTCCTGGGTGGACACCTGGCGGAGCGGCAGAGGGGCGCTCGACTTTGGCCGAGGTGGTCCCGTCTCCGGGCGACACCTGGCGAAGGAGCGAGGGGCCCGGCTCGACCTCGGCCTAGGTGGGACCGTCTCAGGGTGCCACCTGGCGAGGGAGCGTGGAGGCTGCTGGCTTCTGCCGAGGTGGACCCCTCCTGGGTGGACACCTGGCGAAGCGGCAGGAAAGCCTGGACCGATCTCGACTTCGGTCGAGACGGAGTCGCGCCTGATTTTGTCGAAAAACTCCACGTGACTCGAATCACGTCCAGCGAAATCTGAGACATGCCACATCATCGTTACGGCCGTAACAGTTGCCCCCCATCCCCCCGTTCCATTAAGGCGTCATGGAACGGAACGTGGGGATTTAATGCGGAGATGACGTGGGGAGGCGAAGATCTTGCATCATAATTGCCACGATCCTCGTCGCCGTTCCTCGGGGCGCCCAAAGCCCTATAAGAGGGTGCCACGTGTCGCCTATTCGGCCGCAATTAATGCGTCGCTTTGAAACAGAGGCCGTTTCCCTGCAAACGAGGCGTTGGTGTCGGGCGTGCGTCCACGCGGCATCCATCTGATGGCCCGGAGCGGAATGACGGGTACGGTGGCTGTCGATTGAGTTTGAAAAGGAGGGAACTTTTCGGAACGAGGCCCTTTCCCTTGCTCCATCGGCGGTTTGCAGCAGGCTATCTCCCACTCCCCCGCGTTGCACAGTGCATTTCGGTGAGTGCTTCTGTTTCCTTCCTCGCTCCATCCCTTTCCTCTAGTGTCCTTTCCTCACCATCTTCTTTTCCATGGCGCGCCGCCGCCATGTTTCGTCTAACCCGGACGAGGCCGGTCCGTCCCGGCCGAGGACTCCATCGTCTTCCTCCTCGGAGGAGGAAGTGATATCGGAGGAGACCCGCAGGCGACTCCAGCCTGGGGGCATTACCATAAGCATCCCTAGGGGTCTTAGGTCTCCCCCCGTAGTGTCTGCCCTTCCTATTTCTTCTCTTCCTCCTCCGGCCCTTCCTTCTGTCGGTCCCTCTGGTCATGTTTTGACGATGACCGAAGGTGACCTTTCCTTGCTCCGAGAGGTCTATGGCATCCCGGGGTCAATCCATCTTTCTCTTCCGCAGCCTGGGGATCGCGTCACCTCAAGTGGCCCCGGCCGCATAGCTTTCTACGAGGACTTCCTCCTTGGGGGTCTTCGGTTTCCTCTGCACCCCTTCTTCCTTTCTTTCCTCAACCATTTCCGTTTGGTCCCGGCCCATTTGGCCCCCAATGCCATCCGGGTCATCTTCTCCTTCATCGTCTTCTGTCACTTCCACGGGTTTGTTGCCCGTTTCTCCCTCTTCAGGGCTCTGTTCACCCTGAAGTGGTACTCCACTGATGACAGCTGGTGGTACATCTCGCCCCGGCCTAGGTGTCTTCGGTTCGACCTCCCTTCTTCCATCAAGGGTTGGAAGAACCGATTTTTCTTTGCCTCGGTCGAGGACGTCGACTGGGCCTGGAGCGAACCGGATCGGTCTCTGAACCAGAACTCCCAGGTCAAACCGGTGGACCAGGAGGCTTACTCCCAGCTACTGAGCGATGTGGTCCCCTCGCTCGATGTTCTGCTCTCGGAGCAGAACTTGTTCGAGGCGGGGATCAGTCCCATCCGGGAGTCGGGTGAGGCTCAGCTTTTCTCTCACTCCGCCTTTTCGCCCTTCTTCTCTTCTTCTTTTAACTGGGCTGACCGACTTTCTTTCTATCGCAGGCATGAAGTTTTCTCTGGAGAACCTTCTGGAGGGCGCGGCTCAGAGGGACACCGCCGAGGGAGACGAGCCTGCGGCGAAGAGCGCCCGCGCCGAGGCGAGCGAGGAGGTCGTGCCGGTGCCCGCGCCTGGTCCAGCAATTGCAGCTCCCCTGCCCAGGCCGCTTCGGGCCCGGGCCACCGATGCTCCAATCGTCCGCCCTGACGGGGCTGCCGAGGAGGGAGGCCCATCGACAGCGGTTCCCATCCGGGCAGGCCCCATTATCACTGCAGTCCCGACGGCGCCGCCTGTGACTCCAGCTGCCTCGCCGGTGACAGTTCCACCCGGGGGGTCGGTCGCCCCTGCCGCCGATCTGACAGCCCCACCGCCGACAATTACCAACCGGTGCTCCGTGATCCATGACCAGGGGCTCGCGGAGAAGGTGATGGAGTTCGCCTGCACCTCCCGGGACCGCCGACTTCGGGGCGGCCGGGACTATGCCGATGCTCTGCTCGGGATCCTCCCACAGCTCTTCACGGTAAGTCCGAGCTCGGATCCCTCTCCTTTTCGATTCCAGTCAATTCTTTGCTAACCCACTCTCCTTTTCGTGCAGATCGGGACCGACGTGCTCCTGTTGAGGAATTTCCTCGCAGGGTACGCCAAGAAGGATGCCAAGAAGGAGGAGAAGCTCGGTAAGCTCGCGACCGACGTGAAGGACCTCATGGAGAAGGGGGTCGAGCTGCGGGGGAGCAACCAGGCCCTTTAGTCGGACCTGCCACGCGCCGAGGGGCGCGTCAAGGACCTGGAGTCCTCTTTGTCCGAGGAGAGGATCTCCAACCAGCGGCGCACGGAGGAGGACGCGGCGGAGAGGGCTCGCCTCCGAGCTCATTCCCAGATGCTGGAGCGCCAGCTGGAGGAGGCCCGGTGGGAGGCGAGCGCGGCCAAGGAACGGAGCGCCTACATCAACGGGCTCCTAGAGGCCTCGAAGCGGGAGGCGCAGGAGGCCGTCCCGAGATTCCGGGCCTCCGACGAGTATGTCTCGGAGGTCCGGGAGGCTGCCGTAGACTCCTTTCTGAAGGGGTTCCAGGTGTGTCGGGAGAAGGTGGGCTCCTTCTACCCCGGGCTCAACCTCAGTCGGGTGGTGCTCGGGGGTAGAAGGCAGGAGTCCACCAGCGAAGCCCCGGTTGCGGCGGGCAATGCGGCTGCAGCTCCAGAGCTGCCCTTCGAGCAACCAGTCGCCGACAGCGAGGAGGGAGAGCACGCACGCCAACCTGAAGATCCCGCCGCCGCGCCGAACTAGGCCTTCAGTTGTATTCTCTTTTCCTTCTTTTTTTTTTTTCTAAGGACTCCCGGCATGTCGGGACTCCTTTGTTGTAGAACCTTTTCAAAGCAATGAAAGCCTTAATTTTGCTAAGTCCCGGCCTCGCCTTCCTTTTCTCTCTTTTCTCTCTCTTTTTTTTTTGTCTTGTCGAGGTGTTGGTGTCGAGTGCTGAGATGAGGTCCTGTGGCTCGATCTGGACTGAGTCCGTGGGTGGACTGGGTCCCATCCAGCGTTCAGATCAAGGTTTGGAGCTTCAGGATTGGGCGATAGCAGAGCAGGCCTTGCGCATGCCCTTCGGGCTTGCCGGGCCATCCTTTGTGATCGCACGGGCGAGCTGGGCTCTGCCCCGCCTTCCAAATGGAAATCCGGGACTTCCGGTCCAAACCCCGGGGCCGCAGGCTTTGTTCAAGCCTTGCGCGGCTTGCCGAGCTGTTATCCATGATCGTGTGGGCGAGCTGGGCTCTGCCCCGCCTTCCAGACCGAAGTCCGGGAATTTCGGACTGAACCCCGGGACTTTCGAACTGAACCCCGGGGCCGCAGGCTTTTTTCAAGCCTTGCACGGCTTGCCGAGCTGTTCTCCGTGATCGCGTGGGCGAGCTGGGCTCTGCCCCACCTTCCAGACTGAAGTCCGGGACTTCCGGACTGAACCCCGGGGCCGCAGGCTTTGTTCAAGCCATGCGCGGCTTGCCGAGCTGTTCTCCATGATCGCGTGGGCGAGCTGGGCTCTGCCCCGCCTTCCGGACCGAAGTCCGGGACTTCCGGACTGAACCCCGGGGCCGCAGGCTTTGTTCAAGCCTTGCGCGGCTTGCCGAGCTGTTCTCCGTGATCGCGTGGGCGAGCTGGGCTCTGCCCCGCCTTCTAGGCCGAAGCCCGGGACTTCTCGCTTTCTCGGGTCTCCAGCCACAGCCGTGTTTGCCGAGCTCAGAGCCATGCGCCATTTTCCTACGAGGCGAGAAAAAGTGTTTGAAGCAAAAGAATTTTATTGCAGGAGTTGGAGGAACCTTACATTATTGATACTACATCCTTAGGTTCGAGGTGTTCCACGTCCGAGGGAATCTGGATCCTCCCAATTCCTCCAGGTAATAGGCCCCGTGAGGGAGGACTTCCGCTACCCTGTACGGGCCTTCCCAGTTCGGGGAGAGCTTCCCGCACTCTCGAGGCTGAGAAGCTTCAGCGCGCCGGAGCACCAGATCTCCGGGGCGAAAGGACTTTGGTCGCACCCGGGAATTGTAGTATTTGGCCACTCGCTGCCTGTACGCCGCCATCCGGACTCGAGCCTTGTCCCTCATCTCTTCAAGAAGGTCCAAGTTGAGCATCATCCTGGCGGGATTCTCTGCTTCGTCGTACTGCTCCACACGCAAGGTGGGTAGACTGAGCTCAATCGGGATAACTGCTTCGGCTCCGAAGACGAGATTGAAGGGGGTCTTGTCGGTGGCCGTTATCGGGGTGGTGTGGTATGCCCATAGGACGCTTGGGAGCTCTTCTGCCCACCTGCCCTTGGCCTGATCCAGCCTCGTTCGGAGGCCTTGCAGAATGGTCCTATTCGTGACCTCGGCTTCTCCATTCGTCTGTGGGTGAGCCACCGAGGTGAAGCGATGGTGGATGCCAAGGTCACTGTAGAATTCTTCGAACTCCTGGCAGTCGAACTGACGCCCGTTATTGGTGATCACGGTGTAGGGGAGGCCAAAACGGTAGATGATTGACTTCCAAAAGAACCTGGCTATGTTTGCCTCTGTGATCCATGCCAAGGGTTCGGCCTCAACCCACTTCGTGAAGTAGTCGATGGCCACGATCAGGAACTTCCGCTGTCCGGATGCCGGTGGAAATGGTCCTAGGAGGTTCACTCCCCATTGGGCGAACGGCCATGGAGCTGAGAGCTGGGAGATTGGAGTAGAGGGCTGCCGTTGCACCACGGCGTGCCGTTGGCACCGATCACACTTCTTCACGAAATCGGTGGCATCCTCTTTCATCGTCTCCCAGAAATAGCCTTGACGGAGAGCCTTGTAGGCTAGCGTTCTGTCCCCCCACGTGGTTCCAGCAGATGCCCTCATGAATCTCCTGGAGCACGAGTGCGGCCTCCGCGGGTCTCAGGCACTTGAGGAGGGAATAGGAGTAAGACCTCCGATACAGTTGCCCATCCATCAGGACGAACCGTGCGGCCTTCTTTTTGATAAGGCGGGCCGCTGCACGGTCCTCCGGTAAGGTATCGCCGGTTATGTACTCGGCGTACTTGTCCATCCAACTGGGCTCACGGCTGACCTGTTGGACCTCCACCGGGATCTCGTAGCTCGGGGCCTTGAGGCGCTCTACATGAGCGCGACCCAGCATCGAGTCCGGCAAGGTCGCCAGCCGGGAGAGAGTGTCCACATGGGCATTTTTCCCGCGGGGATATGGAAGATGCTAAAGCGCCAGAATCCGGCTGCGCTCGTTTTGACAAACTCCAAATACTTCGCCATTTGAGGATCGTGCGCAGCATACTCTCCGGAGATCTGTCCGGCCACCAGCTGAGAGTCAGTGAAGGCTTTGAGGTTGGCCACGCCCAGCTCGCGGGAGACTCTCAGCCCGGCGAGGAGCGCCTCGTATTCTGCCTGGTTGTTGGTTGCGGCGAACTGGAAACGGAGTGCGCATTCGGCGACGACCCCACTGCCGTTGGCGAGAATGAGTCCGGCTCCGCTCCCGCCGGAGTTCGAGGTTCCATCGACATGAAGGATCCACGCGTCCTCTCCGGGCTTCTCGGGGCCCGGTTTCAACTACTGGTGCGGGGAGTCCTCCTCTGACTCCTTGCCTAGGCCCGTGCACTTGACTAAGAAGTTGGCCAGTACCTGCGCATTCATGGCCGACCTCGGCCTGTAAGCGATGTCGAATTGGCTGAGCTTGAGTGCCCACTTCACCAATCGTCCCGATGTATCGGGTCGGCTGAGGATCGCTTTTAGCGGCTGATCAGTCAGGACGGCGATGGGATGCGCTTGGAAATAGGGCCTGAGACGCTAAGCAGACACTATTAACGCAAAAACAAGCTTTTCGGGCCGGGAATACCTGAGAAGTTTGCTGGTGTAGTACACCAGCCGCTGGACTCCCTGGTCATCGATCCGAACCAGGACCGAGCTGATGGCCTCCGGGGTGACCGCCAGGTAGAGGATGAGTTCCTCTCCCTCTTCGGGCCTGGAAAGTAGTGGGGGCGATGCAAGCGTCTTCTTCAGCTCTTCAAAGCCCTCCTGGCACTCCTTAGTCCAGGCGAAGTCGTTCATCTTCCTCAGCATTTTGAAAAAGGGTCGGCAGCGGTCGACCGACCTGGAGATGAACCGGCTCAGGATGGCTATCCGACCGGTGAGTTGTTGCACTTGCTTCTTGGAGGCAGGTTGCTCCATGTCCAGGATGGCCTGGACCTTCTCCGGGTTAGCTTCAATCCCTCTCTGGGTTACTATGAACCCCAGGAACCTCCCGGCGGAGACGCCGAAAGCGCACTTCGCCGGGTTCAGCTTCATCTGATGAAGTCGGAGGTTGCCGAAGGTCTCCGCCAGGTCGGCAACATGATCCGAGAGGGGCTTGCTCATTACCAGCATGTCGTCCACGTACACCTGCATGTTGCGGCCGATCTGGTCCTTAAAGACTTTGCTGACCAGTCGCTAGTACGTGGCCCCGACGTTCTTAAGGCTAAACGGCATCATCCTGTAACAGAAAGTTCCGTGGTCGGTGACGAAGGCGGTGTGCTCTTCGTCCTCCGGGTTCATTCGGATATGGTTGTACCCGGAGAAAGCATCCATGAAAGATAGAAGTCGATGCCCCGAGGTGGTGTCGACCAACTGGTCAATCTTTGGAAGAGGGAAGCTGTCCTTTGGGCAGGCTCGGTTGAGGTCGGTGTAGTCCACACAGATCCTCCACTTACCACTGCTCTTCTTCACCATGACCACATTCGCCAGCCAGCTGGGATACTGAACTTCCCGCACGAAGCCGGCGGCGAGGAGTTTCTCCACCTCTTCGTTGATGGCCCTCTGCCTCTCCGCGGCGAAGCTCCTCTTCTTCTGGCGGACCGGGCGGCACCTCGTGTCCACGTTCAGCCTGTGCGTAATGACCTCGGGGGGAATGCCCGGCATGTCAGCCGCGGACCAGGCAAACACGTCCGCGTTCATACGGAGGAATTCCAGCAGGCAGGTCTGTTCCTCCTCCCGGAGTTGGGCCCCCACCTGCACCATCTTCAGAGGGTCCGAACCGAGGGGATAAGTCAACGGCGCTCTACAGGCCCTCCCCTGGGTTCCTTCTCCCTTAGGTCGAGGTCGTCGACGTCGGGGGCAAGCTCGGCGCCCCGGGTACTTGGGACCGTCTGAAGGCAATGCGGGACTGGCTGGGTCGTCCCCCTCATCACCCCAAGTCTGGAGGCTGTGGGGAATTGCACTAGCAACCGCTTTGTAGAAATCATGGCGTCTAGTTGGTTGAGCCCCGGGCGCCCGAGGATCGCGTTGTAAGGCGAAGGAAGCTTGACGACGGTAAACGTCATCATGACTGTAGTCTGCCGAGGTGGGGATCCAGCGGTGACCGGGAGAGTGATCTCCCCTTCGACCCCCACCGAGTCCCCGGTAAAGCCTACCAGGGGGTGTGCACCGGCCTTAGCTGATTATGGGACAGATTCATTCGGGAGAAAGTATCATAAAAAAGCACGTCAGCGGAGCTTCCACTATCTATCATAATTCGATGTACAGTATGCTTCGCGATGGTCATCTCGACCACCACAGCATCGTTATTTACATTTTTGTTTTCACTCCCCTTCTTAGAAGGGGGTACATCCTCCGAGTTCCCGACCACCCGGGCTCTCTTCGTCGCCCGCCCGATTCCATAAGAGATCATGCCCACTGGCTTCTCCGTCGAACGGTTGTCGATTGCGGGAACCAGGGGTAAGGCCGCGAGCGGCTGTCCCTCCGTCGGGACCTCGTTCCTGATGAACTTCCTGAGGTAGCCTCTTTTGATCAGCTCCTCGATTTCCCGCTTCAGGTTGCGACACTCCGTGTCATGGCCGTGCTCGCAGTGAAACTGGCAGTACTTCGACTTGTCTCGGGTGCCTCTTGGGTTCTGAGGAGGAGGTCGGCAGAGGTAGTGCTCGCCCTCAATTTCCATGAGGATCTTCGTTCGGGGAGCGAGGAGAGGGGTGAACCTTCGCTCCGGGGTGGCCTCGCCCTTTAACCTTGGATTCGGGCGAGGGTCGGCAGATGGTCCGGACCTCCGGGCTCCTGGAATATCCCTCGGGGCCGGCTTCTTCAAAGTCTTCCCGTCTAGCTCTCGGTGGGTGCGATCGGCCTCCTCCGCCCGGATGTACTTGTGAGCACGGAGGAGGAGCTCGGAGTACGTCCTGGGAGATTTTTTGTCCAGGGAATAGGTCAGGCGGGACGTCTTGAGCCCGCGCTTTAAAGCCAACATGGCAACGAGCTCGTCCAGGCTATAGATCTCTAGGGCAGCGGTCTTGAACCGGGTGATGTAGTCCCGAAGCAGCTCCTGGTCCTGCTGGTGGATAGAGAAGAGGATGTCCACCTCTCTCGGCACCTTCCGACAAGCGTCGAAGTGCGCCACAAACTTTCCTTCCAACTGATGGAAGGAGCAAATTGATCCAGGCTCGAGGCGGGTAAACCAGACTCGAGCGGCCTTCCGGAGGGTAGCGGGGAAGGCAATGCACAAAAGAGTGTTCGTGGCCCCCTGGACCCTCATGAGAGCCTTGTAGCTCTCCAGATGGTCCAGAGGGTCGGTGGTCCTGTCGTAGGGGTCCACCTGTGGCATGCGGAACCGGCTCGGAATCGGCTCCGCCTGGATTTCTTCAGAAAAGGGTGGACGGGAGCGTAGCCCGTCGGGTCTGCCGAGGAGTTCTGCAGGTCGGCAAATCGGCGGGCGAACTCCGCCAATTTGCGCTCGTGCTCCTCCAGACACCTCTCGGCCTGGCGCCTGATGGCCTCGTCGGTGGAATCTTCCATCGAGGCTGCTGGTGAAGGGGGCGCCGATCGATCTCGGCGCAGGGTCTTGCCTCGGCATCGCTTGCTGCGACGCGCTGTCTCGGCTTCATCGGCCGGGGATCGACTCTCGTGATCTGCCGAGCCGGAGTAGTTTCTTTTCGCGGGAGTTTGATGGCTCCCACGGGGATTGGAGACTGCCCGCAGTTGGGACGGCCTGCCTTGGATGGAGCGCAGGCTCCCACGCGGCCCCGCAGCCCGAGCTGCAGGGGTCCCTGGCTGAGGCTGCGTGGCCAGGGAGCGCTGCTGGTGTTGTAGCTGCCGAACTTCCGTAGTCAAGGTCTGCAGCTGCTGGATGACGGCCGCGAGAGGTCCGTCCGCCGAGGTCGGCTGTGGTGGAAGGGGAGGGGGAGCAGGAAGCTCCCTTTCCGGGCTGGGGCCCCCCTGAGGGGAGGAAATCTCCCCTACTCGGCTGGTGGACGCTTCGCGTCCACGAGTGACCATCATGGTCGGAGCGCGCTTCGTTCACAGAAAGCTAGCTCCCCTCGGGGTGTCGTCCTGCCCCCCTACCTGGTGCGCCAATCTGTTGCCGATCTCGCCACCGCGCCTGTGGCTTCGGAGCCGCCGATTCGACTAGACCGTCTCGCCCCTGGGGTTTCCTGGCTCGATCGAACCTGCAAGGTATGATCAGAAACCCTGGCCGGGGATCCCGGCGAGGGAGCTCCGACGGTCAAGTTAGTAGACGGCGAGAGGGAACAGAGTCTCTGAGACGGGCCCCCGAAGGAGTCCCAGACTTAGAGATCGTGCTAGCAAGAAAGGTCCCAGAAAGAATAGAAACCCGGCCGGGTCCCTTCACCGAGCTCACACCAAAGGTCCCCTCTCGGGATCTCGGATCTTGCTCTTGGAACGGAGTCTCCAGCCTTTGTTTCTTGCTTACCTTGTCGTCTATTCTCTCCTTCCTTTTATCTCCTCCTGTTGCCTTCTCGTTTCCTGCCCCTGGGGGGCTCCTTTGTCGTTTCCACCTCCTCCCCTCCGTCTCTTTTCCTTTCCCCTTCTGGATCAAAGAGCCAGGCGGCTTCCCGGCCTTGCTTGCCGAGCCTAGCGAGGAAAGAGTAGGGGAGGGGGGCGCCGGTCAGACCGCCGACCAGACCTTGGGCAGAGCACGAGCGCTCTTCTTCCCAGGCGCCGACGAAACCCGTTATCGGGTCCTGTCTTGTCAGGACTTCGCCTCTCGACTGCGAAACCTGTCGGGCCGGTGCAAGCGATGTTTCGCGCGTCGCCGCCGACCGTACGGGCGCTGTCTTCGGGGTGCGGCGCGCACGGCTCGAGGGGCAATCTTGGAGCTCATGCTCTTGCTCCTCGGAAACTTCTCTGCACAGGTTGGCCTGCCTCGGCCGAGGTGGGACCATCTCAGGGAGCCACCTGGCGAGGGAGCAGGGAGGCCGCCGGCTTCGACCGAGGTGGACCCCTCCTGGGTGGACACCTGGCGGAGCGGTAGAGGGGCGCTCGACTTTGGCCGAGATGGTCCCATCTCCGGGCGACACCTGGCGAAGGAGCGAGGGGCTCGGCTCGACCTCGGCCTAGGTGGGACCGTCTCAGGGTGCCACCTAGCGAGGGAGCGGGGAGGCCGCCGGCTTCGGCTGAGTTGGACCCCTCCTGGGTGGACGCCTGGCGGAGCGGCAGAGGGGCGCTCGACTTCGACCGAGGTGGTCCCGTCTCCGGGCGACACCTGGCGAAGGAGCGAGGGGCCCGGCTCGACCTCGGCCTAGGTGGGACCGTATCAGGGTGCCACCTGGCGAGGGAGCGGGGAGGCTGCCGGCTTCGGCCGAGGTGGACCCCTCCTGGGTGGACACCTGGCGGAGCGGCAGAGGGGCGCTCGACTTCGGCCGAGGTGGTCCCGTCTCCGGGCGACACTTGGCGAAGGAGCGAGGGGCCCGGCTTGACCTTGGCCTAGGTGGGACCGTCTCAGGGTGCCACCTGGCGAGGGATCGGGAAGGCCGCCAGCTTCGGCCGAGGTGGACCCCTCCTGGGTGGACACCTGGCGGAGCGGCAGGAAGGCCTGGACCGACCTCGACTTCGACCGAGGCGGAGTCGCACCTGATTTTGCCGAAAAACTCCACGTGGCTCGAATCACGCCCAGCAAAATCTGAGACATGCCACGTCATCGTTACGGCCGTAACATATTTCATGGATAACTTTCCTAAACACTTACTTTTTTTTCATTTTTTTTATCGTTCCCTCTCTCAAATCTAGCTTAAATATCGGAGTATCCCTCTACCGAAAATTTCATCACCAAAAATTTTTTGCAGGTAAAAGAGAGAGGGAGAGATCAGCAAGCACTATCTAAAGACCTTCAAGTCTTCGGCAAAATATCGCCAACTAACTAAAGATCTCCAAGTTTTCGTCAAAAGATTTGCCAACCACCTGAAAACTTTCAAGAGGTCCAAATTCACTCTAGCACTACTTTCTTATTAGGCCGGAGAGGTGCATTTTTTTTTATTTATTTTGGTCTCTCTGACTTCGTTTAATTTTGAGTTTTTTGATTTTTTATTTTTTTATAATGGGGTAAAATGTTGAACATTTGCGGGTCATTTACATTTTCTCCAAGAGATGCCATGGAGGATTTTTGACTCTCACGATGCTGGTCTGCTTTGGCCCACAATCATCCATTCCGTTCTTGAAAAAAGCTGCATGCTTTTGGAAAAGAGAGGCATCCATGATGCTGATAGTCCTTCAAGGCAACGATTACATCGAGACGATCAAGGCACTTTCACAACTTTTTTTCAAAAAAAAAAACTTGATATAGAATTTATATTTAATAATCGCATAATATTACATTTGATGTACATTTTTATTTAATTCTTATCTTATAATACTCCAATGCATAATTTTAGACAACCTGGTATTTAGTTTTATAAATAATTTTATAAATTTTAAGATCATAAACTAATCATTTCTTTGAACCCTACATTACTATTATAATACAATACTATCATGTCATCGTCGGAGTTCAAGTCTTGAATCTTCCTTCGAGATGCCAATCAACCGAGCTAAAAATTATTAATAGAATTAAATTTTTTTTAACTTACTTCGTACATAATCTTAAATCATGAATTTTCTTTTCTTTATTAATATATATATATATTTTAAAATTATTCTTTCTAATACTTGAACACCCGATAAAATATCAATCTTTAAAATCTAAATTTTTTAATTCAAGAAAATAAATTATATCATGATTTTTTTGTTTTTGATACCAGAAATAAGAAACAGTCCTGGGATGAATGCAACGAAGATAGTCGAAAAGAACTAAATTACGAAAAGGTATTGGAGCATCTTGAAAATGGATCTACGGAATATCAGTAAAGTGATGAGCAACAAAGAAAGTAATCCAATCAACCGTGAAATTTGTCTCTCTAAATACATGATGCATCACGGCAGCAGAGCAATTCAAAATAATAATAATAATAATAATAATATCTCGGATAAATGGGTGCTTATGGCCTGAAGATCCATAACTATATCCAACTATATCATGATCGTGAAATTTAAAATACCCAGCACTTGGATGCAAATACCCTATTAAAAGATTAATAATGTAATCTCTAGGAAAGAGTGGGAGAGTTTTTAGCGGGGACCAAGAATAATAATGAACTACGACCACTTCCCCTTGTGATTCTGGCCGTGAGCCAGCTGATGTTTTTAGGTGTCAAAGCTCCCCCCCCCCCCCCCCCCCCCCTGTCAATGCTTGGCCTGGCAAGTCCTTCGCTGCATAAAAAAAAAAAAAAAAGCCTGCCTTGTGGCATCCAATGACAGGACCACCACAGACTGCACTGCAGCGAGGGGGACAGTTTCTTCGGTGGTATGCCACCAGAATTTATGCACCCATGACTCATGCGTTAAGAACAGTGAACACAAATTTTGATGCATTGGTATGCTGATGGAAGGAGATGGGGAAACATATCGTGTCACAATCTTTGTTCATGACCGCACAAAGAAGGCTTGTCCAAGTTGGGTTGCTTCCTTCTCGACCACACCAGAAATTAGAGTTGGTATCATAGATTCGTTTATTTTTCGAATTTTATAGGATATTTTATATTCCGACAGTTTAGATTGCACTTGCACGAGAAAAATATAATCTTCTTTTTTTTTTTTTTTTAAAAAAAAGGCGGGGTGGGGTGGGGGTTTTGTCCAAGTTGTGGACATGAATTGGATCGATTAATTGTAGTGTGTTTGAAATTCCAATGGACCAACAACTAAGACATACAGTCAAACACGGTAGACAACGCTAGATGACACTGGAAGAATTTAGCTTTGAAAACAACCAATACCAACCGGTCTGGTATTGGAATCCAATTTGGGTGTTCGTTGAAAGGATGTCGTGTCGTGAGCTTTTCATATGTCATTTTAAAAAGTTCGAGCATACAACCATGCATGGTTTTATTGGTTATATAACCACTACATTATAACCTATCCTTGTTATAATCTTTGTTTCTTGCATACATGAGGGTGTATATATATTTCTGTCTCCTTGCAAAGGAGTGTTGATTGATGGACTTTGCGATAGAGAAAACCTTTGGGCTAACATGAGAAATCCCTTTAATGATGATGGGATAACACAAGGTGAAAGTTGATTCAAGAATTAAATTCTGATCACAGCGCATCTAATGAAATCTAAATTTTGGATCCTTCGACAGCCCAAGTGCAATTAACTTCTTGATTTATTAGGCCTTCATATATTTTTTTTTCAAATTTTTAGGCTTTATTTTTCATTTTTAATGTTATCTTGGATTTGCACCGTCAAGATTAGAAAATCTATACTCGGGTTGAAAATTTGCTTATATCAAAATAAAATATCTATGAGCTAAAGAGATAATGAGTGCATAAACTACCATTTCGAATAAATTCTCCGAGCCTTTCGGATAAATCATCATGTCTTGTATTCAAACACGCTAACAAAATGGTGTGGCTAAATGAAAAAAAAACATCCTGTATGGATGCTCTTATATTTTGACATGCCTTCTCAATTTTGCATAGAATTAGTTTATTATAGTCGTGTTTAATAGAAACCATATTCCATTCCGAGAACGATGGTCAATCATCATTTGAGAAACTCACACCTAACCACTTTATTTATCAAGCATTTAGCTGCTTATTTTTTACATCATTTGATCTCAAAAGTTCCATAAGAGCTATCTCCTCAAGTTTTGCACCATATACTTATTTGACCCTCTACAATGTATGGTCTGTGCAGTGCCCGATGGCCGTCATTAGAAGATGGATGGTTATCAACAACAACGCAATATATATGGCACATAAAGCCATCTTTCTAATAGTTATCCATCTTCTGATAGTAATCATCGAGTACTACAAAATATATTATGGTGCGAACCACACATCATAGAGAATCTTTTCTCTATTCATTTTCTATGTTTTAAACGCGAGGGATAAAAATGTAGCTGTAATGATCCACTGACTAAACATATCTCAATAGACATGTTCCTTTCAATGAATCTCATTTTCCTTATAATAAGCATATGTCAAAACACAAGCCCAAAGCAACTTGTGCAGGGTTGCAAATTGAGCTTGCAATCACCACTCACTCCTTCCATCACAGTCTCAGCCTTTTGGTGTTTACATTACCCACTTTTCAACCACTACTATTTTGCTAACTAATCTCTCATCTATGATTATACTAGCAACAATACCAAGTAACATAGTTTTACCGGTTTCATCATCTCATCATCTTTGCATGCAGATCCTCTACAATGCACCACACGATGTGGTGCACCATGCATACCATCTATCATATGATGGATGGTTGTGTATAGATATGGACCACGCGATGCATGCCGCGTATGCCTATACATAGCTATCCATCATATAATAGATGATGTATGTGATGTACCATACCGTACGATGCATCGCAAGTATCATAGATAACTCATGTCCACCATCTTTTTTATTTCCATGGTAGGTACCATATAATAGATAACTCATGACTATAACAGTAATAATACCAAGCAACATAATTTTACTGTTTTCATCATCTCACCATCTTTGCACGTAGATCCTCTGTAATGCATCGCATGGTGTGGTGCACGATGCGCACTATCTATCATACGATGGATGGTCGTGCATTGACATTGACCTTACGATGCATGTAGCTACCCATCATATAATAGATGGTATGCATGATGTGTCACACCGTATTATGATATATCATTGGTAGTGTAGGTAACTCATGCCCATCATCTTTTCTATTTTGACCTACACGTGTCTCCACTACCCTACCGGTTTGCACCCTGAATACCACCATCTCGCAACCACTGTTTTCTTCGACATCTTTAGGCAACTCATCACCACCTTCGCCATCCACCATCAGTCCATTTCCATTGTCCCCACCACTATGACCACTACTACAAAGCCAACTTCCACATGAACAACCTACCCCCACCTTACACATTTATATCAAACCATATCTCATTCCGGTCTCTCAAACAAGTAAAAGAAACTATTTTCCCTCTCAGTTGGCCACGCTACCACGGAAACCACCTCTTACATCCAAGCTATCAAAGAGGAAATTTGGTGCCATGCAATGGTAGCAGAATTGTTGCCCTCTTATATAACAACACCTAGAAAATGGTACCATATGTGTCATTAATTGGCTCATAACATCATAAAGAATTCAAATGTGTCATTGGCCCATTACAAAGCTTGACTGGCAGCTCAAGGTGCTATACATAGGCAAATTGATGGCACAGAGTATAGAAGGGGGTTATCTTGTTTACAGCAGTCACCAATGTCTGGACCTTACAATAGAATTTTCTTGTATGGCTACTTGCAAGAGTAGGTCTTTATAAAGCAAGCTTCAAGCTTTTTTTTTTTTTTTGGTTATGTAAGTCTTCTTTTTTTTTTTTAAATGTATCCTGCCCGCCTTGAGATTTCAGTTTTTAATTTTCCTATATATACCATCTAGATTGGAATCTTGGATACATATTTTTTAGTTTTGTTATTTTGATTTTTCATTTGCTAATTCAGGTTTGAAATCTTAGAGACCATTGGTCGATAACTTTTACTAAAATAAGTTTATGAAAAATTAAAATTAACAAAATTTTAAAAGTGGTTATTTGGCTGTTTTACTGAAGCTGGTGAGTCATAACATCTAAAAAATAAATGATGAAAAAAATAAATCTACCTATCTTTCATTAAACATATTTTAGAGAAAATTACCTCTTAAAAAACGGACGTTTCTGTTTCCCTTCCCCTATTAACGCAGATACTTTCCATCTGAAGTGACTTCACATGAGAAAGTCCAACATTCATCATGGTGCAATGGCCGGTCGGAACCACCGAGAAGAGTTCTCATTATTATATATTGGTAGGAGATTTTGAAGGCCTCTTCTGTTAATATTCGTCTTGAAACATTTTTCACATTAGTGCCAACTCTGCAATGAACTCTGACCGTAAGCAGCATTTAAAGATAATATAGCCTCAAAATTTCACTCCAAAGCTATGTTTACAATCAGTACCAGCATAAACTATTAAAGCCAAACACTGAGGTCTCCAAGAAAGTTTGAATATAGTATATAAGGATGCAAAATCCAAACTGTTCAAAAACCCAGTAGTTACTACAGAACCGACAGCAGTAGATGGAAGAAAGCCTATCAGTTTTTCCAGAGCCCACAAGCAATTTGTCTGTTTTTGGACATTAACGAACCTGTGGCAGAGTTGGAAGAAAGACCAATGCACATCCCACGGAACCTTTTTCTCACATATCCAGGGCTGACAAACTCATGCTTCTAGAAATGGCATCAGAAGGACGATTCAACCATGTTACATGCTTTTTTGGCATTTCTTATCCACGGTTGCCAAGAGATAATAAGTTCGTGTCAAGATAACACCAACGATAAAATGGGTATAAATCCATTATCATTTAAAAGAGCAACAAGAGGCAGTAAAAGCAAAATAAATTCACCGAGGTCCCCTGAGTATCCTTCCAGTGTGCTGCACTTTTTTACAGTTCTCCAGTTGTTTTCATCAACTCGAGGCAAGATTAGGAAGTCAAGAAACAAGCAAAACAACGATCCAATGGGAACAAATTGGTAGCAGATTCCAGAATATGCAGTACATGAATTCCATGCAGTGTATTTGGTCCGCTTATCTTCAAAGAATAAATGGACACTTAAAGTAAAAGCAGACTGCAACAGTTCTTAAATGGACAACTAATTCTCAGTATGTTCGAATGCTCAAAAAACGGTACATGCTAATGAATCTAACCATACCAAAGCTGCAAGCATGAGAATGAAATCACAGCTGCTGATCAAGAAGCGGATCTCGGTTTCTCTCTCCAGTACCCAGATATTCTGCAACGCTTCCAGAAACTCCAGAAATCTTATTATTCAACCACGAAGTGCTTCGTGTCAGCCAACCGGCTTGAGGTGTGTTTTCTTGAGACATGCTCTTCCTCTCTTCTTCCGATAAAATGTCAATCCATCTTTTTGCCATGTATTCCTTGACTGCTTCCACCCCTTTGTTCACAATATCCACTGGGGGAATAACCACTGGATTCTGGTCCAAGTTAAGCTTAATCAGTTTATCTAGACGACCAAATGTATCAGGCAGTGCATGTATCTGGTTGTTGCTGAGATCAAGTTCCCTGAGGTTGATCAGATCACCAAATGTGGGAGGAAGCTCTTGCAGATCACTGAAGTTCCTGCTCAAATTTAGAGTTTCAAGATTTGTCAATTTCCCTATAGCGTAAGGCAGTCCCCGAAGTTCATTAAAGTGGGCATCCAGAAGGCGCAATGATGTCATCTCACAAACAGATGTAGGAAGAGAGCGAATCCTATTTAGGTGGATCCAAAGCTTTTCCAGATTCACCAGCTCACAACCAATGTTAGTTGGCAGATATGCGAGTTCATTATAACTTGCATCCAGCTCGACCAGGGATCTGGGTAATATGTTTAAGGTCAGATGTCTGCCCACAAAAATATTTCTAGAAAGAGTTCATGGAAGAATGCTTGGAGATGGCAGTACCTGCACTTTGAAATGCTATCAGGCAGTGCCTTAAGCTTGTTACCTGATACATCTAGAATCTTAAGATTAGACAGCAGTCCAATGGAATCGGGCATCGAAACCAGAAAGTTGGAAGAAAGACGGAATTCCTCGAGACATTTGAGCCCTGCTATGGCATCTGGAATGACCTGTGGTTCAACCAAAACAGACTTACATGGTGTGTGACTGTGAGTTTTAAATATAAGAGGACATGGAGCCATCTAGATCAATTCTTAAGCACCTAGCAATCATACAGGGTGAGTTCTGACCTGCCACCAATGAGTTTAAAATCAGAGGATCCAATAATTAAACATTATCACATATCAAGGATTCTGTAACTCTACTGTGCAACCATTCTGCAGGAAACTACCATGAACCATCAAACTGGTGACAACGGTCCTTTTTGAGGCCTGATTTTTTAAAAGCATTTTCGAATTAGATTTTACCAGTTGAACTGCTGAACTAACAGCATATGTAAATCCTTATAGTAATAATATTTTCTACTGAAAAATATTTGGCATTTGAAATTGATTATTACAGCAACAAGGATAATGGTATAGTCAAGAAAATATTGCAAGTCCAGAAATTCATTGTATTTCAAGATAAACTCTATGACCTTGACATGACAACTCTTTTTATGGTCACAATGTATATATATTAGTCCCTGCAAATAAAAGATAATGGAAGGTCACTAACTATTCTAACAGCCACCGTGACAGTCAAAAAACTTTGAGATTTATCATATTAGCTGATAAATTTATTCTGCCTTGTATAAAAGAATGCATTAAAAGGAAAATTCAATTAACCATAACAAGGCTGAATTATGTCCTTGCGAAAATAAACATTTAAATCCCATATGCTGCATATTGATACATCTGGCCTCACAATAATGCAGAAATGATTCTCACAAAAGTTGAACAGCTTAAGTCTATATATCAATTCACCAACGAAACTCAGATTTAATTATAAAATGTTGTTAGAAGCATAGTTTTAAGTCCCAGTCCATGCCTGCATGTGCTGGCCAATGGTATCCTGCCATGCTAGCACCAATACTAGGTCAGCATGACACACATTCAATCAGATTGTTACTTTTGACTAAAAGGATATTTGAAAAGTTTTTAAGCCTTTTATGATAGTACCAGCAAACCACAAACCAAAACTAATTGAAGCTACCATCCAGGTCATAAGACTCAAAGATGAAAAGATCCCACACAAAGAGCCAAGAAAGAAGTTGGAGATAATCAAGTAGTTGAATTATTCTCGTCCATTCTGATTTTTTAGCAATTCCATTCTTAAGGTGATTTCCCCTATCCCAGAAGATAGGGATTTGATATCAGCAGGCCATCCTGACCCCTCTCAACTCTTCCCTTCCAACAAGATTTTATACTAACTCCTGCTTTTTGGGTCCTATTTTACAGATAGGAACTCCGGGCATCCAAAAAGGTTCTAGATGACAAAACTTCAATAAACATGATAATAAGGAACTAATCCCAAAAAAATTATATAGAATGAAGTCCTTAACTTAAGCTTCTGGAGTAGAGCTTGATATATTCATCTTTATGCCACTTCCTACAAGAAAAGTAAGTCAAATAGTGTATTTCAAACTAGTAACTAGTGCACTGCAGCAACGGCAGTCAACGAGCAATCACAGATTTTAGGTAAACATAATTATGAAGATGAAGAAAGCCTTATCCTATGTTACATAGAAACTTGTGTCCAGCTCCTATAATCTACATCAGATATGTTTCCGAATCAATTACGCATCAAACACTTTGACACAATTTTTTTAGTTGAAGTTATTGAAAATTGGTGGAGAGTTGGACTATTTCAACAATGGATTCCACTCAGAATAATGTTAAAACCTAGTTCTTATACTTTCAAGAGAATAGACAAGAATCTAAGTATTAAAATAACTCTACAAAATGTCATTCTTTTAAAGTCCTTAAGTTAATTAGGAAGTTTGGATGAGAAACATGCATATTTGAAAGGAATGAATCCTCTCCAGCTCAAGATCTAAACTAGAGAGTGCAATCCTATCCCTTTATAGGATCTTGCCACGACAAAAATCTTGTGAGCGAATGGCTGTCCCTTAGTAACATGAAGCGAGTGTGGGTACGGGTGCAGGTAATGTGGAAGATGGAAGTTCCTCGGTAGCATGCATGATGCATACATACATACATACATATATGTAAAACTTTTTTTTGCATAAAAAATAAAATAAATATATAATATATCTTTCAGAATGCATAAAATATATTTTGAGCAAAAAATTTGATGCTGGATACAAGATTCAAACCCATGCATATGGATTTTAAGCTAAGTAAAATAAATAATTAAATAATCAAAATGAATAACTCTTAAAAGCCAAAAACTATAATCCCCTCCAAAATCATGATCCAATCATCCACTTACATGCAGATCCAGCATCCATGTTGTGATCTGCATACTCCTGTGAGATTGGCCTCTGTGCTTAACCGATGCATTATACTTGATAAAGGCATGGTCCAAACATCGCAAGTCCCCCATATTTTCTTCTCTCCCTCTCTTTCTCTCTCTATCTCTTGGGGTTTCAGTTTCGATCTTTAAGTAATGGCAAGCAGAGGGAAGACGGTAAAGGTAAAGAACAGGACGTCCAGGAGCAGCCAGGCAAGGCTTCAATTCCTGTCATCGGGATTGCCCATTTCCGCAAGGCGACAAGCGCACAAAGCTCATCAAGCTCAATGCCCTAGTCCACTTTGTTGTCGTCCTCGAGTTCCTTGCCACTAAGTTCAATGCTTTCTCTTTCTCTCTCTCCATTACTCTCCCCATCACTGCCTTGCCCCTAAGACTGCAAGATCTGGCCACCTCGACTCCAATCAAAATTTCCATCACTAAATTTAATCATAATTTACTTTAATTCTCTATAAGTATTAATGTTATCATCTCCTTCACTCCATACCTATTTTTGTCCTGTTAATTGCATTTGTAAGCCCCTCCTTGCATTGCATTTCTTGATCTTAGCTTTTAGCTCCCTCCCTTTTTACCTTCAGCCTATTTCTCCCACTACTAGAAACAAAGTACTAAGAAGGTACTACATTGAAAAGTCGATAGAAGTGACACGAACTACTATAATTTAAAAAAAAAAAAAAAACTATGCAAAAAACCCATCTCCCCCATAATAGTAAGAAAAGGATATCAATAAATATTGCTATAATTCATATTATTGATGAAGAATCTTGAGCATTGCTATAATCAATAATGTCAAATGTCATCCCTTGCTTCTTATGAACCAATGTTTTTTTGCAATTTTGTCCCAACACCAGGATCATGGTTCGAGCTTTGAAGTGTCTAAATTAGTTATATGTGTTAATTTTTCATATTGATTTCTTGGAATGCTAAAAATCACTTTCTTTATACTAAATGCAAATTTTATGAATTTTAAGAAATTCTGAATCATTGCAAAGTTTGTTTTCAAGAAGATCGAGATAACTAACCTTTT
Organism: Areca catechu; assembly: GCA_021397845.1. NCBI lineage: Eukaryota > Viridiplantae > Streptophyta > Magnoliopsida > Arecales > Arecaceae > Areca > Areca catechu. The sequence goes on along the minus strand of CM038048.1, from coordinate 85,812,063 downwards.
TGTTTTTAAGTTTTTTATGGTCATCCTATAACTCATGTCATAAGCATTTAGGATTATTATAAGATTAAATGCCATCAAACAGTAATATGATCAACTATGTTCTAAGCATGATTTTTTAAATAATTAATCTTAAGATAGAAATTTTGACCATTTCAGCAAGAACTCGCCGAAATGATTCATCATGAAGTTCCAAAAAATAACAGCACGTTTTAAATTAACTTCATTTTATTTTGACTTATTGTTCATCTTTGTTTAGGACATTTTACTAATTATAGCCAATAGTTACTGGAAATTTTATGATTGTTGCTCAAAAACCATCAAAACTAAAGCAAAAACATTGAAACTGTTAAAAATGAAACTCATCTGGTCCAGGAAATACCAAAATCAATATTACAGTCTCGGCTTGGTTTGTCAACCTTAATGATTACCATCGTTGATAAGAAATCGTCATTGATTGCCAATGTTACAAAAATGAAGAAAATGCAATTTTAAGCTACATAATGAGCTTTGGCAGCAATAGGTAGCAAGGTCGCAATCTCAGTACCGACTACTGTACAAGTAGGATGTAATTTGGTATTGATAAGTTATGCTCTCTGTTTTGAACTTCCGATCCTTTTTTTCCTCATTTTCTATCATGATCTAAAACTGGATGGTACGGCATGGTACGGTTTGGTTGGTATGACACACACCCCAATTTCATGCGGTTTGGGTGGTCCCACTGTTCAAATTAGTAGGGATTGAATCGACTCGTAAATGGAAGGGACTAGCAAATGAAATGTGGTTTTTCTGTGCCACAAATATTATTCTGGAAGAATACTTCACTACAGTTATCATATGGGCTACAGATTCCCCTTACACTACACTCACAAGGCATCTCCTTTACTTCATGATGTTTGAAAAATTGCAGATGCCCTGTTGTAATTTCAAGCTATACACATATTTAGATAGGGAAATTGACCTATGGATTGGTTTACACGTTTTTAGAGAGGGGAATCAACCTACAGATTGGCTAGTTGGACAGGGAGTTGCTAGTTCCAATAAGCTACGTTAAACCCAGCTATCTTTCTCATTTTGTTATCTTGTAAATATGAATAGCTTTGATTGTACTTTTATTTGAAATTAGTATACTAAGGCTTGCCTCTCTATCATCAAAAATAAATAAAAATAAAAATAAAAAAAAAAACAAGGTGGGCGGGAAGTTTGTGATACACCCACAGATTATGGTGCTTAACAAAATGCTTTGTCTCAGAACCATATTAGTTGGTTCTATGGCTAGTATAATAGACCTTTTACATGGATCTTGTTACTTGACCAACTCTACCTAAATCACATGGTTACACCAAAGAAATATCTAGCAATGTGAATGCAAGGTATTTCACGATGATGATAATGATGATGATGATGATGATGTTATTAACTATTTAAATTAATATTTAGCAAATGCAATCTATGCAATATTTAGCAATGTGCAATCTAGGAGATAGAATATCTTTTAGGAAAAAGGAAATCATGATAATTTTTGTTCCCCTTAACAAGCATGTTGTCATTTCTTGCAATATCAATGTAAATAGTTACGCTGACCCCAAATAGTTGGAAAAAGACTAAATGATCGGGTAGAAGCAGATAAGAGTAAACATGGTGGTAATGTGTAGTAGTGGCAAAAAGTTCAAGGAGGTCTTAATGAAGGATGATGGTGCATGAGCTGGTGGTGATGGTAGGCAAAGCAAATAAAATTAGAGAGTGGGTGATGATTTCTCAGGCTCATAAGTGCACAAGGAGGCAATGAAGATGGATGAAGGCCTATGACATGGGAGATGACAAAGGTCCAATAGCAATTTAGGTTGGTGAGCATGGTAACAATGGTTGAAAGGCTAGTATAGATTCATAAGAAATGTTTAGAAAGTGGGTGCGGCAACAATTTTCCAGGGAGATTTGAAAGCAAATATGTCCCATAAGCAGAAGATTCTATAACTACTAAGATGTAATTATGACTACAGCAGAAGTGGGGATGGTGAAGAAAATTTAAGAAGAACCAAAAAACTCTGTTTATTTTCAAAAGGAAGAGTAATGACATTCCTAACCATGGTTTTTTTTTATCATACTTTGCAATTTAAAGATCTTCAACCTTAACATAATGTCTGTATTTTTTGAGAATTGCAACGTAGATTGAATAAGAATAATGTGAAAATGAGTTGCCATTGACAAAGAATACAAAATGCATACTATTTGTGAAATCAAACAATCAAAAGACAAGTGAAACAATAGCAATCAAGTTTTGCCATACCAGTTCCAAAGTAGTACGCTATCCCGTACTATATATCAAACCACATGCCAACACTATACTAGGATAGTACCAATAAAGGATCCGGTACAAAGACAGCGAACGTTGATAGCAATTCTTAATAGTAGGAATTTTAAACTGAGATGGATAGTTAACTTTTTATTGATTATTAAAAGCAGTAGAGAGAGAAACTCCCCAATATATAGCTTTATGCCCAACATGTAATGCATCGGCGAGGGGAAAAAATTCCCATGAATAAGTCCAGAAGATGCATTAAAATAATGGAAAGAAACAAAGTAGAGTTATGTGGGAAAAACAATCATGCAATGCAGGATGATTAAAGAAATTGGAAAATATTCATTCATGAAGTGAAGGGGGAAGCTTTTTAAGGACAAATGCATGCATATGCTTGTTATTGGGCCACCTTTCTAATTTTGCAGCATAGAGAAAAACTTCTGGTGTAAATGCCTCATACATATTGATATTATGATTGGCTTTAGTAGGCTTTGATACAAGTAAAAAATGTTGATTTGTTAATGAAGAATCTTAATTGTTAGAGAACATGATTCTAAATGCTGATAGAAAAGTTCCTAGAACTGCTAATTAAGAAAGCAAAGGAAGAAAGATCCTTGTTTTTGAGGCATTTACAAGGTAAATATGGATCTAGTTTGGGAACCTGGACTGCATGTTTTTCCTTTATATGAAAATATTTTTTTAGGTCCCTTGGCTGCCCATATTATATTGGATACATTCAATAAAAAAGGTAAATATGGATCCACTTTCAGAACATTGGCTTCATTTTTCTTGAATGAAAATTTAAATTTTGGTCCCTTGGGCACCCATATTATTGGAAATATCATGCACAACTCAAATTCTCATTTCTATTTTAAATCCATATATTAACCATTAGCATGAACAGTATATAGCCAATTGATCACCTTGTCAACTATCAACTTAAAATTCTGTCAAATAATAACAGATAATAAATTCAAGTACCTAACAGATTCAAGTGCCAAACATGTTAAAGTTAAAAGTAATCTGCACATTGAACTCCAAATTCTGTTTGTTTTTCGATATTTACCAATTATTTTTTCTTAACTAATTTAGTGTTCCCTTCAAAATAATACCAAGTAAAAAAAATAAACTAAACAAAATGAATATGTCTATTAAAACCCCCATACTATTTATTAGGGAATAATAGGTCAATAAGGCTTCTGTTAAGAGCAAATCAATGGCCAGAAATTAAAAACAGAAGAAGAAAAAAAAAACAGAGCACTTAGTGAAACTTCAGATTCTAAACATTGTTCAGGCTCAGCATTTCTCAGGTTACTAAGAGTTAGATAATATATGTCTCAGTGCTAATTTGCACTGCACTAGCCTACAGCAGGAGTGTGAAGCCCAGCCCATCCAGCTGTTCGACCCATGCTCGATTTGGGCTGAAGTCGGTAACTGGATTGCCGACTTCAATTCAAATTCAGCGGGCACCGAATTGTCGGATATCTCGGTGGAGGGATTGGAGAAGGCAATCAACGGTGGGGGGATAAGGATGCTTCTTTGGGACCGAGAGGTCCTCGCGTGCCTTAGCCCAGTCCGGACCTCTCCTCCTCCGGCGGACGCCTGGAAACTGACGCCGATCCGCCGGACAACCCCTTCCCCTTGTGTGCCTCTACCGTTTCTGAAGCCGTCTATCTCCGGTGCAGCCGAATCCGCCGCCGACCTCGCCGGTAAGGCTCTAAACCCTAGTTTCATTCGAGCGTGGGCCTGAACGGGGATCACCGGCGCGGGAGGAAGAGGGATCTGTTTATTTATATATTTTTTTTAGAATTTTTGTTGGGTGGCCGAATGGCTGCCGGTGGTCGCGTCACCGTCCGTTCCGGTCAGCCGAGCCCCCCTCCTCCATGGCCGTCTCCCATGACCGCTGCTGGCAAGACCGGCTCGGCCAAGCCATGGGAGGTGCGTCGGGGGGGGGGGGGGGAGATTTGATTTGTTTGGGTTTTCCTGTAGGTGGCCGGACAGTCGTCGAAGGGACCGCCGGTCCCTTCCTTCCCTTTCGGCGATCATCCCCGGGCGGTTGATCGAGGGGATTGTCGCCATCTCTCTGTTCTCTCTCCGGGGGAAGCTTAGCCGGCCTGTTAACAGAGAAGGGTAACTCTGTTAACAGGTGGGCTGGGCTCTAATATTCGTACTGGGCTGGGCCTGTTATCTGGAGTGGGCCGGCCTAGTAAAAATACAATCTGAAAATAATAATAATAATAATAATAATGATAATAATAAATAAATAAAGGAAGTGGAGAGAAAGAGTGGTGAAGAAGAGGAGAGAGAGGAAAGAGAAAGATGAAAGAGAGGAGAAAGAAGGAAGACAGAGTCGGGAGAGAGAAGAGAGTTCTGATTGTGTTGACTCGATTTTCTGGGATTGGCTATTCAATGAAAGCAAATTTTGGAGAGAGAAAGGAAAGGGAGAAAAAGTGAAAGATAGAACTGGGATTTGAGGGTGTTTCGGAGAATTTAGTTTTCTTCTTAGTTCTTATTTAGATAAGCATAAAAATTAATAGGATGATTAATAAATAAAAGGATTTGTGGTACAGGATCGTTGTTGTCCTTGGAAGATCAGGTTTAGTGCTAGATTACACGTAGTTGGTGAATGCTCTTCGGTAAGTTATCTTGACCTCTGATACTATATGCCAAATATGTTATATATTTATGAAATATTAAATGCGTGTAATATATTTTAATTTGCATTGGATTGCATTGGGTTGCATGCATTGTGTTGGTGTTGTCGCTCTCTAGTCCGACTATGATCATACGAGGACCTAGTCTTCTTTTGGGCCTCCAGCGGGGCTATCGCTGGCACATGACCATTTAGCGGTATATGACACAGGAGCTAGTTGTCTTATTTTAGCCATGCATGGCAGGCACATGCCGAGGATGCATGTTTCTCGTGTGATACTCGGAGCTAGTTTCCTTTTAGGCCTCCAGCGGGACTATTGCTGGCACATGACCGTTGAGCGGTATGTGACACAGGATCTAGTTTCTTTCGGGACGAGCTACAGGCCGATCATGGCCATAGTCAGAGGGACTAGGAGAGTTAAGTAAATGGTTGGCCATCCATAGTCGTGTCGTGTCTGTGTCGGTTGCATTTAAGTGTACACGTTTGCATAGTGCTGCTGGTATATTATTTTGAGATGGACATCTTGTATGTATGAGTTGTATCTGTTACTGGTTGTTATTGACATATTTATATACGTATATTGGAGGTGATGATAACTTACTGAGCCTGTATAGCTGACCCCTGTTTTTCTATATTTTTGTTACAGATACTAAAGATCAATTGGGCTTTGAGACCAGTTAGTGAGAAGCTAGGATTTAGGTGTTAAATCCTGAGTTTATATTTTATTTGTATTTTATTTATCTGTTAACCTTTATAGAAAACTCTAGAAATAATAAATAATTGATGAGATTGTTCTTTACCACTGTTTGGATATTAAATTGAAGGTTATGCCTGGCATGATCTCTTGGATAATACCTAGGGTTGTGCGGTTGGTCACGTAGCCAATCCTAGATCTGGATTCGGGACGTGACAAGGAATGTGTGCAAGAATCAGGAGAAGTATTAGAAAAGTCATGCTTCTCAAATATACAAAAGAAAAGAGGACTAATGTGTGTTTAAATTGTAAGCAGAAGCCTCAGTTGCCTAGTAAATATATTTTTTTAAAATCATAAGTAAAAGAAATGGATTTATAGATTCAATATGTATGTGATCAATATGAAATAAACTATGCAGGCAATTTTCGGTGCAAAGAGAAAAGGCATAGGTTTCATCAATGTGAGGTTGTATAGATCCCTACATTCTACAAAGTATCAACCATTTTCTCCATCTTTTAGAAAACCAAGCAAATATAAAAGCAGGAGAGTAGTGCAGAAATACCATCAGACTATGAAGGAAAAGAATTATATCTTACTGGCAGACATCTAATTCCAAAATGATTAAATACCAAGACCACATAATATTCCTCTTGTATCACATTTCCCACATAGAGAAAGAACAGTTAAACGTTAAGCAGAGAATTATAAAATTAAACACAAAAAATGCATGGTCAATGTGAATAAAGCATGCAAAGAAGAGGAGACAAAACAGAGGGTGAGATAATGCAGCATCAATCTGAACATGTCGAGGAATTTGTAATCTGCTTTTGGCAAGAGGGTTAATTATTCTTGACAAAATGAGAGTTCACACAACAAAATAACAACAATGATCAATGTACAAAACCAAGAGGGATCGAAACACAGAACACCGATACTTTTATGCTTGCAAGATGCTATGACAGCAAATGCAAACTTTCCAAAGACACCCCTTTTGTGGATACCAAACAAATGCTCGATATAACATTACCAAAACAAAAAGAAAGAAAGAAATAATCATCAACTGTTGAGTAAAAGAATATTTGATATCAAGTAAGGAATTTTAATTGCTGAATAACAAACACGCGCTGCTAAGAGCTTACAACTAGAAATAATAGTTAAAAAATAAACTCTTGAAACAAAAGGATCATAACTGCGACACCTTTTACACACACCCCCCTCCTACACACACACACACAAAATGCTAACATAGCCAATTCGAATTTTTTCAAAGATAATATTTCAGAAAAAGAAATTAAAATAAACCATGGATCAAGAATCCTCTAGAAATTAAGATTCCAGATAGTGGGAAGATCATACCTCTAACTGGTTGTTGGAGAGGTTAAGAGAGATCAATCCATGCAACTTCCCGAATTCCTCTGGAACGTACTTCAGCAGGCGGTCCGACAGGTCCACCCTCTCCAGGCACTTCCCCGACGCTTCTTGCAAGATCCCGATCACCTCCTCGTTCACCGGCTCGTCTTCCTCGCCGGCGGGAGCCCCGCTGCCCTCGGCGCCACCGCCGCCGGCCTCGGCCGATCGGTAAATCTTGACCAGCCGCTCCTCGGCATCCTTGAGCAAATTCTCGTAGGCCTCGTGCATTTCGTCGAGCTGGACCACCGCCTTGTACGCGCGCCGCTCCCTCTCCGCCCGGGCCCGGCACTTCCCCTCCCGCTCCGCCTGCTCCGCCCGCCACTGGAGCCGGTCCACCTCCTCGGGGCGCGGGGCGCGGACGATCTCCTCGAGGTCCCGCGAGAGGGCGGCATCGATCTCGGCGATCCGGGCGCGGGCGTCGTCGACGGCCTCGTGGTCGGGGCGCTCGCCGAGGTTCTGCAGGACGGAGCGGGTCCGGTCGACGTCGGAGACGGCGGCGCCCATGGCTGCGAGGATCTCGGGGTTGTTGAGCCAGGGCATCCGCTCCACCAGCTCCACCACCTCGGGTGGGTGGCGGCGGGAGTCGTCGACGGGGGGCTGCTCGATGTCAGGTCCGAGGGGTGTTTCGGAGCGCCGGCCGACGATGGAAGGGAGGCGGGACATCACGTACGAGAGGATGGGGAAGGATTTAGGGCTTGGATCCATCTCGACAGGAGACGGGGACGGAGACGAAGAAGGAATGTGACAGACTCCGGCCACCAAGCGAGAATGGTAGATGGAACGCGCGCGCCAAAATAGGGAGCGGGGCGATCTCAAAAAAGGAACGGTGGAAAAACTCGCCTTCGGGTTGCATCTTTCGCGCCAAACAATGACTTCCCTTCTATCCCGACCTCAACCGTTGGATCTTCAAATGACAGCTCCGATATTTGTGCAAAGTGTGATCCAACGGTTGATATCACGAGGAAAAGATGAATCATTCTTTCGCAGAAGGATACAACCCGAACCCGAAATAAAATGTAATGGGTGTACGAGCTACGGGCATACAAAAGTGCCATCACTCTCATATCTATTGATTTAATAATTTTATATTCGACTAAGGAATGCTCCAAACCAACCAATCACCCTCCATCTCGCAATCACATGTGGTAGTAGCTTGCAAGAAAGCCAAGGAATCATTAATTAGAACCATTTAATAAAAAAATTATTATATTATTTTGATAAAATAAAATAAAATTTTATTATTTGAAATAGTAAAAATTGTTTGCTAGATAAATATGGCCAACATTAAATTTTTTCAATTCTAAATGAAAAATGAATTGATAACTTTTATTGAAAAAAATTCTTTGTCCAATATCTTGGCTGCATTCCATGGATATTTAATACAATTTATTTTTTTATCATTTTTTATAAAAATATATTTTCTTATATTATGATATTTTATTAGCTATTATAATTTTATATTATTTTAAATAATATTTTGTTACTTTTTTTTTATGGCTCCTTCATCTATATTATGATATTTATTATGATTTTTGTTATTCATTGTAATATCCAATTACTATTAATTAATAGGATGTCGTAACAAATAAAAAAAAGTCATAATAATCAAAAGATATCATAACACATACATATGAAATTCTAAAAAATAATTAGATATTATAAGTAATAATAAAAAATTATGATAATCAATAAAATATTATAATACATGAAATCATAAAAAAGTAATTGGATGTTATAAGAAAAAAATAACTCACGATAATCAATAGGATGTCATAATACAGACATAAAAAAATCATAAAAATAACTAGATATCATAAAGAATACTATAAAGTTATAATAACTATAGAATGTCATGATATAGATACCAGAAGTCTTAGAAAGTAATTGGATATCATAAAGAATAACATGAAATCATAATTAGCAATAGGATGCCATAATACTAAAATATATGGTACTTTCATCGAGAATTTTTTTTTTAAAAAAATAAGCTATATTAAATACATATAGTGTTGGAAATCGATGTAGCTTCGTTATTAATTATGACATGTAGCCCAATTCAGTAAAGTGATGCAATTTTTCTCTACCGGGAGCAGTGAACAAAGAATCTCTTTTTATTGGATGATCCAATTGTTGCCGCCAAGATCGCCGTGGCCCGTAGCTGCTATCGACGTCGGAGCGCGCTTCCTTCGCTGTCTCGCTGTCCGGTCATCCTGGACCTGCAAAATAGGGGTTATTGACCTGGGCCGGGGTTTCCGGCGAGGGCACTCCGACGGTCAAGTCAGTGACAATCCAGGGGAACAGATCCTCCTGGTTGAGCCCCTCTTGATGGACTCCACACTAGGAGGAGTGATTAGTGTGAGAGTGGGATGCAAGTGTGTCGGGGGAAGTGTGGCCTGGTTAGAGGGAGTCTCTGTGTGACCCTTCCACCCGACCTTGCTTGTGGATGCTGGTGATGCCGTGCTCCTCTTCTTGGTGGAGCTTGCATTTGTATTTCAGTGGTATGGCTTGTGCCTTTCTTCTGTTGTGTTGTTGTTGTTACCTTCAAGTTTTGTTGATCAAGTTACCGTTGGGCGTTCGTCTTGGAATTTCCACCGGGTTGTCAGGCGCGTGCGGCGGTGTCCCGAGGAGCCTTTCCTGATCCGTGATAAGGAAAACTGTCATGTGCTTTGACATTCCCCTTGGTCGCCTCATTTCGGAAAACCTGGTAGTACCTCGATTGGTGGGCCGTCACCCCTAGGATTCGAATCTTTCGACTGGCCTCCTCTCTCGGGCGGCCCAGATGGTTGATGAGGAGCGTGGCACCTCGATCAGTGTGTTTATCTCCTTTCTAGTGTAACCGGCGGTTGTAGGCGATTAGTACGGTCTGGCAGGTGTTCCGGTGTAGTCCTCGGGCAGCTCGCCGGTGTCCGGGGATGGCGGTGCCCACGTTTGAGCTGGGGCTAAGCTGGAATGGCAGGGCTCGCTCTGACCTAGATGCCCCAAGCTTGCGGGGTCGCTTTGATGGAGGAGGACAGAGAGCGGGCCTGGTCCAGAGGGTGCGCGCTCGGAGAGGCTCCACGTGGTGGAGGAGGGCTGAGCTCGACTCCGACCACAGGGATCGATCTTCGAGGGTCTCGCTCTGGAGGGCAGAGTGCGGGCCCGGTCCAGAGGGTGCGCACTCGGAGAGGCTCTACGTGGCGGAGAAGGGCTGAGCTCGACTCCGACCATAGGGCTCGATCTCCGAGGGTCTTGCTCTGGAGGGCAGAGGGCGGGCCTGGTCCAGTGGGCGCACGCTCGGAGAGGCTCTACGTGGCGGAGGAGGGCTGAGCTCGACTCCGACCATAGGGCTTGATCTCCGAGGGTTTCGCTCTAAAGGGTAGAGGGCGGCTCTGGCCTAGGCATCCCGAGTTCGCGGGACCGACCTGGCGGAGGACGGAGCTCGGCTCGTTGTCTCGAGGGAGCTCAACTCAGCTCGGCAGAGGAGTCTGAGCAGGAGAATTGACGTGGCGTTCGACGTGGCGGCTTCCTTTGGCGTGGTGCCTGTCAGCTCCCCCATATCAGCGATCCCGCCACATTATTTGTCTCCCACTCTCGAGGCCCGTTAGTGTGCGGTGCTCGGACCGAAGGGAGTAATTATGGCGCTGACATGGAAAGGTAGAGATCTGGCGCAATGATAGCCATGATTGCTGGTGCTTCGTGAGACGGTCCTGCGAGCCAATGCGGGAGTGCCACATGGCCACGTCTGAGGAGTAGTTAATGTTGGCACAGAATTCAAAGAGGCCGGGATGCCGTTTTCGTCGATGGACAGCACGTGGCATGGATCCGTTGGTGGAGGGATCAGATCGGTACAGATCCATCGGGTCATTTCGAAATGAACAGAGGGCCTTACCCAAAGTATCCATTCTTTTGAATTCTCCGTGCCTGCTGCTGTGCCCGAGCCTTCTTCTTCCTTCCAGTCATCTCAGATCTTCTAAGGAACCAAGTTAGTCTCCTCTTTCTTCTCCCTTCGCCAGAGTAGGGTCCTTCCTCCGGGTTTAGGGTCTGGTTTTTCGTCCTCCACCTCGAGCTCTTCACCTCTTCTTGTTCTTAAGGATGTCCCGCTTTGGCCCGGGCTTCCGCCCCTCCACTGATCAGGGTGAAGCCGGTCCCTCCGAGCGGAGGTCGGCATCTTCTTCTTCCTCTAATGAGGAGGAGGATACGGCTTGCTTCAAATTCAGTAGGAGGCATTCTCCCGGTCCGGTGCTCATCAGGAAACCGGGATCCGGTCCTTCTCTCCTTCATCCTTCTTCTGTACCTATTTTTGAGTCTGCTCGATCCACAGGTCCTGGCGGGGTCGCCTCGACGATCACCATCGAGGAACTGGGGACCGTTTAAGATGTCTATGGCATCCCACATTCTGTTCGGCTTATGATCCCTTGTCCGGGAGAACGGGTCACCTCCAGTGGCCCGGGCCGCATTGCTTTTTATGAGGAGACCTTCTCTGGGGGTCTCCGCTTTCCTTTCCATCCCTTCTTCATGTCCGTCTTGGACAACTATCGTTTGGTTCCTGCCCAGCTAGTGCCAAACGCCATTAGGGTCATCTTCTCCTTCATCGTGCTCTGCCACCTCCACGGGTTTGTTGCCTGATTCTCTTTGTTCAGGGCTTTCTTTGACCTGAAGTGCCACCCGACTGAGGATGGGTGGTGGTCTTTATCTTCTCGCCTAAAGGGCATTAGATTCAAGCTCCCCTCTTCCATCAAGGGATGGAAGAGCAAATTCTTCTTTGCTGCGGTTGAGGGGGTCGTTGCCAAGTTCAAGGCCTCAGAGAAGTTTGTCGCCGAAATTCACCAAACGATGTCGGACTCCTTTTATAAAGGCTTCATGTTCTTGCATGGCCAGATCGAGGCATCTGTTCCCGATAAGGACTGCAGCCATCTCAGGTACCCCTCGGCCTCGGATGCGGAGCTTGATGAGGAGGCCATCGTCGAGGAAGCTGCAGCTTCCGAGCCTCCGATGCCAGCCGAGGTCGTGCCACACGAGGCCGGCGCCATTCAGCTGAAGGTCCCTGAAGGCGGGACTTCTCAGCCTCAAGACCCAGCAGGGAGGCCGGTCGGTGTAGAGTAGTCCTTTTTTTTATTTTGTACTTTGTTTTTCTTTCTGTACTTGGTCGGGGTCACCCAGCATATCGGGGGCTCATGGAACACTTGTAATTGGTCCTTGGTTAATGAAATTTGAACTTTCTTACAACCTGTCTTTTGCTTGATTCTCCCCTCTTTTTCTCTTTCTTTCACTCCCCTCTTTCTTTTTTCTTCTTCTTTTTTTTTTTTTTTTTATGAGTGGGGAGATCAGAGAAGAGGGTCTCACCTGGCCTGGGGCTGAATTACCAGGCTTTGGTGTCGGCAAGTCGGGTGCAAGGTCCTGGCAATTGTGAGTAGCTGGGCTCGGTGGTTCCTCAGCTAGAGAGCTGGGCCCCGGTCCAAGGTGCCTGAGGACTGTTCTCAGGTCTTGGATTGGCATCTCGGAGCTGGGCTCGAAGATGGTTGATGATCAAGAGCAGTATGGCTCAAAGGTCCCTTGGCCAGAGATCTGAGCTCCAGTCTTGGACGATGAAATGAAGGTTTTGTCACTGCATTTCCCTCTTATTTTCTTTCTTTCCTTCCCCTCTCTCTCTTTCCTTTTTTTTTTGGATGAGTGGGGAGATTAGAGAAGAGGGTCACAGGATTTGATTGCCTTGGAGCTAGGCTCGAGGCCTTCTTGACCGGGGAGCTGGGCCCCGATCCAAGGGTTGCCTGAGAGTTTGGCTCAGGTCTTTGGTGCCTTGGAGCTAGGCTCGAGGCGATGATAGGAGCTGCTTGGCTTGAGGATCCTTTGGCCGGAGATCTGGGCTCCGGTCTTAGGTTGGCATCTCGGAGCTGGGCTCGAAGGTGTTTGAGATCGAGAGCAGCTTGGCTCGAAGGTCCCTTGGCCGAAGATCTGAGCTCCGGTCTTGGGCTAGCATCTCAGAGCTGGGCTCGAAGACGGTTGAGATTGAGAGCAGCTCGGCTCGAAGATCCCTTGGCCGAGGTCTGAGCTCCGGTCTTGGGCTGGCGTCTCGGAGCTGGGCTCGAAGATGGTTGATATTGAGAGCATCTTGGCTCGAAGATCCCTTGGCCGAAGATCTGAGCTCCAGTCTTGGGCTGGCATCTCGGAGCTGGGCTCGAAGATGGTTGAGATTAAGAGCAGCTTGGCTCAAAGATCCCTTGGCCGGAGGTCTGAGCCCTGGTCTTGGGCTGGCGTCTCAGAGCTGGGCTCGAAGACGGTTGAGATTGCTTTCCTGCAAGACAGATAAATACTCGTGCAAGGAAAAAATCATTATCATTATTATTGATGGGAAACCTTACTTTATTGATAGCATCCTCGCAAATTGCAGGCATTCCATGTTCGAGGGAGCTTGACGCCATCGAGATCTTCGAGGTAATAGGCCCCTTGTGAGGGGGCTTCGGTCACCTTGTGGGGGCCTTCCCAGTTTGGCGAGATGCCTCTTCCCGGCGCAGCATCAAGTCTCCGGGTTTGAAGGCTTCTGGCCTGACCCGGACGTTGCAGTACCAGGTTGCTCGCTCTCGGTGGGCTTTGTTGAGGTCGGTGTAGTCTACACAGATCCTCGTTGTCTCTTGGTAGAAATAATGGCATCGAGCAAGTTGAGCCCGGGCCGGCCCAAGATCACGTTGTAGGCGAGAAGGAGCTTGTTGACCATGAAAGTCATCACAACGATGCTCTGTCGGCGGTGATCTTAAGTGATCCCTCCTTTCACCCTTACGGGATCACCCGTGAAACCAGCAAGGGAGGTATGCACAAGTTTGAGTTGATCGGGAGGAATGTTCATCTTGGAGAAAGCATCATAAGAAAGCACGTCCGCGGTGCTTCCACTATCAATCATGATGTATTTTATAGGATGCTTCACGATCGTCTTCTTGACGACCACGACATCATTATTTACATATTTTTTTAATAAAGGGGAGTACATTCTCAAAATCCCCTGCCCCCTGGGTTTTTGGGCGTGCGTGGCTTCCCAGAAGATCATGCCCACCGGCTTCTCGGTGGGACGGTTATCGATGACTAGAGCTAGCGGGAGAGTGATGAGTGCCTGGGATTCCACTTGAGGTCTGCCCCCAACGTACCTTTTGAGGTAGCCCCTCTTAATGAGTTCTTCAATTTCTCACTTGAGGTTGCGGCATTCCTCGGTGTCGTGGCCGTGGTCGCGGTGAAAGCGATAATACTTCGATTTATCGCGGCCAGTGGAGGACTTCATCGGGAGCGGGTGTCTCAAGTAGTCCTTGCCCTCGATCTCCATGAGGATTTTCATCCTCGGGGTGAGGAGAGGGGTGTAACTCTCCTCGAGGACGGGAGCGCCTTTCGGTATCGGCCCCCTCCGGGAGTTCGGGACTTGGGGTTCTGGCTTCCGGGTTCTGGGCGTCTCGATGGGGGTTGGCCTCTTCAGTGGCTTCCCGTCGAGCTCCCGTCTCGTACAGTCCGCCTCCTCGGTGCAGATGTACTTTTGAGCTCGGAGAAGGAGCTCAGAATAAGTCTTGGGGGGCTTCTTATCTAGCGAGCAGGTCAGGCAGGGGTCGTGAGCCCTCGCTTCAGTGCCAGCATGGCAACTGGCTCACCGAGGCTGTAAATTTCCAACGCGACAGCCTTGAAATGGGCCACGTAGTCCCGCAGGGGTTCGCGGTCCTGCTACCGAATGGAGAAGAGGCTGTCTACCTCTCGTGGCAACTTCCTACAGGTGTCGAAGCGGGCCATGAACCTTTGCCCTGGCTGGGCGAAAGAGTTGATGCTTTCTGGCTCCAAACGGGTGAACCACACCCGGGCCACCTTCCAGAGGTTGGCTGGAAAGGCGATGCAGAGAAGAGCGTCGGTGGCCCCCTGGACCCTCATGAGGGTCCGGTAGCTTTCCAGGTGGTCCAGGGGTCGGTGGTCCCATCGTAAGGATCCACCTACGGCATCCGAAACCGATGCGGGATCGGCTCCGCTTGGATTTCTTGGGAGAATGGGGGACGTGCGTCGTAGCCTGCTGGCTCACTAGCGGAGCCCTGCATGTCGGCAAACCGGCGGGAGAACTCCGCCAGCTTGCGCTCATGTTCTTCCAGGCGCTTCTCCACCGTGCGCCTGATGGCGTCGTCAGTAGACCCCTCTGCTGAGGGAGACAGAGAACGTGACATGGGTGCACGCTCTCCGTGATGGGGGGTCTTGCTCTTTTTACCTCGGTGGGGTCTGGGCACCGCCTGCCCGAGGTTTGATGAGCGGCTCTCCCTATCGTAGACCCGGCTCGTTGCCTTTTTGCCGGAGTCTGATGACTATCCCGATTGTCGGTGATGGCCCGTGGTTGCGAAGGCCTTCCTTAGAAGGAACGCAGGCTGTCGCGAGGAGCTGCGACGTGGACCGCCGAGGTCCCTGGCTGCTGGTGAGTGGCCAAGGACCGGTGCTGATACTGAAGCTGGCGCACTGCTGTGGTGAGGATTTGCATTTGCTAAGTGAGTGCGGCCAGCTGAGACTCCACCGGAGGTGGTTGAACTGGAGCGGATGGCCCTGTCTCGAGATTGTGTGGGTTCCCTCGGGAAGGGGAGTCCCCCGCATGGCTGGCAGAGGCCTCTCGTGCCCGTGTCATCATCATCCTTCCGTGGAGCGCCAATCTGCAGAGATATGGGGGGCTTGAGCTGAATTAAAGACTGCTCACGCTCTCCCCCTTCCTGGTATGTCAATCTGTTGCCGCCAAGATCGCCGTGGCCTATAGCTACTGTCGACGTCGGAGAGCGCTTCCTTTGCTGTCTCGCTGTCCGGAGGTCTTGGACCTGCAAAACAGGGGTTAGTGACCCGGGATGGAGTTTCTGATGGGGGCACTTCGACGGTCAAGTCAGTGACGATCTAGAAGAACATATCCTCCTGGTCGAGCCCCTCTTGATGGACTTCACACTAGGAGGAGAAATTAGTGTGAGAGTGGGATGCAAGTGTGTCGGGGGAAGTGTGGCCTGGTTAGAGAGAGTCTCTGTGTGACCCTTCTGCCCGACCTTGCTTGTGGATGCTGGTGGTGCCGTGCTCCTCTTCTTGGTGGAGCTTGCACTTGTATTTTAGTGGTATGGTTTGTGCCTTTCTTCTGTTGTGTTGTTGTTGTTACCTTCAAGTTTTGTTGATCAAGTTATCATTGGGCATTCATCTTGGGATTTCCACCGGGCTGTCAGGCGCGCGCGACGGTGTTCCTGAGGAGCCTTTCCCGATCCGTGATAAGGAAAATTGTCATGTGCTCTAACATTCCCCTTGGTCGCCTCATTCCGGAAAACCTGGCAATACCTCGATCGGTGGGCCGCTACCCCTTGAATTCGAATCTTCTGGTTGGCCTCCTCTCTCGGGTAGCCCAGATGGTTGGTGAGGAGTGTGGCACCTCGATCAGTGTGTTTCTCCCATTTCTAGTATAACTGGTGGCTGCAAGCGGTCAGTACGGTCTAGCAGGTATTTTGGTATAGTCCTCGGGCGGCTCGCTGGTGTCCTGGGATGGCGGTGCCCACGTCCGAGCCGGGGCTAAGCTGGAATGGTAGGGCTCGCTCCGACTTAGATGCCTCGAGCTTGCGGGGTCGCTTTGGTGGAGGAGGACAGAGTGCGGCTCGGTCCAGAGGGCGCGCGCTCGGAGAGGCTCCATGTGGCGGAGGAGGGCTGAGTTCGATTTAGATCACAGGGCTCGATCTCCGAGGGTCTCGTTTTGGAGGGCAGAGTGCGGGCCCGGTCTAGAGGGCGCGTGCTCGGAGAGGCTCAACATGGCGGAGGAGGGCTGAGCTTGACTCCGACCACAGGGCTCGATCTCCTAGGATCTCGCTTTGGAGGGCAGAGGGCGGCTCCGGCCTAGGCGTCCCGACCTCGCAGGATCGACCTGGCGGAGGACGGAGCTCGGCTCGTTGTCTCGAGGGAGCTCAGCTCAGCTCGGCAAAGGAGTCTGAGCAAGAGAATTGACATGGCGTCCGACGTGGCGGCTTTCTTTGGCGTGGCGCCTGTCAGCTCCCCCATGTCAGCGATCCCACCATATCACCAATGTATGCATGATAAAATGATTCAAAACAATAATCTCTCGCGGGAGGTAGGTGGTGCATTTTTCACATCAAATAGAAGATTAATCTTCCTTCCGTGAATCATTGTTAGATCATATGATAGTCACTTTGAGATTTGTCCAAGTGAATGAAAGAGCTAGAGGTGCGCGGAGATTTGTGTGGGGTGTCATCCAGCTGTCCAAAGAAGATTAATTATTCTTTCACACGAAAGATAGAACCCAATCCTAAAAAGAGATGGATCCCAAAAACACTAAATTGAAGTGCTTTAGATACTTGTTATATGCATGCAAACAAAAAAATTCATCAGTCTTGTAATTACTGATTTCATAATTTTATATTCAACTAATTTCATGTAGTCTAATAAAATCTTGAGAACTGTACTAATTCTTTTGTGACATGGTAAGAGAACAGTATTGGAGCTTGTAAGCATTGCTCTATATGCTTGTAAGATTCTGGATGCTTTTTTTTTTTTTTTATATATAAGAAAATTGATGAGAGGATAAATCCTGGTGTAGCTATCCCATAGGTCCCCGTCCTGCCATATAATATTCGATTCAAGATAATGTTCGATTCAATATACTTAGATTTTCGCAGTCTTTTCCTATCTAAAGATCTAAAGATGAGTAGATCAACCTGATATGATAAAGAGGGAGGGAGACCTACTTAAAGACCTAAAGATGAGTAGATCAACCTGATACGACAAAGAGGGAGACCTTGATCTCTCACTCACATCAACGATCATGGATCCTAAAAAAATTTCTGAATTTAATCGAGTCATCCACGAGATTATTGCTTGAATTCATGACCGGTTGATAATAAGACAAGACCTCTACCAGCTAGACTACCACCTTAATGGTAGAATCTAAATACTTTGACATGCTTATTGATAAGGTTTGAAGTATTAGGAAGCATATTGAACTACCATAAAAGAAGCTAAAAACTTGCACAGTATTTGGATCTTTATATACAAAAGAGTTCTGGCAATATGCAACCACTACAAGCATTCAAAGATCAACACCATTAGACATTTGCAGATAGACAACTCAAAATACCCTCAGATAATTAACCTAAGGATCCAATTGAGATGTTAATAAACAAAAAACCAATTGGCTTCAAAATAAAGGAACAAGAACATGGCCATCACAAATTCAAAGGTTCAATGGAGAGGAATGGAAACAAAAAGAAGAAATATACTTAAATCTCTTACACAAATGCATATAAATTTACATGTCATTCTTAATATTTATCTTTCATGTTATTTTTAGTTATTCTAAATGTTGATTATTATGCAATCTAATGATACATTAGTTGCATCGAACACATGTACACTAATAAAGATTAATCTACAAGTGGTAGCCTCTAGTAAAGATTATCAACCATAACCTATTAATCAAGTAATAAATTGGTCTTGCATATATGTTATATTAATTTATTTTTATCAAAAAAAATGTAATTTCCAACGTTGATGGTTGGTGCATATGTACATATCTTATTGTTATCAATGAATAACCTAAATCTTGATTGCCCCCCAATGCGCTAACTCCATGTAATCCCAACCATGGCCATACATGTATCAAGAAAGATCTCATGGCATGATGATGTTTAATCAGGTGTTTACCCTCTATAAAATTTTGGTTTATTAATAAGTTTCTTTTTTGTATTTTTAAGATTTGGATTCTAATCTTACTCATTATGTTTCTTTCTCTTTTTTTTACAAATATTAATTTTTATATAATCTAATGCTGCGATAAAGATTAATCTACAAATCGTAGCCTTCGATAATCATTATATATGCAAATCATAGCCTCTGATAATGATTATCATCCATGACCTTTTGTTGGATATGATATGGCAACATCGCTGACGTGGAGTATGTGTCAGACCCAGTTGGCGGCCAAGTAGCACCGCACCGTGTTCCCTTCCGAGCTCCCGTGCCAGGTGGCTTGACCAGCGGTCACGCCCACCTCGAACCAAGCTAGGCACCTCTGCCCCTTCGCCAGGTGGCGCCCCCAGGTGGGGCCCACCTCGACCGAAGTGGGGCACTCTTGCTCCTTCACCAGGTGGTGCTCTTAGATGGGTCCATCTCGGTCGAAGTCGAGCCAGGCGCTCCTGCTCCTTCGTCAGGTGGCACCCCTAGGTGGGTCCACCTCGGTCGAAGTCGAGCTTGCCTTTGCTCCTTCGCCAGGTGGCGCCCCCAGATGGGTCCACCTCGGTCGAAGTCGAGCCAGGCGCTCCTGCTCATTTGCCAGGTGGCACCCCTAGGTAGGTCCACCTCGGTCGAAGTCGAGCTTGCCTCTGCTCCTTTGCCAGGTGGCACCCCTAAGCGGGTCTACCTCGGCTGAAGTCGAGTTTGCTTCTGCTCCTTCGCCAGGTGGCGCCCCCATATAGGTCCACCTCGGCCGAAGTGGAGCCAGGCGCTCTTGCTCCTTCGCCAGGTGGCACCCCAAGGTGGGTCCACCTCAGTCGAAGTCGACCTTGCCTCTGCTCCTTTGCCAGGTGGCGCCCCCAGATGGGTCCATCTCGGTCGAAGTCGAGCCAGGCGCTCCTACTCCTTCGCCAGGTGGCACCCCCAGGTAGGTCCACCTCGACCGAAATCGAGCTTGTCTCTGCTCCTTCGCCAGGTGGTGCCCCCAGATGTGTCCACCTTGGTCGAAGTCGAGCCAGGAACTCCTGCTCCTTCGCTAGGTGGGTCCACCTCAGTCGAAGTCGAGCTTGCCTTTACTCCTTCACCAGGTGGTGTCCCCAGATGGGTCCACCTCGATCGAAGTCGAGCCAGGTGCTCCTGCTCCTTCGCCAGGTGGCATCTCCAAGTGGGTCCACCTCGATCAAAGTTGTGCCTTATCCTTGGAGCATCGGGAGGACCAAAGCCGCCGGCCCCGAGGACGCTGCTAAGGCTGGTGCATGTAGTGCGACGTGCCCAGTACGGTGCCCCAGATCTGTAACGATGCGTGTAACCTCGTTTGCACCAGTTTAGGAGGGACACCTTGTTCGAGATATCAGATCCTGCGACCGGTGACCTAGAACCCCCCCAAAGGGAGAGCTGCGGTCAACGTCTCGAACCTAAAGGCACTTGCGACTGAATCGAGGTCCAACCTAGTTTCCCCTTTCGTGACAGCACAGCGAACAAGATGACCTCGCCACTTAACTCTCAACCATAAGGGGAGGCGACCTCAGAAGAACGACCAATGAGAACTATTGACCTCTAAGGCCCCCCAAAGAGGGAGAATCGAGGCACCGAAGCACCCAGTGATCCTAAAAAGGCATCAACGAGCATGGAAAAAGGTAAGCAATCGAGAGGGCCAAGGCACGGAAGGAGGGAACAAGCGATTTGGAGATAAAGGCTGTGAAGGGACTCTCAGGAGCGAGTCCGGCGAGCCCAATCGCAAGAACTGGAGTGCTGACCACCCTCTCATTCTCTCTTATCTCTTCATTAAGGACTCTTCTAAGTACAGAGACCCAGCGGGGATCCGTCTTAGTGGATCTGTTCCTCTTTATCGCTCACTAACTTGATCATTCGAGTGCCCCCGCCGGAATCCCTGGCTCGGATCTCTAATATTGTTTCGTAGGTCTGGGAATGCTAGGATTCTGAAGTAAAGGGGACCGAGGACCGGTGCCAACTCGAAGCTACAGGCCATAGCGATTAGGTCGGAAATAGATTGGCATGCTAGGAAGGGGGTACGAAAGCCCCTGTACGAACAAGCCCCCCATGAGCTTGAGAATAGCTCGACCCCAAGCATGGTGATAACTCGCGGACATGAAGCTTCCACCAGCCAGGCGGGAAAGGCTCCCTCTCCCCCGGGCCCCCACAGCCCGGAGAGGGAACTTCCCACTCCTCCTCAGCTGCCCTCGGCAGACGGTCAGTATGCTGTACTCGTCCAGCAGATGCATACACTGACCGCGGTCGTGAGGCAGTTGCAGTATCAGTAGTGCTCCCTGGTCTCTCAACCCCAGTCAGGGACCCCCGCGGCCAAAGCCACGGGCCCCCGCAGAAGCTTGCACTCCATCCAAGGCAGGCCATCCCATCCGCAGGCAGCAACCAACCCCTGCAAGAGTCACCAGACCCCCGCGAAGAGGACTCACACTAGGTCGGCGGACCATGAGAGCCGATCCCTGGTGGACGACAATGATGCCGCCAAGCATAGCAGGCACCGTTGAGGCAAGGCCCCTCACCGTGACCCGTCAGCCCCTTCTTCTCCAGCAGCCTCAATGGAAGGTTCCACTGACAAGGCCATTGGGCGCCAAGCCGAGAGGTGCCTGGAAGAGCAAGAGTGCAAACTGGCGGAGCTCTTCCGCCGGTTTGCCAACATGCAGGGCTCCCCTAACGAACTAGTGGGCTATAATGCCTAACCCCCCTTCTCTCGAAAAATCTAAGAGGAACCGATCTCGAGTCGGTTCTGCATGCCTCAGGTGGATCTTTACGACGGAACCACCAACCCTTTGGAGAGCTATAAAGCTCTCATGAGAGTCCAGGGGGTGACAGATGCCCTCCTGTGCATCACCTTCCCGGCCACCTTTCGAAAGGCCGCTCGAGTCTGGTTCACCCGCCTCAAGCCCGAAAGCATTGACTCCTTCCAGCAGCTGGAGAGGAGGTTTGTGGTGCACTTCGACGCCTATCGAAAGATGCCATAAAAGGTGGATAGCCTCTTCTCCATCCGGCAGCAAGACCTTGAGCTCCTGCGGGACTATATCACCCGCTTCAAGATTGCTACCCTGGAGATCTATAGTCTGGATGAGCCTGTCGCCATGCTGGCGCTGAAGCGAGGGCTCAGGACCTCCCGTCTGATATATTCCTTAGACAAAAAGCCATCCAAGACGTACTCTGAACTCCTCCTCCGCATCCACAAGTACATCCGTGTTGAGGATGCTGACCGTATTAGGAGAGAGCTGGATGGGAAGCCTTCGAAGAAGCTTACTCCAAGGGATGTTCATGGAACCCGGAGGCCCGGGTCATCTGCAGACTTTCGGTCGGGACCGAAGTCGAAGAACGGTCTTGTTCCTGAGCAGACCTTCACTCCCCTCCTAGCTCCAAGGATAAAGATTCTCATGGAGATCGAGGGCGAGCGCTACTTTCGCTGATCTCCCCCTCAGAAGCTGAGTAGTAGTCACGATAAGATGAAGTACTGCCAGTTCCACCGTGACCACGGCCATGACACTGAGGACTTCTGCAATCTGAAGAGGGAAATCGAGGACCTGATGGAGAAGGGGCATGTGTCAAACATCGTCTCATCTCCTTCATGGATGCATTCTCCGGGAATAATCAGATCCGGATGCATCCGGAGGACGAGGAGCATACCGCCTTCATCACGGATCACGGGATACACTACAATAGGATGATGCCTTTCGATCTGAAGAACGCTGGCGCTACGTACCAGTGACTGGTCAACAAGATCTTTAAAGACCAAATTGGCCGCAACATGTAGGTGTACGTGAATGACATGCTCGTGATGAGCAAACCGATCTCAGACCATGTCGACGACCTGACAGAGACCTTCTGCAACCTTCGCCTCCACCAAATAAAGTTGAACCCGGCAAAGTGTGCTTTTGGTGTGGCAGCGGGGAAGTTTCTTGGTTTCATGGTGACCCAAAGAGGGATCGAAGCCAACCTGGAGAAGGTCCGAGCGATCCTTAACATGGAGCAGCCCACTTCCAAGAAGCAAGTCCAGCGACTTACCGGTCGGATAGCAGCCCTGATGCAGTTCATTTCACGATCTGCCGATCATTGCCAGCCCTTCTTCAAGGCGTTGAGGAAGATGCATGACTTCGCTTGGATGAAGGAGTGCCAGAAGGCATTCAAGGAGTTAAAGAAGACCCTGGCATCACCACCACTGCTCTCCCGGTCGAAGGAGGGAGAAGAGCTCCTCCTGTATATGGCGGTCACTCCAGAGGTCATCAGCTCGGTCCTGGTTCGGACGGATGATGGAAGGTTCCAGAGACCTGTATACTATACAAGCAAGCTTCTCCGCGATGCCGAGCTCAGGTATTCTCGATCCAAGATGTTAATTTTTGCGCTCATTATGTCTGCCCAGTGTCTCAGGCCTTACTTCTAAGTGCATTCGATCGCGGTCCTGACAGATCAACCGCTGAAGGCCGTGCTCAGCTGACCTGACACGTCTGGATGGCTGGCGAAGTGGGCGCTGAAGCTCAGCGAGTTTGACATCGCATATCGGCCGAGGTCATCCATGAAGGCGCATGTACTGGCTGACTTTCTAGTTGAGTGTGCAGGCCTGGGCGAGGGGCTGGAAGAGAGCCCCTAGAATCAACAACCAGGACCTGAACCGGAGGAGAACATCTAGGTCCTACATGTGGATGTAGCTTTCAACTCCGGTAGAAGTGGAGCCAGACTCATCCTTGCTAATAGCGAGGGAGTCATCGCTGAGTGCATGCTCCGCCTCCAGTTCGCTGCCACCAATAACCAGGCGGAGTATGAGGTGCTCCTCGCGGGACTGAGAGTCTCTCGTGAACTAGGCGTGACCAGCTTGAGGGTCTTCATCGACTCATAGTTGATGGCCAGGCAGGTCTCAGGCGAGTTCGAGGCTCGGGACCCTCAAATGGCAAAGTATCTGGAGCTGGTATATGCAAGTGCGGCGGGTTTTAAGCACTTCAGCATCTCTCACATCTCATGTGGAAAAAATGCTCGCGCTGACACCCTCTCCCGGCTGGCAACCTTACCAAACTCATCATTGGGCCGCGCCTACATCGAACATCTTCTGGCCCCGAGCTATGAGGCGCCCAGAGAAATCTAGCAAGTCATCCCGGACCCAGCTGGATGGACAAGTATGTCAAATACATCACCGACGGTACCTTGCCCAAGGATCGGATAGAGGCCGGCCTCATCAAAAGGAATGTTGCGCGCTTTGTGCTGATGGATGGATTGCTTTATTAGAGGTCCTACTCCTATCCACTCCTCAAATGTTTGAGACCCACGGAAGCAGCACTCGTACTCCAGAAGATACACGAAGGCCTCTACGGAAATCATGTGGGGGGCAGGACTCTGGCATACAAGGCCCTCCGCCAAGGATGCTTCTAGGAAACGATGAGGGAGGACACAGCCAACTTTGTCAAGAGGTGTGACCATTGTGCAATGCTTGCCAGTTGCATCGCTCTCCCAGCTCTCTGCCCCTGGCCATTTGCCCAGTAGGGCATGGACATCCTAGGTCCATTTTCTCATACGTCCGGGCAGCGTAAGTTCTTGATAGTCACCATTGACTACTTCACGAAGTGGGTCAAGGCTGAGCCATTAGCCCAATTCATGGAGGCAAATGTCAGCAAATTTTTCTAGAAGTCAATCATATGCCGCTTCGGGCTCTCTCACACCATCATCACCAATAACGGACGGCAGTTCGATAATTGGGAGTTCGATGAATTCTGCAACGACCTCGGCATTCGTCATCGCTTCATCTTGGTAGTGCACCCTCAGACCAATGAGGAGGTCGAGGTGACTAATCGGACCATCTTTCATAGGCTCCGGACCAGGCTGGGCCAGGCTAAGGAAAGATGGGTTGAAAAACTTCCCAGCATCCTATGGGCGTACGACACAACACCAAGGACGGCCATGGATGAAACTCCATTCAACTTTGTCTTCGGTGCAGAAGCAGTGATTTTGGTGGAGCTCAGCCTGTCGACGTTGCGTGTGGAGTAATACGACGAAGCCGAGAACCTAGCACAGCTCCTGCTCAATCTAGATCTGCTTGAAGAAATGAGGGACAAGGCTCGGGTCTGAATGGCAGCTTACCGGCAATGAGTGACCAGATACTACAACTCAAGGGTGAGGCCAAAGTCCTTCCGCCTGGGAGACCTGGTGCTGCGACGTGCCGAGGCCTCCCAACCTCGAAAATGTGGTAAGCTCTCTCCAAACTGGGAAGGCCCTTACAGGGTGGTCGAAGTACTCCCCCATGGCGCCTACTATCTTGCCAAGCTTGATGGAGCTCGATTTCCACGGATGTGGAATGCCGCAAAGTTGAGGATGTATTACCAATGATGTAAAACTTCCTGAACATTAATAATGAAATTCTCTTTAGTGCAATGCTTGTTTCTATTTCGTAGGACTATTGTCGCCCGACCTTAGGTCTGACGGACAAAGGCGAGGCAAAAGTCTTGCAAGCGGTTCGTGGGAAATGCAAAGCCCATAGTTCAGTCCGGAAGATCGCATGGAACCTAGTTCCGGCATGAAATCCTAGGCTCAGTTCGAAAGATGGCATGGAACCCAGTTCCTCCATGAAGTCCTGAGCTCAGTCCGAAAGATGGCACAATACCTAGTTCCTTCATGAAATCCCAGAGTTCAGTCTGGAAGATCGCGCGGAACCTAGTTCCAGCATGAAATCCCGGGCTCAGTCCGGAAGATGGCACGGAACCTAGTTCCTCCATGAAATCTCGGAGTTCAGTCCGAAAAATCACACGGAACCCAGTTCCGGCATGAAGTCACAGGCTCACTCTGGAAGATGGCACGGATCCCAGTTCCTCCATGAAATCCCGGAGTTCGGTCCGGAAGGTCGCATGGAACCTAGTTATGGCATGAAATCACGGAGCTCAATCCGGAAGATGGCCCGGAACCCAGTTCCAGTGCAAAGGCACGGAACCCAGTTTTGGCAACCAAAGTCATAGTACCAAAGACTTATAAAATATAAGCCGAAAGCTCCAGGAGCTCCTCCCGGAAGCCTGGAGGCCTCCTGAATCTGATTTCTAACTGAGAGTCAAAGTCGAACTACAAATCAGAGTTGCAAACTTGGCTCCTACAAAAAAAACAATAACAAACAATGACAAGAAATTTAGACACACCATCAACAAAGAACAGAATAAAGAGTCAAGACAAAAACAGTGAAGAATGAAGAGAAGAGGAGCTTCATTTCCGGTGTAAGGGTTTCTTATAAGTGAAAGGGACCCGACAGACCGGGTGACCCAAAAGAACAAAAAAGAAGCCCTACGCTAAGTACAGAATGGATGACCCAAGGTCACTCCGTCGATGGCTCCGCCCTAGGCTGGGAAGCCTCTGCGTCGCCGGTTGCCTCCCTAGTAGGTTGCTCGGCTGCCACCTCAGGCTGCTCCCTGGGGCCGCCAAGAACGACTTCAGCTAGATCAAGCTCCGGGAAGAGGGAGGCCACCTTCTCCCGGCAGACCCCGAAGCCCTTCAGGAAGGAGTCCATGGCAGCCTCGTGGACCTCGTCCTTGAACTCCTAGGAGGCCCGGAACTTAGGCACGGCCTTCTGGGCATCCCTCTATGCGGCCTCCAACTGCCCTGAGACGTAAGAGGTTTTCTTCTTGGCCGTCGTCAGCTCTGCCAGGACCTCGTCGACCCGGCTCTCCAGTGACCGAGATTTCCCACTGAGACAGGAAATCTCTACTGCATCCTCGTCAGCACGGCACTAAGACAAGATCCTCTCCTCGAACCGGGAGGCCTCGAGGTCCCTGATGCGCCCTTCAGCACGGGCTAGGTCCCCTCGGAGAGCCTCGTTGCTCTCCCTCTACTTATGCCCCTTCTCCATCAAGTCCTTCATGTCGACCGCGAGCTTGGCCAGCCTCTTCTCTCTTTCGACCTCTTTCCTCGCAGAAAAGGTGAGGAAGTCGTGGAGAAGTAGGATGTCAGTCCTGATCTGCATTGAAAATGAGCTCAGAATTCCTTAGCAATCCAACTGGAACATTAAAAGGGAGGTGATGGATACTTACCATGAAGAGTTGGGGAAGTATCCCAAGTAGTGCGGCCACGTAGTCCCGGCCACCCCTAAGGCAGCGGTCTCGGGGCTGGGCCACGTACTCCATCATTCTCTTCGCTAGGCCCTGGTCCTGGATGACAGAGGCATTGCCAGGGAGCCCTGTCGGTGCGGGATGGGGCTCGGAGGAGGGCTGAGCAGAAGTCCCTCCGACCGGCGGAGCCGTAGCTTGTGGGGTCACCACCACCATCACGGCTACTATCGGAGCACTGGTCACCACGGCTATTGTAGAAGGCACCGGTCGCTCCTCCTCCCCGCTCCCATCAATGTCGACGACCTCTGGGGTGGGTGTTTGCTACTGAGATGGCTGAGGGGCTGTATCCGCTCCCCTGGGCTCCGAGGTCGGAATTGGCCTGGGTCCTTGATCCGTCTCCATGAGATCCCTCTTCGGCGGAGTCTCCTGGGCCCCGCCCGAAGCACTCCTTTTCCGGGCCGACTCCACCAGGCTATCCACCGAGAATTTCATCCCTGAAAAGAGAGAAAAGTCAGAGGAGACCCAAAAAAAAGGAGAAAAGAAGAAGAAAGAAGGCCCGGAGCCTCACCAATCGTTCGGATCGGGCTGATCCCTGCCTCGAACAAGTTCTGCTCTGAGAGCAGAACTTCGAGGGAAGGAACCACATCAGCTAACAGCTGGGAGTGGACTTCTCGGTTGGCCGACTCAACTTGGGAGTTCCGGTTTGGAAACCGGTCTGGCTCATTTTAGATCCAATCAACGTCCCCAACGAGGCGAAGAAGAATCGGTTTTTCCACCACTTGATTGATGTGGGGAGGTCGAATCGAAGGCACCTAGGCCAGGGGCAGTGGTACCACAGCCATCATCGGTAAAGTAATGTTTCAGGATAAAGAGGGCCATGAACAGCGAGAAACGGGAGACAAACCCATGAAAGTGGTAGAAGACGATGAAGGCGAAGATAATCCTGATGGCATTAGGAGCCAACTGGGCTGGAACGAGGCGGAAGTTGCTGAGGAAGAAAAAAAAGAAGGGTGGAGCGGAAAATGAAGACCCCTGGCAAGGAAGTCCTCGTAAAAAGTGATTCGGCCAGGGCCGCTCGAGGTAACTCGCTCCCCCGACCTCGAGAGCGAGAGCTGGATGGAGTTTGGGATCCCAAACATGTCCCGGATCCAGGAAAGATCATCTTCGGTCATCTTCGAAGTGAAACCGGAGGGACTGGAAGGAGCCTCTGCCATCGAAGGGGCGACGACAGAGATGGGAAGAACGGGGGTAACAGGAGGAGCCCTAGGGGCCCTAGGATTTCCAATGGTAATTCCGCCCGACTGCAACCGCCTCCGGATGTCAAGGGGAACATCGTCCTCCGACGAGGAGGACGATGGAGTCCTCGACCGGGACGGACTGGCCTCGTCCGGGTTAAAAGAGAAGCGAGGACGATGACCCGAAGGGGCCATCAAGAGGGAAGAAGTTAGAAAAAGATCTGGTTCACCCAGGACAGGGGGGAGGACTGGAGTCTGAGAAGAAGCAGGAGAGAAAATAAGGTTCATCGGACACTCACCAGGCTAATTTAGCGGAGAAAGGTGACCCGAGAGATGAAGAAGGACCACTGCAACCACCGGCAAGGTGTGAGAAAGCCAAGAGACCTTGTTTCCGGAAAGTCTCCTCTCTTTTCAAAAACTATCGATAGTAGCCATACAACCTCTTTTCGCCCGAGCCATCGGATGAGCGCCACGTGTGAAAACTCCTGACCTTGATGCTTTGGTTTGCTAAAAACCACATCGAGTCTGGCACGGCGTGATTATGGTCCGTCGAACACGCAGACGTGGCACCTGCACATTGGACCTCAGGCGCGATGAACAGAGCGGCGGCAATCATGGCAATTATTGCACAAGATTTTTGTCCTCCCATGTCATCTCCGCATTAACTCACCACATCCCAGCCACGGCGCTTCGATGGGACTTGGAAGTGGGGGGCAACTGATATGGCGAGATCACTGACATGGAGCATGTGTCAGACCCAGCTAGCGGCTAAGCAGTGCCGCACCGTGTTCCCTTCCGATCTCCCCTACCAAGTGGCCTGACTGCGATGGCCTGACCAGCAGTCACACCTACCTCGAGCCAAGCTCGGCACCTCTGCCCCTTCGCCAGGTGGCACCCCTAGGTGGGGCCCACTTCGATCGAAGTGGGGCACTCCTGCTCCTTCGCCAGGTGGCACCCCTAGATGGGTCCACCTCGATCGAAGTCGAGCTAGGCACTTCTGCTCCTTCGCCAAGTGGTGCCCCCAGATGGGTCCACCTCGGTCGAAGTCGAGCTAGGTGCTCCTGCTCCTTCGCCAGGTAGTACCCGCAGGTAGGTCCACCTCGGTCAAAGTTGAGCTTACCTCTGCTCCTTCGCCAGGTGGCACCCCCAAGCGGGTCCACCTCGGTCGAAGTCGAGCTTGCCTTTGTTCCTTTGCCAGGTGGCGCCCCCAGATAGGTCCACCTCGACCGAAGTTGAGCCAGGCGCTCCTCCTTCGCCAGGTGGCACCCCCAGATGGGTCCACCTCGGCCGAAGTCGAGCTTGCCTCTGTTCCTTCGCCAGGTGGCGCCCCTAGATGGGTCCATCTCGGTCGAAGTCGAGCCAGGCGCTCCTGCTCCTTCACCAGGTGGCACCCCAGGTAGGTCCACCTCAGCCGAGTCGAGCTTGCCTCTGCTCCTTCGCCAAGTGGGGCCCCCAGATGGGTCCACCTCGATCGAAGTCGAGCCAAGCACTCCTGCTCCATCGCCAAGTGGGTCCACCTCAACCGAAGTCGAGCTTGCCTCTGCTCCTTCGCCAGGTGGTGCCCCCAGATGGGTCCACCTCAATCAAAGTCAAGCTAGGCGCTCCTGCTCTTTTGCCAGGTGGCACCCCCAGGTGGGTCTACCTCGGTCGAAGTCGTGCCTTCTCCTTGGAGCATCGGAGGACCAAAGCCATCGGCCCCGATGACGCTGTTGAGGCTGGCGCATGCGATGCGGCGTGCCCAGTACGGTGCCCCAGATCTATAACAGTGCGCGTAACCTCGTTTGCACCAATTTAGGAAGGACACCTTGTTCAAGGTATCAGATCCTGCGACCGGTGACCTGGAACCCCCCCAAAGGGAGAGCCGCGATCAACGCCTTGAACCCAAAGTCGCCTGCGCCTGAATTGAGGTCCCGCCTAGTTCCCCCTTTCGTGATAGCATGGCGAACGAGACGACCTCGCCACTTAACTCCCAACCATAAGGGGAGGCGACCTCAGGAGAACGGCTAATGAGCACCGTTGACCTCCAAGGCCCCCCAGAGGGAGAGAATCGAGGCACCGAAGCACCCGACGATCTCAAAAAGGCACCAACGGGCATGGAAGAAGGTAAGCACTCGAGAGGGCAAAGGCACGGAAGGAGGGAACAAGTGATTCGAAGACAAAGGCTCCAAAGGGACACTCAGGAGCGAGTCTGGTGAGCCCAATCGCAAGAACTGGAGTGCTGACCACCCTCTCGTTCTCTCTCATCTCCTCATTAAGGATTCCTCTAAGTACGGAGATCCAGCAGGGATCTGCCTTAGTGGATCTGTTCCTCTTTACCGCTCACTAACTTGATCATCGGAGTGCCCCCACCGGAATCCCCGGCCCGGGTCTCTAACCTTGTTTCGCGGGTCTGAGAATGCTAGGATTCTGAAGTAAAGAGGACCGAGGTCCGGTGCTAACTCGAAACTACAGGCCATAGCGGTAAGGTGGGTAACAGGATCCATGTTGTTAATCAAGTAATAAATTGATCTTGCACATATGTTACATTGAGTGTTTTATCAAAAAAATTAGTAATTTTCAATATTGATGGCTGGTCCATATATATATATATATATATATATATATATAATAACCTAAATTTGGATTGCTCCCCAATCAACCTGACTCCACGTTATTGGTACCATGGCCATGCATGTATCAAGAAGGATCACATGGCATGGTGATGTTTAATCAGGTATTTACCCTCTATATGGTTTTGGTATGCTAATAAGTTTCTTCCTTCTATTATTTAATATTTGGGTTCTGATCTTTCTTATCATGTTTCTTTCTTTTGTTATTCAAAATATTGATTATTATTATGCAATCTAATGATGCATCAGTCGAATCAAACACATGTACAGTAATAAAGATTAATCTGCAAGTCATAGCCCTGGTAATGATTATCATCCATGATGTTTTGTTGGATACATGTTATTAATGAAGCAATAAATTGGTCTTGTAGATATGTTATATTGAATTTTTTATCAAAAAAAATTAGTAGTTTCCGGTGTTGATGGTTGGTGCATATGTATATATCTTCTTGTCCCTGGTGAATAACTAAAATCCGAATTGCCCTCCAATCTATTGAACTCTATATAATCCACGTAAGAGTTTTCCTAATAATAAGGCTACCATTAATTATTTTCTATTTTATTTTATTTTATTAAAAATGGGTTGATTATATGATTTATGTTGATGGACGTGTGTATAATCCCAATATTATTAGGATCTTTGTGTTTGGACTATGAGCACTTTATATTGGTTGGTATGGTTGAGGTATAATGTAGGCTTTAGCCTAACTTGACATGATGAGTGGACCTGTTAGAGTTTACTTATAAATAAGCTAGGTTCCCTCTTCACTCCTTAATATATATTGTGAGATTAATTTTCATGGCTTGTCTAATTGAATAGCTGTACGTGAAGAGGATGCTGGAGAGGACTTGGTCTTTGATATTCACATGAACATTTATGATTGAAGATTTAAAATTAATAACGAACATAGATACACATCCTAAATCTAAAATAATTATTTATTCTTGAATTATATGCAATTTTTGGATCTATTGTTTGTTTATATCCATTCTTCAAGATGATATTATTTTGATATTCTAATAATCATGCATACGATCTTAGTATGATCAAATTGCTTATATGCAGTATCAAAGTGGGCTATGCATGATCTAGAACCTTTTTTATTTTTAATTTATTTAATGGGTATAACCCCAATTTCCTTCTCCCATCTGGCCATCATGCTGGTCTCCTCTTGACGGTGAATCTTTTAACTAGACGATGGTGGTATGGTGCATCACCAAGAATTTGCAAAGGAATCGAATAAAAAGAGCATAGGATCTTGCATGTCTCTTCATGCCTATGGCTTTATCATCCTTTAGACCTATTGTCGATGCCATTGGCACCGCTATCAAGCTTTTAGATCAGCCTAGCAAATTAATAGTAGTTAGGGAAAAAATCGGGAGTCACGGCTCTTATGCCAGATAGTTATAAAAGAAAAACTTTCTCCTTAGCCCATCTCCTCCTCTTGTTTGTTTAGGGATGGATCTCCTTCTCCCTTGCAACCATCCTTTGGGGTGGACCCTCATCGACACCCCATGCCCGTGGCCGGTCTTCCTCATTGCCGGCCACCCATCTGTTGTCCCGCCATCATGATAGGGACATCGAGCAGATCCTGATACCATCCCAGTCCAGATCCCGATGCTAGCCCCGTCTAGATCCCGGTGCTAGCCCAGTCCAGATCCCCGTGCCAGCCCAGCACGAATCTTGATGCACACATAGCATGCATTTTGTTTCTATCTATTTCGGTTGTTTAGAGTTCCGCTTTATCTTATCGGAATCTCTTATTAGTGTTTCAGGATTGGAGTTTAGTTTTTAGGATAGTTTGTTTTGATTTGTTTTATCGTTAATTTAGGATTTATTCTTCTAACGTATTAGGATTGGTATATCTTTCGATTATTTGGAGTCTGTTGGGGTCTTGGTTTTATTTAAGATCATGTTTTGTCATGAATAAAATTAGCAAAGAAAATATTGAATTTCAAGGTGTGTCCTGACTCTCCCCCTCCTTTCCCCCCTCTTCCTCCTCCTCCCCTCTTCCTCTCCTATTCCTGGGTCTTCTCCTCCCCTCTTCTTCTCTTCTCTCACTTTCTCTTCTTCTCCTCTATCGGGTTCTCGTTCTTCCTCTCTCCTTCTTATCCTCTAATAGTTGTTTCTCCTTATTCTCGATTTATCCCTCCTTTCATATCCCTCTTCTGGTTCCTCTTTCCTCTGATACTCTTCCTTCGGCTACTCTCCTCCCTGCCTTCCTTCTCTTCTCGGGCTTCTTCCTCTCCTCTCCCTCTCCCCTGTTTCAATTTCCGACCCCAGTTTCCGACTGTGAGAAGAACTTCACCAACGCCCCACCACCGAGCACAAGAAACTACCCACTGCTGCCCATCTCGTCCAACAATTCCCAGCCCCACCGTCGACAACCACCGCCCCCCCCGACAGACTTTGGCCGCCTAGCTCCTCTGCTCCAGCCGATGCCCAACTTCCCTCCACGCAACACCCTCCGACTGCCTCCGACGACGTATCGATCTTCCTTATGTCTGCGCTGCCCTTTCCCCTGCCATAAAGCCCATCCATCAACTCATCACCGTCAGGTCCGCCAGCTTCGCCAGACATCCCTCCCTCCGGAGATCAACCCTTCATCATCGATTTCACTGGCGATCATCGATTCCCATCAATCCGCCCTCACGCTCCCATGCCCCGGTGCCAACGTCACCCATCGACCTTCCTCCACTCCCCGTTGTTTCCACCTGCGAGTGAGAACCCAGCGTCCGCCTCGCCCTCCAACATCACCATTGCATTGCCCATCTCCTGGGCTCACGACCATGTCAGTGCCCCTGTATCGTTCGCGTCACCTCCGATCCGGCACCCTCTCCCTCGTGCCGCCTGCATCGCCTCCGTCAAGCCCAGCTGCCGCAGTCCCCTTTGTGGGATTTGCCTCTGTATGTGCCGCTATTCTCCCAGCCGTGCCACCGATCGCTGGAACAGGGCTCCGGAAACCCATTGTTGCCCAGGTAGCTTCCCAAGAGGGGGGTGAATTGAGATAATAAAAACTTTCAAGTATGTGCACTTTAAAAATCTTTTAGTATTGGTGTTGTGATAGATTATGCAACGGAAGCAACTAAATTAATAATCACAAGGAGTCAAGCAAATGCAATCACAAATACAAGGAAATTAGAGTGGTTCGGAGCAACCCGCTCCTATGTCCACTACCCAAGTACCACTTGAAATTTTTACTATATTCTTCCTAGAATACAGTCAGATTATTTTACCGGGATCACAATCCAAACCCTACACCCTTTGGTTTTTATATCGGGCTCACCAAACAAATCCACACTTGGTTTTACATCGGGCTTACCAAGAACCCAAGTCCCTTTGGTTTTTAATACCAGGCTTTCCAAAGAAATCCAACTTAGGTTTTAATAGGCTCACCTAAAAACCTTTCAACACTCACAAGATGCAGCCCCTTGCTGCTCTTGGAGAGGAAATAAGATATATCAAAAGAAACTGGCAACTTTACAACAAACCCAATTTGTTTGGTAGTTGCCGATGAAGCTCAAATTGAAGCCTTGCTTTAGATGCTCTTGAATACTCTTAAAGCTGCTTCTTGATTTTCTCAACAGTTGGATTCAATGAATGAAGATGAGTTGGAGAAGCTTTGAATCCTTTCTTGAATGCACACTTGAAGTTGGTTGGTGAAAGACTTGAAATTTACTTGAATGCTCTTTAATTTTCAGTGAATAATCAATAATCATCCTTTAATCCATCATAAATACTTTCCTTTTATAGTTTTCAAGCAAATCTAGCCATTATAGGGCCTAGGGAATCGAAATAGAGCCATTGGAGCCATCTTGAAATTCAAATAATCAATCCTGCAACTAGCTGTTACAGGCCCGAACCCGACACTCGAGTCGGCTCGAGATGGTTGAGTCGGCTTGAAGTCTCAGATAATAGAAAAACAAACTTTGTACAGGTCGGCTCTTCTAGGTTGAGTCAGCTCAAAGTCTCAGTCAAGATAAACACAAACTCCAGACGAGTCGGCTCTTCTGGGTCGAGTTGGCTCGAGGCTGTGTTTCTGAAACTTGAGATTTGGAACTTCTGGTCGAGTTGGCTCAATATATTCGAGTCAGCTCGGATTTCTGAAACTCTGAAACTCTTCATGCCAAGCCAGAATAGGAGTCGGCTCTTAGTCCATGAGTCGGCTTTTGATCCATGAGTCGGCTCGAGCAGAACTTCTTCAAAATTCAACCAATTGAATCTCCAACCAATACAAGTCTTCCAAAATTTCAAAATAGGTTATAAAAGATATCTTACCTAATTAAACTCATTTTTGCTTATTTATAGCCCTTTTTATAAGATTACAAGAATGAGAATTAGGGCTTTACAACTTTGAGGTCTTCAATTCAATACACTTCATTAATTAATACAACTGTAATGGGATAACTTCCAGTTAAGTAGGAAATACAGTGATTCTTGATAAATGCTTCCTACAAAAACTTCTTGAATAATTGAAAGAGTTAGTCATAAATACATGCTCCAATGTTTTGTAATCATCAAAATCATTCCAGGGGTCAACACCCATTGTTGCCGCTCTCACTTCGGCACCATCGCCGGCATGAGCCCACAGGATTTTTGACCCCTGTTCCACAGTTCCATGGTTCGCGAAGGATGAGACCCTAGGCACGATCGGAGAAGCATAGTCGGCCCTCTTTGCCGACTTCAAATAAGGAAGGAAATAAAAATAATAATAAAAGTAGGAAAAGAGAAAAAAAAGGAAGAAAATATGAAAAAAAGGAAAGAAAATATGAAAAAATGTGTTTGAAAAATTAGGAACCTAGCCTAGCAGTCGTTTCCTAACGACTAACAATCCGGCCCCTAAAATAATTCTTGATCAAGCTGTCCCGCATCAGTTTTGGTATCAGAGTGAGGGTTAGGTTAGGTCAAAGTCAGTTCTATTTTATTTAAATTATTTGTAAAAAAAATATATGTTATCTCAAGTTTGAATCTGGAGTCTTAGGAGAATGATATAAGCTGAAGCTTGACTCGATGGAGTCGAGTTCTCCCCACCTCAAGAAAAATGATGGGGACATCGAGCAAATCCTGATGCCAGCCTAGTCCAGATCCTGATGCTAGCCTAGTCCAGATCCTAATGCCAGCCCAGTCCAGATCTTGGTGCTATCCCAGTCCAGATCTCGGTGCTAGCCCAGTCTAGATCCCGGTGCCAGTCCAGCACGAATCTTGATGAACATCCCAGCATGAATCTTGATGCACACCCAGCATGCATTTTTGTTGACTCCACTAATTGATTTTGATGATAAGCAAAACATTTAAGTATAAATTGAGGACTAATGATTTGCTTTAAGTGTGTTTTTATTGAAAGGATGCTCACAAAATTTGAAATAGCCCAATTATGTTAAATAACCAAGTTTGAATGATAATATTTCACAAAACAAGACTTGGACACTCAAGAGATGGTTGAATGGATGTGAAAGCCAAATGAAAACTTGTTCCAGCTCAAAATCAGCATCTTTTGTGATTTTTCAGAGATGTGTCGACTCAAGGTGTCGACACATGACATGATGTGTCGACACATGAAGATGAGGTGTCGACTCAGGCCGGTACGCTACAAAGTTTCAAATGGCACAGATCAAATATTGATAAATGAACCTTATGTGTTGACTCAAAGTGTCAACACATGGATCAACACATCGCCTAAGACTTTCAAGCCACAGAACTTGCAGAAGGTGAAGGAACAGTTGAAGTGTCGACACGTGGATGCAAGGTGTCGACTCAAGGTGTCGACTCAACTGAGAATATATCGACTCAACTGAGATTTCCAGAGAATCTAAATGGACCTTTTTGAACTAAGTGTTGACTCAAGAAAAATATGTGTCGACCTTATGTGTCGACTCAAATGAGAAAGTGTCGATACATGGAGTTCTGGCAATAGTAACGGCTAGTTTTTTCAAATGTAGAACTCATCCCAAATGCCCCTAATGGCTAGTTTTTCAAGTGTAACGGCTAGATTTCAATTTTAAGGCCTTGAGAGGGTATTTATATAGTTCAAATCAAATCTAAACAAAAGGAATATTGAATACCATAAAGAGTTTGAAGAGAAAAGAAGAGAGAAGAGCCATAACTCCTATTCATTCAAGTTTTAACCACTCTCAAGCTAAAAGAAGCCTCCAAGCATTCAAAGCCATCAAGAGAATTGAAGATCATTCATACTTGGACATTCAAAAGGCTTCAACAAGAGCAAAGCAGCACTACATCGAGCTACATCGACTTATTTGCTTTTCTTTTGAAAGCTTACATTGGTTCTTTGTTTTAAACCTTATATCTTGTAAGGGTTCTTGGTTAGCCTATTGCAAAACTAAGGGAGGTTATTGGTAAGCCTTGGAAAATCAATTAGGTTGGTGGTTAGCCCGCAAAATCACTAAGGTTCTTGGTTAGCTCGGAAAACCAAGGGAGGTTGTTGGTTAGCCTTGTGAAAACCAATTAGGTTCTTGATTAGCCTGTAAAACCAAGTAAGGTTTGACTTGTGAACCTTATGAAAACAAGTCGGGTTTTGATTAGTGAGCCCGAAAAACTAATCGGCTATAATCTTGTGATTATAGTGAATTTCCAAGAAAATCTTGGGGAGTGGATGTAGGTGCATTGTTGGCACCGAACCATTATAGCTTGTGGTGTTTGTGATTGCTTGATCTCTCCCTCCTTGCTCTTTATATTTTTGCTCATTGCTTTTAATTTCTGCTGCACTATTACTTTAGAGTATTGCATTCAAATCATGGTACCTTGTTCAATTGAATTGCATATCTTGTTTTGTAAAGTTTGTAGCTTGTGATATTAAGCTTAGCTTTAAATTTTTAGAGACCCAATTCACCCCCCCTCTTGGATTGCTTACTGGACAACAAGTGGTATCAGAGCCCTATTCTCAATGTATAGGCTTTACCACCTTGAGTAAAGATCTATGGCAGCCCCATTTGGTACTAGTGTAGTTGAGGGACAAGCCTCAAATAAATCTTCATTTTTTAATGAAACAAATTATACTTATTGGAAAACTAGGATGAGAATTTATATATATTCTATAGATTACAATTTATGGAGAGTAGTTGATAAGGGTCCTCATATTCCTTCAATAATGGTTAATGGTGTTTCCATCCCAAAACTTGAAAAGGATTGGGATGAAAATGACATTAAACAATCCGAGATCAATGCTAAGGCAATGAATATCTTGTATTGTACATTAGATCCTAGTGAGTTTAATAGGATATCTACATGCATGTTGGTCAAAGAAATATGGGACACACTTGATGTTACCCATAAGGGTACCGATCAAGTGAAGAACATTAAGGTCAATATGTTAGTGCACATATATGAGATGTTCCGGATGGAACCAAATGAATCTATTACTGATATGTATACACGTTTTACAAATATTGTAAATGCTATGAGAAGTCTTGGTAAAGTCATATCTAATGCTGATCTTGTGAATAAAATTCTTAGGTCACTTCCAACATCGTGGGATCCAAAGGTGACCGCAATTCAAGAAGAGAAGGATGTGGACAAGCTACCTCTTGAGCAACTAGTGGGATCGCTCATGACTTATGAGCTCAACTTGAAATAGAAATCATGGACCTTGATAAGAAGAAAAAGGAGATTGCTTTCAAGTCAAATATTCAAGAAGAATCCTCGATTGATGAGTCTGAAGATGATGATGAAGAAGAAGGTGAAGAAGCCCTCCTTGCATAAAAGTTTAGAAGATTCATGAAGAGGAGGAAGTTTCCCTACAAAAAGAAATACCAATCTAAAGAAAATGGAAAAGAAAAGAGAAAGAAAAGGAAAAAAAAAAGGAGAAGGTCAATAAGTCATGAGCGATTCTTAGGTCACTTCTAACATCATGGGATCCAAAGGTGACCGCAATTCAAGAAGCAAAGGATGTGGACAAGCTACCTCTTGAGCAACTAGTGGGATCGCTCATGACTTATGAGCTCAACTTGAAACAGAAATCATGGACCTTGATAAGAAGAAAAAGGGGATTGCTTTCAAGTCAAATATTCAAGAAGAATCCTCGATTGATGAGTCTGAAGATGAAGAAGAAGAAGAAGGTGAAGAAGCCCTCCTTGCATGAAAGTTTAGAAGATTCATGAAGAGGAGGAAGTTTTCCTACAAAAAGAAATACCAATCTAAGAAAAATGGAAAAGAAAAAGAGAAAGAAAAGAAAAAGAAAAGGAGAAGGAAGTACTGATATGCTTCGAGTGCAAGAAGCCGGGACATTACAAGTTTGATTGTCCTCTCCTCAAGAAATCAATAAAGAAATTAAGGAAGAAAGCAATGATGGCCACTTGGAGTGACAACGAAGACTCCAGTTCAGAAGAAGAGCAGACTGAAGTTGCAAATCTCTGCTTCATGGCACATCAGGACAATGAAGAGGTATGTTCCGACTCTGAAACTGATTTTACTTTCGATAAACTTAGAAATGCTTTTAAAGAGCTTATGGATGATTATAAAATAGTTTTATCAGAAAATAAGAAATTGAAAAAGCATGCAAATAGTTTCTCCTTAGAAAATAATTCTTTACTTAATGATGTTAGCTCTTAGAAAACTAAACTAGATGTTTTGGAAAAGAAAAATAATGCTTTGGCTATGGAAAATGAAGTTTTAAAAAGACCTAAAAATGTTATTTCTAATAATGATCTTCTAAAAAAAAATAAGGATTTGGAACTTGAAAATGATGAATACAAAAATGAACTTGAAAAAATTAAACCTTTTGTTGACAAATTTACTTATAGCTCAGAATAGCTGAATTTACTTTTAAACAATCAAAGAGCATTTTTCAATAAGGCAGGTTTAGGATATAAACCTCAAAAGTAATAAAAGTATTTCAAAAACTTTTTTGTACCTGCATCATCTAGCATTACCTGTTTTACTTGCAAAAAATTAGGTCATAAATCATATCAATGCAATTTTAGAAAAATCATATCTTTTGGTAAAGTGTGGGTTCCAAAAGGAACCATTTTGAATGCTAACCCTAAAGGATCCAAGTTGGCTTGGGTACTTAAAAACAAAGCTTGATCTTATTGCAGGTGTGTCTTGCATCCAAGGAAAACAAACGAATTTGGTATCTTGACAGTGGTTGCTCAAGGCACATGACTGGAGATGTGAAGTAATTTACTTCTCTTGAAGCTTTGAATGGAGGGAGTGTGACCTTCGGTGACAATGGTAAAGGAAAAATTATTGGTATTGGTAAGGTTCACATAACTCCTTCCAATAGTATTAGTAATGTACTGTTAGTAGATGGTTTAAAGCATAATCTTTTAAGCATTAGCCAGTTTTGTGACAAAGGTTTTCAAGTAGTTTTCAAATCATCATACTGCATGATTACTAGTCCGGATGTAAATGGAGTACAATTCATTGGAAAAAGGCATGAAAATATTTATTTGGTAGACCTAGATGATCTATCTTTACCTAATGGAGATGCCTTGTTGCAATGAATTCTATTTAGGAAGAGGCTAGTTGGTTATGGCACAGAAGGCTAGGGCATGCTAGTATGTACCTTATTTCAAAACTTAGTAAAAAGAATTTAGTTAGAGATTTACCTGAACTTTGTTTTGAAAAAGATAGAATTTGACAAGCATGTCAATTTGGAAAACAAGTCAAAACTTCTTTTAAACCAAAAGGATTTATAACTACTAGTATACCACTTGAACTACTCTATATGGATCTCTTTGGACCAACTAGAACATCAAGTCTAGGAGGCAAGAGATATGGATTAGTCATTATGGATGATTTTTCGAGATTTACTTGGATTTTCTTTTTAGCACAAAAAGATGAATCATATTTTGTATTTGTAAAGTTTTATAGAAAAGTCTTAAATGAGAAAGGTGTTTCAGTCATTTGTATTCATAGTGATCATGGAATTGAATTTGAAAATCAAGATTTTAAAAACTTTTGTAATGAAAAAGGTATAGAACACAATTTTTCAGCACCTAGGACACTTCGGCAGAATGGGGTGGTAGAAAGGAAAAACCGTACTTTGGAAGAAATGGCACGCACAATGCTTTGTGAAAACGATTTGCCAAGGTACTTTTGGGCTGAAGCTATTAATACAGCCTGTTATGTTTTAAATCGAGTTTTAATTTGCCCTATTTTAAAGAAAACTCCATATGAGCTTTGGA
Source organism: Areca catechu (assembly GCA_021397845.1). Taxonomy (NCBI): domain Eukaryota; kingdom Viridiplantae; phylum Streptophyta; class Magnoliopsida; order Arecales; family Arecaceae; genus Areca; species Areca catechu. Next base: position 85,771,311 of record CM038048.1, on the reverse strand, counting down.
ACCAAAGAAAACCAACTTTAAAATATTTTCGAGTTTTTGGTTGTAAATGTTTTATTTTAAACAATGAAAAATATCATCTTGGAAAGTTCGATGCCAAGTCTGATGAAGGTATTTTCTTAGGATACTCTACATCAAGCAAGGCATACAGAGTATTTAATAAACGAACTTTGATTGTAGAAGAGTCAGCACATGTTATATTTGAAGAAACTACTAACAAGTCCTCGAGAAAAGAGGATACATCTGATGAATGTGCAGGTGCTGACAAACTTTAGAAGCTGACACTGAATGATCAAGTTCAACCAAGTGAAGAAGAACAAGACAAGGATGAGAAAGAAGATGACACTTTAAAGCATCAAGATCTATCTAAGGAGTGGAGGTATGCTCACGGACACCTTAAAGAATTAATCTTAGGTGATCCATCTAAAGGGATAAGAACTCGAGCTTCTATTTGAAATGAATGTGATTACATAGCTTTTGTATCTCAAGTAGAACCTAAATGTTTTGAAGAAGCTGAAAAAGACTCTAATTAGATCACTGCTATGCAAGAGGAACTAAAACAATTTGATAGAAATAATGTTTGGACACTTATAGAAAGACCATCTAATGTTTCAATCATTGGCACTAAATGGGTATTTAGAAATAAATTAGATGAAAATTGTTTTGTCATTAGAAATAAAGCTAGGCTAGTTGCTAAAGGCTACAATCAGGAGGAAGGGATTGACTTTGATGAAACTTTTGCCCCTGTTGCTAGACTTGAAGCAATTAGACTGCTATTAGCATTTGTATGTTTTATGAATTTCAAGTTATTTTAAATGGATGTTAAAAGTGCTTTCTTAAATAGTTTTATTGAAAGGAAAACTAGTAGCGAGCATGCTTTGTATTTTAAAACTTTTTCAAAATAACATGCAGCGGAAGCATGATAAAATGATTAACATTTAATCTAAGCATGCTTTAAAACTTTTCCATGCTACTTGTCCCAAGATCTTGCATTAATGATTAATATAAACAGTGAAATCATGAATTCATGCTATGAATATTTCAAAGCAACATATCTATATATGTAAAACCATACCTTGTATGAAATGGAGACGCTCTCCGCTGCGAAAGATCCAGGAGCAGGAGGAAGAACTCTGCTTAGCCGCACACGTGTCCGGCCTCTACAGGTGGTTCACACCAGGGCTCTTTCAAAATCTACTTCCACTCCAAGTGCTAGCTTGTTGTAGAACGATTTGATCGGGACTCCTTTTCTTCTTTCGATGTCGGACTCTCCGAATGAATGAAGAAGCTCAAGAGGTGGAGAATGAGTGGTTGGAACCCTTCCCAAACACTCAATCCTAAGACCTAGATCTTTAGGTACAAAAAATGCACACTTTTCTCCAAAAACTTCACACCTAAAAACTAGAACTTTTTCCTAATTTCTTCCCTTTCTTCCCTTTGATTTTTCCAGCATTTATTTGCTGAATTTTTCCTTATTTTCATCCTCCTATTTCAGCCCCTTAAGTAGATGGAGAGGGAGAGGGAGAGTGGGGAGTTATAGGCGTGGTAATGGGTAGTTATGGGGAGTTATGGTCATGGAAAGTTACATAACTCCCCAAAAATGAATTTAAACTTATTTAAATTCAGATTAAATGTATTAATTGATTTTAATTCATAACTAAAATCAATTGGGTCAAGTGTGCATACATTGGGTTCAACCCGATTGGACCCAAACCCATTTTGAACCAAATCCTATTTGATTCGTTCCAGATTTTTATAGCTCAATCAAATTGGGCTATCAAGTAATCACATTACTTAATTCACCTCCATGCATCACCAACTATTAGTGAAAATTTCATGTCACAACTTTTTGTGACATCAAGTGTCTACACTTGCGAAATCAACAAGTGTCAACACTTACACAAGTGTCGACACTTTCAAGAATATCAAGTGTTGACACTTGGATAAAGAAAAACCCTTTTTCTCTGTGAGTCCACGAACGATTCCCAATCGTTCTTCGATCACTAGATCAAGTAGAAACCCCTATGGTGTGTGACCCCATAGGTTCGAACACTAAGCCGGTAGCACTGGAACATTTCCAATACCAGTCAAAGTCGCCATCTAGCAATGACACCCGACGTCCGGATAGGTTGAAGTTGCAGAGCAATAATCAAGAACCAGGAGATATGGAAACCTTGTAATTAATCCCTTTGACCTCAATGCTCAGGAAGACTTAGGGTTTAACTGCCCAACCCATAAAGTCCATCAACAATGTATCTAAATCTCACATGTCCTGTAACACTTTACAGTGACTACCCTGGCCAAGGTTTTGCTAAATTGAAATACAGTAAGATATCTGCTCCAAACACTTTGGAGGGGTCAATCCCATCTTGATCCGATCACCGCTACACGAGTACTTAACTGTACCCAGAAACCTTCCATCCCTGGATTAGAAATCCAGATAGTCCAGTACCAAAGTACAATGAGTTGCTCGCAAGCTACCATGACGATCTCATGTCTGAGGGATAACTATGTCCATATCAAAACTCTAGGCAGAAAAAGTACAGACGGGTCACGTTTGATGAAATGTCAAACACAACATCTGCATGCCATACCAGTGTCTCTACACTCCTTGGTTAAGAGGACAACCAACGACTATGGCACACAACGACCTATACTTGATATACTATCATCCTGAAATAAGTGTATCATTTGGTCGCGAACAATTTTAGGACTATATGATATATCCTCTCTATATCACATACAAATAGTCCTAAGGACTTCATCACTGAAGAACTCATTACAGAAAGATGAAATAGCGATGAACTGCCAGAATAAACATTTTATTCAATAATATAATTCATATATAATTACATCAAATGTACAACTGTTTACAGTAGAAATTGGCTTTGGGACACATTTCCCAACAACTCCCACTTGGACTAAAGCCAATCAGAACAGTATCGTATACCCATCTTCCATTTACAATTATTGAGTTCTTGAATTCCAACGGCTTTAGTAAAGGGGTCAGCCAGGTTCTCCTTTCCGTCAATCTTCAGAAGGTCGATATCACCTCGTTCCACGATTTCTCGCACAAGATGAAATCGGCGCAGAATATGCTTGGTACGCTGATGGGACTTCGGCTCTTTGGCTTGAGCATTAGCTCCAGTGCTGTCACAGTACACTGGAACAGGACCATCCAAGGAAGGTGCCACTCCCAGCTCGCCAAGAAATTTTCGCAACCAAACAGCTTCCTTTGCTGCATTAGATGCTGCAATATATTCCGCTTCGCATACAGAGTCTGCTACAGTGTGCTGCTTGGAACTCTTCCAGCAGATAGCTCCACCATTCAGGGTAAAAACAAAACCAGATACACTCTTGCTATCATCCCTATCTGACTGGAAACTGGAGTCAGTATACCCCACAAGTTTCAAGTCAGGTCCTCCAAAAAGAAGCCACTGGTCCTTGGTATTTCGCAAATACTTCAGATGGTCTTTGCAACCTTCCAGTGTGCTTCACCTGGGTCAGACTGGTATCGACTCACTATTCCTAATGAGTATGCCACGTCTGGTCTAGTACATGTCATGGCGTACATGATGGACCCTACTACCGAAGCATAAGGAATCCTACTCATACGCTCTATTTCCTCAGGAATTGTCGGACAATCCTTCTTGGAAAGAGAAATTCCATGGCCTATCGGAAGATAGCCTTTCTTGGATTTCTCCATGCTAAACCTTTTCAGCACGGTATCAATGTACGTAGACTGGGACAAACCCAGAAGCTTCCTTGATCTATCCCTATAGATCTTCATACCTAGTATGAAAGAAGCTTCACCCAGGTCTTTCATAGAAAACTGGGACGACAACCAGACATTTATTCCCTGTAATGCAGGGATGTCATTCCCGATTAAGAGAATGTCATCCACATACAGTACAAGAAATACAACTACAGAACCATTTGCCCACTTATATATGCAGGGTTCTTCTTTGTTCCTAACAAAACCATACGTCTTGATACACTTATTAAACGCATGTTCCAACTCCGAGATGCCTGCTTTAGTCCATAGATGGACCTACTAAGCTTACATACCTTAGATTCATCTATGGATGTGAACCCTTCAGGTTGCATCATATACACCTCCTCATCTAGCTCACCATTCAGGAAAGCTGTTTGGACATCCATTTGCCAGATTTCATAATCCAGATATGCAGCTAAGGCAAGCATAATCCGAATAGACTTGAGCATTGCCACAGGAAAAAATGTCTCGTCATAGTCAATACCATAACGTTGACGATAACTCTTGGCAACCAGACGGGCTTTATAGGTCTCTACCTGCCCATCTGTGCCCCGTTTCCTTTTGAAGACCCATTTGCACCCAATGGGTTTTACCCCTTTAGGTGGATCAACCAAAGTCCATACTTTGTTGATTTCCATGGACTCCATTTCAGATTTCATGACTCCCAACCACAACTCAGAATCAGATCTCTACATCGCGTCCATATAGGTGATTGGATCCTCGTTGTTCTCATCGAGCTCAACGGGATCACCGTCTCGGACCAGAAAACCATAGTATCTGTCCGGTTGATGCGGTACTCTACCAGATCTCCTTAATGACTGGTCAATAGGCTCAAGGTTTGATCTTATCATAACGGGTTCTGTAGCGTCCTTGAGTGATTTGGTTCTTCTATCTGTTGAACTTCAGTAAGCTCAGCATTGGCAGCTTGAGCACCTTCAGTAAGGTACTCCCTTTCCAAAAAGGTAGCTCTAAGACTGACGAACAATTTTTGTTCCCCAGGCATATAGAAGAAATAACCCTTAACTCTTTAGGATACCCAACAAAGAGGCACCTGTTAGACCTAAGTCCAAGTTTATCTGTTTCCAAATGCTTGACATAAGCCCGACATCCCCAAACCCGAAGGTGTGATAGACTTGGCTTACGCCCATTCCATATTTCATATGGAGTTTTGTTAACAGACTTACTCGGAACTCTATTTAGAAGATAGCATGCTGACTCCAAAGCATACCCCCAAAAGGAAGTTGACAGAGTTGCAAATCCCATCATGGATCTGACCATGTCTAACAGAGTCCGATTCCTCCTTTCAGACACACCATTTAACTGAGGCGTCCCAGGAGGTGTCCATTGAGAGAGAATCCCATTCTCTTCAAGATAAGTCAGAAACTCCCCAGAAAGATATTCTCCACCTCGATCTGATCGAAGGATTTTAATAAGCTTCCCAGTTTGTTTTTCAACTTCATTACGATACCGTTTGAACATATCAAACGATTCAGATTTATGTCTCATCAAAAAGACATAACCGTACCTTGAGAGGTCGTCTGTAAATGTAATGAAATATTTATACCCACCCTTGGCATCGACATTCATTGGTCCACATACATCAGTATGTACTAGACACAAAATGTCATTGGCTCGTACACCTTTTCCAGTAAAAGGTGACTTGGTCATCTTACCAAGTAAACAAGATTCACAAGTTGGCAATGATTCACAATCACTAACGTTTAGGAGACCTTCTCCCACTAACCTGTTGATTCTATTCTTGTTTATATGACCTAGCCTACAATGCCAGAGATAAGCATCATTGACATTATCTAATCTAGGGCGTTTGCAAGAAATGTACATTACACCAATAGGCTGTGATAAAACATAAATGCCATTCTTAATATGTCCAGTCATAACCACAATATCATTCATAATGACTTTGCAAAAATCACTCTTGATTAATAGTTCATAACCATTACTGGCCAACTGGCCTACAGAGATAATATTTACAAGGAATGATGGACAATAGTGACAATCACTAAGAACAACTTTACAAGACTCGAAAAATAGATTGACAATTCCCAATGCCAGGACTGGAGCTTGACTTCCGTTCCCCACATTCAGAAATCTCTCGCCATTCTTGAATCTTCTACTAACTTGTAGTCCCTGCAACGTATTGCAAATATGATAAGGACTACCAGTATCTAATATCCAGTTAGTAGTATCACAAATAGAAAAACAACAAGAATTTATCATATAAATACCTTGTCCAGCAACCTTTTGCTGCTTCTTCTTCTTCGGCCTGTTCGGGTCAAGTGTAGCTAGGTAAGCGGAACAATTCCTCTTTCAATGACCTGGCTTCTTGCAGTAGAAGCATTCTGCCTGACTCTGGTCAGCCTTCTTCTTAATCTGACTGGGCCCAGCACTTTGCACCATTCTATTTGTATTCTTTTTCTTTTTCCCTTTCTTAAAGGGGCGATGCCTTGCCGCACTGCCTCCCACTAAATTCACCAAGCTCTTTTGGAGCTGGTGATCCTTTTCATAAGTCTGTAGTAACCCCATCAATCCATGGTAGTTGACTACAGGCCTTGTTAATCTATAATGATCTAGAAAAGGTAAGTAGGAGGTAGGCAAAGAATTCAAAATCGCATCTTTCCTAAGCTGCTCGTGGAAAGGATATCCGAGTTTGGCCAAGCGCTCGATCATCTCGATCATGTACAATACATGATCAGTGACCGAGGACCCTTCAGTCATTCGAGCGTTGAAGATGGTAGAAGAAACCCTGTACCTTTTAACGTCGTCTGGAGCACCAAAAGATTCCTTCAACTTTTGAAGGATTTCCTCCGATTGGGCCTCCTCGAATCTATGACTGAACTCGTCGTTCATAGCTGCCAACATAATGCACCGCATCGTAGTACGGTCAGAGACCCACTTTTGATAAGCATCTCTGACTGCAGTATGTGCGGTGGGGGCTGGCCCCTCAGGTGCCGGATCCGTTAATACATAAAGGATCCGTTCGTGCTCGAGAACAATTCTCAGTCTTCGATACCAGCTATCGAAGTTGGGTCCCATGAGCTTGTCATTATCTAATAATGACCGGAGTGACAGATTAGTAGACATTATCTGAAAAAGAAAACCAGGACTATTTAGTATATGAATTATTTAAAACTTAAAGACATGGACTTTTGTCTAAAAGCTCCTTCCACTATTTTATTCAGACTGGTAGCCTCTACCTCCAATCCGAAGAATAACACTTATCCCTTAGTGGGTACCAGAATCCAATAGACAATACATGAGCCCGACTATGGTCGGCCAACCCATGTTCATCTAAAGGTAGGTTCATAACCAGTTGTTTCTCCAAACAACTCTTAGTAATTTATTTTGCCCTAGGAACACTTCAATCGGCCTTTGGGCTACCTGCTAAAGAAGGTCCCAGTTAGGTCCAACCATTAACATGACTGATCTTAATGCTTCTAGCTAACAAATGATCAAGCCCGACTTTGGCCGGCTAACCTGACCTCCTGTTTAAGAAAGTTGCATTATGTCATCATATAATGAATGACAATTCCAATAGTATGATGACCACCCGATCTATGGATCTGTCGATGATCACCCCACTACTGGACTCATTACCAAACATCTTAATGGGAGGCTAAGACAAAAATTATCATATAATTTCCATCCTTTTAAGGACCTAATAATTTAGAGGTTTTATACATGTTGTGACAGAAGAGAAAGGATAAGTCATGAATTTTCCTTCACTAACTTCATATGTTAATGAAAGGGTTACATGAACCACAAAATCCATGGGCACCTAAATCAGTCAAGCTGATTAACCTTATTGGCATGGGCTAACTCGAATAAATGAGTTAACTAATCAAAATTGGTTGACCATATTGGCCAGGTAAGTGAGATCAAGGTTATGGGTTAAGCCATTAACCATCTTTCCTTAGACACCAATATCATTGGCTAGGAAAGAGGTAGCCCCAAAAACCATAGATCAAAAGCCATACTTACCTTAGACACCAATTGGTTCACCAATTTCGATTAGACTAGCCTAAGGAATCGGGTCCTACCACGAAGCCAAGATTAAGTCCATTTAGATGTATGGACCAATCAATCTAACTAGTAGATAGATACTAGAGAAGAACCTTAACTCAACATTTGATTAAGTTAATTCTCTATTAAGTCCTATTCATCTAAACTTAGGTCTAACCCAATTAGGACCTAATTCAAGCTAACCCATTTAAACCAAAGTTATGAATATGACTTAGATCTTAAAATCATATCCTTAGATCATTTAGTCACTTAGATTTACTTAATTCATAATTAAGTTAATCATATAACAGATTGAAACATTTTCAAAAAACTTTATAAAACATTTTTACAAGAAAATCCAATTTTTAAATTTCTGTTCACTGTGAAGTGTCGACACTTCAGTAACAAGTGTCGACACTAGGTGTCGACACTACTCTGAGACAGGTCGACACACAGAGAACCGATTTCTGTGTTTTTGTTCATGAGTCGACACCTAGAAGGCCAAGTGTCGACACATAGACACCCAAGTGTCGACACTAGGTAAACCAAGTGTCGACACTTGATCAAATCCGAGCACAGAAATGCTGAAATCCAAACTTTGTCTTTTCTAAACTTGAATTTTATGTTAAACTATTTAACATAGCAATCATAAACTAACTTTAGAACATTTCTAAAACATTTTATGACTTCAAATTTAGAACATAATAAAGATCAAAACATTTTAATCTTTACTTTTTTCTTTTCTTTTTCTTCTTCATGAGTCCTTCACAATGGCACCCCTACACGCCATAGGAGATCCCTTTGAATGGGAAGTGAGGGTCTTGCAGCCCTACTTCTCTCCTATGACCGGACGGCCTGGTGAGGCACTCAATCCGAGTACTTGCAAGAAATTAAACTGATTTTATAATGTTTATACTAAACATTCATGCTAAAAACCTGGTTGCTCTGATACCAATTGAAAGGAAAACTAGTAGCGAGCATGCTTTGTATTTTAAAACTTTTTCAAAATAACATGCAGCGGAAGCATGATAAAATGATTAACATTTAATCTAAGCATGTTTTAAAACTTTTCCATGCTACTTGTCCCAAGATCTTGCATGAATGATTAATATAAACAGTGAAATCATGAATTCATGCTATGAACATTTCAAAGCAACATATCTATATATGTAAAACCATACCTTGTATGAAATGAAGACGCTCTCCACTACGAAAGATCCAGGAGCAGGAGGAAGAACTCTGCTTAGCCGCACATGTGTCTGGCCTCTACAGGTGGTTCACACCAGGGCTCTTTCAAAATCTACTTCCACTCCAAGTGCTAGCTTTTGTAGAACGATTTGATCGGGACTCCTTTTCTTCTTTCGATGCCGGACTCTCCGAATGAATGAAGAAGCTCAAGAGGTGGAGAATGAGTGGTTGGAACCCTTCCCAAACACTCAATCCTAAGACCTAGATCTCTAGGTACAAAAAATGCACACTTTTCTCCAAAAATCTCACACCTAAAATCTAGAACTTTTTCCTAGTTTCTTCCCTTTCTTCCCTTTGATTTTTCCAGCATTTATTTGCTGAATCTTTTCTTATTTTCGTCCTCCCATTTCATCCCCTTAAGTAGATGAAGAGGGAGAGGGAGAGTGGGGAGTTATAGGTATGGTAATGGGTAGTTATGGGGAGTTATGGTCATGGGAAGTTACATAACTCCCCAAAAATGAATTTAAACTTATTTAAATTCAGATTAAATGTATTAATTGATTTTAATTCATAACTAAAATCAATTGGGTCAAGTGTGCATACATTGGGTTTAACCCGATTGGGCCCAAACCCATTTTGAACCAAATCCTATTTGATTCGTTCCAGATTTTTATAGCTCAATCAAATTGGGCTATCAAGTAATCACATTACTTAATTCACCTCAATGCGTCACCAACTATTAGTGAAAATTTCATGTCACAACTTTTTGTGACATCAAGTGTCTACACTTGCAAAATCAACAAGTGTCAATACTTACACAAGTGTCGACACTTTCAAGAAAATCAAGTGTTGACACTTGGATAAAGAAAAAACCCTTTTTCTTTGTGAGTCCACGAACAATTCCCAATCGTTCTCCGATCACTAGTTCAAGTAGAAACCCCTATGGTGTGTGACCCCATAGGTTCGAACACTAAGCCGGTAGCACTGGAACATTTCCAATACCAGTCAAAGTCGCCATCTAGCAATGACACCCGACGTCCGGATAGGTCGAAGTTGCAGAGCAACAATCAAGAACCAGGAGATATGGAAACCTTGTAATTAATCCCTTTGACCTCAATGCTCAGGAAGACTTAGGATTTAACTGTCCAACCCATAAGGTCCATCAACAATGTGTCTCAATCTCACAAGTCCTGTAACACTTTACAGTGACTACCCTGGCCAAGGTTTTGCTAAATTAAAACACAGTAAGATATCTGCTCCAAACACTTTGGAGGGGTCAATCCCATCTTGATCCGATCATCGCTATACGAGTACTTAACTATACCCAGAAACCTTCCGTCCCTGGATTAGAAATCCAGATAGTCCAGTACCAAAGTACAATGAGTTGCTCGCAAGCTACCATGACGATCTCATGTCTGAGGGATAACTATGTCCATATCAAAACTCTAGGCAGAAAAAGTACAGACGGGTCACGTTCGATGAAATGTCAAACACAACATCTGCATGCCATACTAGTGTCTCTACACTCCTTGGTTAAGAGGACAACCAACGACTATGGCACACAACGACCTATACTTGATATACTATCATCCTGAAATAAGTGTATCATTTGGTCGCGAACAATTTTAGGACTATATGATATATCCTCTCTATATCATATACAAATAGTCCTAAGGACTTCATCACTGAAGAACTAATTACAGAAAGATGAAATAGTGATGAACTGCCAGAATAAATATTTTATTCAATAATATAATTCATATATAATTACATTAAATGTACAACTGTTTACAGTAGAAATTGGCTTTGGGACACATTTCCCAACATTTATATCTGAAAAAGTTTTTGTTGAACAACCACCTGGTTTTGAAAATCATGCATATCCTGATCATGTTTTCAAATTACATAAAGCACTTTATGGATTGAAGCAAGCACCTAGAGCATGGTATGAAAGGTTAAGCAAATTTCTTATTGAAAATGAATTTTCTAGAGGAAATGTTGATAAGACCATATTTTTGAAAAAGAAAGATAATGATTTATTAGTAGTGCAAATATATGTTGATGATATTATCTTCGGTGCTACTAATGAAATTCTTTGTCAAGAGTTTGCTAAGCTTATACAGGGTGAGTTCGAGATGAGCATGATGGGAGAACTTAATTTCTTTCTCGAACTCCAGATCAAGCAAACTTTAAATGGTATCTTTATCAACCAAGCTAAGTACACAAGAGAAATTATCAAAAAGTTTGGAATGGAGACTACTAAACCAATAGGTATGCCTATGAGCCCCTCTTGTAAACTTGATAATGATGAACATGGTAAATCTATAGATCAGAAGTTATATAGAGGCATGATAGGCTCTTTACTATATCTGACTGCTAGTAGACCAGATATTATATTTAGTGCTTGCATGTGTACTAGATATCAGTCTGAACCTAAGGAATCATATTTTATGGCTATTAAGCGCACTATTAGATATCTGTCTGGTACTATTAGTATTGGTTTATGGTATTCTAGAAATTCTTCTGCTGAATTGATTAGATATTCTGATGCAGACTTTGCTGGTTGTAGATTAGATAGAAAGAGTATTAGTGGAGCTTGCTAACTTCTTGGAGTGAACTTAATCTCATGGTTTAGCAAGAAACAAACTTCAGTTGCACTATCCACAACTGAGGCTGAGTATATTGCAGCGAGAAGTTGTGCTCAAATCCTGTGGATTAAGCAACAATTTGAAGACTTTGGAATCAAGTTGGTTAGAACTCCTATTAAATATGATAATACCAGTGCTATTTGCTTGACTAAAAATCTTGTTCAACATTCTAGGAGTAAGCACATTGAAATTAGGTATCATTTTATTAGAGATCATTTAGAAAACAATGATATTTTGCTTGAATTTATCTGTACTGAATTTCAATTAGCTGATATTTTAACTAAACCTCTTTTGGAAGATCGATTCTGTATGATTAGAAGAGAGCTCGGGATCATCAATCCATTTGATTAAATCTTTCCCCCAATTTGACTCAAACTAGATCAATTTGACATAATTCATGATAAATCATGTTAATTATTATTGATTTGACTCCAAAAATATGATATTTCAATTGATTTTGATCATTTTGTAAAATTCTCAAATTTTTAGTTTTTAAGTGGATGTGTCGACACATCATGAGTCGACACCAAAATGTGTCGACACATGCGTAAGCCGACACATGACCGATGGCAAATTGAGATTTAAGGGATTTTCGAATCATTTTTCCCCTAAATTTCGTTCTCCGTCGAGCCGACACACTGATTCAAGGTACCCATACCGTTCATCTTGTCATTCTCTTGCTTTTACCCACCATTTTCTCGGATTTGAAGGTTCAGTGGTCGTTTTTGTTGGATTTCTATCTAGGTTTTAGCTCCTAAACCCTAGAAACCCTCTTTTTTCACTAAAAACCTTGCCCAAACTTTGATTCTTGATAATGGATCCTCGCAAACAAGTCGTTCGCCGACCTCGCCAGTCACAGCATGAAGAAGAGCGAAGAATGAAGGCCCGACACAAGTCTAGAGCTCCGGATCCACCTGCACGACCCCTGTTTGTCCCTTCTAGCCGGATGAGCTCCAAGACAGTGGTTGGAGGATGCTAAGTGGACTTTTCCTTCTTAGACCAGCAGCATTTTTGGATAGGAGAGTGGATCCGATATGCTCGGTTGGTTACTTTTTGTTCGCTCAGCGAGAGATACTATCCCGGGTTGATGAGAGAGTTCTACGGATCACTTGCCCGCAGATTAGATGGTTGGGTTGCACAGGTTAGAGGATGGGATATCCCCATCACTTCAGAGACTCTGAGCAGAGTATGAGATATACCCATGACTGGATCAGTTATTGACAACCTGATGGACCAAGTTAGTGGTCTCTAGTGCATTTTTGAGTCTGATATCTTACCAGAGGGATCCACTATTCTAGCTTTGAGGTTGTCTGCGAAGATGAGACTGCTACATCATATAGTTGCCCGGATTCTTCTGCTAAAGGCTGGTCGCTTTGACTATATCACCGAGCGAGAGTTGTTGGTGATGGTCTCACTGATTCAGCGCACGCTAATTTGTCTTCCTGTTCTGATGGTTCATCAAATTACTAAGGCATTATCTAGCCAGTAGCTCTTCTTACCGTATGGCATGGGATTGACAGTACTTTTTCAGGAGTATGGAGTCAGCTTCCAGGATGAGCCTTATCGTACTTTGATCCATACTGATGTATATGACATCAGGTCACTGCATCGCATGGGTTATCATTTAGTCCGAGGCAAGTGGACATGAAGGATATCAGGTCAGGCCGAGGATAGAGCTGATATTGATGAGGATACAGCAGAGGAGCGGATTCTTTTAGGTGAGGCTGGACCAAGCGAGACACAGCCCGAGATGGCAGCATAGCTAGCTCAGTCTGATCCTTCTACATCTGCACAGCCTCAGCCAGCGCAGACAGAGACTCCTGGCACTTTAGACAGTCTAGAGGACAGAATCAGATGCATAGAGATCGATGTATTTATCATAAGGCAGCGTCTAGACATTTTTATTGCTAAGACGAGAGAGAGCCACATTGGTCTTAGTGATAGCATTTCTGCTATTCTCTTAGCACTATCCAGATCTTCAATGAGTGCTCTTGCTGCAGACACTGCTCCTGCATCTATTCATGTACCTGCTCCTGCACCAGCTGATGACATTGTGGATCTTGATACTGGTGTTCAGACTGCTATTGAAGATGGAGATGGAGACACTATTATTGGAGATATCGATGGAGATGAGGAGATTGACTTAGACCAGTTTGATATTGTTGATCTTACGTCAGAGCCAGTTGCGGAGGTGACGGATGACGTGCCTGCGAGCCTTGTTGTTAACCCATCCTTCTCACCTGTCCCGATTCCTGATCCATCCTCTTCTCCCAAATCGGTTGATCACACTCCAGTTCCAGTTCCTATTCCTATTCTTAGTCCTGTTATTGATTTACCTACTATTGATTCTCCTGACATTCATACACTTATCATTGAGACACCCTCTATTGATACATCTATTGTAGATACATCGATACTTTCTACAACTGATACTGTTGTTCTTAATACGCCGGTATCATTAGTTCTTACACCTACTTTTGATAGTCCTACCATTCATACTTCATCAATCACTCGAGAGCTTGGGTTTTATACACCTGGCTTTCAGTATCTCGATTCAGGCCCTACTTTTGATCCTACACCTGCTCCAGCTGTTGCTGAGTTGATTGATCTGATCAGTTCAGTTCCTACAGAGGACGTAGCTCCTACTTCTACTGCTTCAGTCAGAGGTCGGACCTATATTCATCGCAGAGGACGTGGACGCCGTACCCCTCCTCAGCCAACCAGGACCAAACTTCGAGATCTTCGATCACAATGGCCTAGAGCTCGTTCTTTCACTGATACAGGACCGATCGAGATCGGTTCATCTTCTGATGAGTCGATGGATGAGGATTAGGACTTATTTTGTATTTGTTTAGGATTTTGATGTACTTCTAGATAATTTACTTTTATGCTTATATGTACTTTTACCTTTGTTGTGTACTTGATGTACAAGTTCTTGGCATATATGAAACACTTTTCAATTCCTCTTATCTTTGTATTTGATGAGATTGAATATTATATCTTGAATTGCTCTTATAATTCTATGTCTTCACTCTTTATTGAATGTATTTCCTAAAGAAAAAGAGTGAGTAGTTTCGAAAACGAATTTATAAACTCTATGATATATCTTGTATTTACTTTCCAACCTTTTTAATGATAACAAAAAGGGGGAGTAATTTTGTGAGATTTAAGTATAAATGTGTTTACTTCTCAAAACTAAAGGGGGAGTAACTTTTAATTTTGAGTATTTTTGAAAAACCTGAAAATCATTTACAAAATTCCTTAAAAAAGGGGGAGCTTTACTTTATGATCAAATTCAAAGTAAATTTAATTCTTGAAACCCCTCTTTCAATGTTTTGAAAAGATTCTTACAAATGTTGTTATGAATCATTGATTTAGGGGGAGCCTTGTTAACTGTTGAAATTTTTATTATAGAGTATCATGATACATGTTCTTAGTGCATTTAAATAAATATCAACCTCAAAGTTCTGACAAAGTTCTGATACTCTCTATCTTTGTAACAAGCTCAAATACAATTACTTGCATTTTGAATGATCATATCTTTAGTGCAAGTAATGTTGATTTACTTAATGCTTTCAATATTGTGCACCTTGTTAAATTCTATTAAAGCTTTACTTGTAAAGCAATTTATACTTAAGGATTTTGTCATCATCAAAAAGGGGAAGATTGTTGACTCCACTAATTGATTTTGATGATAAGCAAAAGAGTTAAGTATAAATTGAGGACTAATGATTTGCTTTAAGTGTGTTTTCATTGAAAGGATGCTCACAAAATTTGAAGAAGCCCAATTATGTTAAAGAACCAAGTTTGAATGATAAGATTTCACAAAACAAGACTTGGACACTCAAGAGATGGTTGAATGGATGTGAAAGCCAAATGGAAACTTGTTCCAGCTCAAAATCAGCATCTTCTGTAATTTTTCAGAGATGTGTCGACTCAAGGTGTCGACACATGACATGAAATGTCGACACATGAAGATGAGGTATCGACTCAGGCCGGTATGCTACAAAGTTTCAAATGGCACAGATCAAGTGTTGACACATGGACCTTATGTGTCGACTCAAAGTGTCAACACATGGATCAACACATCGCCTGAGACTTTCAAGCCACAGAACTTGCAGAAGGTGAAGGAACAGTTGAAGTGTCGATATATGGATGCAAGGTGTCGACTCAAGATGTCGACTCAACTGAGAATGTGTCGACTCAACTGAGATTTCCAGAGAATCTGAATGGACCTTTTTGAACTAAGTGTCGACTTAAGAAGAACATGTGTCGACCTTATGTGTTGACTCAACTGAGGAAGTATCGACACATGGAGTTCTAGCAACAGTAACGGCTAGTTTTTTCAAATACAGAACTCGTCCCAAATGCCCCCAACGGCTAGTTTTTCAAGTGTAACGACTAGATTTTGATTTTAAGGCCTTGGAAGGGTATTTATATGGTTCAAATCAAATCTAAACAAAAGAAATATTGAATACCATAAAGAGTTTGAAGAGAAAAGAAGAAAGAAGAGCCATAACTCCTATTCATTCAAGTTTCAACCACTCTCAAGCTAAAAGAAGCCTCCAAGCATTCAAAGCCATCAAGAGCATTGAAGATCATTCATACTTGGCATTCAAAAGGCTTCAACAAGGGCAAAGCAGCACTACATCGAGCTACATCGACTTATTTACTTTTTTTTTGAAAGCTTACATTGGTTCTTTGTTTTAAACCTTATATCTTGTAAGGGTTCTTGGTTAGCCTATTGCAAAACTAAGGAAGGTTATTGGTAAGCCTTGGAAAATCAATTAGGTTGGTGGTTAGCCCGCAAAATCACTAAGGTTCTTGGTTAGCCCGGAAAACCAAGGGAGGTTATTGGTTAGCCTTGTGAAAACCAATTAGGTTCTTGATTAGCCTGTAAAACCAAGTGAGGTTTGACTTGTGAACCTTATGAAAATAAGTCGGGTTTTGATTAGTGAGCTCGAAAAACTAATCAGCTGCAATCTTGTGATTATTGTGAATTCCCAAGGGGATCTTAGGGAGTGGATGTAGGTGCATTGTTGGCACCGAACCACTATAGCTTGTGGTGTTTGTGATTGCTTGATCTCTCCCTCCTTGCTCTTTATATTTTTGCTCATTGCTTTTAATTTCTGCTGCACTATTACTTTAGAGCATTGCATTCAAATCATAGTACCTTGTTCAATTGAATTGCATATCTTGTTTTGTAAAGTTTGTAGCTTATGATATTAAGCTTAGCTTTAACTTTTTAGAGATCCAATTCATCCCGTCTCTTGGGTTGCTTACTGGGAAACAATTTTGTTTCTATCTATTTCGGTTATTTAGAGTTCCGATTTATCTTATCGGAATCTCTTATTAGTATTTTAGGATTGGAGTTTAGTTTTTATGATAGTTTGTTTCAATTTGTTTTATCATTGATTTAGGATATATTCTTTTAACGTATTAGGATTGGTATATCTTTCGATTATTTGGAGTATGTTAGGGTCTTGGTTTTATTTAAGATCATGTTTTATCATGAATAAAATTAGCAAACAAAATATTGAAATTCTGGGTGTGTCCCGACTCTCCCCTTCCTTTCCCCCCTCTTCCTCTCCTCTTCTTGGGTCTTCTCCTCCCCTCTTCTTCTCTTCTCTCACTTTCTCTTCTTCTCCTCTGTTGGGTTCTCGTTCTTCCTCTCTTCTTCTTATCCTCTAATAGCTATTCCTCCTTATTCTTGATTTATCCCTCCTTTCATATCCCTCTTCTGGTTCCTCTTTCCTTTGATACTCTTCCTCCAGCTACTCTCCTCCCTACCTTCCTTCTCTTCTCAGGCTTCTTCCTCTCCTCTCCCTCTCCCCTGTTTCAATTTCTGACCCCAGTTTTCGATTGTGAGAAGAACTTCACCAACGCCCCACCACCGAGCGCAAGAAACTATCCATTGCTACCCATCTCATCCAATAATTCCCAGCCCCACCGTCGATAACCACTGCCCCCCCCGATGAACTCCGACCGTCCGTCTCCTCCACTCTAGCCAATGCCCAACTTCCCTCCAAGCAACACCTTTTGACTACCTCTGACGGCATACCGATCTTCCTTATATCTGCACTGCCCTTTCCCCTGCCATGAAGCTCATCCATCAACTCATCACCTCAGATCCGCCAACTCCACCAGATGTCCCTCCCTCCGGAGATCAACCCCTCATCACCGATTTCACCGGCGATCGTCGATTCCCATCGATCCGTCCTCACGCCTCCCATGCCCTGGCGCCAATGTCACCCACCGGCCTTCCTCCACTCCCCGTCGCTCCCACCTGCGAGTGAATACCCAGCATCCTCCTCTCCCTCCAACATCATCGTTGCATTGCCCATCTCCTCAGCTCATGACCATGCCGGCGCCCCTGTATCATCCGTGTCGCCTCCAATCCGGCACCCCCCCATGCCACCCGCATCGCCTCCGCCAAGCCCAGCTGTCGCAGTCCCCTTCACGGGATCTACCTCCGTTCGTGCCTCTCTTCTCCTAGCCATGCCACCGACCGCTGGAACAGGGCCCGGAAATCCATTGTCACCGCTCTCACTCCGGCACCATCGCCGATGAGAGCCTGTAGGATTTTCGACCCCTGTTCCATGGTTTCATGGTCCATGAAGGATGAGACCCCAGGCATGATCTGAGAAGCATAGTCGACCCTCTTTGCAAACTTCAAATAAGGAAGGAAATAAAAAAAAGAATAAAAAAAGTGGGAAAAGAGGAAAAAAAAGGAGAAAATATGAAAAAAAGGGAAAGAAAATATGAAAAAAAAATTGTGTTTGAAAAATTGGGAACCTAGCCTAGCGGTCGTTTCCTAACGACCAACAATCCAACCCCTAGAATAAATCCTGATTGGGTTGTCCCGCATCACATAAAGTTTTGGGAGGAGAGGGAGGAAGCACCAAAAACGAAAGACCTCCGATCCTATTTCTCCCCCATTCATGGTACCGAGCTTTCCATCCTCTCAATCACAAGTAAAAGGGGTGGTGGAGGGCGGTGCATCTTGGGAAGAATACCATCAGTTTGTCGATTAGATTTTTCAAGTGGTCGATGGCAACCGATGGCTTTGTTTTCATGGGAGAGGCGCCTCTTCCTCTATTATTTGGAGCTGACCTTGATGTATCTCACTGATAGTTAGGATTAGCAACCATTGGTAGGGAATAGTCGACGAGCCATAGCTGGGGCTGTGTTGACCTTGGAGGCGCCGACCATGGGAGATAAGGGCTCCCATGGAGGTTTTTTGGATGATCAGGAGGAAGAGTTTTTGGAGGAAAAAAAAAATAATTTGGATTAACAGGTTTTCGAGTTTCAGCCCATTAAGGCTCGTATCCAATCCATTAATTAATAAGTTAGTCCAAATTGATAAATAGCTTGAGCCCAATCACATTGAATCATATTTAATTTGGATTAAGAAAAATTGTATAATTTAGGCTCTATCAAGTTTTAAATTATATATGATGCCAAATAAAATTACATTAAGGTCCCTGCTTTACTATTTTAACATATTTTATTTTTAAAAGGAGTTCTTTTATAGAAAAATAGCTGTATTATCTATTATTTATGCTTTAGTCTTTTATTATTGATTTTTTGATAATATATTATATTTTCTTGTTTTCCATCCAATTTGAACGATTTTTGAACCGTTGAACTCGTGATATTTTGAAAAATATATTGATTAAGTTTTTCATGTATAATAAAATTTTTAATTAATTTATAAATTAATTTTATGTAATTTGGCTTACTATTGTATTGTTTAAGATTGCTTTCGCGTAGTCCCAAAGAGTCTAGAGCACTCTATGAATTTTGAATAGCTAAGTTATTGAGAACTAATTATTTTATATTTTATTATATTTTGGAATTGCATAAAGGTATATCTATTATAGATGGCCCAAAGGTAATTGTAATTAAATGTATAAATTGATAGTTATAGGTTGACTAACTTGAATTCCATAAAGATGGAAAGGTCCACACCCAAAGGTGAAAATAATCTCAGATTTTGTTATTAAAGCTAGTTAAACCCCTGAAAGTATAACTAATATAATGGGTTATAATTTAAATATAAACTATGAATTCATGCCATAATTATTATTCTTGCTTATATGTTTTAAA
This sequence comes from Areca catechu, assembly GCA_021397845.1. Classification (NCBI taxonomy): domain Eukaryota; kingdom Viridiplantae; phylum Streptophyta; class Magnoliopsida; order Arecales; family Arecaceae; genus Areca; species Areca catechu. The sequence continues at coordinate 85,751,574 of CM038048.1, read as the reverse complement.
TTATTATTGATTATAAAAATTTTTATATTTATAATTTATACAATGCATGTTTTGGTATAGAATATTTTGTTTAGATTTATGATTAAATTAGTTATGATACTTATTATATGCTCTAATTCTTGTCTAAATGTATTTTATAGTTATATGATAAATATTATTAGCAAAAATGACTATTGGAATGTAATGTTGTGTTGTAATTTGATCAATGGGATGCATGTTATTTAGTATCCCATTTCAGATAAATCTTTTGGGACAAACTTGTAGTTAAAGTATTTCATTTTATATTTATTTGGATATTTAATTTTTTGTATGGATAATTTCATAGAATAAATATTTAATTTTCTGTATGGATATTTCATAGGATGATTTCAGATAAATCTTTTGGGACAAACTTGTAGTTAGCATAAATATTTATCACCGAAGTAACTTATTTATATCGGTTCATAAGATTTTTCATCATAAGATTGATATTTTCTAGTTATGGCATACAACTGCCTAGCCTAAGGGGGTTGTTGTATATGTTGACTGAAAAAATATTACATAGAGCATTATATTGCAAGGGTACTCTAATTTTCAGGGATCTATCTATCAAAAGAGAATATGTTCATAAATACTAGGATATTTTGTTTGTTTGTAGCTCATGTATAAAGCACTTATGCATATTGTATATTCTGTCCAAAGAATAACATGTAATATTATATTTAGGCTCTTATATATTATTTATGTATATGCTTATTTATTAATATTTTATATTCTTGCTATTTTTTTTAATTATACAATCATTTTCAGTGTTAATAATAACAATATTATTGATGAAGTCTTGATTAGATCAAATTATTAAAGGTAAAAGCATATTGGGCTTAGAAAATTTATCTTTCCAAAAGAGAGATTTTTGAATGCCTTATATTCTCATTATGTTAATCTTTATTTTTGAAAAGAGATATATTAAGCCTAAAAAGTTTGTCTATCTAAAGAAAATAGATTTTCAAATACATTGTATTCTCATTATTATGTTTAAAGCTTATTTATTTATTATCTATACTTCCAACATGTTTGTATTTGCGTATGATCTTATTTATTATTTATTTATCTTATGCTCTTATAGAGATCATGTCTTGTTGATCCCTGATTGGATGGTTTATGAATTTTAAAGGATAGTGACCACCAAAGTGACTTGTTCACTGAGATTTACAAGATTATTTTTTAAGATATTTATAAGAGATTGAATAGCATTGCTTTTTAAAAAGAGATATCTTATGCAGGTCACTTTCTTTTCAAAGAAAGTTTATACTAAGGGCTCTTATTGAAATAATATTTGTAAAGATTTTTATGTATATGTATGGTCTATATTTTTCTATTGATTAATTGTATAAAAGTTATTTAGCAGTTAATATATTTGTATTCAATAAAGTTAATACTTCCATTATAACTCTGACTAAAATAATCTATGAAAACTAAAATACTAGCACTAAGTTTGATGATTTTGAATATTATATTATATAATGATCTTCCATCTTGGATGACTTACAAGAGTATTCTAAAATAAAAACTATTTATGAAAGTAGTAGAGATTGAACATTTTGCTTGTGAAATATTAAAAAAATTAATTCCATTCTTGGTGTTATACCTAAGAATGGTAACATAATATAATTTTTGATTTCATTAGTAAAACTACATAAAATCTAATAAAAGATAAACTGGATAGCTAATGAATAAATAAATCAATAATGTATGATGGCATTATGGTGTTAGGGCTTACATTATGAAACTAGAGAGTATTGCACCTAACTTAGTATTTTGAAATTTCTATCTCTAATACATTGCTTATTTATCATATTTTTAATTTTCTTGTTGTACAATTTAATCATCTTAAAACCATGCAAGTAGGGTAATTAATAATTTTATCCTATTTTGTTCAAAACTTTTGATACTTTTGAGAAAATGATGAGAGTGCTAATATGGTATATCAGTCACTCTCTAAAATCATTTGCTCAATGTTTGTATAAATGTGAGATCGTTATTTAATATACCATTCCTAAAATCCATAAGCAAAATCATACTCTCAAGGATATGGTTTAAAGTGTGATGAATATAAATAGGCTCAATTTTGTTATGATATCTCTCGTGCAAGATCCTAAGGATCGCCATCTATATTTTGATCTAAAAATAATATGCTATTTAATTGGTTATCCAGATAATTCTAAATGACTATAGATTTTATTATCTTAATAGAGGTATATTGAGTTAAATTATACCATGTTTATAGATTCTGATATGAATGATATTAATGCTCTAATATTAGAAATATGGTATTAGAGAAAAAATAAATTATTATTCTTTTTTTTGTTTAAGAAAATAATATATTTTATCATGTTAGAGGATAGTGGAAGAGCAACATTATATATATAAACTTATTATAGTATCTCCATTGCTAGTTAATATAGTACTAGTAAAGAAATCACATAATAAGAATCGAAAACTTGTCATTTCTTATGATAATTTAGTTTTTTAAGATATGAATGACCAGAGAGTTTTTTTTTAGAAATACATTGATATGGCATGACCCTCGGATCTAGCTGGCGACCACGTTGGTAGATGCGCCACCTGGATGCACTGGCCGGGTGAGGTGCACTGGCTACCACCTGGATGCACTGGCCGGGTGAGGTACTTGGATTGAGCCCCTGGCTAAGGTCCTCCCTCCAGGGTCGAGCCCTCGCCGAGGTCGCACTCTCATTCTTCGAGGCCCTAGCCGAGGTCAGCTCCCCTTAGGGTCGAGCCCTCGTCGAGGTCATGCTCTCATTTTTTGAGCCCCTGGCCAAGGTCAGCTCTCCCTAGGATCGAGCCCTCATCGAGGTCGCGCTCTCATTCTTCCAACCCCTAGTCAAGGTCAGCTACCCCTAGGGTCAAGCCCTCATCAAGGTCATGCTCTCGTTCTTCAAATCCCTGGTTGAGGTCAGCTCCCCCGAGGTCGAGCCCTCATCAAGGTCGTGCTCTCGTTCATCGAGCTCTTGGCCGAGGTCAGCTCCCCCCAGGGTCAAGCCCTCATCGAAGTCGTGCTCTCATTTTTTGAGCCCCCGACCGAGGTCAGCTCATCCAGGGTCGAGCCCTCGCTGAGGTCACGCTCTCGTTCTTCGAGCCCTTAGCCGAGATCAGCTCCCCCAAGGTTGGGCCCTCGTCGAGGTCGTGCTCTCGTTCTTCGAGCCCCTGGCCGAGGTCAGCCCCCCCAGGGTCGGGCCCTCGTCGAGGTCGTGCTCTCGTTCTTCGAGCCCCTGGCCTAGGTCAGCTCCCCCGAGGTCGAGCCCTCAATCGAGGTCACTTCCCCTTGCTTGAGGTCATTTCCCTGGTCAAAGTCAACCTCTTCCCCAAAAATAGGTATGGATTTTTCACAGGTGGACGCGGTCTTCTTTCCGAGCGCCCTAGAGCAACCGAGATAGTGACATCAGCAAGTGGTGTCGCCATCCTCATCAGAGCCCCTATGCTTTCTAGGGGGACTAGCACCCTAGTGGGGAGGTGCTCCGCCAAGGCATGCCACTTGCAACCTCTGAAGAATGGCATTTCACTAGAGCACGTCGCCTGTAACCTCTGAAGAATGGCATTTCACCAGAGCACGCTACTTGTGGAGGAGCATCCCGCCGGGGCATCAGGCCACTCAGCCCACTGTTGGCACCTCCTGTGGGAGGGTACTCCACTCGGGGTGCTGCACCCCTCGACCTACTGCCTGCACCACTTGGAAGAGGAAGGTCCTACCAGAGGTCTCAGGCCTGTGGCATCTCCCACCAGATCGGTGCCCTGGCAGGTCTCCCCAAACATGACAGAATGATGCCAGTGATAGGCAATGCCATATCGGGGTGTCAGGCCCTGTGGCATGCCACTCGCACTCACCGCAAGAGGGACACACGTTCATTACTACTCCACCTGCGCCTATGACAAAATTCCCCTAATGGGGGCTATTGATCCTATCCCCCCTTCTGAGGGGTAGGGGGAACACCAGGTCAGAAGCCTACACCCCGGTAGAGGGGTGATGCTTTTATAAGAAATCCAAAGGGGCCTCCGATGAAGGTAAGCGAGAGGAGAGAGCAGGCAGCCAGAAGAGTTCTAAGGACAAGAAGACAAGCACACATGGATTCCCAGGAGAGTCCCCACAATGACGATAGGAGCCATCACCATCCAAGCTCTTCCTCTCTATCCCGACTCTCTTTCTATTACCTTTTGGCTTCTCTAAGAGTGGAGACCACTTCGACATCCACCAAGAAGGATCTATTCTCCTTGATCGTCCACTAACTTGACCATCAGAGAGCCCCCGCCAGGATCCCCGGCCCGGGTCTCCCTTCTTTTGCAGCACCGGGTGCTCTTGAAAGATGCCAAGAGGGGAATCCACTAACCAATGTCACATAGGAGTTGTGGGCCATGGTGATCTAGACGGTAACAAATTGGCATGCTAGGAAAGGAGACAAAAGTCAGCCTAAGCCAGTCCCTTGTTGAGTAGCTCCGCCAGTGGAATGGTGACGATGCATGCACGGGAAGCCTCCGTTAGTCGCATAGGGGATCCTTTCCCCCGCGAGGACTTACCCAGCCTAGGGAGAGAGCTCCCTGCTCCACCACCACCACCTTCAATAGATCCCCAGTTTGCTATGCTCGCCTAGCAGGTTCAGACCTTGACTGCGATGGTGCAATAGTTGCATCATCAGCACAGGTTCGTGGCAACTTAACAATAGCCAGGAACCCCTGTGGCCCAAGTCATTGGATACCATGGAAGCCTATGATCCTTCCAAGGAAGGCCATCGCACCCACGAACCGTATCTCACCATCAGGGAAGCCTTCAGACCTCGAGGAAGAGCTAATGGAGTGGCTCAGTCACTGGGAGAGTTTGTCTCCGGTCTCGGACCATGTTGCCTCAAGGCACCACAAGCACAGTCGTGGCAAGGCCCCCCGACATGGTCTCCATCGACTCATGTCTTCCTCTCCTTTGATAGCCTCGGCAGAAGGTTCCACCAATAAGGCTATCAGGCATCAAGCCAAGAGGTGCCTGGAGGAACAAGAGTGCAAGATGGCCGAGTTATCCCACCAGTTTGCCAATCTACAAGGCTCCACACGTGAGCCCGTGGGCTACGACACCCATCCCCCTTTCTCCCACAAGATCCAAGAGGAACAGATTCATAGCTGGTTCCGTATGCTTCAGGTGGATATCTACGACGGGACCACCGATCCCCTGGACCACCTGGAAAGCTACAAGGGCCTCATGAGGGTCCAAGGGACAACTAATGCCCTCCTCTACATCGCCTTCTCGATCATGCTTCGAAAGGTCGCTCGGGTCTGGTACACCCACCTCGATCCAAGGAGCATTGACTCCTTCGCACAATTGGAGAAGAAGTTTGTGGCACATTTCGATGCCTGTCGGAAGGTACCACATGAAGCTGACAGCCTCTTTTCCATTCGCCAGCAGGACCATGAGTCCTTGCGGGACTATGTATCCCGCTTCAAGGTCGCCATCTTGGAGATCTATAATCTGGACGAGCCCATTGCCATGTTGGCATTGAAAAGAGGGCTTAGAACCTCCCGTCTCACCTACTCCCTAGACAAGAAGCCCCCGAAGACCTACTCCGAGCCCACAAGTACATCCATGCGAAGGAGGCAGACCGTACTAGAAAGAAGTTGGACAAGAGGCCTGCGAAGAAGCAACCCTAGGGAGAAGCCTCCGGGATGTAAAGGCTCGGACCAACCCCAAACCTTCGGACGGGTGCGAAGCCGAAGAGTGCCCTTGTCTAGGAAGAAAGATACACTCTTCTCCTCATCCCAAGGTCCAAGATCCTCATGGAAATTAAGGACGAGCGCTACCTGCACCACCCTTCCTTGCTAAGGCCATCCGATGGTCGAGATGAGTCGAAGTACTGCCAGTTCCACCATGACCACGACCATGACACCGAGGAATGTTGCCACCTTAAGAGGGAGATCGAAGATCTGATAAGAAGTGGCTACCTCAGGAAGTTTGTGGGGGGCAAGACTCCGATGGAATCTCAGGCACTTGCAGCTCTCCCTCCTGTTAATAATCGATCCACCGAGAAGCTAGTGGGCATGATATCTTGGAAGATAGAGCACACCTCGAAAAGGACCAGGATGGGAGAAGGGCCTGAGAATGTACTCTCCTTTACGAGGAAAAGGAAAACTGAGGTAGAAAATATAAATAATGATGTCGTTGTCGGATGATGATAGTGAAGCATCCTGTAAAACAAATTATGGTTGATAGTGGAAGCTCGACTGATGTTCTTTTTTACGATGCCTTCTCTAAGATGAATTTGTCTCTACCCAACTGAAGCCAGTGCGCACCTCTCTGGTCGATTTTATAGGAGATTCGGTAGGGGTCAAGGAAGAGATTACCCTTCCGGTCACCACCGGGTCATCGCCATGGTAGAGCACGGTCATGACGACTTTCATGGCTGTCAGGCTCCCTTTAGATTACAACATGATCCTCGATCGCCCTGGGCTCAACCTGCTCGATGCGGTCGTATCTACAAAGTGGCTCCTGGTTCAGTTTCCAACCCCTTATGGCATAGGGAAGATGAGGGGGACCCCTCAGCCGATCCAGCACTGCTTGCAGGCATTCCCAAGGGCCAGAGGAACCAGGGAGGACCCTGTTGCCGGCGAGCTCGACCAGAGGGTGTAAGACACCAAGGGTAGCCCAGTCGAGCACCTACTGTCATACCCCCTTGGCACAGATCCTTTGAAATGGTGCAAGTAGGAGCCCAGCTGCAGGAAGACGAGAAGACCCGCTTGCTAAGTTTTCTCCGGGCGAATGCAGATGTCTTTGTCTAGACCGTGACAAACATGCTAGGGTTTCCTTCCGACATCATCACTCACAAGCTGAATGTCAACCCGAAGTACTGCCCGATCTGGTAGAAGAAGAGAAGTTTCATCCCAGAGTGATAAAAGGCAATCAATGAAGAAGTGAGCAAACTCCTCGCTACTGGCTTCATCCAGGAAGCCCAGTACAATAGCTGGCTGGCGAACGTGGTCATGGTCAAGAAGGCTAGTGGAAGGTGGAGGATCTGTGTAGACTACACTGACCTCAATCGAGCTTGCCCAAAGGATAGTTTTTTCTTTTCCAAGATCGACCAGCTGGTGGATGCTACATCAAGGCACCGCTTACTCACCTTCATGGATATATTTTCCAGGTACAACCAGATCCAGATGCACCCAGAAGATGAGGAGCACACTACCTTCATCACGGACCAAGGGACTTATTGTTATAAGATGATGTCATTCGGTTTGAAGAATGCTAGAGCAACATACTAGTGCCTGGTCAACAAGATCTTTAAAGACCAAATTGACCGTAACATGCAAGTTTACATGGACAATATGCTCATTATGAGCAAGCCAAAATCGGACCACATCGTGGACCTAGCAGAAATTTTTCAAAACCTCTGTCTCCATCAGATGAAGTTGAATCCGGCCAAGTGCACCTTCGACGTGGCTGCCAAAAAATTCTTAGGCTTCGTGGTCACCCAAAAAGGGATTGAGGCCAACCCCAAGAAGATCTAGGCGATCGTCGATATGGAGCACCCCACCTCGAAGAAGCAGGTTCAGTGCTTGACTGGCTGGATTGCAGCCCTGAGTCGGTTCATCTCGTGCTCAGCTAATCACTGTTTACCCTTCTTCAAGGCACTACACAAGATGCATGACTTCACCTGGATGCAGGAGTGCCGAGAAGCCTTTGAGGAGCTGAAGGAGTTCCTGACATTGCCACCGCTACTCTTCAGGCCGAAAGATGGGGAGGAACTTCTCCTGTATTTGGCGATCTCTCCAGGGGCCGTCAATTCAGTAGTCATGCACACTGATGGAGATAGAATGCAAAGGCCGATGTACTACGCAAGCGAGACACGGAGACCAGGTTCACCAACTCAAAAAAAATAATTTTTGTGCTCATTATGTTTGCTCAGCATCTCAGGCCATACTTCTAAGCTCACCCAATTACAGTCCTCATCAACTAGCCATTGAGGGCCATACTCAATCGTTCGGACACAGCTAGGTGTCTGGCTAAGTGGGCACTAAAGCTTAGCGAGTTTGACATCGCATATTGCTTGAGGCCATCTCAAAAGGTGCAGGTGCTGGCGACTTTCTGGTGGAGTGTGCTTGCATAAGTGGAGAACCGGAAGAAGCTCCTTCGGAGCATCCCGTGAAGCCACCCACCGATGAGACGGTTGGGTTCTCCATGTGGATGGCACGTCCAATGCAGGAGGGAGCGGAGCCGGCCTCATCCTCACCAACTTCGATGGGGTCGTGGCTGAGTGTGCACTATGCTTCCTGTTTGAAGCCACCAATAACCAGGTCGAGTATGAAGCACTCCTCATGGGGTTGAGGATGTCCCATGAGCTGGGTGTGATGAGCCTGAAGGTCTTTATCGACTCGTAGCTAGTCATGGACCAAGTCTCGGGAGAATTCGAAGCTTGAGATCCTCAGATGGAGAAGTATTTGGAGCGGGTATGTTCGAGCATGATGGATTTCTGGTGTTTCAGCATTTTCTATATCCCTCGTGGAGAGAATGCCTGCACCGATGCTCTCTCCAGGCTTGCAACTCTGCTAGACTCATTGCTGGGGCATGCCTTCATCAAATACTTGCAGGCTCCCAGTTATGAAGCATTCGATGAAGTCCAGCAAGTCACTCCTAAACCTAGTTGGATGGACTACTACATTAGGTACATCACGGATGGCACCCTGCCCGAGAATCATGTAAAGGTCGGCCTCCTCAAGAAGAAGGCCACGTGCTTCATGTTGATTGACGGGCAGCTCTACCGGAGGTCCCACTCTTACCCGCTTCTAAAGTGTTTGAGACTCTCAGAGGTGGCCTACATGTTTCAGGAGATACATGAAGACCTTTGTGAGAACCATGTGGGAGGTAGAACACTGGCATACAAAGCCATCCAGCAAGGAAATTACTGGGAGACCATGAGGGAAGACACGACTAACTTTGTAAAAAGTATGATCATTGCCAACAACATGCTTGCATATAACCTCAGCCGACAATGCCGCTCTCCCAACTTTCTACCCCTTGGCCATTCGCCCAGTGGGAAATGGACATCCTGGGCCCTTTTTTCCCCGCGTCTGGATAATAGAGGTATCTAATTGTGGCTATCGACTACTTCACCAAGTGGGTCAAAGCCGAGCCATTGGCATGAATCATTGAAGCCAAGCCCAGATCTTTCCTATAAAAGTTGATCATTTGTCATTTCGGTCTTTTTCATTCAATCATCGCCGATAATGGATGGCAGTTCGATAATCAAGCATTCGAGGAGTTCTATGCTGATCTCAATATCCACCACATTTCACCTTGATGGCTCACTCTCAGACCAATGGAAAGACTGAGGTAACCAATCAAACCATCCTCTAAGGGCTCCATACCATGCTAGATGAAGCCAAGAAACGGTGGGCCGAGAAACTTCCTAGTGTTGTTTGGGCTTACCATACCATGCCCAGAGCGGCAACAGGTGAGACACCCTTCAACCTTATCTTTGGCACTGAGGTAGTGAATCCAATAGAGATGGGTCTGCCCACACTACGGGTAAAGCAATATGATGAGGCTAAGAATTTGGCCCGCCTTCTGCTCAACCTAGACCTGCTAGAAGAGACAAGAGATAAAGCTCGGCTCTGTATGGTGGCTTATAGACAACGGGTGGCCCGGTATTACAACTTGCATAGGAAGCTGAAGGCCTTCCGTCCAAGTGACTTGGTCCTGCGCGAGCTGAAGTCTCACGGCCTGGAGAATGTGGCAAGCTCTTCCCTAATTGGGAAGGCCCTTACAAGATGGTCGATGCCCTACCTTATGAAGCTTACTACCTTGCTGGACTCGATGGCATCCAGTTTCCACGAAGCTGGAATGCCGGTAATATGAGGATGTACTACCGTGATGTAAGACTTACTCTCATTAACAAAAGTTCCTTTTTAGTGCAACACTATTTTTGCCTACGCAGGAACTCTATTTGTCAGACTCTCAGTTCGACGATGGCAAACCAGGAAACTCCTAAAGCCCTGTACTATATGTTGAAAATTGTGTCCCAAAGCTAATCGTCTAGGCTGTAGACGGTTGTGCTACTTTGTATTTGTATATGAATTCTTTATAATAAATAAAAGTTATTTATTTTTGGCTATCCATCATTTTACATTTTTCTGTAATGAACTCTTGTATGATGGAGTCCTTAGAACTACTTTGTTTTGATATAGAGAGGATATATCAAGTAGTTCTTAAACTGGTTCACAACCAAATGATACATTGTTATAGGTCGACAATGTATCAAGTGTAGGTTGTTGTATGTCACATTTGTTGGTTGTCCTCTTAACCAAGGAGTGTGGAAACACTGGTGTGACATACAAGTGAAGTGTATGACATTTCACTGAACGTGACCATCTACGGAGCTCCCTTCTGCCAAAGGGTTGCTCGTGAAGGGATCTGGGTATATGTGTCCCTCATACCTGAGGTCACCATGGCAGCTTGCAAGCAACTCACTATACTTTGATGCCGGACTATCTGGATTTCTAATCCAGTGATAGAAGGTTTTTGGATATAGTCAAGTACTTATGGAGCGGTGGTGGATCAAGATGGAATTGACCTCTCCAAATAGTTTGGAGTGAATAACTCACTATGTCTCAATTCAGCAAAACCTTGGCCAGGGAAGTTCTTGTGAGGAGTCACAGAACTTGTGAGGTTGAGACATGATCTGGATAGACCAAATTAGGGTTGGCAGTTGAACCCTAGGTCATCCTAAGCATTGTAAGGTCAAAGGGATGAATTATGCGGCAACCATATGCCCGAGGTTCTTGTGAGGTGCTCTGCATCTTCGACCTATCCGGAGTCGGGTATCATTGCTAGATAAGGACTTGACTGGTACTGAAAATTTTCCAATGCTACCGGCTTAGTATTCAAACCTATGGGGTCATACATCATAGAGGATTTCTATCTGATCTTTTGGGCTAATCAACGATTGAGAATCGTTTGCTGTCACCTGAAGTCAATATGGTTGACTATGCTCCAAGTGTCGACACTTGGAATTTTGCAGGTGTCGACACTTGGTGAAGTGTCGACACTTGGCCATTTTTGAGTGTCGACACTTCCTGTGACGAGCAGAATTTCTGGGAGGATTTCGTGGAGGATTTTTGGGCATGTTTTGACCTGGTTTGAATTTCAAATTCAAACCAGTTTTGGCTCCAAGATTTTATGGTATGAAGGTCATACTTTCCTCTTTGGGTTGGACCCATTTGGAATGACCTTGATCCTCTCCCCCATTCTCTCCTCTCATCTCTCCTCCTTCCTTCTTCTCCCTCTCCCTGCTGCCCCTATAAATATAGGACATTGTGGTGGCTGCTGAGGTTACAACACAACAACAGCAAAAGAATTTTTTGGAGAAGAGGATTGAGAAGAGTGTGAGCTTTAGATATTGGGTGTGTGCTACCTAGCAATCAAGCTAGGGTTTGGGAGTGAGGTTTGGGAAAGGGTTCCTGCTCTCCTCCTAGTCTTCCTGGAAGAAGAAGATCGGCCAAAGATCCCGAAGAGCTAGCACTCCGAGGGAGTTGATCAGAGTCGAGCCCAGGTGTGGACATCCTATAGAGGCCAGATGCTTGTGTGGCTCGAGCACCCTCCTCCTCCTCAGAGCTCTTCACAACTTCTCTCCAACACTCGCCGAGGTATAGAGGTATGACCTTTATATTTGTGTTATTTTTGATGTTATATGCATGCTAGGTCTTTATACTAGTTCCTGTTGCGGGCAGATCGATAGATAGTTTAGATCTATCTGCTGAGCCTTCCGCTGTGCATGTCTAAAAATATTTTAAAATATATTTTTTCTATCCTATTTTTCTTGCATAATGTATGCTAGGTGTAGGTATTTTTCACCTTCACTATATCCATCAAACTCTCAGTTCGATGATGGTAAGCCAGGAAACTCTAGAAGCCCTACACTCTATCTGTCAGACTCTCAGATCGATGATGGTAAGCTGGAAAACTCTAGAAGCCCCGCACTCTATCCGTCGGACTCTCAGTTTGGTGATGGCAAGCCAAAAAACTCATGAAATCCCACACTCTATCCATCAGACTCTCAGTTCAATGACGGCAAGCCAGGAAACTCCAGAAACCCTGCACTCTATCCATCGAACTTTCAGTTCGGCGATGGTAAGCCAAGAAACTCCTGAAGCCCCTCACTCTATCCGTCAAACTCTCAGTTCAATGATGGCAAGCTGGAAAACACCTGAAGCCCCGTACTCTATCTATCGGACTCTCAATTCGGTGATGACAAGTTAGGAAACTCCAAAAGTCTAGCACTCTATTCGTTGGACTCTCAATTCAATGATGGCAAGCCAGGAAACTCTTGAAGCCCCTCACTCTACCTGTCAGACTCTCAATTTGATGACGACAAGCTGGAAAATTTTAGAAGCTCCACACTCTATCCGTTAGACTCTCAGTTCAGCGATGGCAAGCCGGAAAACTCTAGAAGCCCCATACTCTATCCGTCAGACTCTCAGTTCGGCAATGGTAAGCTAGGAGACTCTCGAAGCCCCGCACTCCAACTTGCAAGTCTCTCGATCTAGTAGAGATGGTTTATAGAAACTCCAAGGCTTCCTCGACCACCTGCCAGTCCCTAAAATGGGCAAGATGAGCCAAAACTTTGGAAGCCTTAGGATCGGCAACTGCAATAAATCTCTCAGTCTGGTGGAGGCGGTTCACAGTGCCTCTGAGGTCCCTTCAACCACCTGCCAGTCTTTGAATAAGGCAGGAGGGGCCAAATCTTTGGAAAACCTAAGTCTACCAACTACAGAAAGGATCCATTTCTATGCCCAAAAAGAAAAAGAAAGAAAGAAAAAAGAAAGAAGAAGAGAAAACGAAGAACTTGTTGGAAGAAGCAAAATTTTCATTGATGAAGAAAAGTACTTACAATAGAGAAGGAACCCCCGACAGGCCGAGAGGTTCCCCAAAATACCTAAGTATAGAAGTCAAAAAAAAGGAGAAGAAAGTAGGGATCACGATGACGTTGCATGGGCCTTGCTGGGACGTCGGGGGATCTCGCTGGCCTCCTCCTAGTTTTTCGCCGACGGGGTGGATGGATCAGTAGTGACGGGCATGGAGCAGGCCCCTCCATTCGGTGCTTCCTCCTTCGTGCCACCATAACCTGGGAGGTCCGAGATGATGGCATCTAGGTCTCGGTCCGGGAAGGCCTGGGCCACCTTCACCTTGCAATCCGTGTCCGTGATCGCCTCTCAAACCCGTCGACAAATTTTGCCGAGGACTTGAACCTCGACATAGCTTCCTTTTTGGCAGCCTCCATCAGGGCCACCGTCGTGTTCACCTTTTCCTCTGTCGCTGATGCCCGCACCATCGTCGCTTCCAATTGTTCTTGGAGGGTCTGGGACCCCCCCTCCAAGCATTCCACCTCCATAGTGGACTCTTCCACCTGGTGGGTGGCCTTGCCCTTCTCGGTTGCTAGGGATGCTTCGAGATCTCTGGCATGCCTCTCCGCTCTGGCCATCGACTCCTTTGCATCGACCACCTCAGTCCAGAGGATCCTGGTTCACTCCTCCAGGACCCAGACCTTTTCAGTCTGCACCTGTGCCTCTACCTCCAATGCCTCTGAATGCTTCTTCTCTTGGGCATCCCGCTTGGCCCATTGCGTGCAGTAATCCCTAATGAGGATTATGTCAGTGGCTATCTGCAATAATGAAAGCATTAGCATAAATAATACAAATAGTAATGAAAAGAAGTTAGAATAATAGAAGACTTACCATGAAGAGCTGAAGGAGGATGCCCATAATGGTGGCCAATAGTTGTTTGCCACTTCTCTCACGACGGTCGCGTGGCTGGACAGTGAACTCCATCATCCGCTCAGCTAGCCTGGTGTCTTGGGTGACCGCCACGTTCGGTGGTACTGCAATGGAAGCCCACTTCACCCTAGGAGTCGCTATCGCTGGGGCCGTCACCAGTCTTGGGGTGGGCGACAGCGTGGGCACCTCAGCTGTCGGGGGCATGGTCACTGCTCCTGTTGCCGAAGGCGGTGTCAGTCTCCCTCCCACGACTGCCTCATCCTCCACTTCACCACCTCTGGGGCTTCCGCGAAGGAGATTGTTGGCTTGACCCATGTAGCTTTGTCGGGCCCATGGGTCGGGAGTTGGGCCTGCGCCCTTGACAAGGTGGGGGTCGACCCAACCCTCACTTCCTCCCGACCGGTCGATGAGCTCACCCTGGGCTCCCGCCCAGACTCATCGTAGGCCCTTTTTGATGGGTCCTCCCTGGGCTTGGATAATGCACTCCTCTTCCAGAATTCTCCCAGATTTGGTCCATTGTGAACTTCATGCTTACAGAAAAAGAAGAACGCTAGTTAGTCTCAAAGCTAAGAAGGACCCCTACGGAAAATAAAATATGGCTCATGGTTCTCACCTAAAGCACGAATTGGATTGACCCCGGCCTCGAACAGATTGTGTTCGGCCAGCAGTTCCTGGAGGGGAGGGATGATGGAGGTGACGAGCTGGTCGTACACCTCCCACTCTGTAACCTCCACCTAGGAGTTATGGTTCGAGAAATAATCTAGGTCATTCCAGACCCAATCGATCCCCTCGACCAAGACAAAGAAGAACCCATTCTTCCATCCCTTGATGGAAGAAGGAAGGTCAAATTTGATGGCCCCTGAGCGGGGGGCCATGAACCACCACCCATCATCAGAGGGATGGCACTTCAGGGTGAAGAATACCCTGAAGAGGGAAAAATGAGCGACGAGTGACAAAGGATGGTAAAGCAAGAGATGACCCTAGTAGCGTTCAAGGTGAGTTGGGTTGGAACCATGCGAAAGTTACTAAGGAGAGGAAAAAGAGATGCAGAGGTAGACGAAGACCCCCGAGGAAGAAGTCCTTGTATAGGGCAATCCGGCCCGGGCCACCGGAGGTGACCCATTTTCCCAGTCCCAGAATCGAGAACCGAACGGAGTCTGGAATCATGTAAGTGTCCCAGAGTCGAGAGAGGTCCTCTCGGGTCATCACCGAGGCGATGCCAGAGAGACCAGCCATACCAAAAGGAGTAGAAGGAATAGAAGGAACAGAAAGAACAGAAGGAGCCGAAGAAGCAGGGGGAACAGAAGGAGAAGGGGGTGCCCTAGGTTAACCTATGACAATCCCCGTTGGACGGGGACCTCTACAGACATTAAGGGGGACATCATCCTTTTCATCGAAGGATGGAGTCCTGGGTCGAAAAGGCCCTGCCTCGCTGGAGTGCCCCAAGCAGAGACGTCTCTAACCAGACGGATCCATCCTAAAGCAAAGAAGAAGAGAGGTACCGATGAAGAGAAACATAAAGCCTCCAGAATGGGACTCCCTCAGTATAGGTCGAAGGGAAGAAGAAGACAAAGGAGGGAAAGACTAACTTGGATGCCTCGGAGAGAAAGGTCGGATTGGGAAAGAAAAGGCTTTGGTCCTCCTGTGAGCTTGAAGGTTCGAAGAGATAGTTTGGAAAAAGCTTCTCCCTTTCAAAAATAGCATGACAGCACCCATGCATCTTTTCGGTCCTCTCACCACTGGATGCATGCCATGTGTCAAGATCGGCTGGAAATGGCACCTCGACATGTCGAAGATCACCTCGGGCCGGGCATCAATCATCATGCTTCCTTGGACCCGCTGACGTGGCATCTCCATATTGGCCTCGCGGCACGATCTGCGAGTCATTGACAATCAAGGCATTTAATGATGCCAGATAAGTGTCCTTCCATGTTAGCACATAATAACTCCCTTCATCCCAAACACTGCATCATGTCCGGGACTCAAGAGTGGGGGGCAACTGATATGGCATGACCGCTGATGTGGAGCCCTCCTCGAATCTAGCTGGCGGCCACACTGGCAGAAGGTGCCACCTGGATGCACTAGCTAGGTGAGATACCTGGATCGAGCCCCTGGCTGAGGTCATTATTGAGATTCCTAGGCACTGATACCACTTGTTGGGAGATCCAGATCAGTGCCTATACACAGCGATGATGCGAGACGATCCTAGGACTGATGCCAAATAGAAAACTAATTTTTTTAGATTTTTTTTAGAATTTAATTCAGTGGCTAAAGAACCGAAAATAAGTAAAGAATCAACAAGAAGACTAGTAATGCAAGAACTATCATACTTGCAAAATAACTCATGCAGAATAATAAAGCCAGGACCCGAGAATTGAGAAACTCCCAGCTTATGATAGCGTACCATCACCAGATCAGAACTCAAGAGGGGGAAGGCTTTTACCAGGCATCAATTGCAGTTCCTTTGAAGAAGAGATCCCTTAACACTTTGGATGGCGCCTGGAAGAACAAGCCTTTGGTTCTCGAATCTAAAGGTGATCTGGACCCAGTCTGAAGGCAAGGAAAGCCTCCTCTTGGAAGGGGAAACATCTCGGGGACCCTGCAAGCATCAAGGTTAGGCACGAAATAAAGAAACAAAGAAAAAATAATAAGATGAAATAAGAAGGAAAGGGATTAGGGCAGATGTTGCAGGCGGCCTGAAGAAGATGGGATCCAGTTATTTGGGGTGGCTCTTGGAGTGCTTCTCAAGGATGTGGCTACTGCTTGGAGGCTTGGGAAGATGCTTAGGCATGGGAAACTCCAAGGAATAAGGGACGGCCAAGGAAAGAACAAGAACCAAAAACCAAAGACAAGCAAAACCCAAGAACACCAGACTTGCAAAGCAATTCAGCAGAGTTTATTTCATAAGAGTTGATTGAATACAAGAGGAGGAGGGGTGGGATATTTATAGAGTTCCCATGCCCTCTTCTTATTAGGACTTCAGCCCTCTCCTAGTTAGGATAGGTTTACAAGCTTTGAGTGGGAGAAGGACTACAATATTAACCTAGAACTAGGATTACAAAGTTGAATGAAATAAAAACTTGATTTCTTCCTTCCACTTGGACTCTTCCTCCTAGCTTGGACCAAGTCAACCATTAATGACGCCTCTCCTTGGTATGTAAGCTTTATGGGTAGCAAGAATGGGCGGCCAAGAGGCTAGGGCGCATGGGCTTTGGGCCCCTTGGAAGCCTGGGATGCATGGGCTAGCATATACCTAGAATCTTGGTTCTGGACTGGAATATACCTGGAATCTTGGTTCTTATGAGCTGGGCCTGGTGCTTGGGCTGATTTCTTTTAGACTGGGGTGCAGATGGACCTCTGGAATCATGGGTGCCCTGGTCTGGGAATATGCTCTGGCATCTGGAGAGGAATCTGGAGGGCATCTAGGGCATCTGGAAGGTATCTTGGATCCTGGGGTGTCCAACAAGGTCGAATAAGCTGTTGTTGTGGCATCTGACTCCTGGATGAGGCATGGTGGGACTCCAAA
The DNA here is from genome assembly GCA_021397845.1 of Areca catechu. Lineage (NCBI taxonomy): Eukaryota > Viridiplantae > Streptophyta > Magnoliopsida > Arecales > Arecaceae > Areca > Areca catechu. Next base: position 85,734,251 of record CM038048.1, on the reverse strand, counting down.
ATAGGGTATCCTCCTCTCTTATACATGAACTGGACTCATACTGAAATACAGGACTTAATACTGGACTAGGGTTGAGACACAATCAACTAGTATCAACTTATTACAGGACTTAATCTAACTTGCTTACGAAATTATGATATATGACTAAGGTTCTAAAATCCTAATCAGTAAATCATATGGCATCCAGTGATCTGTATCTGATCTTGGTGTCCGCACCAAGCGGAAGCAACCTGTTCTTGAATTCAAGATTCACAAGAAGATAGAAGAAAGAATACAAGAGAAAAAGAGAGATTGCTTTATTCATTTGGAGAAGAGCCTTTTTACAAGACAAGACATAATATCCCATGGCACCCCTTCTAAAATCCTAGAAGCTTCTCGCCGTCACCCGCACATCTTCTCTCTTGCAGGCCTCACGCTCCAAGAACTCATGTATGGCCATGCACGAACAATACCTTAACGTGCATCCCTTCCTCTCTACAACTTGAGAAGAAGCTCTACCTTGCGGATAATACCTCAATGCAGGTTTCCTTCTCCAAAGCCCCGTGAAGCACCCTCACGGTCCAAGAAGTCTCCACGGTCCAAGAACCAAGAAGTTATCCTGCACGGACTCCCTCACATGCTCCCTTCCTTTCTCTCTTGGAACCGTCCAAGCCCTCATGTCCAAGATCTCTCATAGACCAAGACCCCAAAGGGTTGGCCACTCTTGGAAGCCTCATGCTCCAACCTTCACGCACATCCCCCCTCTTCTTAATATAGATGGGCGTGTGGTTTCTTGTTAGGACTCCACTTCTTGGGTGGTTACAACTCCTCACATGGTTGGGCTTAGACTTCTTGATAGGTCCAATAACAAAATGGTTAGAACTTCTCAGGTGGTTGGGCTTCCTAATTGGTTACAACTAACCAACTAACCAACCAACCAACCAACTGGCTAACCTCTTAACCAATTAAAAAACCTGGACCCAACCCCATAATCCAATTGGGTACCCAACCCCATAATCCAATTGGGTTATGTTACAATCTTTCAAAAACCTCCCCCTAACAAATCAATGTGAGAAGACCCACAACCCTGGATCAAGCTCCCTGACCCAACATGACTCTTGGATCCTTGAAAACTTATAAACCTAAGCCTCCAAACCTGTCCATGAATGCACCATGAACCCCCTGGAACACCTCCAAGACCTCTGGAACACCTCCAGAAATTGCTTGACATGCCTCCAAGCTCCCAGAGATCGCCTCCAGCATCCCTACCATGGCATCCTAAGTCTCTCCAAGACTTGGAAGCACCACTCAAAAATCCTACAGTCATCCCCCTCAGGGTCAAGCCCTCGTCGAGGTCGCGCTCTTATTCTTCGAGCCCTTAGCCGAGGTTAGCTCCCCCCAGGGTCGAGCCCTTGCTGAGATCACGCTCTCGTTCATCGAGCCCTTGGCCGAGGTCAGCTCACTCCAGGGTCGATCCCTCATCGAGGTCATGCTCTCGTTCTTCGAGCCCCTGGCCAAGGTTAGCACCCCCGAGATCGAGACCTCATCGAGGTCATGCTCTCATCCTTCAAGCCCCTGGCCCATGTCAACTCCTCTCAGGGTCGAGCCCTCGTCGAGGTCATGCTCTCGTTCTTCGATCCCTTGGTCGAGGTCAGCTCCCCCCAGGGTCGAGCCCTCATCGAGATTGCACTCTTGTTCTTCGAGCCCCTAGTCGAGGTCAGCTCCCCTAGGGTCGAGCCCTCATCGAGGTCGTGCTCTCATTCTTCGAGCTCCTGGTTGAGGTCAGCTCCCCCCAGGGTCGGGCCCTCATCAAGATCACGCTCTCGTTCTTCGAGCTCCTGGTTGAGGTCAGCTCCCCCAGGGTCGGGCCCTCATCAAGGTCACGCTCTCGTTCTTCGAGCTCCTGGCCGAGGTTAGCTCCCCGAGGTCGAGCCCCCACCGAGGTTGCACTCTCATTCTTTGAGCCCCTAGCGAGGTTAGCTCCCCCGAGGTTGAGCCCTTGGTCGAGGTCACTTCCCCCCTGCTCAAGATTATTTTCCTGGTCAAAGTCAACCTCTTCCCAAGAAACAGGTATGGATTTTTCATAGGCGGACGCGGTCTTCTTCCCGAGCACCCCAAGAGTGACTGGGATAGTGACATCAGCAAGTGGTGTTGCCATCCTCATCAGAGCCCCTATGTTTCCTGGGGGGACTGGCACCCCAGGGAGAGGTGCTCCGCCAGGACACATCGCCTGCAACCTCTAAAGAATGATGTTTCACTAAAGCATGCCACCTACGGAGGAGCATCTCGCTGGGGCATCAGGCCACTCAGCCCACTATCGGCACCTCTTATGGAAGGGTATCTACTCGGGGTGCCGCACCCCTCGACTTACCGCTTGCATCACCCAAAAGAGGAAGGTCCTACCAGAGGTCTAAAGCACCGTGGCATCTCTCACCAGATCGGTGCTCTGGCAAGTCTCCCCAAACATGGTGGAACGTTGTCAGTGATAGGCAGTGTCCTGTCTGGGTGTTAGATCTCGTGGCATGCCACTCGCACTCGCTGTAGGAGGGACACGCGCTCGTCAGTACTCCACCTGTGTCCGTGGTAGAATTCTTCTAATGGGGCAACTAATCCTGTCCCCCCTCCTGAGGGGAAGGGGGAACACCATGTCAGAAGCCTATCCCGGCAGAGGGGCGATGCTTCTATAAGAAATCCAAAAGGGCCTCCAACGAAGGTAAGCGAGAGGAGAGAGCAAGCAGGCAGAAGAGTTCCAAGGACAAGAAGACAAGCACACAAAAACTCCCACGAGAGTCCCCACAACGACGGCAGGAGCCATCACCGTCTAAGCTCTCCCTCTCTATCTCGACTCTCTTTCTGTTACCTTTTGGCTCCTCTAAGAGTGGAGACCACTTCGGCATCTACCAAGGAGGATCTGTTTCATTTTATTATCCACTGACTTGACCATCGGAGTGCCCCCACCGGGATCTCCGACCCGGGTCTCCATTCTTTTGCAAGACCGGGTGCTCTCAAAAGATGCCAGGCGGGGAAGCCACTAATGGACGCCACATAGGAGCTGTGGGCCATGGCTATTTAGGCGGCAACATGTATAAAAATAGAATCTTATTATATTTTTTAGATATCAAGCAATGTCTGTGGCATGTCACAAAATTATAATTTATATTATTTTGATCATGAAACCATGTCTTAGATTTAATAATTATTGATTTTATCTTAAATCCACTTGAGATTTATTATAATAATAGTGCAGCTATATTTTTTTAAAAGAATAATAAAAATTTTCAATATCTCTATCCATATGGAGATAAAATATTTGTCAGTTAAAAATTTTAGTTAAAAGAAAGATATTTTATAAAGTATATTTATATGGAGTCAATATTTATCGATCTCCTAATCAAATGATTAAGATCCATAGTTTTTATTAAACATGCCAAAAACATAGATATCTTAGAATATTTTAATTTTTTGGATTAGTAAGAATTTGATGTATTTTGAATTTATGCATTGATTTGATATATAAATTTTATTTATCATTGATTGCTTTATTAATTATGGATTATAATCCAAGAAGACATAACAGTTGAGTTTATAAATACAAAGTTTTTTTTTTGGTTGATCCTCTAACCAAGAGTTTAAGGCTCATATGCTTTACAAAGCTTACTGAAAATATGGGTATATTATGTTCTTTTGATATGCTTAGTTAGTGAGAGTGATTTTATATTTCTACTTTATTATAGATATTCTTTTTATTTTATATATCTATTATAAATATATATATATATTATTGACATGATAGTTGAAGGATTACATTCTTATATAATTTATATGGACATATAAAATAAAATATAATATAGTGATGTGGCGGGATCACTGACGTGGGGGAACCAACAGGCGCCACGTCAAGGAAAGATGCCATGTCGGATGCGGTGTCAGTTCTCCAGCCCGGACTTCACTACCGAGCTCTCTCGAGATGACGAGCCAAGCTCCGTCCTCCGCCAGGTCGAGCCCAGGAGCTCGGGATGCCTAGGCCGGAGCCGTCCTCTGCCCTCCAGAGCGAGACCCTCGGAGGTTTGAGCCCTATGGTCGGAGTCGAGCTCAGCGCTCCTCCGCCAACATGGATTCTCTCCGAGTGCGCGCCCTCTGGACCGGGCCTGACCTCTTCCCTCCAGAGCGAGACCCTCGGAGGTTTGAGCCATGTGGTCGGAGTTGAGCTCAACGCTCCTCCGCCAACGTGGAGCCTCTCTGAGCGCGCGCCCTCTGGACCGGGCCCGCCTTCTGCCCTCCGGAGCGAGACCCTCGGAGGTTTGAGCCCTGTGGTTAGAGTCGAGCTCAGCACTTCTCCGCCAACGTGGAGCCTCTCCGAGCGCGCGCCCTCTGGACCGGGCCCACCTTCTACCCTCCGGAGCGAGACCCTCAGAGGTTTAAGCCCTGTGGTCGGAGTCGAGCTCAACACTCCACCAACATGGAGCCTATCTGAGCGCGCGCCCTCCAGACCGGGCCCGCCCTCTGCCCTCCAAAGTGAGACCCTCAAAGGTTTGAGCCTTGTGGTCGGAGTCGAGCTCAGCGCTCCTTCGCTAACGTGGAGCCTCTCCGAGCGCGTGCCCTCTGGACCGGGCCCGCCTTCTGCCCTCCAGAGCGAGACCCTCGGAGGTTTGAGCCCTGTGGTCGGAGTCGAGCTCAGCATTCCTCCGCCAACGTGGAGCCTCTTCGAGCATGCACCCTCGGATCGGGCTCGCCCTCTGCCCTCCAGAGCGAGACCCTCGGAGGTTTGAGCCCTGTGGTCGGAGTCGAGCTCAACACTCCTCCGCGAACGTGGAGCCTCTCCGAGCGCGCGCCCTCTGGACCGGGCCCGCACTCCGTCGGGATGACCCCGCAAGCTCAGAGCATCTAGGTCGAAGCGATCCCTACCATTCCAGCTCGGCCCCAGCTCGGACGTGGACCCCACCAGCCTGGGATGCCGGCAAACCGCCCGAGGACTACGCTGGAGCACCCCCCAGGCCGTATTGACCGCATGCAGCCGCTAATTACACTAGAAAAGGGAGAAGCATGCCGATCGAGATGCCATACTCTTCACCAACCATTCGAACCATCCAAGAGAGGAAGCCAACCGGGAGATTCGAATCCCGGAGGCGGCGGCACACCATTCGAGGTACTGCCAGGTTTTCCAGAATGAGGCAACCAAGAGGAGTGTCGGAGCGCATGACAGCTCCCCTTATCACGAATCAAGAATGACTTCTTGGGACACTGCCACACGCGCCTGATAGCCCGGCGGAGATCCCGAGGCGGACACCCAACGGTAACCAAGTTTGCAACAAACCCAGAGGTAACACAACAATACCAACACAGAAAAAAAAACACATGCACAACATAAGAGAAAAAAAAGAGATGAGAGTGCAACCCCCACCAGGAAGAGGGGCATGGCACCACTAGCATTCCAGAGCAAGGTCGGGAGGAAGGGCCACACAGGGACTCCCCTTAGCCAGGCCACACTTCCCCCGACACATCTGCTACTCACATTCACACAACACACTCCTCCTTGTGTGGAGTCCATCAAGAGGGGCTCGACCAGGAGGATCTGTTCCCCTGGATCGTCACTGACTTGACCGTCAGAGTGCCCCCGCCGGAAACCCCGGCCCGGGTCACTAACCCCTGTCTTGCAGGTTCAGGAGCGGAGGACCGCCAGGTAGCGAAGGGAGCGCACTCTGGTGCCGGCAGCAACTACAGGCCACGACGATCTTGGCGGCAACAGATTGGCATGCCAGGAATGGGCTGAATCAAGCCCTCCACCTCTTTACAGATTGACACTCCATGGAAGAATGGTGATGACATAAGCTCAAGAGGCCTCCACCAGCCGTGCAAGGGGCTCCGCTTCCTAAGGGCACGCACGTCACCTTCTCCATCTCCTTCGGTGGAGGGGTCCGTTGACTAAGCCATCAGGCGCGTAGCGGAAAGGCGCTTGGAGAAACATGAGCATGGGCTAGTGGAGTTCTCCAGCCGGTTCACCAGTATGCAAGGCTCAACCAGCGAGCCAGAGGACTACAACACCCGCTACCATTGAAGCCCTTCACCGATCATGGCGAGACGAAGTATTGTCGCCTTCGCTGCGATCACGGCCATGACATCGAAGAATGTTGCGGCCCCAGGTAAGAAATCGAGAAACTCGTCGAGAGAGGCTACTTCCAGATGTTTGCGGAGGGGGGTAGACCTCAAGCGAGGCCCCAGGTGCTTGCCGCTCTCTCGCCAGCTCCAACCATCGACAGCCGCCCCACCGTGAAGTCGGTGGGCGTGATCACCTGGGGAGCCGCGCATGCATCCAAGAGGACCCAGGGGGCAGGGGACCCCGAGAATGTATTCCCCACTGTGCGGGAAGGAGAAAGTGAGGAAGAAAGGCAAATGAAGATGCCACGGTCATCAGGATGACGATCACGAACCACCCTGGAAAGGTGCACCACAGTCGATAACGGAAGCTCCGCGGATGTGCTTCCTTATGACGCCCCCTCCAAGAGCGCCACTATGATGACTTTTGTTGTCGACGGGCTTCCTACGGCTCACGACGTCGTCCTGAGTTTGACTTAGGCCCAACCCGCTCAACGCCAGCCCCAATAAAACTCGCCAGCAATGAGCAGCCCCAGCGCTACAGCACCCGGGTTTGTCCAAGAACCATTAGGCCCGGAAATCTGGTGCCGCGCCGGGCAGAGGCGAATTAGTCCCGAGAATGCGGCAAACTTCCACCAAATTGGGAAGGTCCCTACAAGGCGACCGAAGCCCCATCACGAGGGGCTTATCACCTTGAAGATCTCGATGGCGTCAGGCTCCCCCGGACATGGAGTGCCCACGGTCCACGAAGACGCCACTTATGATGTAAGGTCTCTGATCGATAATAATGATAACGACTTTTTCCTTGCACGAGTATCTATATGTCTTGCAGGGAACAATCTCAAAACGTCCCCGAGCCTAGCTCTAAGACGTCAAGGCATCTTCGAGCCACGCTGCTCTCAATCTCAAAGCATCCCTGAGCCCAGTTTCAGGATGTCGAGGGATCTTCGAGCCACGCCGCTCTCAATCTTAAAGCGTCCCCTTGCCCAGCTCCAGGACATCAAGGGATCTTCGAGCCATGCCGCACTCAGCCTCAAACATCCCCGAGCCCAACTCCAGGACGTCAAAAGATCTTCGAGCCATGCAGCTCCCAGTCTCAAGCATTCTCGAGCCCGGCTCCAGGATGTCAAGGGATCTTCGAGCCATGCAGCTCTCAATCTTAAAGCATCCCCGAGCTCAGCTCTAGGATGTCGAGGGGTCTTTGAGCCATGTCGCTCTCAATCTCAAAGCATCCCCGAGCCCGACTCCAGGATGTTGAGGGATCTTCGAGCCATGCCGCTCTCAATCTCAAAGCATCCCTAAGCCCAGCTCCAGGACGTCAAGGGATCTTCGAGCCATGCAGCTCTCAATCAACGACATCCCCGAGCCTAGCTCCAGGATGTCGGCCCAAGACCGGAGCTCAGATCTTCAGCCAAGGGACCTTCGAGCCACGCAGCTCTCAATCAACGATGTTCTCGAGCCTAGCTCCAGGATGCCGGTCCAAGATCGGAGCTCAGATCTCTGGCCAAGAGATCTTTGAGCCAAGCTGCTCTTAATATCAAACGTCTCCGAGCCCAGCTCTGAGACACCAAGGGATCTTGGGGCCAAGCAGCTCTTATCAACGCCTCAAGCCCAGCTCCAAGGTACCAAAGACCTGAGCCAAGCCCTCAGGCAACCCTTGGACCCGAGCCTAGCTCCCCATCCAAGAAGGCCTCGAGCCTAGCTCCAAGGCAATCAAGTCCTGTGACCCTCTTCTCTGATCTCCCCACTCAAAAAGAAGAGGAGAGGGAAAGGAAAGAAAGAGAATGAGAGGAAAACATGACAAAAACCCTCTTCTCTGATCTCCCCACTCAAAAAGAAGAAGAGAGGGGAAGCAAAGAAAGAGAACGAGAGGGAAACATGGCAAAAACCCTCTTCTTTGATCTCCCCGCTCATTAAAAAAAAAGGAGAGAAAGAAAAAGAAGAAGAGAGGGGAAGGAAAGAAAGAGAATGAGAGGGGAACACAACAATAAAGCTATCATCATTTAGCCCAAGATCGGAGCTCAGATCTTCGGCCAAGGGACCTTCGAGCCACACCGCTCTCTGTCATCAACGACCTCGAGCCCAGCTCCAGGACGCCAGCCCAAGAATGGAGCTCGAATCTCCAGCCAAGGGACCTTCGAGCCACGCAGCTCTCAGTCATCAACGTCCCCAAGCCCAGCTCCAGGATGCCAGCCCAAGACTAGAGTTCAGATCTCCGGCCAAGGGACCTTCGAGCCATGCAGCTCTCAGTCATCAACGTCCCCGAGCCCAGCTCCAGGATGCCAGCCCAAGATCGGAGCTCAGATCTCCGGCCAAGGGACCTTCGAGCCATGCAGCTCTCAGTCATCAACATCCCTGAGCCCAGCTCCAGGATGCCAGCCCAAGACTGGAGCTCAGATCTTCGGCCAAGGGACCTTTGAGCCATGCAGCTCTCAGTTATCAACATCCCCGAGCCCAGCTCCAGGATGCCAGCCCAAGATCGGAGATCAGATCTCCGGCCAAGGGACCTTCGAGCCATGCAGCTCCCAGTCATCAAAGTCCCTAAGCCCAGCTCCTGGATGCCAGCCCAAGACCAGAGCTCGGATCTCCGGCCAAGGGACCTTTGAGCCATGCTCTCAATCAACGACCTCCCCAAGCCCAGCTCCAGGATGTCAAAGGACCTTCGAGCCATGCAGTTCTCAGTCATCAACGTCCCCGAGCCCAGCTCCAGGATGCCAGCCCAAGACCAGAGCTCAGATCTCTGGCCAAGAGACCTTCGAGCCACACGGCTCTCAGTCAATAACACCTGTGAGCACAGTAGCACTCAAGTGTCATGACCCTGCGCCCAACTTGCCGATGTGGAGGTCTAATAACTCAATCCCAGGCGAGGTGAGGCCCTCTTCTCTGATCTCCCCACCCTCCAAAAAGAGAAAGAAAAAGAAGAAAGGGGAGTGAAAGAAAGAAAGAAAGAAGGGAAGAGCCAGGAAAGAGACAGATGGTAGGGAAGCTCAAGTTTTATTGATCAAATACAAGTTACAAGTATTCTGCAGGCCCCTGACATGCCGAAAGACCCTGACTAAGTACAAAAACAAAAATACAAAATAAAGAAAGAAAAAGGGGCTACTCCATGCTGGCCAGCCTCCCTGCTGAGCTCTGAGGCTGAGAGTTCCCGCCTTCAGGAACCACCGGCTGGGCAGCTTTGGTCTCGGATGGTTCAGCCTCGACTGGCATCGGGGACTCTGAGACCACGGCTTCCTCCACGACCTCCTCGTCGGGCTCCGCGTCTGAGGCCGAAGGGCATTTAAGGCAGTCACGGTTCTTCTTGGGGACAAGTGCCTCGACCCGACCGTGTAAGAACATAAATCCCTTGTAGAAGGAGTCAGACGCCATCTGATGAATTTCGGCGATGAACTCCTCCGAAGCCCTGAACTTCACAACGGCATCCTCGATGCCCTTCTTGGCCTCAGCAGCCACCTTCCTCTCCTCGGCGGCCTCCATCCTGGCAGCCTCCGTCGACCTGGCCACCACCTTTGCCGCTTTCTCAGCTGCATCCAGTTTCTCCCTCCCTGCTGCCAGCTCCGCCTAGGCAGCTCGGGAGGCCTCCTTGTGCCGATTGGCCTCGGCACTATACCAATTCAACTTCTTCTCGACGATGGAGAGATCGTCGATGGATTTCTTCGAGTGACTTCGCTCCAAGTCATGGGCCTCCAGGAGTCTCTTTGCTCACCCCTCGGCGTCAGCGAGCTGTCGCTCCAGGTCCTTGACCTTCAGTTCAAGTACCCCATTTGCCCCGACCTTCTCCTTCAGATCGACTTTCAGGGATTCGATCTCGATCGCTCGTTGCCGCTCGAGACGCTCCCAGTTCTGATAGCAGCCCTTGATGAAGAGGGCATCGGCACCGATCTGCACCATGAGAAGAGGTCAGCTCAAAAAAAAAAGAGAGAAAGAAAAGAAGAAGCATGAAGAAAGGGACAGCTCACCGAGTACAGTTGGGGAAGATGGCGCTGATAACCTCGCCCAGCTGCATTCCGGCCATCTCTTGCCGGTCGCATGTCTAGACCGAGAAGTCCATCATGCGCTCGGCCAGTTCGGGGCTCCAGAGGAACGAGCTTTCGGCCCCATCCTGAAGGGAAGTCGGCATCGTGCCTTCTCCCTCCTACCCTCTCCAGGAGTGGGCGGTCTTGCCCCGCTGGATGAGGGGCCCTGGGGGGTAGGCTGGGAAGCTGGCACCGGCATAGGTGGTGCCTCGGTCGTGGCCCTAGTCGCGACCCGGACCTCTTCATCCCTAATCTCGATGACAGGCGAACTCGAAGGATGGCAAGGTGTAGCGGCAGCAGCTGCGGCCCTTGCCCGGACTACTACTTCAGGCTCCATAGCGGGGGCCGCCCCCTGGCGACCGCTCTGCTCGGGAACCTGCCGAGCCTCCTGTTGGGCTGGCCTCAGCGTCATGGATTCCACCCTCTCCACCGGTGCAGGAGCAGCCCAAGTCGCCTCCGAGCTCGGACCAACCACCACAGCGGGGGCAGCCGCAGGAGCGCTCTCGCCCCGAACTCTTCTCGATGAAGGCTCCCCGGCCAGCCCAGTTGGCGGCCTCTTCCAAGTGATCGCTAGTAGATCACTCTCGAAGAAAATCATCCCTGCATGCAAGTTACACAACAGTCAAAGTCCATGGGAAGCAGTGCAAGAAATGCAAGAAAAAGAAATAGGAAAGTTCAGGTCAAACTCACCAAACCCATTCGTTGGGTCAACCCCGGGTCGGTGAGGTTCTGCTCAGATAACAGGACCTCGAGAGGAGGAATCTGGGTGGTGCGGAGCTACTCGTAGTCATCCCGGTCAACCACAGAATTTCGGTTGGGGGACTTGTTCGGATCACTCCAGACCCAGTCGACTCCCTCAACCTCAACAAAGAAAAACTTACTCTTCCATCCCCTGATGGAAGAGGGAAGCTCGAATCTGATGCCCCTTGGGCGGGAGGACAAGGACCACCACCCATCCATAGTTAGGTGGCGCTTCAGGGTGAAGAAGGCCCTAAACAAGGAAAACCGGGCAACGAACCCGTGGAGGTGGCAGAGCACAATGAAGGAAAAGATAACCCTAATGGCGTTTGGCACTAACTGTGCGGGGACCAAATGGTAGTTGTCCAAGACGGACAGAAAGAAAGGATGAAAAAGAAATCGGAGACCCCCGGCAAAGGTCTCCTCATAAAAAGCAAGATGGCCCGGGCCACTGGAAGTGACCCATTCCCCTGGATGAGGGATCATAAGCTGAACAGAAGGAGGGATGCCATAGACATCCTGAACGGTCCTTAGTTCCTCGGTGGTGATCGTCGAGGCAACCCTGCCAGGACCTGTGGACCGGGCAGACTCAGAAATAGGAATAGAAGAAGGAGGAGGGGGAGAAGAACCGGATCTTGGTTCCCTGATGAGTACCGGACCGGGAGGACGCCTCCTATTGAGCTCGAAGCGAGTTACATCTTCTTCCCCATCAGAAGAAGAAGAAGATGCCAGCCTCCACTCGGAGGGACCGACCTCGCCCTGATTAGTGGAAGGGCGGAAGCCCAGACCAAAATGGGACATCCTCAAGAATAAGAGGAATGAAGGACTCGAAGTGAGGGACGGAAGAACAGACTCGACTCAAAGAAGACCCCAGACCCGGAGGAAGAACCCTACTCTAGCGGGGGGAGAAGGAAGAAGAGACTGACCTAATTCCTTAGAAAGCCTGAGGCAATTGTGAAGAAGAAGAAAGCTTGGGCGCAGTAGTAGCAGGCACGGAGAATTCAAAAGAATAGATGTTTTGGGTAAGGCCCTCCTTTCATTTCGAAATGACCCGATGGATTCGTACCGATCCAACCCATTCGCCAACGGATCCACGCCACGTGCTGCCCATCGACGAAAGTGGCATCCTAGCCGCTCTGGATTCTGCGCTAACATTAACTACTCCTCGGACGTGGCCATGCGGCACCCCCGCATTGGTCCGTGAGGCCATCTCTCGAAGCACCAGCAATCATGGCCATCATCGTGCCAGATTTTCGCCTTTCCACATCAGCACCACAATTACTCCCTTCGATCCGAGCGCCGCGCACTGACGAGCCTTGGGAGTGGGGGGCAAATGATGTGGCAGGATTGCTGACGTGGGGGAACCGACAAGCACCACGTCAAGGAAAGACGTCGCGTTGGATGCCGCGTCAGTTCTCCAGCCCGGACTTCACTGCCGAGCTGAGCTCTCTCGAGATGGCGAGCCGAGCTCCATCCTCCGCCAGGTCGGGCCTGCGAGCTCGGGATGCCTAGGCTGGAGCCGCCCTCTGCCCTCCATAGCGAGACCCTCGGAGGTTTGAGCCCTGTGGTTGGAGTCAAGCTCAGCGCTCCTCCGCCAACGTGGAGCCTCTCTGAGCGCGCGCCCTCTGGACCGAGCCCGCCCTCTGCCCTCCAGAGCGAGACCCTCGGAGGTTTGAGTCCTGTGGTAGGAGTCAAGCTCAGTGCTCCTCCCCCAACATGGAGCCTTTCCGAGTACGCGCCCTCTGGACCGGGCCCACCTTCTGCCCTCCGGAGCGAGACCCTCGGAGGTTTGAACCCTGTGATCGGAGTCGAGCTCAGCACTCCTCCACCAACATGGAGCCTCTTCGAGCGCGTGCCTTCTGGACCGGGCCCACCTTCTGCCCTCCGGAGCGAGACCCTCGGAGGTTTGAGCCCTGTGGTCGGAGTCGAGCTCAACGCTCCTCCGCTAACGTGGAGCCTCTCCGAGCACGCGTCCTTTAGATCGGGCCTGCCTTCTGCCCTCCGAAGCGAGACCCTCGGAGGTTGAGCCCTGTGGTCGGAGTCGAGCTCAGCGCTCCTCCGCCAACGTGGAGCCTCTCCGAGCACGCGCCCTCCGGACCGGGCCCGCCCTTTGCCCTCTAGAGCGAGACCCTCGGAGGATTGAGCCCTGTGGTCGGAGTCGAGCTCAGCACTCCTCCGCCAACGTGGAGCCTCTCCGAGCGCGCGCCCTCTAGACCGGGCCCGCACTCTGTCGGGACGACCTCGCAAGCTCGGAGTGTCTAGGTCGAAGCGATCCCTGCCATTCCAGCTCGGCCCCAGCTTGGACGTAGACCCCACTAGCCTGGGATGCCGACAAACTGCTCGAGGACTATGCTGGAGCGCCCCCCATGCCATACTGACTGCCTGCAGCCGCTAGTTACACTAGAAAGGGGAGAAGCATGCCAATCGAGACGCCGCGCTCCTCACCAACCATCCGAACCACCCAAGAGAGGAAGCCAATCGGGAGATTCGAATCCCGGAGGTGGCGGCACACCATTCGAGGTACTCCCAGGTTTCCCGGAATGAGGCGACCAAGAGGATTATCAGAGCGCATGACAGCTCCCCTTATCACGAATCAGGAACGACTTCTTGGGACACCGCCGAACGTGCCTAACAGCCCGGCGGAAATCCCGAGGCGGACGCCCAACGGTAATCAAGTTTGCAACAAACCCGGAGGTAACATAACAACACCAACACACAGAAAAAAAATACAGGTAGAACACAAGAGAAAAAAAAGAGAGGAGAGTGCAACCCCCACAAGGAAGAGGGGCATGGCACCACCAGCGTTCCAGAGCAAGGTCGAGAGGAAGGGCCATACAGGGACTCCCCCTAGCCAGGCCACACTTCTCTCGACACATCTGCTACTCACATTCATACAACACACTCCTCCTTGTGTGGAGTCCATCAAGAGGGGCTCGACTAGAAGGATCTGTTCCCCTGGATCGTCACTGACTTGACCGTCGGAGTGCCCCCGCCGGAAACCCCGGCCCGGGTCACTAACTCCTGTCTTGCAGGTCCAGGAGCGGAGGACCGCCAGGCAGCAAAGGGAGCGCACTCCGGCGCTGGCAGTAGCTATGGGCCACGCGATCTTGGCGGCAACATGTAGCATCTTAAAAATGTATATTTGTTTTGAGAATGATGTTGTATAGGTATGTCTCATTTACTATTAAGAGATCTTGATATATTTATTTGAAAATATACTGGCTTCTTTTGAAGTTATGGATTTCTTTAGCTTGTAATAAAAAATATGGTTAAAGAGTGATTAATGATATATTTATATAATTTTTTCTATATATATATATATAATATATCTTTTATTTATGTACCTACTACATGAAAATTGAAACGAGGTATCGAATCTTAGATATATTGTACTATCTCGTCATTAATAACATATTGAGTATATGAAACAGAATGCCTTATTATTCAAGCCATTAAAATTTTTCTTGCTTATTCTGTATTCAAACATATTGAAAAAAATTGAAGGATCGATAATAAAATAGCATATTTTTTGAATCACTTTTGGATGCTATTTTCTTACTATATTACCATACAAAGACTCATGTCGATAGTATTGATGATCTTTGTAATCATAGATAGATCTTGTATCAGATAAAGGATGCAATGTCTCCTATAATTTGACATGATTGATATTGTTGGATCAAATTATTTTGAAGGTGTTGTCTATAGACCATATATTTTTTAAAAAAATCATAGTCACATATTTTGTTTTCTGTTATTTAGCCTAAGAGTCATTTTTAAAAAAAGTATTTTTAAAATCATAATTAATATTACCTAAATGGAAGAATATAAAATTTTTTCTAATTATAGGCTACCGTTAATTATTATTATTATTATTAATTTTATTTTATTAAAAATATGTTGATTATATGATTCGTGTTGATAGACATGTGTATAAGCCCAATATTACTAATGATTCTTATGTTTAAGCTATGAGCATCTTATGTTGGTTGGATGGTTGTAATGGAACATTGTAAGCCTTATTCCAACTTGGCCTGTGATGGGAGAGCTGTTAGGGTTTGCTTATAAATAGATTAGGAACCCTCTCCGCTCCTTAATATGTATCGTAAAATTAATTTTTATAGCTTACTCATCAAATAGCTTCTTGTAGAGAGTATGTTGGAGAGAAAGACTTGACATTTAATATTCACATAAGCATCTATGATTAAAAATTTAAAAATTACTGATGAACATAAGTATGCATCCTAAATCTAAAATAATTATTTGTTCTTGATATTTATATACAATTTCTGGATCTGTTGTTTATTCAAATTTGTTCTTTAAAATGATATTATTTTAGTGTTCTAACAATCATGCTTAGGATCTTGGTACGATAAAATTGCTTACAATCCCAATCATATCCATGCATGTATCAAGAAGGATCTCATGGCATGATGATATTTAATCAGGTGTTTACCCTCTATATGGTTTTGGTATATTAATAAGTTTCTTTCTTTTGTCATTTAAGATTTGGGTTTTGATCTTACTCGTTATATTTCTTTCCTTTGTTATTCAAAACAATAATTATTATACAATCTAATGCTGCATCAGTCGCATCAAACACATGTACATCAACAAAGATTAATCTATAAGTCATAGCCTCCAGTAATGATTATCATCCATGACCTTCTTTTGGGTACATATTATTGATCAAGTAATAAATTGGTCTTGCACATATGCTATATTGAATTTTTTTATCAAAAAAAAAAAAAAAAGTAGTTTCTAATGTCAATGGTTGGTGCATATGTATATATCTTGTTGTTACTAATGAATAACCTAAATCCAAATTGCCCACCAATTTGCCTATCTCCATGTAATCCTAACCATGATCATGCATGCATCAAAAAAGGATCTCATGGCATGATGATGTTTAATCAGGTGTTTACCCTCCATATAGTTTTGGTACATTAATAGTCTCTATCTTTTGTTATTTAAGATTTAGATTCTAATCTTACTCATTATGCTTTGCAGTAATAAATCAATTTGAAGCTAATTTATGTTAAGACTAAAAGTGCATGCTAGACCTACAATTTGGTGTCCTACATGAACCTATGGTGTAGAAGTATAATTTTGCTCCTCACCAATGAGAACCAGTAATAGTTGGCAACAATCTTCTCACCTTCAAAGTTATATTAACTCTTCCACATAACTCATCATACTTGAATGTAAGGATGGCAATGCTTAATCAACTCATTTACTTATTAGATTAGACCATGACATTTAGGTCAATTCATTCTGAAAGTAATTTTATATATTTATGGATGTAGGTTTATCGTAGATTTGGTTCGATTATGACATTTAGGTCAATCCATTCTAAAAATAATTTTATATATTCATGGATGTAGGGTTATTATAGCCTATAAATTACTGATCCAATTCATAAATTTTATAAAATTTTTATCTTAAACATCCAAATAATCATATTTTGATTTAAATCTTTAATTTATTTAATAAATAAATTAGCTTCGACAAACTTTAGACATCCGATATTATAAGGTTGGCTGAATAAATAAAATAAATTTCACCGCTAAGACGGTAGCCCGGTTGGTAGAGGTGTTGCTTCACTACCAACCGGTCACAGGTTTGAAGCATGATTTCATGGATGACTGGATTAAATCCAAAAATTTTCTGAAATCCATGATCGTTGATGTGAGTGAGAGATCAGGATTGATCCGTTCTACTAGCCGATATTTTAGTGATATCTGCTCATCATTTGATGAAAAAAGATTATTTAAATATCTTGATTCGAATATTACTGGATGGGACGAGAGTCCGAAGAAGGTAGCCAGGATTTATTTTTTAATATATTTTTTTTTAAATGAAATAAATTTCGGCATGGGTCCATGGAATTGATCATTGAATGGATTGATATCTTAATGAAAGTAGGATAATATATTTATTCAACAAGGTAGGGAATGGTGGGATCAACTTTATTATCTTGGTACATTCATATATTTTTCTAAATAAAGTGGGGCCCAAATATGAGCGAGCTTTCCCAAGCTAGAGGCGATCTAACGAATCTTTCTTGACATCAGTGTGGCCCACAAACTCCCCGTCACGAGTCCAAAACCTCATCCCATGGTCCCATCTGGGTTTATCCAACCACAAGTGGGACCCAAATCGGCGTCTTCTTCCCCTTCGCTCCTTTGTGATCCTTTCCCGACTTATCCCAGCTAACTTCATCCTTACGAAACAGCGTGTAGTAGAAAGGGTGCCGCCTCTAGGTACCACCACAAGCTTCTCCCCTACCCGATGGCCTGTTCATATCGAATAAATCACCGTAATTTCCATTTCCCCCTTCGTCCCCAATTCCAAACCAAAGCTTTGGTGGAATAAAGATATTCCCAGTTGAATAATTAGAATATAACACCGCGAACGCTCCTTCCCTCCTCCCAATCCAATGCGTTCCCCAAATCCAATTCCAGTCCCCACCGTGTAGAAAACCCTCAGGACTTGGTCGTCTCTCCAAGGAAACCAGGGGTTTAGGGTTTTGATGTGCTGATCCGGAAAGCTCCACGGAGTGATGGCGTCGCCGTCGAGTTCGCCGTCTTCGTCCGGGTTTTTCGCGATCTGCCTCCTCCATTCCGCGGTGGCGGTGACCTGCGGCGCCCTGATGATGTTCTACCTGAACGAGATCGCCGTCTTCGGCCACGGGAGCGAGACGGCGCGGAAGCTCCAGGGATCGACCCCCCATGACCAGCTCCTGATCCAGACATCGGATTCCTTCGCCGGGCTTCTCCTCATGGCGATCGGGTTTCTCCTCTTCATGGTAGCGTTCGTGAAGGATCGGGATTTCCAGGCCTTTTTCGCGAAAGGATGCGTCCTCCTCCATGGTTCCATGGCCCTTTGGCGAGTCTACTTTGAGCGCCGCGTCGATGACCTCGCCCGCGACTGGCCTCGCCAGCTTGTCGGTGATATAATGCTCAGCCTCTCCTGGGTCTTCTTCCTCGTCTACTCCTGGCGGGAGAAGTACGACTGAATGAATTGTTTCGGGCTACGGAGGTACCCTCTTAATCCCTTTTGATTCGGAGGGGAAGCTCATGAGAGCTAATGGGTTGTAGCTATGATTGCTCTTTTGTCCTTTTTTTTTTTTTTTTTGGGGTTAATTTGCTTTGGCTTGTTATCTTTCATGAATCTAGGTGAATGTGGATGGTCTCGCATTTTATCTTGTCTTCCCACATTCTTGTAAAAATTTCTCCTCTTGTTAACAATAATAAAGAATAAGATATATGAGCTTCTGCTGTTTGTACAACTTTCTATCTTATTAAAAATGGTGTTAGTTGGCTAACATCTTATTTCCTGTTCGTTTATGCTGCTGCCGACTTCTGGAATTATTGTGATTTTCTGGCTTTGTTCTACTTGTATGAGCATTATTTGATGCATTTTGGGTAGTTGATGTTTTATGTCACTCATAAGCTGCGTGGTATGATTGCGAGCAAATGAAATTTTTGAAGAGATAGGATGCTATGACTTACCATGATGTGACTGCAAACCACCGATCATGTTCATAGTTGCATGGTCAATATCATTAGTTATATGTCTCTTTGAATTGGCAAGTCTTGACTTTGAACCAAAATACGTGGATTTTTTTTAATGATGTAAGATGCTTTTTATCACATGTTCGAATATTGCAGCTTAATATTTACTAGAATATATGCTGTTGAAGGTGTATATAATTTTAATAGGCGACACGATTGCATCAAAACCTTGTATTATCGGCACTATTGGTGCCGAAATCTGTTAGTGCACCGGAGATACTGGAGCTGGTGGCGCTGGCGGATCTTCGGGAGGCAATACCTGCAAAAAAAGCTTTGGTTAAAAGATATTCCGGCATGGGCCCTCCAATGTTCAAGTCAATTTTCCGGCACTACGAGGAGCGTGGTTGATAGATTTTGCGTACCTTGGAAGTTTCCAGGAAATTTTATTTTATAAGTGAAGGGTAAAGACATTTTCATAATAAGAAAAATCTTGGCAGATCCGATGAGAAGTGACAAGATTTATCAACAAGCTATTAAAGGATTTTTCGTTTGCAAAGATATAGTAGAGATTAACGGTAATTAGGCTTGACGTGATTTTTTGGCCATGCAATCTAGTGCCTAGGGATAAGTATCAGTAGTGTTGGCTTCTGAGGGTCCGAGTAGGCATATCACCTAAGGTCCCGTTCACCATCAGACTTATGGATCGGGGCTCGGTCCGAACATTCTATTAAGTCCAAGGAATTGTCGACCAGAGGATGGTCTTGGTCAAAGATGAAAAATACCTGATGGCCTTTGGATTGTCTGACTGATAAGAGGTTGGTCGTGTTGAGGCTGGATCGGATGAAGGTGATCAGCGGGCGGCACTCAGCCTGATTTGACTGGTCGAGGTATCATTTTTTTCAGTGAGATGATGGACGGTCGGACAGGGGACCATTCATGTGCTAAGCACATGATCAACCCACGTCTAGGCATATTGAAGCGAAACTGCCGGACAACCAGGGATCGGAATTGATGAGCGGTTGGTAGTGCATGTTGATAGCTTTCAAAGACCGGTTGATAAGTACTGGTTACTATCGAGATCTGCTCGGACAAGGATACTCGATGGTTTGGCATCCAATTGGATCCGGTCGGTCGGAAGAGGCGCCAATTATGTGGCTGAGCCATGTTTGGAAGCACAGTCGGTTCTAAGGCTCGCTTGAGTAGGACTTGGCAGTCTGGTACTTAGCAGGACTTGATCGATTGGGAAAAGCACCGATTTTTCCAACGAGGGATCGGCTGAGTGATGAGACCGATCAAGTACTAATCATGTTGTCTCGCCCAATAATGTTGGACTAAAGTGGGTTTTCTTTTGATCGAGACCTTGCTCCGACAAATGATTAGCGGGCTTGTAGTGGGGCCGTCCAACCAACATTAATCGACTGACAATTTAGGCTGGAAGTTTTCTTATCAAGAATCAAATCCGAGAAGTGGTCAGTGGGCATGCGGCTGGGCTATCCAACCATGCTTGCCTGTAAGTGGCTCGACCTGTACATTACCTAGCGGTATTAGGGGCCGAGAGATAGCTTCTTGCCAACCAGGGTCTTCATGCGATGGATGGTCGGAAAAGGTGCTATAGGGCCTCCCGCGGGGGCTTATTGATTGGGCTTCATGTCTTTGGCACAAATGAAATTTCCTCCAACAGGCACCATTTATTAAGATGAGCTATTCTAGTATCACTTTGATAAGCACTGCAAATTATCCTAGCCTAAGTCGCTAGCCTGATCATATTATAATGCATGCTGCTAGATAGGAGATTTGGGATGGATTGGAAAGCAAGCATGAATTTTTGAACATACCCTAAGTTTACTGTTTCTATGCAGACAACTAAGTAACCAACAATAGCTGGCTGATAAACAATATGTCATAAACTTTTCAAAATAAGAATATTTAATTTAATGATGCACACTTCTTTCCCTATGGTTTTTTTCTTGTTATTTGCATCATCGTGCTGGTCTTGCTTTTTTATTTCAGCAGCCCTCAAAAACATGGTGAAATACATGAGCTTTCCTATGTTTTTTTTTTTTTTTTTTGATTATTGACTTTTTTCTTGATTCTAGCCTTGAACAATTGGTGTTAATTCTGCCTCATGAACCAACTGGGTTGGTTTTTTATGTAAAAATCATTGTACAAGAATACAATAGATCCTCACTGGATAATTCTAAAATGTTTTTTTTTTTTTTTTTGATTATTGACTTTTTTCTTGATTCTAGCCTTGAACAATTGGTGTTATTTTGCCTCAACAATGAACCAACTGGGTTGGTTTTTTATGTAAAAATCATTGTACAAGAATACTATTGATCCTCACTGGATAATTCTGGAAGATATTCCTCGATAAAGTTGTTCCAGTCCTCTTTGTATTAAAAAATGCACAAATTTCATTATTTACTAATGTTCATCATTGTGACAGCACCTATATGCAAAGCAAAAACCATTGTGAAAGCCAGCTTAAATGTGATATCAAGTCTTCAAGATGATTTCTTCTCAGTAGTGAGCACCAATCGTTCCATGCCCCTTTGCTTCAATGGAGTTTGCCTCCTGAAGATCATTTGAGTGCAAGAAGAATTTGGCACTAACCTTATGATGACCTGAAAAATTTGTCAAGGTCTCATGTTCTGGAAAGAGCTCCCAATAGATCTCGCTTTTAGCTGACCGTATAAGAGAGATTTCTATCTTGTCTTGGAGAGATCACTAGGTCCAACTTAAAAATATACTTGCAACCAATTTATCACTGAACTAACTCTGTCCAAGGACTGAAGCAAATATAATTTTATTTCTTTAAACTTCATGAACATCCTTGTCACCGGCAACTTTTTATACCTTCAAGAACTTTTTCTCTATACCAATCACTCTGTGTCGGTGCCTTTGAGATTGAACCATCTACCTCTACTAATTATATCCAACTTCATTAGCGACCCATTTATAACATTTAAAAGAACTGGAGGCATGACCATAACAAGAACGATATTGGGCCCTAAAAAAAACCTTTTTCATGCCGGAGATAGATGTAGAAAGAATACTGATCAAGGATCCATCATGTTTTCATTTGTGAACTCTGTGCTTGGCTGATTTATTTAAATTCAATAGACTGTGGAGAATTGATACCTAAATCCTGATAAATTTATTTTGGCAATGTGCTTTAAAGGGATTGAAGGTCGATCTGTATATTCAATCCTGAGGCATAACATTGAAAATGGGAGAAGGGTTTACAGCTTATGCATATCACCAGGTAATTGTTGGAGTTTATATCTTGATATTTGCACATGGAGGGATGTTTATATGGGACTCTGTGAACTGCTTCCGTTCTCTTCCAAAATTAGGATGGGTAAATGGACACAGTAATCTTAATCAAAGGATATATGGTCCAAGATGTGAAAACAAAGTTTGAATGCAAATGCTTTATAGCTAGGTATATCATACTCTATAATTTTTGTATATGAATAAAACCATAAATAGTTATATATGATGATTGCCTTCAATGAAAACCATCCATTTTGGTTGGCTACATTATTTATGTTGGGGAAAATGATTCATAAAATGACCGGCGATGGGAATGAGAGTGGTCATGTCTTTTGGTTCACATTAAATCAGAAAATATAAGTTCCAACCCTCTTAGAACTATTTTTGTACATATTCTTTCTCCATTCCTTCCAAAATTTCCTAGACAATCTACAAATATAAAAGAAAACCAGATCCATTTTTTTTTGTTAATGGGTTCATTTATGTAGTTTTTAGAGAGCCATGATTGTTTTTCAGATGATTCTTGTGCTCTGGCAAAAGGCATAACCAAGTTTTTAAGTTCTGCATGCAGGTGACATGCCTTCTTCACATTGCCACAGAATATGATTTACTGTGCAATGCTTGGGATGCAGTGGCATACATGAGCATTCATTGGCATGCATGCATTGGCACAGAGTGGTACCACGTGCCAGTCCAGTTCCCACACAGAACATGTTGGTCTGTGCCAACAGCATGACTGACTTTGATCATTTGTTAAAACTTTCTATGACATAGTATCTGTCATCATTGCTTTATCAGAAATTAAATGACTTTGTCCAGAGTGAGACATTCTGAAAAGTTTTGATCATGATTCATGTTATATTGTTATAACTCTTACCGAACACTTATAGAGTTTCACCTTGATCTACAAATTATATATTCTTGGGATATGTCTTTGAACATAAATGAAATTACTTTTATGATTCCTTTGCTACATGCCTTCATAACTCTCTGCTTGTACCAATAAATATTCTAATACTATTCTCCTACCAAGGTTCTTAGCTTTATGCTTTTGTATCCTTGAATCCTTACACTCCAAGTTAATTGATTCCTTATTGGTTTTTTGTTCATCCCCTTTTTGCCCCCTTTGTCCATCCAGATTTTGGGAAATCCTTCTTTAGTAATATATAACCCATCTTCTTCAAAAAATATATAACCTCATCCACATCTTTGCCTTTTGATGAACATCCTGTTATTTGAGTACTTTTGTTGATCTTAACAATTCCTAAGGTCTCTTGTTTTCATGTGTTTCTGTGCACTTAACTCATCAACTTTAACAGGCTAGTCTTTAACTCATCAACTTTAACAGGCCAGTCTTTTTGCATCTAAGCTATGATCTTGCCATCTCATTGCAGTTATAACTTGGGCTGCATTATTACTATTTATAATCCACTGTGCGGTGCAGTTGATCACTATGGATTTCTAGTGCTTGATTCCTTCTTGACTCGTGTCCTCCTTTCAAATGGTCTTCCCATCCAGTACACAAATTAGCATTAAAAGTGACAGCTCCTCAAGGTTGAGGAGCTCGACACTCATGAGCATAACCATAGTTAGAATCCTGGTTCCCTTCCACGATGAAATTCCATAGTATGTAAGTCCATATAATCAGGCATCTGTAGATTGATGGAGTGCCATAAAAGTTATCATGTTGATTGTGGCTTCACATAGAAAAGGTTGGGCCTGTGGTATCCTCTTTCTTGAATGCACGTCGTTCCAGGTTAGTTATGCTCAAGTGCAACTGGGCTCTCATTCTTTGACCATGACGAAGACTGGTCAGTTGGCAATCACAATTGCTGCTATTCATGACCAGACTCCTTGTTTGGTGCTCCTTTACCTCCACATGTTTTGTCGTGGTCTTTCCACCTGCATGGGGCATTGCATCCTATTCCTGGCCATGGGCTCAAACTTGCCCTTCATGCTGGTTGTGTTTATCAGTCATTTTGTCCTTGATGTTAGATTCAACAAGAGTTATCGTGATTATGCTCTCCTCATGCATTACTTTTCATTCATCATTGCTATAGCTTGTTATGTATTAATGCTGTGGTCATCTTGGTAATGAACCTTCCATTTGTGCCCACATAAATATCTTTAATGTGAATCTAAACCAAGTACTTGGGCCGGTTGCTATTTTACGTCAAGAGTTTATTTTCCCTTTGGATGTATTTCTTGCAACAGAACACCTCTATATTCACCTACTTGCATTGAACCAAGCATGCACCAGATGTGGCTGATGCTGTTAGCTACTGAGAGGCCTTGTTGCTTGGATTCTTGGACATCACCTGGGTGGAAAAATGCTTATCTTTTCTTTGCTTTTAGTTGATTGTGGTTTTCTTGCATGTTCTTTAGGGCCCTTCGAGAGGCCATTATGTGCTCCATTCTCTTCTAGAAATAATCGAACCTTTGTGCTTATACTGGTTGACATCTTGTTAATTTATTATTATATATTAATATTTGTCTATTGCCAGCCCTCTCTTCTCTCCAGTTTCTGTAAGTTTTATGCATTTAATTGTAATACATGATCTGTTCAAGGCTTTCTTGTGTTGTCTGCTCGGAGCTTTCTCGTTTCTCCCTGACACATTCGTGGCACCGTGTATACTGCTTGATGCCTTCAGCATAAAGGGAAGATTGTATTGAATTCATGGCATCTAGCATGGAATAAGCACACAAAGTCCTTGGAGAGACCATGACGCATCTTCCAATCATAGCTATGTTTTTGTGTGATCGGGTGATGGTGAGGTGTTGGTTGTCTTGCTTCTCTACCTTTGATTATTGAAGGACCTATTGAGATCTCTTGTTTTGAAAAATTCAAATGGATCCAGGAAATGTATGGTTGGGCTCATCCTTGAATGAGCGTTTGTCACCAAACGTGTTAGTGAGCGAATAAGGAAGAATCATAGAGTCAAATACATGCTTAGAAGTTCGGGAATGCAACATGATAATTTTTTAGCAGAAGGAGAGAACTCTGACTTGCACCCACAAGTTGGATTTCGCACCATCTTTGCCTTTGATTATTTTGACATGCCCCCCTCTGCCTTGTCGTGGCTAATCGATATGGTATTAAATCCAATGTAGGTCTTCATATTTGTGTTCGAGGCACAAAAGGAGAATGGTTGGGGCTGAAGTACAAAGGATGCAACCAAGAGGCATGACATAAGGGAGTGAAAATGGTTGTAGTGGCACAATTACAAGATTAGCTGTCTCATCTGCAATCCTTTTTCTATTGTCCATTAATCACAATTCTTCTTCGTGGGCCAAGTAGATGTTTATAACCATGAGCAATTCTTGTACTTGAGATTTAACATCTGATTTAAATATTACTGGGCTGACTTCAGAGACCATGGTTTGCTTTTCTATTTTTAGGGTTGCAGCAAGTGGATAACCTACTGAAGTGTAAGTAAAGAAACACCAAGCGAATCAGCTACAAGTAATCGAGCAAGAAGATGCGGGGAAGTTTGAAGTCCAAACAGTCCGAGCTGGAATGGAGCTGGCCAGATTTCCAGGATAATCATTCATCTGGTTGATGGCTTTCACGATGAACACAATTGCATGCAGGATGAGTTTGCGATCAAAGAGCTCAAGGATTTGATGTTTATCAGGAAATGATGATGTACCGTTCTTTATTTTCCATTCGTACATACTCCTTCCAAAATGAATTTATCAGAACATAGGCGTTGGTATCCTCAGCTTCATGCCAATCAGGCTTTAGCTCATGGAATGGAACAGAACAGAAGTGGTAGATGTAGAAACTTCTGCAGCAAAAAAATGTTACCTTGGAGATTATGAATGACAGATGCAGTTCCTGCATAATTGGGATGAAAAGATTCATCAAAATTGATTTTGAGAAAATCTTGTGCAACGAACAATTTGCGCTACAGAGGGTGGTATATGGTTCTGGTTCTAGATAGCTGCCATGGAGGCAAATGGCTATCTAATAAAGTAGGCATTGCATACCATATACGACATATTTTACCTACCATATATCGTGTCCTGGTGGATGGTCCGGCTATCCCGGACCATACAATTATCTGTGGTGCAAAACGCTCGCAACAAGTGATTGTCAAAGCTTAAAAGATGGTGACATTGCCCAGGCCGTTCGTATTTGTTTCGGAGCAATGATATATCAATTGTCTATCATACCTTTCATTTTATTTGAATCATGCATACCGGTGCAAATAAGTCGAGTTAGATCGAGTCGTCGGTGATTCCGATTCGATCTAGTTTTTTTATCGAGTTTTAATTTAGACCCGGACACCATCCAATAAAAAAACAGGTCGGATCGGATCCATGTCCAGAATTTTTAATACAATGGATCATTCAGGTCTGGTTGAGCTTCGATAAAAAAAAATTCCGAATCTAGATCATGTCCGGATTGAGTGCAGGTTAAATCCAGGTCATACGTTGCCAACTATGATATAATTACTATATGGCCAATTATTATTAACCATACTAAATAAAAAACAAATACTATTAATTTTAAAATAAATTAAAATATAAAAATAATTTTAAATTTATTTTTATGTTAAAAATATGGTTCGTATTTTAAATCAAAATTTAGATATTCAAATATGTACGGGTCTCGACACTATTATCAAATTCGGGTCAGGTCCGAATCGATAAAACTAGATCCGACTTAAAAAAAGAAATGGTTTCAATTATAGAATCCCATTCAAATTCATGGATTTTTAAAAATTGATTAAATCATGTTTAAACAGATCGGATCGGATAGGGTGATGAATCAACCCGATGTGTTATGGCCTTGCATTACATTTCAAGATATAATATGTTGTTGCTATTTCCCATCTGGATGCCGGAGGTGGTTGGAAGGTAGCACTCGTGGGTATACCTGCAAGAAAGTCCTGATCGAAAACAGATTTGACGAGGATCCTTCGATATTCAAGTCAGTGCAAGTAATAGAAGAAAGAGAGAAAAGTGGAGCAGAGATGTAACATAATGTAGATGTACCTTGAGGATTCTCAAAGAATCTCTTTTATAGACATAAGAACATTTTTGAGAAAAAAAAATTTTTCAGCAAGTTTGCTAAGAAGGGACAGGTTAAAATCATTCGATCCATCTAGAATGTTCATTTTTCATTAATTGAATTTTTTTTTTTGTGCATTGTCGATTGTACTTTTTAATGATGATATAAACTATTACCTATAATGGGTTCCGTTCTTCTTAATTGAGAAA
The DNA here is from genome assembly GCA_021397845.1 of Areca catechu. Classification (NCBI taxonomy): domain Eukaryota; kingdom Viridiplantae; phylum Streptophyta; class Magnoliopsida; order Arecales; family Arecaceae; genus Areca; species Areca catechu. The sequence goes on along the minus strand of CM038048.1, from coordinate 85,707,406 downwards.
ATTTATTATAAATTACGGGATATGGTCTCTTGAATATGCCAGAACCTTTGCCTATTCTGGGATACAAGGATCCGTGATTGGTCCGAATATTCTCGTCGAGGCCAAGGATCGACCAGGATTGAGAGACTCAAAGCACGACAATAGCCTGTTCGAAAGATCTTGGCCTGTAGCCTTTGAAGGTGAGTTGGGGTTATCCTTGGGCTGAAGATTAATCCCGTCAAAGATCAGCGAGATTAAGGATCAGTTGGGCTAAAAGACGACAAGTTCCATCGAAGATGAAGTTCGGCCGGTAGATGCCAAGAATACTGCAGGTAGGGAGTTATCCTCCAACATCAATAGTTAATGCTTTGGAAACAACAAAACCTTCTCTAACAACATCATCACCGACTGAAATATTCTGATTTTTATGTAAACCTATAAATTGATCTACATGTTAGTTTGTATGTATGGATTATGATTAATGTATATTTTGTATTCAATGCTTATATGGAATATTAATAATATATATATATATATATATATATATATATATATATATTGTTCTGTATAGACAAACTATAATGTCACTTGAACTTGGATCAGGCTTGTTGAAGTAGAATTAAGCTAATTGATCTTGCTTTTCTTTATCTTCTTGCAGCTCTTGGTGAGGAGATATTCCAATGCCCAAGTTCGTCAATGGAGTCCAGACTAGACATATTAGGTCTGAGAAAAAACTGGAGTAAAGGATGAGCAGGAATCTTTCTGTCTCTTTTCTCTCCCAAAAATCCTCCCTCCAAAAAAGTCCCCTATTCTACCGTACTCTCAGGTATTTATATGACACAATCCTAACCGAATCCAGCTGAATCCAGCTGTAAATGGTTAGTTTGTTAATAGATCAGCACGTGCAACAATTGTTATCCATTATAGTGCATTGGTCAGCCTTACACCCCCTTGGGCATTGATCGGCTTTATGCCTCTTGGACATTAATCAACTTTATGTCTCTTGAGCATCGATCAGCTTTCTGTCCCTTAGGCATTGATCGGCTTTATATCCCTTGAGCATTGATCGTCTTTATATCCCTTGGGCATTGATTGGCTTTATGCCCCTTAGGCATTGATCGTCTTTATGCCCCTTAGGCATTGATCGGCTTTATGCGCCTTGGGCATTGATTGGCTTTATGTCTCTTGGGTACCGATTGGTTATTTGATAACCGATCCTCACTCTTCATCAGATCAACACAAGTAGGCCAAATCTGTCGTATCCTAACACTAGTCCTCCCAGCTTCTAAATTCATTAAATGAATGTCAGAAGCTTCTCCTTTCTTCTCTTCCATTCTTTTCTTTTCTTCTTCTTCTTCTTTTTTTTTTAATTGGTGCTCCTATTCTCGAGCAGTGCATCTTAATGACGTGTCAATCTTTGATAGGGGGAGCAGTTATAAAAATTGGCAGCCGTAATCTACTATCGTCATTATGATTCTTGAAATTTACAAAGGCCGAAAGATCATCATCATCGAATAAATGTAAGCATCTCATCAGCGATCATCTGCGGTCGGATTATGAATAATCACTTCGACTCCTCGAAGAGTCGTATCTTTTTATCAGATATCATGGATATGTGGCATAATCAGAATTAATTTCGTCATTCGAGAAAAAAATTTTAACCATCGAATGCTACTATATAAACACCATCTTCTCCATGAAAATAGGTTTTCCACAGTTTCAGTTTCTTCACCTTAGGAGCAAAAGAGCCCTCTCAGGTCGGCCCCCTTTCTTCTTCATCTTCTTTTTTAAATCTTCCTCTTCTTCCTTCTTTCTTCTTTCTTCATGGCCAAGATTTTAGAAATTAGTCGTACTAATGAACCTGAAGATTCCACCTCTCATAAGAAAAGAACTTAGCCGAATCAATTAGAATAGATGCCATTAGGACTTCCTTAACTGAACACAGAATCCTAGTGCTGATGAAGTATTATAATATTTATGATGATTATACAGAAGTTGTCCCAAACTCTAAAGAACGAATAGATCAGCCCCCTCCGATAGTTTAACGATCTACGAGGAACATTTAAGAGCCGGACTTAGGTTTCCGCTCCATTCCTTTTTCCCCTCGATCTTTAGGTTATACAGTGTTTTAACAGCCCAATTAACACCAAACAATATCCGAATAATCTGCACCTTTTTGATCCTTTGCAAGGACGCAGATATAACTCCCAAAACTTCTCTTTTTCACAGCCTTATTTGTATTAAAGAGAGATTTTCATGGCCAGGGATGGTGGGTGATCAATCCACGTCATGGTCGAAAATTTATCCTTGGGCTTCCTTCGGCCATTCATGACTGGAAGCCCTGTTTCTTTTATATTGTTTCCAAAATCCCTTGGAACTTTAGCATCAGCCATAGGGAACCCCGAATAACTCCAAATGATGGCAAAAAGATCCTGACGGCTGATAAAGAAGATTATGAGAAGCTCACGGGGATGGAGATTCTCTCAATAAAAGAGCTTCTTAATGAAAGAGGATTGTTTTCGGCTGAAATCAGCCCTAACCCTTCTTTAGGTATCTTAGCACCGATGTTACCCTTTCATTCAGTTTCTGACAACCAATTATAACATCTGATTCTTCATTTAGTGCAGATACATCGGTCATGGTAGATGTTTAAAGACTAAAATAGATGTCGAAGAAAAGAAAAGCCGTGGCCACTCCATTTGATCGAAAAGAAAAAGAAGCCAAGAGATCCAAGAAAATACAACCGGCCACTTCATCGGCTCCAAGATCCCCGATATTAATAGCTAGCGTATCGGAGGATGATGAAGTACCTTTATCGGTGTCTCTTCAGCCTCCTTTGCAAGAGAGGCAACCAATCAGAATTCCTGTAGCTGGTCCATCATCATCTGCAGCTGGGCAAGCCGATAAAGGAAAAGCTTCGATGGTAGAGGAGGAAGAGAGACTTCTAGCTGAAGACACCACCATCGACTTTAATGTCTATATAAACAAATCAAGTCTGAATGACCCGACATTGGCCCATCGTCTTTTGAGGGCCACCATTCTTTCGAAAGATTGGGATACGATCAAATCCCAGCAAATAGATGAAATAATCTCGTCACTTCATCCTACAATGCTTAAAGTATAATATTAACTTTATCTCAAATGATTAAGTAAACGATTTTCTTTTCTTTTCTTTCAAATCTGATCAATTTAACATATGAAAACATGCAGCTTATCCATGGAATCACTATTATGGAGGAAAGGTTAAAGAGTGTTGATAAATTTCGCCGAGTCATGCATAACGAAATAAACACAGCTAAGACGGAAAAAGAAGTTGCCGAGGAATTAAAGATAGCTATGGAAAAGAAATTAGAGGAACAAACAACTCAATCATCCATTTTAGAAGCAAAATTTAAAGCGGCCCAATTAACAATAGCCACCATGGAATCAAAATTAAAGAAAAAGAAGAAGAAGCTTTGATTGGCTGCAGTTAAGCTGGAAAAAGCCAAAGAGAAAGCTAAGACAGCAAAAAAGGAAGCAGAGGAAGCTATCAAAGAGGCTGTCGATAAAGCCGTAAAAAACTAGATGAGATCATTTGCTTTCCAAGATAAACTTCATGAAGCTAGCGTTGAAAGTTATGACTACGGATATTCAGACTGCCTGAACAAAGTTGATGTGACCGGATTGCTGACGTGGGGCAAGGAGACTGACGTGGAGCCCTCATTAGATGCCACACGGGATTACCACCACAGGCCCCCTCGCCGGGCTGAGCTCCCGATGCCAATGGGGCCGCCCGATGAAGCCGGGCTTCGTCCTCCGCCAGGTCGATACTCGCCAGGTCGGGATGCCAAGGTCGGAGCCGAGCTAAAACCCCACCAGAGGCAGGCCATTCGAGCCTGAGGTCGGGTCCCGTGGTCCGGAGTCGAGCTCAAGCCTCCTCCACCATGAGGAGCCCCTTCGAGGCCGGGTCCCCTGGCCTGGGCGCACCTCATCCACCTCTGCCAGCCCGAGCTCGGTTAAGGCTGGGCCCCCCTAGCCTAGTGCCGAGCTCGGCCCTCCTCCACACAGCCGAGCCGCCGTGAGATCGGTCCCCTATGGGTGGGCCCCATCTTTTCACCTCGGCTTTCAACTCAGATTGGGGCACCAACCACCACAAGAGCGGCACCTTCCCTCCGAGGACAGTGGCGCGCCCCCAAGGACCGTACGACGGCACCTGCCACGTCGCCATTAATGCCCACGGCCGCCATTCACACCAGAAAGAAAGGAAGCTCACATCAAGGCACCATGCCCTCCACCGACTTGCCGTACGACCAGAGAAAAGACCCCACCAGGGAGCACAGTCCCCAAGAGCGACGGCACAACAGTCGAGGTCCCGCCAGGCTTCCAGGAAGGGCAAATAAAATGAATGTCAGAGGCATGTAGAGGCTCCCCCAGCTACCCAATAAACAAGGCATTCCGTCCATGGCACAATACCTTGTTGTACCCGTCTGACAGCATGGGAGAACCCCAAGGCAAGCCAAGGGAAAAGACCCGGCCATAATGAATAAAAGGGAGGTAACAACACTCATTCTTCCATTCTAAGCAAGAGCAACATTCTCTCAACAAGGGAGACACCCATTTTTCCAACAACACAACCACCACAAAGAGAAAGAGGAGAAGGGGGAGAGGCCAGAGAGGAGGGCGAGACCACCTCGACCACCACACCTCCAGCTCACACTCACACTCTCATACACTCCACTCACTCCTCCTAGCGTAGAGCTCATCCAGAGGGGCTCGACCAGGAGGATCTATTCCTCTGGATCGTCACCGACTTGACCGTCGGAGTGCCCCCGTCGGAATCCCCGGCCCAGGTCACTGATGCTGGCTTTCTTGCAGGTCACGAGGCACCGAAGGCATCTCCTACGGGCGGACGCGGAACATCCGACGCCATCAGCAGCTACGGGCCATGGCGACCTGGGCGGCAACAGATTGGCATGCTAGGTAGGGGGCAGAATAACACTTCATCCAGTTTAAGCCCCGCTTAGCCAGTCCATCGGGAGGATGGTGACCACTCGGGCGAGGGGAGCTTCTCCTAGCCGTGTGGAGGCATCCCCTTCTCACGGGAACCCACACGGGCCGGAGATGGAGCTACCTACCCCGGTTTAACCGTCCCCACTGGAGACTCAGCTGACCGTACTCGCCCAGCAGATGTACACTCTCACTGCAGCTGTGCGCCAGCTCCAGCATCAGCACCAGCATCGATCCCTGGCTACCCACCAACAGTCAAAGACCCCCACGGCCCATGCCACGGCATCCCGCGACAGCCTGCGTTCCTTCCACATGAGGCCTTCGCATCCGCGGGCAATTACAGACCCTCGGGGTACCCATCAAGCCCCAGGGAAGCGACAGCGGGCCAACTCCACTTACGAAGAAAGCTGCTCACCGCACCTTGGCCGGGGGGCACCCAAACCCTGCCAAGGCAGGAAAGGCAAGGCTCCCCGCCATGGGCATCGCGCCTCCGCGTCACCTTCCCCGCCCCTCTCAGCGGAGGGGTCCACGGACGAAGCTATCAGGCGCATGGCGGAGAAGCGCCTGGAGGAGCATGACCGCAAGCTGGAGGAGTTCGCCCGCCAGTTTGCCAACTTGCCTAGCTCCGCTAGCGAGCCAGCGGGCTATGACACCCTTCCTCCATTCACCCGGGAGATCCAAGCGGAGCCAATTCCCCGTCGGTTCCGCATGCCTCAGGTGGATCCTTACGATGGGACCACCGACCCCGTGGACCACCTGGAAAGTTACCGGACCCTCATGAGGGTCCAGGGGGCTACTGACGCCCTTCTATGCGTCACCTTCCCTACTACTCTTCGGAAGGCGGCTCGAGTGTGGTTCACCCGCCTCAAGCTAGAAAGCATCAGCTCTTTTACCCAGCTGGGGCAGAAGTTCATGGCCTATTTTGACGCATGCCGAAAGATGCCACGCGAGGCAGACAGCCTCTTCTCCATCAGGCAACAGGACCGTGAGCCACTGCAGGACTACGTGGCTCGCTTCAAAGCCGCTGCATTGGAGATCTACAGCCTGGAGGAGCCGGTGGCGATGCTGGCTCTAAAGCGAGGGCTCAGGACTTCCCATATGACCTACTCGCTCGATAATAAGCCCCCGAAGACCTATGCCGAGCTACTCTTCCGGGCTCAAGAGTACATCCGTGCTGAGGAGGCGGATCGTACGAGGCGGGAGCTTGACGGGAAGCCACTGAAGGGGTCGGTGCCTACCGAGAAGCCTGAAGCGCGGAGGCCGAGACCGCCAGCTCAGAACTCCCAACCAGCGCCAAGGCCAAGGAATGCTCCCATCCCTCAAGAGAATTTTACTCCCCTTCTCGCCTCGAGAACGAAGATCCTCATGGAGATCGAGGGTGAGACTTATTTGAGGTGTCCACCGTCGTTGAAGCCATCCTTCACCCGTGACAAGATGAAGTACTGCCGCTTCCACCGCGACCACGGTCACGATACCGAGGAATGCTGCAATCTCAAGTGGAAGATTGAAGAGCTCATCAAGAGAGGCTACATCGGAAAATATGTAGGGGGTAGAAATCGACCAGAGTCCCAGGCGCTCGTTGATCTCCTGCCAGCTCCAGCCATCGACAACTGCCCCACCGAGAAGCCGGTGGGCATGATCTCCTGGGGAGCTGAGCACGCGTCCAAGAGGACTCGGGGGATAGGGAACTCTAAGAATGTACTCCCCTTTATGAGAAAAGGAAAAAATGAGAAGAAAAATGTAAATAATGATGCTGTGGTCGTTGAGATGACGATCACAGAGCATCCTGTAAAGCGCATCATGGTAGATAGTGGAAGCTCTATATATGTACTTTTCTACGATGCTTTCTCTAAGATGAATCTCTCCCCTGCTCAACTCAAGCCCGTGTATACTCCCCTTGTTGATTTCACGGGAGACTCCACAAGAGTGGAGGGAGAAATCACTCTCCCTGTCACTGCCGGGGCCCCACCTCGGCAGAGCACTGTCATGATGACGTTCACGGTTGTCAGGCTTCCTTCGCCTTACAACGTGATTCTGGGTCGACCTGGACTCAACCTCCTCGACGCTGTCGTCTCCACCAAGAGGTTGCTCGTCCAATTCCCAACCCCTTGCGGTGTGGGGGAGATGAGGGGTTCGCCCCAGCCAGTGCAGCACTGCTTCCAGATGCTCACCTGGGCCCGGATGCCCGAGGAGGATTCCAGAGCAACCGAGCTCGATCAGAGGGTTCAGGATCCCAGGGGAGACCTGGCCGAGTGCCTGCTTCCCTACCAGCTCGGGACCAACCAGACGAAGACCATGCAGATCGAAGCCCAGCTACCAGAGGAGGAGAAAGCCCCACTGCTGGAGTTCTTGAGGGCAAATGCGGACGTGTTCGCCTGGACGGCAGCCGACATGCTAGGTATTTCCCCTGAAGTCATCACCCACAAACTTAATGTTGATCTAAAGTGCAGGCCGGTTCAACAGAAGAAGAGAAGCTTTTCCCCCGAAAGGCAAGCGGCCATCAACGAGGAAGTTGAGAAACTCTTCACCACTGGCTTCGTCCGAGAGGTGCAATACCCGAGCTGGCTGGCGAACGTGGTGTTGGTGAAGAAGAACAACGACAAGTATAAGATCTGTGTAGACTACACCGATCTCAACAAGGCATGCCCGAAGGACAGCTTCCCTTTGCCAAGGATAGACCAGCTGGTGGATGCCACGTCGGGGCACAAGCTGCTCTCATTCATGGATGCATTCTCCGGGTACAATCAGATCCGGATGCACCCAGAGGACGAGAAGCACACTGCCTTCATCACTGATCGGGGGACATACTGCTACAGAATGATGCCCATTGGCCTGAAGAATACTGGGGCCACCTACCAACGTTTGGTCAACATGGTCTTCAAGGACCAGATTGGCAGGAATGTGCAAGTGTACGTGGATGACATGCTCGTCATGAGCAAACCGAGTTTGGACCACATTGCCGACCTCGCTGAAGCTTTTCACAGTCTCTGGAAGCACCAGATGAAGCTCAACCCGGCGAAGTGCACCTTTGGGGTGGCGGCCAGGAAATTCCTCGGCTTCATGGTCACTCAGAGAGGCATCGAGGCAAATCCGGAGAAGGTCCAAGCAATCCTAGATATGGAGCGCCCAACATCCAAGAAGCTGGTTCAGTGCCTGACAGGGAGAATCGCAGCCTTGGGCTGGTTCATCTCGAGGTCGGCTGACTGCTGCCTCCCTTTCTTCAAGGCGCTGCACAAGATGCATGACTTCACCTGGATCGAAGAGTGCCAGATGGCTTTCGAAGAGCTGAAGGAGTTCCTGACCTCCCTACCTCTGCTGTCTAGACCTGAAGATGGCGAAGAGCTCCTGCTCTACCTGGCGGTCACACCAGGGGCCGTTAGCTCGGTCCTTGTCCGTATAGACCGGGACGGGTCACAGAAGCTGGTGTACTACACCAGCAAAATACTCCATGATGCAGAGATCAGGTATACCCGCCTCGAAAAACTTATTTTTGCACTATAATGTATGCTAAGTGCCTCAGGCCCTATTTCTAAGCGCACCCCATCATGGTTGTGACTGATCAGCCACTTAGGACCACGCTAAGCCACCCCGAGACTTCCAGAAGGTTAGCCAAATGATCCCTGATGCTGAGCGAGTACGATATTGCATATCGGTCGAGGTCATCGCAGAAGGCCCAAGTCCTAGCCGACTTCATGGTCGAATGTACAAGGTTTCCTGAGGAACCAGAGCAGATGGTCCTGAAGAGGCAAGCCAAGCCCGGCCCACTGGAGGACCCTTGGATCCTCCACGTGGATGACGCCTCCAATTCTTGCAGGAGCGGAGCAGGCCTCATCCTCGCCAATTCCGACGGAGTGGTGATGGAGTGCGCACTTCGCTTCAAGTTCCCTGCCACAAACAACCAAGCGGAGTACGAGACGCTCCTTGCAGGCCTGAAGATGTCCCGCAAGCTGGGCATACGGAACCTCAAGGTCTTCACCGACTCCTAGCAGGTTATCGGACAAGTCTCCGGAGAGCACGAGGCCCAAGATCCCCTGATGATGAAGTACCTGGAGAAGGTCCATTCGAGGGCGGCAAGCTTCCATTACTTCCGCATCTCCCACATTCCTCATAGAGAAAATGCTCGTGCGGATGCACTGTCAAGGCTCGCCACCCTACCGAACTCATCCCTGGGGCGTGCCTACATCGAATATCTTGAAAGTCCAAGCTACGAAAGCCCCAAGGAGGTGCAACAAGTAGCCCCCGAGCCGAGCTGGATGGACAAGTATGCCAAGTACATCCAGGACGGCCTACTGCCGGAAGAACGCAAAGAAGCTGGCCTTATCAGAAGGAAAGCCATCCGCTTCGTCTTGATGGACGGCCAGCTCTACCGTCAATCCTATTCCTACCCCCTCCTGAAGTGTCTCAGGCCCACAGAGGCAGCCTTCGTGCTCCAGGAGATACACGAGGACCTCTGTGGGAATCATGTGGGAGGGAGGACCCTGGCGTACAAGGCACTTCGCCAGGGGTACTTATGGGAAACGATGAGGGAGGACACCGTCGACTTCGTCAAGAAGTGTGACAAGTGCCAGCGCCACTCCCACATCCAGGGCCTGCCGGCTGCACTGATCTCCCAGTTGTCGTCTCCCTGGCCCTTCGCCCAGTGGGGGATGGATATCTTGGGGCCGTTCCCCACCGCGCCTGGGCAGCGAAAGTTCTTGCTAGTGGCGATAGACTACTTCACCAAGTGGGTCGAGGCGGAGCCGCTAGCTCGAATTACGGAGGCCAATGTCCGACAATTATTCTGGAAGTCTGTCATCTACCGTTTCAGACTCCTCGATTGTGTCATCACCGATAATGGACGACAGTTTGACAATCGAGAGTTCGAGGGATTCTGCACCGAGCACGGGATCCTTCATCGGTTCACCTCGATCGCCCATCCCCAGATGAATGGGGAAGCCGAGGTCACCAACCGAACCATTCTTCAAGGACTCCGCACAAGGCTGGATTAGGCGAAGGGCAGATGGGCCGAAGAACTTCCGAATGTCCTGTAGGCCTACCGCACAACGCCCAGGACGGCGACGGGTGAAACACCTTTCAACCTCGTCTTCGGGTTAGAAGCGATGATTCCAGCTGAGCTCGGTGTGTCCACGCTCCGTGTATAGCAGTACGATGAAGCGCAGAACTCGGCACACCTCCTCTTCAACCTGGACCTCCTCGAAGAAACAAGGGACAAATCTCGGCTCCGGATGGCCACATACCGGCAACGGGTCGCCCGATACTACAACGCACGGGTGAAGCAGAAGAACTTCCGACCTGGCGACCTGGTGCTACGCCGGGTTGAAGCATCTCAGCCCTGGGAGTGCGGCAAGCTCTCACCGAACTGGGAGGGTCCTTACAAAATGGCCGAGGCCCTCTCGCAGGGGGCCTACTACTTAGAAGACTTGGATGGCGCCAGGTTCCCTCAAACCTGGAACGTTTGTAATTTGAGGAGATACTATCAGTAGTGTAAGTATTCCCTCCATGAGAAATAAAGATTCCTTTCTGCAACATGACCTATCTGCCTTGCAGGAGACTCAACCGGCGAGCCCAGCTCCCCGGCATCAAAGACTGGATGACCCTCCGACATCGAAGACCGGATGACCCTCCGGCATCGACGAGCCCAGCTCCCCGGCATCAAAGACCGGATGACCCTCCGGCACCGGTGAGCCCAGCTCCCCGACAAAGGACCTAGGAGGCCCCCAGGCACTCAACGTCTCCGAGCCTAGCTCCACAACGCCTGCTCAAGACTGGAGCTCAGACCTCTGGCCAAGGGCACCTTCGAGCCACGCAGCTCGCCATCATCGAAGACCCCGAGCCCAGCTCCAAGACGCCTGCACAAGACCGGAGTTCAGACCTTCAATCCTAGCAGCTCTCCAACACCTCCGGCTAAGGGAACCTTCGGGCCAAGCAGCTCTCCAACATCGATGTCCCCAAGCCCAGCTCTAGGGCACCAGCCCAAGGCCGGAGCTCAGATCTCTGGCCAAGGAAATCTTCTCAGCTATCATCATCTTCGATCCCAACTCCAAGAAAATGCCACCTGAGCGACGCCCTCAGGCAATCAAGTACTGAAGCCTAGCTCTCCAACAAGCAAGCCGCGAGCCCAGCTCCTCAGCACCAAAGCCAAGAGAAGAGTCCTCTGGCATGAAGACTTGGGAAGCCCCCAGGCACCGATGAGCCCAGCTCCCCGGTATCAAAGACCGGATGACCCTCCGGCACAAAGACCAGATGACCCTCCAGCACGAAGACCGGACGACCCTCCGGCACCGGCGAGCCTAGCTCCTCGGCACCAAAGCCCAGAGAAGAGTCCTTTGGCATAAAGACCGGATGACTCTCCGGCACCGGTGAGCCTAGCTCCCCGGCACCAAAGACCGGATGACCCTCCGGCACCAAAGACTGGACGATCCTCCGACACCGGCGAGCCTAGCTCCCCGGCAAAGGACCTGGGATGCCCCCAGGCACTCAACGTCTCCGAGCCCAGCTCCGCGATGTCTGTCCAAGACTGGAGTTCAGATCTCCGGCCAAGGGAACCTTTGAGCCATGCAGCTCCCCGGCCAGTGCATCCTCAAGCCTGGCTCTGGGACGATGTTCCTTAGGCCCAACTTCTGAAGATCAAGTCCCGGGCCTAGCTCCGAGGCACTTAAGATGTGGACTACCCTTAGGCGCCCAGGTCCTAAATTCCTCTTTACGACCTCCTCGCACCGATAGAAAGGGGAAGAGAGGGAGGAAGAGAAAAAGAGACGTTCACATCACAGAAAGAGGAAGAAAGGAAGGCAAATTTATGAAATTGGTTTTCATTACTTGAAGAGATGATTTACATCATGTTCCGGGCCCTGACAGGCCAGGTAGCCCGGCTCAAAGAAAAAGCAAGTAACGAAAATTACAAAAAGAAAGTAAAAGGGGTACATGAGAAGTCCTAGACTACGAGGCCGGCTCCTTCCCTGGGCGGCGCACGGCCGGGACTTCCCCCTCTTCTACCTCCGGAGTGGGGTCACGCGCTTGGGCGGGCTCTGCTGGAGGAGTGGACTCAGCCATAGCTGTCGCGGAGACCGGCTCGGCCGCCTTCTCCTGCGGTGCTGCCTCAGCTGCTGCTACAACCGAGGTCGGCTCGGCAGCCTCCGGGGCCACTGGCAGAGATGCCCCGACCGGAGCAGCCCCTTGCTCTCCTGCGAACGCCTTCGGAGCAGGAGCCTTCTTCCCCAAAATTCGGAGCATGGCCAATCGCTCCTCGGATAGAATACCCCACAGCTGCTGGCGGCAATAGGCGAACCCCTTGGCGAAGGAGTCCGTCGCCGCCTCCTTGAAGTCTTTGAGGTACTCGGGAGAAGCTTTGAAGGCGGCCACCGCGCCGGTGGCGTCCCTTCTGACGCCCTTCGCCTTGCTCTTTTTGGTGGCTGCCAGATCTTCAGCGCACTCGGCCTAGCGGACCGCCACCGCCATTCCCTTCTCAGCGACCTCGATGGCATGGCTGGCGGCAGCAGCCTTCTTCTCGACCTCAGCAGCCCTCTTCTCCGTGGCCACCACCTTCCTCTCTGACTCGGCCCGGAGCTCCTTCAGCCGAGTCCTCTTCAATTCAACCTCGCTTTGGAGCTCCTTCTTTACTCTGGCGGCGTCCGCGACCTCAGCTGTGAGGCTCTTGATTTTGAGGTTGGCCTCCTAGGCCTCTCCATTCTTTCAGCTCGCCTCAGCCCGCAGGGACTCGAGCTCGGTCAACCGCTCCTTCTCCCCCTTCGCCCAATTCCGGTAGAAGTCCCGAATGAGGAGCAGATCCCAACCTTGCTGTATTGAAGAAAAAAGCATGTTAATTACCATGTGAAAAAGGAACTCGGGAAAGACCAAACAAGGGGCGAGAAGAAACTTACAGCATAGAGGTTGGCAAACGTTGAGCAGACGACGTCGCCCAGGAGCCTCTCGCTCCCGTCTCGCCTGTCGCAGGACTAGACGGAGAAGTCCATCATCCGCTCGACGAGGCTGGGATCCTTCACCAGAGAAACATTCGGCCCCAGTCTGAAGGGGACCTTCCGATAATCTCTGTCTCTGGTCCCCACCGGCTCAGCTCCTCCATCGACGGGTAGCGCTCTCGGTGCCAACTGTGAAGCTGGCACAGCATCGGACCATGCCTGGGGCACCGGCCTAATCTCTTGCGGCCCCCCTTCCTCCTCGACGTTGACGACCTCCGAGATGGGGGGTGCCGACCTGGAAGTGGCGGCAGCTGATCTCGTGCGGGCGACCACCTCGGGCTCGGTCACCGCTACTGGCTCGCGCTGCCCGGCAGTCACGAGGACAGGCTTGGCCGCCCTTTTTCGTCGTCGTTCCTGAACCGGTGCATCCACCCCGGCCCGCACCGGCCTTGCCCCATCTTCGGCTCGAGCCCTCTTCGGAGCGGGCTCACCTGCCTCAGTGGCCTGCTCACGTTCCTTGGTAAACGAGAGCAGTTCATCCATCGAAAACTTCATTTCTGCACCGGAGAGAACGAGGTCAGCCCAATAACAACAAAAAAAAGGGGGAGAAAAAGAAGAAAGAAAAAGAAAGAAAAATAAATAAATGAGAGGGGGGTGGCCAAGTCGAACTCACCCGGCTCCTGCACCGAGCTGACCCCGGCCTCGTGAAGATTCTGCTCTGACAGCAAGACCTCCAGTGATGGGATCTCAGCCTATCTAAGCAGGTCATACATGTCGAGGTTGGCAGCTTCGACAAAGGAGTTTCTGTTCGGAGATCGATCTGGGTCACTCCAAACCCAGTCGATCCCCTCTACTGAGGCGAAAAAGAACCTACTCTTCTATCCTTTGATGGAAGAGGGGAGTACAAATCTGATGCCCTGAGGGCGGGAAGAAAGGGACCACCACCTGTCCTCGGTAGGATGGCATTTCAGGGTGAAGAAGGCCCTGAACAACGAAAAACGGGCAACAATCCCATGGAAATGGCACAGAACGATGAAGCAAAATATCATTCTGACGGCATTAGGGACCAACTGGCAGGGACAAGCCAGTAGTTGGCCAAGAAAGAAAGAAAGAAGGGATGGACAGGAAACCGAAGGTCCTGGGCGAAGGTCTCCTCGTAGAAGGCGACCCGCCCAGGGCCACCAGACATGACCCGCTCCTCGGGACGAGGGACGGAGAGCCGGACGGACTCAGGGATGTCGTAAGCACCCTGGATGGTCACCAGATCCTCGGTGGTGATCACCGAAGCAATCCCTCCGGGACCTGTCGACAAAGAAGGCTGAGGATCAGGAAGGGAAGTAGGAGTGGAAGTAGAAGCAGGAGCAAGAGCAGGAAGGGGAGCCAAGCGGGGAGGACGAGAAGACCCGGGTTCCCTAATGGACACCGGGCCATTATAAGGCCTTCTACTGAACTCGTACCTCGCCACCTCCATCTCCTCGTCAGATGAAGAGGGAGTCTTTAGCCGGGAAGGTCCGGCCTCAGCTTGGCACGAGGGATGGAAGTTGGGACCGAAGCGGTCCATGAAAAAGAAAGGGAGAGAACGGAACAACTCCTAGACGACGAGAAGGAGGAGGCGAACGGAGGAAGACCTACGGCGACTTCTAACGGGCGAAAAGGGAGAGCTAACCTGCTAAAGCTTAAAGAAGACGCTGACGGCCGGAGAAGAAGAAGAGGAAGGCTCCCGCACGACTCCGGGCGCGAAGAGTTTGAAAAAATGTATGTTTCGAAAGGACTCACCCATCCGTTCGAGACAACCTGCGCCTGACCGTACCGTTACGGCTTCCCCAAAAGTCACGCCACGTGTCGCTGATCAACGGGGCAAGCGCCCCCATCCGACCGCAGCCATTCCAACTTCCGTGCCTGCCATAACCGCTCCCGAGACATGGCCACGTGGCACCCCCACACAAGCTCAAGGGCCCGCCGGGCGAGGCACCGCCAATATTGGTTATTATTGTACCAGATTTCCCACCTTTCCATGTAAGCATCGCAATTACTCCCTTCGCCTCGAGCGCCATGCGACAACGGGCCTTGGGAGTGAGGGGCAAATGATGTGACCGGATCGCTGACGTAGGGCAAGGAGACTGACGTGGAGCCCTCATTGGACGCCATGCGGGATTACCACCATAGGCCCCCTCATCGGGCTGAGCACCCGATGCCAACGAGGCCGCCCGTCGAAGCCGAGCTTCGTCCTTCGCCAGGTCGGTACCCGCCAGGTCGAGATGCCTAGGTCGGAGCCGAGCTAAAACCCCACCAGAGGTAGGCCCTTCGAGCCCGAGGTCGGGTCCCGTGGTCCGGAGTCGAGCTCAAGCCTCCTCCACCACGAGGAGCCCCTTCGAGGCCAGGTCCTCTGGCCTGGGCGCACCTCATCCACCTCTGCCAGCCCGAGCTCAGTTAAGGCTGGGCCCCCCTGGCCTGGTGCCGAGCTCGGCCCTCCTCCGCACAGCTGAGCCACCGCGAGACCGGTCCCCTGCGGGTGGGCTCCATCTTTCCAGCTCGGCTTTCAACTCAGATTGGGGCACCAACCATAATGAGAGCGGCACCTTCCCTCCGAGGATAGTGGCGCGCCCCCCAAGGACCATACGATGGCACCCGCCACGTCGTCATTAATGCCCACGGCCGCCATTCACACCAGAAAGGAAGGAAGCTCACATTAAGGCACCATGCCCTCCACCGACCTGCCGTACGACCGAAGAAAAGACCCCGCCATGGAGCACAGTCCCCGAGAGCAGCGGCACGACAGTCGAGGTCCCGCCAGGCTTCCAGGAAGGGCAAATAAAATGAATGTCAAAGGCATGTAGAGGCTCCCCCAGCTATCCAATAAAGAAGGCATCCTGTCCACGGCACGGTACCTTGTTGTACCCGTCTGACAGCATGGGAGAACCCCAAGGCAAGCCAAGGGAAAAGACCCGGCCATAATGAACAAAAGGGAGGTAACAACACTCATTCTTCCATTCCAAGCAAGAGCAACATTCTTTCAACAAGGGAGACACCCATTTTTCTAACAACACAACCACCACAAAAAGAAAGAGGAGAAGGGAGAGAGGCCAGAGAGGAGAGCAAGACCACCTCGGCCACCACACCTCCCAGCTCACACTCACACTCTCATACACTCCACTCACTCCTCCTAGCGTGGAGCTCATCCAGAGGGGCTCGACCAGGAGGATCTGTTCTCCTGGATCGTCACTAACTTGACCGTCGAAGTGCCCCCACCGGAATTCCCGGCCCGGGTCACTGACGCTGGCTTTCTTGCAGGTCCCGAGTCACCGAAGGCATCTCCCACGGGCGGACGCGGAACACCCGACGCCATCAGCAGCTACGGGCCACGGCGATCTGGATGGAAATAAAAGTGAAAAAATATTATCCTGATCTAGACACATCCAAAATTGAAGAAGACTTTGATGAAGAAGATCATGTGGAAAAATAAATTGATCAGCAGAATGAAGAACCAATATTCGACGCCCAAACTCAAGAAGAAGAAACAACAACAGTCCCTGTTGTAGAATAGATTGAAGAAGAGAATGTAACTGAAAAGGATGTAGATGATCAATCTGTATAACTGATGTAGGGACTTGTCTTATTTTTAGCATGAAATGAAGAATTTTCTTTTTTAAGTTTTTCTAACAAAGTCTGTTGAACTTTTAACAAGATAAATATCTTTTTCAAAAGATGATACAATGAAAAGTCACGAGTAAAAGTTTTACAAACGAAAAATTTTCTAAGTATGGAACCATCGGATTATTTTAAAAAAAATTTCAAGAAAGATTGGTCTAAATAAGAAATTATCCGAATAATATGAATAGCCCTTAGATACTGTCAAATGACAAACATCAACAAAACATTTGAAATATTTGATTGAATTAATTTTGAACAAATCTGACAATCTAAAATCATTGATAAGAAAGATCTATCAAAAATTTAATTACCCGCTCCTCCCCAGGAGATTATCAATCATCGAACACTTAAGGGAGCTAATCTTTTAATCAGTCGGCCCTTAAGTTAATCATAATGAAAGAGTCATTTAACTCTCCAGGATAATCAAGGCCTATGATAATCCGGTACATCGATCGGACTCATATATATATATATTGTCTTCTAAAAAGAATGATTTTCATGAAATATTTTCAACCCTAATAACCCATAATAAGATGGGCATATCATTCTTACCAAATGTTGCCTTTTCATTAGAAAGGCAGTTATTCTGCAAGTTATAAAGTTGTGCCGGTCAGTATTCCAGAAACCGTACATAATTCAAATTCAAATCATATACTAATTTTTCCTATCTTCATAACCAACTTTATAAGAATCAGTAGTGGCATACAAATTCCCACCAAATCAAGGTTATAAACATATCACAATCTCCAGATATCTCGAACTTTGAATTATAAATCCTGATCATTGGCATTGCCTATATAAAGAGATTTCAAATTCACCTCTTAAGCCAACTCTACTTCAAGTATTCCAAGTATCTTCTTCCTTAAATTTCTTTGTTTCGAAAGACTTCAAAAAATTCTCATCATATCTCGAAGATGAAACCAGACAGCGAGAGACTTCATCAAGCACTCAAGAAAAGAACCGGATCCATATGGTTCAGAAAACAAAGGTCATATATAAAAAGAAGTTGCTTAGCGAAAGGTACTTCCAACAATCAAGAATCACCCGAATATATTACAACTTCATCTAATGAAGAGAAACTACAACTACCTAGCCCATCCATCAAACCTACCTCGATAGAAAAAGGTAAAGCCCCAATTGATGAAGAACCATCCGATCTAGATAAAGGCAAAGGCATCCAAATGATCGTTGCAGATGCAGGCTTTGACAATCCGAAGCTAGCTAAGACTATGTTACAATCCACTATTCTTCAAAAAGATTGGGAGATAACATACAAACGTGGAGTAGAAGATATCTTCTCTTCTATTTATCCAGGAATATTGAAGGTAGGTGTTAATGCTTTCCTTAGAAAATCTTTTGTCCTCATTTTAACGACATCCTGATTTTTCTTTTTCTTTTAATTTATCAATGACATTTCCATGATCGAAGAAGAATGGCTCCAATCATCCAAATCCCAGATAGGTCTCCAAAATCAGCTGATATCAATCACAAAAGAGAAAGATAGGGTCGATGATCATCGAACAGCCTTAGAATTGAAACTAGTTCGAGCAACCGGGGAGAATCTATCGTTAAAAAGATAATTACAAGCGGTCGAAGACCAATCCATGAAACTTCTAGCAGATGCAGAGAAAAGGAGGAAAATACTTATTAACCTCTGGAATGATTTTGATGATCACAAAACATTGGAGCATGTATACTTTACTAATTCTTTCAATTACTTGAGAAGTTTTTGCAGAAAAATGTTTATCTTTACTTTAGTTGGTTTTCAAATTGGTTGAAAGGTATTCCAACATTGTATAGACTCTTATGTACTTCAAATTGTAAAAGCCCTAATTTTTCATCTATGAAATCTTGTAAAGGGGCTATAAAATTGTAAAAATAAGAGTGAGTAGATTAGTTCTTGTTAGATTCATGTTTTGAAGAATTTTGGAGAAGTTTGAAGCGTTAAAAGAAGTTTTTGTATGAGCCGACTCATGGAGCAAGAGCCGACTCCTTCTGGCACGGCACAAAAAATTTTCAGAGTTTCAGTACCTCGAGCAAACTCAAGTTCCAAGAGCCGACTCAATGAAGATCAATGTTTTTGAAGACTGAGACCTCGAGCCGACTCAAGCCCAGAAGAGCCGACTCGTCCAGAGTTAGGTTTGTTGGTGACTGTGACTTCGAGCCAACTTAACCTTGAAGAGCCGACTTAAGGAAAATTTGAATTCATGCTGATTGAGGGTTCAAGCCGACTCAAGCTTAAAGAGCCGACTCACACAGGATTTTTGTTTGGGCTGTCTGAGACTTCAAGCCGACTCGTGGATCTCGAGCCGACTCGAGTGACCATTTTTTGCAGTCTAACGGCTAGTTGCTGAAAGTTGTTTTTGAACTCAAAAGGCCCTCCAATAGCTCTTTTTCAATTTTCTAGGCCCTACAACGGCTATTTTTTATGGAAAACTATAAAAGGGAGTATTTTGATGGATTAAACATTTTTTGAGGGATTATTCATTGATTTATCTTGAGAAGTTGAAAAGTCTTCAAGTCTTTCACCAACTCACTTCAAGAGCATTCAAGATAGGATTCAAAGCTCCACCAACTTTTCTTCATCATTGAATCCAACATCTGAGGAAGTAAAGAAGCAGCTTGAAGAGCATTAAAAGTGCATTCAAGGCTAGGCTTCACTTTGATCTTCATCGGCAACATTTAAACAAACTCGATTTGTTGTATAGTTGCTTTACATTTTTGATATATCTTTGTTTTCTCTCTAAGAATAGCAAGGGACTGTGTCTTAAGAGAGGGTTAAAGGTTTTTAGGTGAACCTTGTGAAAACCTAATTTGGGTTCTTGGTGATCTCAGTATAAAACCAAGATTAGGGTTTCTTTGGTGATCCTGTTTAAAACCAAAGGGAGTAGGGTTTTCTTTGAAATCCTGGTGATGTGGCAAGACTGCTGACGTGGGTTAGCTATCAGACGCCACGTCAAAGAAAGCCACCATGTCAGACGCCGCGTCAACCTCCCTGCTCGGACTCCTTCGTCGGGCTGAGCTCCCCCAGGACAACGGGACTGTCCGTCGAAGCCAAGCTCCGTCCTCTGCCAGGTCGGACCCGCGAGCCCGGGATGCCTACGCCGGAGCCGAGCGGTGCCCTCCAGATTGAGCCCCTCTTTGAGGGTGAGCCATCTGGTCCAGACCCGCGCTCTGCCCTCTAGAGCGATCCCCTCAAAGATCGAGCCCCATGGATGAAGTCGAGCTCAGCCCTCCTCCGCCACGTGGAGCCTCTTCGAGGTCGAGCCCTCTAGTCCGGGCCTACACTCTGCCCTCCAGAGCGAGCCTCTCGAAGATCGAGCCCCATGGTCGGAGTCGAGGTCAGCCCTCCTCCACCATGTGGAGCCTCTTTCTTGGTCGAGCCCTCTGGACCGGGCCCGCACTCTGCCCTCCAGAGCGAGCCCCTCGAAGATCGAGCCCCGTGGTCGGAGTCAAGCTCAGCCCTCCTCCGCCACGTGGAGCCTCTTCGAGGTCGAGCCCTATAGACCGGGCCAGCACTCTGTCCTCCAGAGCGAGCCCCTTGAAGATCGAGTCCCATGGTCGGAGTCGAGCTCGGCCCTCCTCCGCCACGTGGAGCCTTTTCGAGGTCGAGCCCTCTGGACCGGGCCCGCGCTCTGCCCTCCTTCGCTGAGGTAAGCCCGCGAGCTCAGGATGCTTAGATTGGAGTCGAGCCCTGCCTTTCCAACTCAACCCCCAGCTCAGGCGTGAGCATCGGCGAACCAAGGGACAGCACCGTCATCCCAAGACACCGACGGGCCACCCGAGAATTGCACTGAGACCTTCGCCAGACCGCAATGACCACCTGCAGCCACCGGTTACACCAGAAAGGGGAGAGGCCCATTGATCGAGGCGCACGCTCCTCGCCAACCACCTGAACCACCCGAAAGAGAAAGTCAACTAGGAAATTCGAATCCCGGGGGCGGTGGCACACTGATCGAGGTACCGCCAGGTTTCTCGAAATGAGGTGACCAGAAGGAATGTTATAATATATGACAGCTTTCCTTATCATGAATCGGGAAAGGCGCCTCGGGACACTGCCGCACGTGCCTGACAGCCTAACGGAGATCCCAAGATAGACACCCAACGGTAACCTAGACTACAAAGCTCGAAGGAAGCAAGACAAAGGAGGTAACACATGCAATACCACTAAAACACAAGTGCAAGCTCAACCAAAGAGCACAGCACCACAAGCAAATCCAAGCAAGGGCGGGCGGGAAGGCCACACAGAGAATCCCTCTAGCTAGGCCGCTCTTCTCCCGACACACTTGCATCTCATTCTCACACCATTCACTCCTCCTAGCATGGAGTCCATTAAGAGGGGCTCAACCAGGAGGATCTGTTCCCCTGGATCGTCATTGACTTGACCGTTAGAGTGCCCCCGCTGAAAATCCCGGCCCGGGTCACTAACCCCTGTTTTGTAGGTCCAGGACCACCGGACGGCCAGACAGTGAAGGGAGCGCACTCCGGCGCCGACAGCAGCTACGGGCCACGACGATCTTGGCGGTAACAAATTGGCGCACCAGGTAGGGGGCCTATTATGAACAGTCTTTGATCTAGTTCAAGCCCTCCTCCTTTCTATAAGAAAGTTCCACGGAAGGATGGTGATGATGCGAGCACGAGAGGCCTCCACCAGTTGTGCGGGAGATTCCTCCTCCCGGGAAAACCAGCACAACCCAGAGGCGGGGCCATCCACTCCACTTCAACCACCTTCGGCGGAGTCTCAGCTGGCTACACTCACCCAGAAAATGCAGATTCTTGCCACAGCAGTGTACTAGCTTCAGCACCAGCACCGGTCCTTGGCTACCCACTAGCAGCCAGGGACTTCCGTGACCCATGCCGCGGCCCCCCGCGATAGCCTGCATTCCTTCCAAGGAAGGCCTTCACAGCTGTGGGCCATTACTGACAACCGGGGTAGCTATCAAACTCCAGCGAAAAGACAACGAGTCGGGTCTGTCGATAGGGAGAGCCGCTCACCAAACCTCGGGTAGGCAGCATCCAAGCCCCACCTAGGTAGGAAAAGTAAGACCCCCCACCACGGGTGCCATGCACCCATGTCACCTTCTCTGTCTCCTTCGATGGAGGGGTCCACTGACGAAGCCATCAGGCGAGCGACGGAGAAGCGCCTGGAGGAGCATGACCGCAAGTTGGCAGAGTTATCCCACCGATTCGCCAACCTACCAGGCTCAACTAGCGAGCCAGCAAGCTACGACACCTGTCCCCCTTTCTTCCAAGAAATCAAAGGGGAGCCGATTCCATGTCGGTTCCATATGCCGCAAGTGGATCCTAACGATGGGACCACCAACCCCCTGGACCACATGGAAAGCTACCAAATCCTCATGAGGGTCCAGGGGGCCACCGATGCTCTCCTCTGCATCGCTTTTCCTGCTACTCTCTGGAAGGCAGCCCGGGTGTGGTTCACTCGCTTGAAGCCGGAGAGAATCAACTCTTTCGTCCAGTTAGGGCAGAAGTTCGTGGCCCACTTTGATGCTTGTCGGAAGTTGCCGCGAGAGGCAGACAGCCTCTTCTCCATCCGGCAGCAGGACCGCGAGCCACTGCAGGACTACGTGGCCCACTTCAAGGCTGCCACGTTGGAAATCTACAACCTTGATGAGCCAGTTGCCATGCTGGTACTAAAGCGAGGGATCAGGACCTCCCGCCTGACCTACTCGCTCGACAAGAAGCCCCTCAAGACTTATTCCGAGCTCCTCCTTCGAGCCCAAAAGTAAATCCACGCCGAGGAGGTGGATCATACGAGACGGGAGCTCGACGGGAAGCCACTAAAGAAGCCGACCCCCACTGAGATGCCCGGAACCTGGAAGCCAGGACCCCAGGCTCCGAACTCCCAGAGGGGGCCAAGATCGAAAGGCGCTCCCATTCCCGAGAAGAGTTACATCCCCCTCCTCGCCCCGAGGACAAAAATCCTCATGGAGATCGAAGGCGAGGACTACCTGAGACACCAACCTCCGATGAAGTCCTCCACTGGCCGTGATAAAATGAAGTACTGCCGCTTTCACCACGACCATGGCCACGACACTGAGGAATGCCGCAACCTCAAGTAGGAAATCGAAGAACTCATCAAGAGGGGCTACCTCAAAAGGTTCGTGGAGGGCAGACCTCAGGTGGAATCCCTGGGCTCCAGCAATCGACAACCGCCCTACCGAGAAGCCGGTGGGTATGATCTCCTGGGGAGCCGCGTGCGTGCCCAAGAAAGCCCGGGGGGCAAGAGATCCTGAGAATGTACTCCCTTTTATGAGGAAAGGGGAAGACAGAAGGAAGAATGTAAAAAATAATGCCGTGGTCGTCGAGATGACGATCACGAAGCATCTTGTAAAATGCATCATGGTTGATAGTAGAAGCTCCACAGATGTGCTTTTTTATGATGCCTTCTCCAGGATGAACCTTTCTCCCGATCAACTCAAACCTGTGCATACTCCCGTTGTTGGCTTCACAAGTGATTCTGTAAGGGTGGAGGGAGAGATCACTCTCCCAGTCACTGCCATGACCCCACCTCGGCAGAGCACTATTTTGATGACTTTCATGGTTGTCAGGCTTCCTTCCGCCTACAACGTGATCCTAGGCTGACCCAGGCTCAACCTACTCGACGCCGTTGTCTCCACCAAGAGACTACTTGTACAGTTCCCCACTCCCTACAGTGTCGGGGAGATGAGGGGAGCACCCCAGCCGGTGCAGCACTGCTTCCAAGCCCTCCCTAAGGCCAAGGTCCCCGAGGATGATCCCAAGGCAGATGATCTCGACCAAAGGGCTCAAGATCCCAAGGGAGGCCCGGTCGAGCGCCTACTCTCTTATCCGCCCGGAGGTGACCCCACGAGGATGGTGCAGATTGGAGCCCAGCTACCCGAGGAGGAGAGGGCTCAACTACTAGAGTTCCTACGGGCAAGCATAGATGTATTCGCCTGGACGGCGACAGACATACCAGGTATCCCTCCTGACATCATTACTCACAAACTGAGCATTGACCCAAAGCATAGGCCAGTTCAGCAGAAGAAAAGAAGCTTCGCCCCGGAGAGGCAGGCAGCTATCAAGGAGGAAGTGGACAAACACCTAGCCGCCGGTTTCATTCGGGAGGTCCAATATCCGAGCTAGCTAGTGAACGTGGTGATGGTAAGGAAGAGCAATGGCAAGTGGAGGATCTATGTAGACTACACCGACCTCAACAAAGCATGCCCGAAGAATAGCTTCCCTCTATCAAAGATTGACCAGCTGGTGGACGTCACCTTTGGGCACAAGCTGCTCTCCTTCATGGATGCATTCACCGGATACAATCAGATCCGTATGCACCCAGAGGACGAACAATACACCACCTTCATCACCAACCAAGAGACATATTGCTACAGGATGATGCCCTTCAGTCTGAAGAATGCAGGGGCCACGTACCAGCGTCTGATCAATAAGGTCTTCAAGGACCAAATTGGCCGGAACATGCAAGTGTATGTGGACGACATGCTCGTCATGAGCAAGCCAAGCTCGAACCATATTGCTGACCTCGCTGAGTCCTTCCACGACCTACGGCAACATCAAATGAAGCTGAATCCAACAAAATGCGCCTTTGGAGCGGCGACAGGAAAGTTCCTCGACTTCATGGTCACCCAAAGAGGTATCGAAGAAAACCCAGAGAAGGTCCAGGCAATTGTCAACATGGAGCACCCGACCTCCAAGAAGCAGGTCCAGCGCCTAACGGGGTGCATTGCCATCCTAAGCCGATTCATCTCGAAGTCAGCCGACCGTTGCCTTCCATTCTTCAAGGCACTGCGAAAGATGCACGACTTCATCTGGACGGAGGAGTGTAAGACGACCTTCGAGGAGCTGAAGAAATTTCTTGCCTCTTCCCTATTGCTCTCCAGGCCGGAAGAGGGGGAGGAGCTCCCGTTCTATCTGGCGGTTACACCCGAAGCCGTCAGTTCGATTCTCGTCCGTGCAAACAAGAACAAATCATAAAAGTCGGTATACTACACTAGTAAAATCCTCCGCGATGCAGAGATCAGGTATACTCGCTCCAAGAAACTCATTTTTGTACTAATAATGTCTGCTAAGCACCTCGGCCCTACTTCCAAGCGCACCCAATAGTGGTCGTGACGGACCAGCCGCTGAGGACCATACTTAGCCACCTCGAGACTTCCGGGAGATTGGCCAAGTGGTCCCTACTGCTCAGCGAATTCGATATAGTGTACTGGCCAAGGTCCTCACAGAAGGCCCAAGTCCTAGCTGACTTCGTAGTCGAGTGCACCGGGTTCGCCGAGGAGCCAGAGCAGACAATAACGGAGCTCAGACCAGAGGAGGAGCCTTGGATCCTCCACGTGGATGGCGCATCCAATTCCGACGGGAGCGGACCAGGCCTCATCCTCGCCAACAATGATAGGGTTGTGACAGAATGTGCCCTCCACTTCAAATTCAAACGACCAGGCGAAGTACAAGGCACTCCTCGTGGGTCTAAGAGTCTCTCGCGAGTTGGGTGTGTAAAATTTGAAAGTCTTCACCGACTCCCAACTGGTTACCGGACAAGTCTCCGGAGAGTATGAAGCCAGGGACCCCTAAATAATGAAGTATCTGGAGTGGGTCCGCTCAAGCACGACAGGCCTTCGACGCTTTAGCATCTTCCACATCCCCCGTGGGAAGAATGCACGCGCCGATGCACTATCTAGGCTCGCGACCCTACCGGACTCATCGCTGGGGTGCGCCTACGTCGAGTACCTCAAAAATCCAAGCTACGAAGGCTCAAAGGATGTACATCAAGTCACCCCAGAGCCGAGCTGGATGGACAGGTACATCAAGTACATCACCGACGACTCCCTACCCGAGGACCACATAGAAGCAGGCCTCGTCAAGAAAAAGGCCTCCCGATTCGTCCCGATGGAGGGCTAGCTCTACCGCCGATCTTACTCCTACCAGCTCCTGAAGTGACTCAGGCCCGTAGAGGCAACCTTCGTGCTTCAAGAGATACACGAAGGCCTCTACGGGAACCATGTGGGAGGGAGAACGCTGGCTTATAAAGCCCTTCGCCAGGGGTACTTTTGGGAGACCATGTGAGAGGGCGCCGTCGACTTTGTTAAAAGGTGCGACAAATGCCAATGCCATGCTCACATACAGCGCCAGCCGGCGGTGCCGATCTCCCAGTTCTCAGCCCCTTGGCCTTTTGCCCAGTGGGGATGGACATCTTGGGCCCATTTCCCCTGCACCAGAGCTGCGAAGATTCCTGCTGGTGGCGATCGATTACTTCACCAAGTGGATCAAGGCAGAGCCACTAGCCTGGATCGCGGAAGCCAATATCTGCCAATTCTTCTGGAAGTCAATTATTTGCCGCTTCGGACTTCCCCGTTGTATCATCACTAACAACGGGCGACAATTCGACAATCGAGAGTTCGAAGGATTCTGCACCGAGCACGGCATCCAACATCAATTCATCTCGGTAGCTCATCCTCAAACAAACGGGGAAGCCAAGGTGACTAATCGGACCATCCTTCAAGGGCTCAGAACCAGGCTGGACCAAGCCAAGGGCAGATGGGCGAAAGAACTCCCAAGCGTTCTGTGGGCCACCACATAATGCCCAGAACAGCAACCGACGAGATGCCCTTCAACCTTGTTTTCGACGCCAAGGCGGTCATCCCGGTTGAGCTCGGCGTGCCCACATTACAAGTGCATCAATATGATGAGGCGCGGAACTCGGCACACCTCCTGCTCAACCTGGACCTCCTCGAAGAAATAAGGGATAAAGCCCGACTACGAATGGTGGCATACCAGCAACGAGTAGCCCGGAACTACAACGCCAAGGTCAGGCCAAAAGTCTTCAGACCCGGGGACTTGGTGCTATGCCGGGCAGAAGCATCTCAACCCTGGGAGTGCGGCAAGCTCTCGCCGAACTGGGAAGGCCCTTACAAGGTGGCTAAGGCCCTCTCACAGGGGGCCTATTACCTCGAGGATCTTGACGGTGTCAGGTTTCCTCGAACATGGAATGCCTGCAATCTATGAAGATACAATCAATAATGTAAGGCTTTCCCCTAATAATAATAATAATGGTTTTTTTCTGCGTGAGTATCTATTTGCTTTGCAGGAAAACCTCCAAGAAGTCCTCGAGCCTAGCTCCGAGATGCCAAGACTTGAGCCCAGCTCTCAGGCAACCCAAGACCGGGGCCCAGCTCTCCGACCAAGGGATCTTCGAGCCAAGCTGCTCTCAAATCATCAACGTCTTCGAGCCCAGCTCCAGGACACCAAGACCTGAGCCCAGCTCTCAGGCAACCCAAGACCGGGGCCCAGCTCTCCCGCCAAGGGATCTTTGAGCCAAGCTGCTCTCAAATCATCAATTTCTTCAAGCCCAGCTCCAGGATGCCAAGACCTGAGACCAGCTCTCAGGCAACCCAAGACCGGGGCCCAGCTCTCCGGCCAAGGGATCTTCGAGTCAAGCTGTTCTCAAATCATCAACGTCATCGAGCCCAGCTCCAGGATGCCAAGACCTGAGCCCAGCTATTAGGCAACCCAAGACCGGGACCCAACTCTCCGGCCAAGGGATCTTCGAGCCAAGCTGCTCTCAAATCATCAACGTCTTCAAGCTCAGCTCCAGGATGCCAAGACTTGAGCCCATCTCTCAGGCAACCCAAGACCGGGGCCCAGCTCTCCGGCCAAGGGATCTTCGAGCCAAGCTGCTCTCAAATCATCAACGTCTTCGAGCCCAGCTCCAGGATGCCAAGACCTGAGCCCAGCCCTCAGGCAACCCAAGACCGGGGCCTAGCTCTCCGACCAAGGGATCTTCGAGCCAAGCTGCTCTCAAATCATCAACATCTTCAAGCCAAGCTCCAGGATGCCAAGACCTGAGCCCAGCTCCCAGGCAACCCAATACCGAGGCCCAGCACTCCGGCCAAGGGATATTCGAGCCAAGCTGCTCTCAAATCATCAACGTCTTCGAGCCTAGCTCCAGGATGCCAAGACCTGAGCCCAGCTCTCAGGCAACCCAAGATCGGGGCCCAGCTCTCTAGCCAAGGGATCTTTGAGCCAAGCTGCTCTCAAATCATCAACATCTTCGAGCCCAGCTCTAGGATGCCAAGACTTGAGCCCAGCTCTCATGCAACCCAAGACCGGGGACCAGCTCTCCAGCCAAGGGATCTTCGAGCCAAGCTGCTCTCAAATCATCAACATCTTAGAGCCCAGCTTAAGGATGCCAAGACCTGAGCCCAGCTCTCAGGCAATCCAAGACCGGGGCCCAGCTCTCTGGCCAAGGGATCTTTGAGCCAAGCTACTCTCAAATCATCAACATCTTCGAGCCCAACTCCAGGATGCCAAGACTTGAGCCTAGCACTCAGGCACCCAAGATCGGGGCCCAGCTCTTCAGCACCAAAGCCTCGAGCCTAGCTCCAAGGCATCCAAGACCTGAGCCCAGCTCTCAAGCACCCAAGACCGGGGCCCAGCTCTCCGACCAAGGTTTCTTCGGGCCAAGCTGCTCTTAAATCATCAACATCTTCGAGCGCAGCTCCAAGATGCCAAGACCTGAGCCCAGCTCTCAGGCAACCCAAGACCGAGGCCCAGCTCTCCGGCCAAGGGATCTTCGAGCCAAGCTGCTCTCAATTCATCAATATCTTCGAGCCCAGCTCCAGGATGCCAAGACCTGAGCCGAGCTCTAAGGCACCCAAGACCAGGGCTCAGCTCTCCAGCACCAAAGCCTCGAGCCTAGCTCCAAGGCATCCAAGACCTGAGCCCAGCTCTCAGGCACCCAAGACCGGGGCCCAGCTCTTCGGCACCAAAGCCTCGAGCCTAGCTCCAAGACACCCAAGCCCTGAGCCCAGCTCTCAGGCACCTTGGACCGGGGCCAAGCTCTCCGACCAAGAAATCTTTGAGCCCAGATGCTCTCAATTGCCAAAATCTTGTGCCCAACTTGCCGACATCGAAGCCTGGTGGCTAAATCCCAGACAAGATGGAACCCTCCTCTCTAATCTCGCCACTCATCTCAAAAAAAAAAAAGAAGAGAGAGAAAGAAAGAAAGAAGAAGGAAAGAAAGAGGGTAAGAGGAAAAAGTTAGACAATGCTCGGGAATAAATGGCAGGAAAATTTTTATTTTATTAATAAAGGTCAGCTACAAACATTTTCGGGTCCCCGACATTCCAGGTGACCCCGACCAAGTACAAAAATGAAAGCAAGAAAGAAAATTACTCTTCCCTGGCTGGCTCTCCGGCTGGACCTTGAGGCTGAGAGGTCCCATTTCTGGGAACCTCTAGCTGAACGGCTCAAGCCACGGGTGGCCCAGTCTCAGCCTCGGCTGGTGAGGAAGGCTCAGAGGCCACAGCTTCTTCAATGCCCGCCGCCTGGCCAGACTCCATGTCCGAGGCTAGAGGATACCTGAGGCGATCGCAGCCCTCATCGGGAATGAACATCTCAACCTGGCCACGTAGGAACATGAAGCCCTTGTAGAAGGAGTCCGACACCATTTGGTGAATCTCGACGATGAACTCCTCCGAGGCCCTGTACCTGGCGACGGCCTCTTCAGCATCCTTCTTAGCCCCGATGGCCTCCTTCCTTGCCTCAGTGCCTCCACCCTGGCCGCCTCCGTCGACTTGGTCGCCACCTCTGCCGTCCTCTTAGCCGTGGCCAACCTCTCCTTTTCTGCCGTCAGCTCGGCCTGAGCAAACTGAGCGATCTCCTTGTGCCGATCGGCCTCGGCATTGTACCACCTCAGCTTCTTCTCAGCAAGGGCGAGCTCATCAGCATTCTTCTTCGAGAAGCTCCGCTCTAGGTTAAGGCCCTCCCGGAGCTTCTTCGCTCGTCCCTCAGAGTCAACGAGTTGCTTCTCTATGTCCTTGACCCTTTGCTTGAGCGTTCCATTCGCCTCGGTCCTCTCCTTCAGGCCGGCCTTCAGTGACTCGATCTCACTGCCCGCTGCTGTTCACTACGCTGCCAGTTTCGACAGCAGTCCTTGATGAAGAGGGCCTCGGCACCGATCTGCACCATGTAAAAGGTTAAAAAAAAGAAGAAAAAGAAAAAAGAAAGAGAAGTGGAGCCACTTACCAAGTAGAGCTGGGGAAAAATGGCACTAAGCACATCGCCCAGCCGCAGCTCGGCCATCTCCTGCCGATCGCATGGTTAGATCGAAAAATCCATCATGCACTCGGCCAGCATGGGGCTCCAGAGAAAAGAGCTCTCTGGCCCCATCTTGAACAGGAGTCGGCACCGCGCCTCCTCCCTCCTGCTCTATCCGGGGATAGGTGCCCTTGCCCCACTAGTAGCAGGGCCCTTGGGGGCAGGCTGAGGACCTGGCACCCTTGTAGGCGACGCCTCGGTCATGAGATTGGCCCCAGCCCGGACCTCCCTATCCTCGCACTCGATCACAGCCGGGCTCGGGGGACTAGGGGATGCCGTGGCAGCAGCTACAGCCCTTGCCCGGACAACCACCTCGAGCTCCGTGGCGGGGGTCGTTCCATGTCAATCATGCCGCTCTGGAACCTTCTGGACTGCCCACTGGACTGGCCCGGTGCCGCAGATGCTACCCTCTCCACTGATGCAAGAGTAGTTTCGGTCGCCCCCGAATTCTGGTCAGCCGGCACGACGGGAGCAGCTTCAATCGCCTCCCGACTCGGGTCAGCCATCACGGCGGGAGTGATCGCAGACATGCTCTCACCTCGGACTCGTCTCGACGGAGGTTCCTTGACCAGCCCGGTTGGCGGCCTCTTCCGGGTGATCGCCAGCATGTCGCTCTCCGTAAAGATCATGCCTGCATACAAGCCATACAATAGTCAGAGCCCACAGAAAGCAATATAAGGGGCACAAGAAAAAAGAAAGAGGGAAGAAAAGTTCAGGTTGAACTCACCCAACCCATTCGTTGGGTCGACCCCAGCTTCGGAGAGGTTCTGCTCTGACAACAGAACCTTGAGAGGAGGGATCTGGGCATGCGGAGTTGCTCATACTCATCCCGGTTAGCCGCATCGACCATAGAGTTTCGGTTGGGGGACTGGTCCGGGTCACACCAGGCCCAGTCGACCCCCTTGACCATGGCAAAAAAGAACTTGCTCTTCCATCCCTTGACGAAAGAGGGGAGCTCAAACCTAATGCCCTTTAGGCGGGAAGACAAGGACCACCACCCGTCCTCAGTCAGGTGGCGCTTCAGGGCAAAGAAAGTCCTGAACAGAGAAAACCGGGCAACGAACCCGTGAAGGTGACAAAGCACTACAAAAGAAAAGATGACCCTAATGGCATTTGGCACTAACTGAGCAGGGACTAAGCGATAATTATTTAGAACTGACATGAAGAACGGATGGAAGGGAAAGCAGAGACCCCCAGAAAAGGTCTCCTCATAAAAAGCAATATGGCCCGGGCAACTGGAAGTGACTCGTTCCCTCGGACGAGGGATCAAAAGCCGGACAGAGTGCGGGATGCCATAGACATCCCGAATGGTCCCCAGTTCCTCGGCAGTGATTGTCGAGGCGATCTCGCCAGGACCTGTGGACCGGACGGACTCGGGAACCAGTTCAGAAGAGGGAGTAGGGCGAGAAGGATGAGAAGGACCGGATCCTGGTTCCCTGATGAGTACTGGACCAGGAGGGCGCCTCCTGCTGAACTCGAAATGAGCTGCATCCTCCTCCTCACCGGAAGAAGACGAAGATGCTGGCCTCTGCTCGGAAGGACCAGCCTCGCCCTGGTTGGTGGTGGGGTGGAAGCTCGGGCCAAAGCAAAACATCCCCAAAGAAGGAAGAAGCAAAGGGCTCGAAGAAGAAGATGAAGGGACGGACTCGACCCGAAGAAAACCCTAGACTCAGAGGAAGGACCCTACTCTGACAGAGGAGGAAGAAAAAAGAAACTAACCTGGCACCTTAGAAGATCTGAGGCAACTAGGAAGAAGGAGAAGGCTCGGGCACTACAGCGGGCACAAAGAATTCAAAAGAACAGATATTTTGGGTAAGAACTTTTTTTCATTTCGAAGTGACCCGGCACATCCGTACCGTTACGACCTCTCCGCCAACGGATTCACGCCACGTGCCAGCCATCGGTGAAAAAGGCATCCCGGCCACTCTGAATTCTGTGCCAACAATAACTGCTCCTTGGACGTGGCCACGTGGCACCCCCGCACTGGCCTGAAGGACCATTCCATGGAGCACCGGCAATCATGGCCATCATTATGCCAGATCTTCACCTTTCTACTCAACATCACAATTACTCCCTTTGGCCCGAGCGCCGTGCACTAACGAGCCTCGGGAGTGGGGGGCAAATGATGTGGCAAGATCACTGACGTGGTTTAGCTGTCAGATGCCACGTCAAAGAAAGCCGCCAAGTCAGATGCCGCATCAACCTCCCTGCTCGGACACCTTCGTCGGGTTGAGCTCCCCTAGGACAATGGGATTGCCAGTAAAACAAGAGCTCTGTCCTCCGCCAGGTCAGACCCGCGAGCCCGGGATGCCTAGGCTGGAGTCGAGCGGTGCCCTTCAGATCGAGCCCCTCTTCGAGGCCGAGCCATCTGGTCCGGACCTGTGCTTTGCCCTCCAAAGCGAGCCCCTCGAAGATCGAGTCCCGTGGTCAGAGTCAAGCTCAGCCCTCCTCCACCACGTGGAGCCTCTTCAAGGTCGAGCCCTCTAGACCGGGCCCGCACTCTGCCCTCCAAAGCGAGTCCCTCGAAGATCAAGTCCCATGGTCGGAGTCGAGCTCAGCCCTCCTCCGCCACGTGGAGCCTCTTCGAGGTCGAGCCCTCAGGACCGGGCCCACACTCTGCCCTCCAGAGCGAGCCCCTCGAAGATCGAGCCCCATGGTCGGAGTCGAGCTCAGCACTCCTCCGCCATGTGGAGCCTCTTCGAGGTCGAGCCCTCTGGACCGGGCCTGCACTCTGCCCTCTAGAGCGAGCCCCTCAAAGATCAAGCCCCATGATCGGAGTCGAGCTCAGCCCTCCTCCGCCACGTAAAGCCTCTTCGAGGTCGAGCCCTCTAGACCAGGCCCACGCTCTACCCTCCTCCACCGAGGCGAGCCCGCGAGCTCGGGATGCTTAGGTCGGAGTCGAGCCCTGCCTTTCCAGCTCAGCCCTAGTTCAGGCGTGAGCACCAGCGAACCAAGGGACAGCACCGCCATCCCAGGACACCGACGGGCTGCCCGAGGATTGCACTGAGACATCCGCCAGATCGCAATGACCATCTGCAGCCACCGGTTACACCAGAAAGGGGAGAGGCCCACTGATCGAGGTGCCACGCTCCTTACCAACCACCTGAACCATCCGAAAGAGGAAGTCAACCAGGAGATTCAAATCCCAAGGGCAGCGGCCCACTGATCGAGGTACCGCCAGATTTCCCGAAATGAGGCGACCAGAAGGAATGTCAAAATATATGACAGCTTTCCTTATCACGAATCAGAAAAGGTGCCTTGGGACACTGTTGTACGCGCCTGATAGCCCAGCGGAGATCCCAAGATGGACACCCAATGGTAACCTAGACTACAAAGCTTGAAGGAAGCAAGACAAAGGAGGTAACACATGCAATACCACTAAAACATAAGTGCAAGCTCAACCAAAGAGCACAGCACCACAAGCAAATCCAAGCAAGGGCAGGCGAGAATGCCACACAGAGAATTCCTCTAGCTAGGCCGCTCTTTCCCTGACACACTTGCATCCATTCTCACACCATTCACTCCTCCTAGCATGGAGTCCATCAAGAGGGACTCAACCAGGAGGATCTATTTCCCTGGATCGTCACTGACTTGACCATCAGAGTGCCCCCACCGAAACCCTGGCCCAGGTTACTAACCTCTGTTTTGCAGGTCCAGGACCACCAGACAGCCAGACAGCGAAGGGAGCGCACTCCGACACCGACAGCAGCTACGGGCCACGACGATCTTGGCGACAACACTCGGTAAAACCAAAGTGTATAGGTTTGGATTGTGAGCCTGTTAAAACAATCCGACTGTATTCCAGTTGGGAGATATAGTGAAAATCCCAAGTGATGCTTGGGTAGTGAACATAGGAGCCGGTTGCTCCGAACCACTCTAAATTCCTTGTGTTTGTGATTGTGCTTATTTTACCTTATTGCATTTATTTAATTACTTTCGCATTGCATATTGCATCACAATACCAAAAGGATTTTAAATTACACATACTTGCTAAAGTTTTTTAATCCCAATTCACCCCCCTATTGGGAAGCCACCTGGGCAACAATACTCCGATAGGCGAACACAGCCATAGAAGAAAAAGCTCAGGCTTATGAAGAGGTAATGAATCTGAAATTCAGAGTCGAAGAGAAGATGGCTTCTCTTAAACAAAAATTGGAACAAACTGAACGAGAAGCTGCTTCGGCGATTCAACACAGTCTTCATGCAGTTGAAGAATACAAAAACTTCAAAGCTTTCGATGATGAAATAGATGAAGCAGGGGCAGAGGGTTATAAGATCGGCTTTGAAGGATGCATTGAAAAGGTCAAAAAGTTGTATCATGACCTTGATGTTTCTTCCATTTTCATAGATGAAATCACAAAAAAAGATGAAACAAAGAAGCCAATCAACGATCCGATAGTTTCCCCAACTGAAGAAACATCTGTGCCAGAGGAAACTACTTGTTCCCAAATTAATCAAGAAAAAGCAGAATGATGCTTGTAGCTATAAATTTCTGATGAACCAATGTTCCTTTTACTTGACTATCAATGAAATCCTTTTTTTTTTCTTTTTAATGCATTTGATATTTTTAAGGTAATAATATTGATAGAATGGCAAATCAGACCAACTCTTATTATCAGAGTTATGATCGACTTATCAGGTCAACCTTCTAATTATAGATTTTTCTGATATCAATATACCTATAAGTTAGTGGGTCAGACCAACTCAGTTTGTCAGATTATGGTAAGCTTATCAGGCCAACCCCTTAATTGATTAGTTATTCTGATCACAAAATGCCGACGAGATGGTAGGTTAGACCAACTTAGTTTGTCAGATTATGGTAAGCTTATCAGGCCAACCCCTTAATTGATTAGTTATTCTGATCATAAAATGCCGACGAGATGGTGGGTCAGACCAACTCAGTTTGTTGGATTGTGGTAAGCTTATCAGGCCAACCTTTTCTTTTATATATATAGGAGGAATGGAAGAAAGGGATTTCCTTTATTGATAGTATTATGGAGATTCTCTACATTTCATGGTCTAGTCATCGGATAACCATCCAGGCTTTCAAGCCGATAGGTCCCAGGTCGCACAACTTCAGTGATGCGATAAGGACTTTCCCAGTTTGGGACAAGTTTACCTTGATCAGTTGGTCGGGATATCGTTGTTCGGTGCAAGACAATATCACCAGACTGAAAGGTTCGAGCCTTGACTCTTGAATTATAATATCGAGCCATCCTTTGTCAATATGCTGCCATTCTTAATTGTGCTTGCAATCTAGAGCTCTCAAGTAGGTCTAGGTCAAGTCTTCTTTGATCAACATTACTTGATTCTTCAAAGCAATCCGTTCTTCTAGAACGAAGAATAATTTCTATGGGTAACATGGCTTCACTTCCATAGGCCAAGTTAAATGGAAATTCCCCTGTTGCAGACTGAGGAGTTGTACGGTAAGCCCAGAGAACGGAATTAAGTTCATCGGCCCAAGATCCTTTAACTTCATTTAATCGAGTCTTCAATCCATATAGAATAGTCTGATTGGTTACTTCTGCTCCTCCATTAGATTGTGGATATCCGATGGAAGTCAATTTATGGAGAATGTGAAATTGGACGCAGAAATCACTAAATTTCTTGTTGTCAAATTGCCTACCATTATCGATAATGATAGCATGAGGAATCCTGAATCTATATATAATGATGTTTCTACCAAATGCCTTAACTTTTGTTTCAGTAATTTGGGCCAAAGGCTCTGCTTCTATCCATTTGGTAAAATAATCAATAGCTACGATGAAGAATTTCCGTTGACCTGAAGCTAGGGAAAACAGACCAATAATATCCATCCCCCACTGAGCAAATGGCCATAAAGATAGTTAACTGTGTTAGCTGACTGGCGGGACGCCTTTGTATATTTGTATACCTATGACAGGGATCACATTTTCTTATAAAATCCACTGCATCCTTTTGTATAGTCGGCCAATAATATTCTTACCTTATGATTTTATAAGCCAATGATCTATCTTCCAGATGGTCACCA
Source organism: Areca catechu (assembly GCA_021397845.1). NCBI lineage: Eukaryota > Viridiplantae > Streptophyta > Magnoliopsida > Arecales > Arecaceae > Areca > Areca catechu. The sequence goes on along the minus strand of CM038048.1, from coordinate 85,671,766 downwards.
CATATACCTTCATGTACTTCTTTGAGAGCATATTCAACATCCGAAGAAGATAAACATTTCACTAATGGCTGGGAGAATGATTTTCTATATAACAGTCCATCTAGAATAACGTATTGAGAAGCAATCTTTCGAAGTTGCTTGGCTTCTGTATTATTTTCAGACAATATTCCCTCGTCAAGTATCTAATTATTGGGTTCATTCAGTTCACTTTTGGTTCTATCTGAAAGACCTTTTCCTGGTTATTCACTGAAATACTAGGAGTTTCCAACTACTCCATAAAAGTCTGACCCATTAGATCGGGTGTCGAAGTAGCTAGCCGAGATAATGAATCAGCTCGATAATTTTCAGCTCTAGGGACGTGACTGATGTCCCAAGAATCAAACAAAACTCTAAGTTCTCAAACTTTTCCCAGGTATAAAGCTAAAGTTGCATCACGAACTTTGAAATCTCCTTTTACCTAATTGATAACTAATTGAGAATCATATAGTACTTTTAACCTTCGAATATTTAATTCTTTTGCAATTCTTAATCCAGCCAAGAGAGCCTCATATTCAGCTTGATTATTAGAAGCTCTGAAGGAGAATCGAAGAGCATATTCTGTCACATCTCCATTGGGACTAGATAAAATCAGTCCAGCTCCACACCCTAAAGAATTTGAAGCTCCATCTACATGTAGAACCCAAGGTACATCAGTCTTTTCTACTTCATCGGACACCTGAGTTTCATCTTCATTGCTACTCCAAGTACATTCGGCTATGAAATCAGCCAGTACTTGAGCCTTCATCGCAGAGCGAGGCTGATAGGTAATATCATATTCACTTAGTTTTATTGCCCACTTTGCCATCCAACCAAAAGTATCTTGATATTGCAAAATAGTTCTTAAAGGTTGATCGATCAATACAATGATGGGATGATATTGAAAATATGGTTTGAGGCACCTAGCTGATATTAACAAGGTGTAAACAATCTTCTGAAGTCTTGGATATCTTGTTTCAGCATCATGAAGAACCTTGCTGATGTAATAGATGAGTTTATGTGACCCATCAGATTCTTTCCTTACTAACACTGAACTAACTGCTTCATCAAATGCAGCCAAATAAAGATATAGATTTTCCCCTTCTTTAGGTTTAGACAATATGATCGGACTCATTAGGTACTTTTTAAGTTTCTCAAATGCCAGCTGACAACTATCTGACCAGTTAAATTTCTTAGATTGTCGTAATGCTTTAAAGAATGGCTGACATTTTTCGACTGAACGAGAAATAAATCAACTCAGCGAAGCGATTCGTCCGGTCAACTGTTGAATATCCTTCTTACTCACAGGATGTCTCATTTCTAATATGGCTCGAATTTTTTCTAGATTAGCCTCAATCCCTCGCTCTGTAACCATGAAGCCTAAAAACTTTTCCGAAGTTACACCAAAAACATACTTAGTCGAATTTAACTTCATATGATTTCTCCATAAACTATCAAAGGCTCTTTGCAGATCCTTGATATGATCATCGAACTGATTACTTTTGACAATCATGTCATCTACATATACTTCCATGGTCTTACCAATCTGATCTTCAAAGATCTTATTTACTAATTTCTGATATGTAGCTCTGACATTTTTAAGCCCAAATGGCATTACTTTGTAACAATATATCCCCCGATCTATAACAAAGAATGTTTTTTCCTCATCTTCTAGACTCATTCGTATCTGATTATACCTAGAAAAAGCATCCATGAAACTTAAGAATTTATGTCTTACTGTAGCATCAACAAGTTGATCGATTTTAGGCAAAGAAAAACTGTCTTTAGGACATGCCTTGTTAAGATCAGTATAATCTATGCATATCCTCCATTTTCCATTAGCTTTTCTCACCATTACCATATTGGCAAGCCAGTCAGGGTAATGAATTTGTCGGATAAATCCGGCATCAAGCAATTTAGCTACTTCTTCATTGATGATTTTTTGCCTTTCTGGGGCAAAATTCCACTTCTTTTGACGGATAGGCCGACTAATTGGATCCACCTTAAGTTCATGCATGATCACTTCAGGAGGAATCCCCAGCATATCGGTAGCTGTCCATGCAAATATATCAGCATTCTTTTGTAAGAAGTCGATCAATTCCCTCCTTTGATCTTCACTAAGTGAACTTCCAATCTGAACAGTTTTAGTCGGATCCTCTTTTATCAAAGGAACATGAATAGTTCTTTCTACTGACATGCTTGTTCCTTCAGTCTGATCGCGCGGACCATTTGCTCCGAAGTTGAGTTGTTGACTGGTTGTTTGTTCTGAATTGTTAAACATTGATAAGCCAACTGTTGATCTCCTCTTACTTCTCCAATCCCATTTTGGATCGAGAATTTCATTAGCAGGTGATATGTAGACATGATGGCCTGAAATTTGTTTAAGGCGGGCTTCCCTAAAATTGCATTATATGCGGAGGAAGTCCGAACAACCATGAAAGTGAGAAGAAGAGTCCTTTGTTTTGGTATTGTTCCGAGGGTTACAGGAAGTATAATTTCTCCCTCTACTCCCATGGAATTTCCACCAAATCCAGTCAACAGCATGTGGGCTCTTTGTAGCTTATCAATCGGCAAGTTCATTTGAATAAAAGCATCATAAAGCAAAATCTCAGTAGAACTTCCATTATCCATCAAAATTTTGTGTACATCATAATTTGCAATTATTGCAGAAATCACTACAGGATCATCGTGTGGCATTTGAACACCTTGTAGATCATCATCAGAAAAGCTAATGCTCCTTCGAAGTCTTTTGGCAATCCTATCATCTTCATAACATGCTTGATAATGAATCATTCCGACTAATTCATCAGTTGGTTGTTGATTTGGAAGCTCTGTCCCATCAGTAATCATTCTTAGGGCCGTCGGCCTTGGCGCTGCTACCTCAATTGGTCGATTTTGATTTTGGTTATGGATATATTTGCCCAGATAACCATGTTTGATCAGATCTTCAATCTCATCCTTCAGTTGAATACACTTTTCTGTAGTGTGTCCATGATCACGATGGAATCGACAATATTTGGCTTTGTTGCGCACAGCAGATGGAGCTCTCATTGGCCTTGGCCTTTGAAGGAAATTTTCTTTCTCTATTTCCATCAATATTTTTTCTCTTGGAAGAGTTAGGGGGTATAAGCATCAAATCTATGGAGTAGTTCCTGCCGACCAAGTTCTTCGCCTCTAAACTTGCCGTTGAATTGGTCGAACTCCAGGAGATCAAAATCCATCTTTTTTTGAATTCTTCTTGCTCGGCACTGATTTTCTCTTCCCTTGGCATCGGCTCAAGGCTTGTTCCTCAGCCTGAGCGTATTTTTGGTCACGAGCCAACAGTTCAGAATAATTGGTCAGAAGTTTTTTGTCTAAAGAGAATGTGAACCTGGAGGCTCACAGTCCCTTTTTCATAGCTGACATTGCCACATGTTCGTTGAGATTTGGAATCTCCAACATAGCATAATTAAATCTTGTTATATAGTCTCTTGACTTTCTCTGTCTTGTTGCTAAATGAAAAACAAACTATCAGAGTTCCTTGGCATTCTTCTGCTTGTTCTGAAGTGAGAGATGAATTGCCTTTCTAGTTGCCCAAAGGAATGAACAGTGCCTGGCTGGAGGCTAGAATACCACATTCTTGCTGCTTTTTTCAGAGTTGCTGGGAAAGCAAGGCAGTGAAGCGTGTCAAATGCTCTTTGTATCAGCATGTAGGCTTTAAAGATGCCCAAATGTCGAGAGGATCAATCGATCCATCATATAGTTCTACTTGTGGGATTCTGAAATGATGAGGAATTCTTTCCTCCATTATCTTCTTGGAGAATGGAGGCAGGATGTCATAAGTTGGAATCGCATCCTCCGTCTTCCTCTGCTCGCCAAGTTTGGCGATCTGTAGTTCCATTTTTCTAAATTTCCTCTCAAAGTTATCAATTCTTCCAAGATCTGGAGCTTGAGTACTATCAGGAGTTGATTCACCGGAAGATGTAGAGTAAGATCGAGGATGCTTCCCTCTGTCCCGCTTCTTGGTATAATGGCGAGGCTTCAGAGAAGAATGCTGTCCTGAAGAATGTTGACAAGGTGAATGTCGATTGGGACCCTGACGTTTACTTACATGGAGAGAAGACCGTCGACTGCTCCTTGAAGTAGCTGGCCTTGGCGGTCCACTTGTAACTATTTCTTGGAGATTCTGGACTGCTGCAGTAAGCACCTCCATTTTATTCAAAAGAATACCCAGCTGTTCTTGATCCAGGTTACTAGTAGGAGCAACACACATTCCATCCAAAATAAGATCATTCTCTCTTGGAGAATGATGGACTTCATCAACAGGAAGATTCCGGATCCTACCCTTTATCATGTTTCCCTTCAGATTCCTGAAAACTCTTTCATCAAGTTTCCCCTTCCTGGCATGCCAATCTGTTGTGTCCAGACAAACTATAACGACACTTGAGCTTGGATCGGGCTTGTTGAAGTAGAATTAAGCTAATTGATCTTGCTTTTCTTCATCTTCTTAAAGCTCTTGGTGAGGAGATATTCCAATGCCCAAGTTCATCAATGGAGTCCAGACTAGACAGATTAGGTCTGAGAAAAAATTGGAGTAAAGGATGAGCAAGAATCTTTCTGTCTCTTTTCTCTCTCAAAAATCCTCCCTCCAAAAAAGTCCCCCATTCTACCGTACTCTCGGGTATTTATAGGACACAATCCTAACCGAATCCAGCTGAATCCAGCTGTAAATTGTTAGTTTGTTAATAGATCAGCACGTGCAGCCATCGTTATCCATTATAGTGCATTGGTCAGCCTTACACCCCCTTGGGCATTGATCGGCTTTATGCCTCTTGGACATTGATCAACTTTATGTCTCTTGAACATCGATCGGCTTTCTGTCCCTTAGGCATTGATCAACTTTACGTTCCTTGGGCATTGATCGACTTTATGCCCCTTGGACATTGATCGGCTTTATGCCCCTTGGACATTGATCTGCTTTATGCCCCTTGGACATTGATCGACTTTATGCGTCTTGGATATTGATCAACTTTATGTCTCTTGGATACCGATCGATTATTTGATCAACCAATCCTCACTCTTTATCAAATCAACATAAATAGACTAAATCTGTCGTAGACCAAATCTATCGTATCCCAATATATATATATATATATATATATATATATATATATATATATATATATATATATATATATATATATATATATATATATCAGGTTTTTACGACCTTCTTCAAAGGATTGCGGAAGCCAGACCACGCTACAAGCACCGACGTTCTCCTCCGGTCAATGGTAACCCTTTCTTTTCCATCACTGCACGACAATTTTCTTTCCTAGATTTTTTTTTTTTTTTTTTTTTTTGGCTTTTTCTTTTCTGGAAGACAAGAATTTTTTCTTTCCACCCATTCCCATCCTGCAAGGGCTCCTCGCTTGTACTCTTTTATTTTGACGATATATATATATATATATTATCTCCATCACATACCTTTCAGCCATCAAAGCCCCTATTATATTTAATTAATTTTTCTTTGAACCGGATCAAAGCTAACAATCCTTCGATCGGGACAGACCGTAGATCTGACTGACCTGCTTGAGATCCGACCGATCCACTAGAGATCCTGCCGACCCACTCGAGATCCGACTAATCCGTTTAAGATCTGACTGACCTGTTTCAATCAGGCCGATACTAATTTAAAGGTTCCAGAAATTCCTTTCAGCTGGTACCGAAATTTTGTTACAATAGATCTCACAACACAGCCACATCCCGGTGCCACCTGGTCATCATCCTGATTCTCTTAGGGACAGATCGGATATTTCCAGTCTAGTCCCTAACAGATTTTGGTAGCGTTCCGTGCCTATATAAGGTAAACGGAGGACTCTGAGCGGTAAGGACACTTTTCCTTCTCCACGAGCGATATCCTTTTGATTCCTCAGTTCTGTTGTTCTAAAACTCCCACTAACTTAGTCATCGGAATATCTCCCGCCAGAACACCATCGATCCGTAAGACTTCTTTGCATAAATCGAGAAAGGTGTACTCCAGCCATGCCGAGAAAATCCGGTCCAGAAAATTCAGCAGTAACAACCTTCAAGATCAAAGGTGCTTGCTGTTGTTCCGGTCTCTCTTTATATATATATATATATATATATATATATATACAACCGGTTTAAATTATATTATATTTGAATCGAACATGATTTGACAGGGCAGGGATTCAACAAAACAGCTACAATGGAGATTTTTCTCTCCCATCCCTTTCTTTCGAACCAAAAAAAAATTATATTATATCTCCGTCCCTGTTGCTTGTCCTTTCAGCATCTTCCAACCCAAATGGGCCAGTCTAGACGGGAACCACTAAAAAGAAGAGCCTGTTATTCGAGCCATCCGAGTCCAATCCACGAAGGCCAACCAGGTCCACATGATGGAAGCCTGTTTTTTTAAGCACAAATCACATCAAAGTCCGGTGGAATCCGGTTCCCGTCTCTCACCCACTTGCTGGAATTGCGACGTGAGCCCCCCGGCAGGGGCTCCAATCGCCATCGCTTCCGCCACCTCTTCTTCGCACCATTATCCCCATTCTTTGCACGTAAGCCATCTTCGAACTATTATTCAGCAGCTACGAACCATGACGTTCTTGATAACAAGCTAGCATTTAGAACTTCAAATAATTATTATTCAATCAAAGATAAAAACACCCGAAAGGAGATGCATTTTTTCATGTGAAAAATACAACTTCTATTTTTTTATCAAATGATTCCAAAATTAGAGATGGTAATCGAATCGAATCAGGTATATATGAATCGAATCATATACGGATCGGATCAGAAAAATCTTAAGCTGAACCCGACCTGTTTATTAAATGGATTATAATTTAAAATTTGAACATAATCCATTTAATAAACAAGTAACCCGGTCCAACTTGTTTATTAAACGGATAACCTACTAACCCGACCCGACCGATTTAACTCATTTAATAACTGAATAACCTGTTTATCTAACCCAACCCAACCCAATCTATGTAATAAATAGATAATCTATTTATCTAACTCGACTCGACACGATCCATATATTAAATGGGTTAAACATATTAGATCTAAAAAATCTAATCGGATTCGTTTATTAAATGGATTAAATAGATCAATCCGTTTATAACCTGAATCCGTTTATTCCAAATCCAAATCTATTTATGACAAGTCGAACATGAATCAAATTAACAGATTAGATCATAAATTGCCACTCCTATCAAAATTTCAATTCCAAATTGCCTTCATACTATAAACTTCTAAAAAATACATCATTTCCCTCTTTCTCAAGGGAGATTATGGTAGCCCCATGATACCGCGCTGGGAGTCCCCACGACCGACTACTAGATACCAAAGAAGAAAAAAAGAATCCCAAAATAGATACCTAGTATTCATGCTAGAATTTGTTGGAATCATCCAGTTTATTAAAGAGGAACAGTTTATTAAAAAGGAAAAACAAATACATGAACCCTCATCTCTTTCATCATTGGATTCGAGGTGTATCTTTCATATGAAAGAATGATCAATCTTTTTTTTTTTTTTTTCAATGTCAACTAATTTTACGCATTTCAAATCTTTTCAAGTTATTTCTTTAATTTATTAACATTATGATAAATACCATCATCAGAAAACTATATAAAATATAATTCAACTATATTTATATCCGTGCGTTGCATAAATTATATAACCATCGAAATTCTTTTTTTTTTGTTACTATTTTTTGTTAAAATATAAAAAATAAAATAAAAATAATACGAAAAGAGAAAAAATGATAAGTATCGAGAAAACTAATTTATTTAATTATTTCAAATTTTAAAAATCTATTAAAAATTTTACAAATATATATTAAAAAATTAGTAGATTTCGAAAAAAAATAAATTTATTTTAAAATTTAAACTTAAAAATTAAAATTATGAAAAAATCGAATGAAAAAAAAATATATATATATATAGCAGGCAACCATCTTTATAATAAGACAATAAAACTTTCGTTATATATAATAGTCGATTCATACGCATGCACACAATATTTTTTAAATTATATTAAAAATATTTTGATATATTTTATTTTTTATCTGTTTTAAAAAATATTTAATTCTTGGTTAAAATTGAAAAATAAATTTTGATGGGAATATAAATGAGGAAAGCTCAGGATGCAAATGTACAGCAAATTTTGATAAGATAGTTTTTTTTTTTTTTTTTTTTTTTTTTTTTTTTTTTTTTTTTTTTTTTTTTTTTTTTTTTTTTTTTGTCACTTATGAGTTGTCCATGGATGTACAATAAAAATGATCCAAGTGGACAATATCCAGAAAAATTAAAAAAAAAAAAATTATTTTAGAAAATAATTAAATGAATAAAAAGAATATTCTTTAAGAATATGTCAGGCAAAATTTTGATCCCGCATTCACATTCATACTCCGCAGCCAAGCAAGGTTTCTCGGTAATTAATATGTTCTCCGGAACGTTCCCATCGCCATTAATTAACCTGCGAACGGACGAAAAGAAAAGGAATCAGTCAAGCAAATTATTATTTAAAAAAAAAAAAAATCAAACAAACGGAAGAAGATGCTGATTAAAAACCAAAAAAAAAAAAAAACACGTACTAACCAAGAAAACATTAAATTTTTTTAAAAAAATAAAAACAACGGACGGATGAAATAAAAACAGTTCTATCAAAAAATAAAAAAAAATAAAAACAAAAACGAATAAAAAAACGGACGGATGAAATAACGGTGGTGACGGAGGGGAAGGAACCCTAACGGAACACACGTGCCAACCAAAACGAGTAAACGAAGGGGGAAGAACGGCGGCACGGCAAAACGCAAAAGACGACAAAGAAAGGAAGAAGGAGAGTGAAATAAACATGTATTTAGTTTATTTTTTTGGGGGTTTTTTTTTTTTCTCTGATTCTTGTATTAGAATTTAAAAGGATGGATGGTTACAGTCCCCGACTCCAAAGAACGAAAAATATTTAGTTCTAGTCCTCCGTTCTTTTGTCGTTTTCTTTTACCTCCTCGGCCTCGTCTTCATCTATTTGTTCGATTGACGTTTCCTGTTCGAGGCCGGATACGGTGGGCTAATTATCGCCAGTAGCTGCCGTGGTGAACGAGGAACTGGTGCGGCCTCGGGTTCCCGTGACGGTGATGGTGGTGGTGGTGGGCGTGGAAGCGGGGAGCGGCGGCGGATGGACGGCCGGAAAACCTGGTGGGCGCGGAGATCTGGTGGAGGAGGCAGCGGTCGGCTGGGAGCGGCGGCCGGGCGGAGGTGGCGGCGGCGGCGGATTTGCCCTTGGCCGGGGTGGACGGAGGGGAGGGAGTCTTGGTCGGAGGAGGGAGGAGGAAAGCTCGGATCTTTAAGGGGAGCAGGCGGTCGCGGCTGGCGAGGTCGTACTCCTCGATGAGGTTGGCGAGATCCTCGTCGGAGGTGACCGAGACCAGGGCGTCGAGGTCCTCCGTCGGCAGCTGGCACCTCAGATTCACCGCTCCCCATCCGCACATCTCCCCCATCTTCCTCTGTAGCTCTGTTCCACAGAAGCAAACCCGGACCCTTAGCTACCAAGAAGCCAACAAGCAGAGCAATTCCCCCTTTTCTTTCTTCGCTTTTCTTTTATCTCATGACAAAAATCCAATCTTTTCCTACTTTCTACGCTTCAAATCGTCTAAAGGAAATCCAAAGATTCGACTTTGAAGGCGAATAGACAAAAACAATTGAAAAAATTGCTATTTTTCAACAAAAAGATTCAATCTTTTCGTGCTTTCATGCTCCAAATCATCGACTAACGAATAAAAGAAATCGAGAGATTCAATCTCAAGCAAGGGAAACGAAGCAGGGGAAGGGGGGACGGACCGGAGAAAGGGAGGGAGCGGTCGACGGCGAGGACGCGGGTGTGACCGCCCACGTAACGGAGCTTGCCGTCGGGGTAACGGGGTAGGATCTTGCCGCCGTAGCTGCAGAGAAACTTGGTGGTGCCACCGGCGGCGGGCTTGACGGAGACGTCGTCGAGAGAACCAATAGAAGCGCACGACGAGGATGACGACGGGGAGGATCCCACCATGCTGTGGCTTGGCTTCCCTTCTTCTTCTAGATTCACTTCACTTTAGTTGGTAGAAAGCTAAAGGCAAGAAGATTCTAAAAAGAGAGAAGAGAAGCTCGGAGCTCAGAGCAAGAAAGAGGGAGGAGGACTTGCTCTAGAGGCCGCTTCAAGCCTCCTCTTGCCTCCCTTTCCCCTTTATTTATAGCAGAGGGATTCCAGGAGAAAGGGAAAAAAAAAAAAAAAAAAGAAAGAAAGTTACCACGGTGAAAAGGAAAAAAGGATCTAAAGCGGAGTTGGAGAAGGCCAAATTATTATTATTATTATTATTATTATTATTATTATTATTATTTATTATTATTATTATTATTTGTCCTTTTGCCTATTAACAGCATCCGCAGGTGCACCGCACCGCGAAGGAAAGGAGCTGGAAATTTCCCGTTGGCGTCTACGTTGGTTTTTCCATTCCAAGGTTGGGAGGAGGGGATCTACACACTTCTCGTAACCCAATTCCACTTAATTTGGCAAATCTAATGCAGCATTGGTATAATTCTTGTCTTCCATGGGTAAAATATTATAAGCATTAACCACCGTATAAAGATAAAAAAAATAATAAAAGGAAACAACTGGAGGAAGAAAACAAAATTAACCGCAAGCAAGAAGTGGGAGAATATGTCATGCATAACTTATCATGTAGTCCCCGTCGACCGGTAGTAATGAAAAAATTAAAAATATATATAATAAATATTAATGGCAATCAGGTTGACGTACTCATCTTTGATGGGAACGATTATGAAAAATCAATATGTACCGTGTATCGAACATTTCCTGACTGGAATTGGGGGACCGTCTCGGGGTGGCCACGCCCGCGGTCTAACTCCTCCCCCCTTTTTCATTTCATCAAAATAAAAAAAAACTTATCCGTTCATCTTTCTAATGATAATTACCAAATACCGTGCTGCACGCGATACACCGTAGCATATGATATACAGGAACGGAACACATTAATTTTTTATGAAAATCAAAAAAATATTAAAATTAATTTAAATATTTTTATATAAATATTATCTAAATTGAATTTGATGTTGTTTTATGGAATTAAATTTATCGATAATGAAATTTACTGTAAAATTTTTAATTTCATCATCAATTTTTTTATTTTTTTAAAAAAATTATTAATTTTTCTATTCGTAATAAACCTAAAATATAAATAAAATTATAAGAAAGAAATAAAATTTAAAATAAAAAAAAGAGTCAAGAGAAGAGGATGTATGTTGAATAGAATCCGAAGAAGCTTGAGTTAATGTTGTATAAGTTGATATTGATATCGCTTCTTTCTTTTTAGATTCTTTTCTATTTAGTGGACTCTTCACTCTTCGAGTCGTATAATTTTTCTTTGCAATATTAACTTTGTAATTAATTAAAATATATTTAAATAAATAATTTAAATTATATTTAATATAGGAGAATGAAATTATTTGCCTTCTTTTAAATAATTATTGAAAGGAAAAAAGAAATTAATGAAGAAAAAAAGAAAGGTAAAAATAATTCAACTTTTAAGTAAAGGAAGTTGATTTATGATATTTATTTTTTTTAAAATTTTTTTTTCAAGATTTTCTAAACTATATTTAATACAAGCTAATTTCATGAGAGTCAAATACATCTTTTTCTAAATTTTTTTAAAATTTTATTAAAAAATCTATTTTATATATAAAAGTTAATAATTTTGAAAAAGTTAATGGGGTTAAGGACCTCTGCTTCCGGACGGTCCATCATTGGTGATATACTACATGGACTGCTAATTGTATGATGGATGATTAACAAATAATGTATGCTAAGTTTGTGCACGAAGGAATGGTCTTAGCTAGCTACTTGTGGAATTTAAGCCTTCGGTGACAAAGAATGAAAGAGTTGGGAGATCGTCTGGGGGTGGTCACGTCCGGGATCTAACTTTTTTTCTTTTTTTTGTTCCTTAAAAAAAAAAAAAAAAATAGCGATGGGAATCTTTTAGGAATGGAAGTAAATAAATTTTAGAATTACAAATGGGTAAGACTTGGAAAGGTGACGACCCACTTGTTTTTTTGTGTGTGAGGAGCTGCTTCTTGACCCACTGGTTCCCATGGCAACTGTGTTCCCACGATTCAATTCCCATTCACTATCATCCATATTGGATCCATCTGATTCCTTGAGAGATACAATTAATCAAAGTTAATTAAGAACTATTTAGTTTTGACATAAACAATTTTATCAAAAAAAATATAATTTTTTTTCCCCTAAAAGAACAAAACTATTATTTTAGATGTATAATTTATTATTGTAATTTTGAATTTGCCTCCAATCACGCATCCATTCAACGCAGGATGGTGGTCTTTTGAGACTGGTGAAGCACCTGGGAATATGGTGGTATATATATCGGCCAATTATCAACATATGGAACCTAACTACATTATATAAATGATTTTACGCCTAGTTTTTCTTATATCACCGATGACTGTTGAATATACCCATATTTGATACACATAAATATTAGGATATTTTCTTCTCATTTTTTCTTTTTTTTTTTTCTTTTTTTTTATAAGCAAAAGGGATGGGAGATAAATTTCGGTATAGCTATCCCGTAGGTCCCCGTCCCAGTAAATAATGTTTTAACGTCGGTTAGTAGAATGGGGACAAAGAGAGAGACCCTAATCTCTCAGTAAAAGAGATGAGGGAATAAATATCGGTGTAGCTATCCCGCAGGCCCCTACCCCATCATCCATCAGATAATATTCGAACGTTGGCTAGTAGAATGGGGACAAAGAGAAAGACCTAATCACTCACACTAGCGATCGTCTAGTAAAACGGGGACAGAGAGATCCTAAACTCTTACTCACACCAGCGGTGGTCATGGGTCAAAGAAAAATTCCTGGATTTTAATTGAATCATCCATGAAATCATGTCTCGAATCCGCGATCGGTTGGTAGTGAGACAAAGCCTCTACCAACCAGGCTACCATCTTAGCAATTTAGAATATTCTTTATTGAACGATATCAGCAAAGATGATTCTAAATATAAATACTTTGGCACACGAGAATCCACGTAAATAAATAAAAAATGGATAGTTGTGTCATCGTATCATGGAAGTATTTATCATAGTGAATTGATTCAAAAAAACTTCAACATATATGATTTTGTTTAATCTTAGGGTTAATCTGGATAACTAATAACTAATTTTTTCAGTCTGACAGTCATACATTCGTTAATGAAATAGATATAATTGCATACACAAGCATAAAGTTTTATATCAAGGATTGGTGATAAAATGACAGCCTAACGAAGGCTTGCTAATAAATTTTCCAGCAATTATATATCTTGCAGCAGTAACACGGGCGGACCACCCGGGGGGGTGGGGGCCAATTTTTTATTTTTTTTTCATATTTTTATAATTTTTTTTTATAATTTTTTAATTTTTTTTAAAATTTTATATATATATATATGGTCCCTCTAAAAATTTTTCTTTTCATCTCAAAAAAAAAATTTAGAAAATTAAAAAAAAAAATTCAAAAAAAAATTGAATCACATGAATCTTATAAAAAAATCAATCCCAAATAGTCTTAAAAAAAAAATAAAAAAAAAAAAAAAATCAGTGAAGAGCTCACATGAAGCAACCCAATCTCAAATTTCATCCATCATGCTCTTGCATTGAAACCTTTCTCAATCCCCAAACCCCACCCGTCGGCTGCCGTCGACTGCTCCTCCTCTCTTCCCCAACCGCCAACCTCTTCACCCCATCTCCTTCAACTCTCTTCCTCGCCGAGTCACCAACTCCTCTCTTCCCCAACCGGCAACCATCGCGACGCTGCCTCCACCCGTCGCTGCCCCTGACAGGCCACTCGCCACCGATGGTTAATCCCACCCGCCGTCTCCTTCGCGGCTTCATCTCTTTTACAGTCAACTCCTCCTCTCTTCCCCAACTAGCAACCACCGCTCCTATCCGGCTACCCGTCACCGGCTGCCGGCTCCTTTTCTGTCCATAACTCCTATCCATGACTCGATATTGGAGCTCCATGTCTCCACTCATTTTATCTATATTTGACTTGATAGTTATCATAGTATATTTCCTAACTTTCTATGATATGGCATCATATTTTTTTGTCCTCTCTTAAAAAATTTGGTGCGATCCGCCTCCGTAGTAGCTAGGATTTCTAAAGAAGCGAGGAATGAAATAAGACTTAAAAGGATATTGGTTATTCAAGCACGATCTTTAAAGAATAAAAATTTTTAGGTGTATCAATTAAAGTTTTTAACATAAATTAAATCATGACATGTCGGCCCAGCTTTGCCGTCATCCATATCATAATATTCCATCATGAATCATTACGAGCACATGGTTGTTCGTATGATTTGAATCAATACATGTCCGTTTGATTCTCTGTCCTCCAATAATATTCCAAGCCTCCCAAAACAATAATCAACCCTCCCGTGCTTTATTTCCCTTCCCTTTCCCGTTGGCACTTTCACAGCCAGAGAATCTTTCCTGCAGAATACCATGCAGCATTCAACAATCATCAACGGATGGTGAAACAGCCATGAAACATAAAATCCTCGCATGTTGTTACTGCCTGGATCGCCTTCACCTGCAACTCTGGCATGTTCGGAAATCTTGTTCGATGCTCCAAAGAAGGGTAGCTCTTGTGTTCCTTATGCATTCGTTCCGGACGGTCAGGCCTGCAAGAAAAATCTAGGCCAGGAATATTTCGACGTTCAAGTTAGTATGACGATCAATGGTAATAATCTGACGAAGAAAAATGAGAGCTTCTTTATGTATGAGCGGGGGATAGCTTGCTTATCTTGACCAAAAACCCCCGTTACCTATATAGAAGGTTGATGCTATAAGATAAAGTTCGGAAGTTTGATAGAGCACTCTCCCACAAGGTATACCCTTCTAACAGTCGTAACGGCTTTAGGATAGTGGCGACAGCCCATCCCTCAATCATTGTTGTCAGAATTTTCTCATCATGGTGTTGGAGCCTTGTGGCTCATATGCTTTCCATTGGTGGGTTGTAGCTTTTGTTGAATCATTGCCTGCCATGACTCGTGGAGAGGCTCGCTTGGGCTCGGAACTTTACTCAGGCCGGAGCTCTACTTGATGAGAAGCTTTGCCCGAGTCAAAGTGCTGTCCGGACTGGAGTTTTGCTTAGTAGCAAGCTTTGCTTGGACAGAACTCTACCCGGGCTGGGGCTCTGCTTCAACCCGATTTCTGCACGGACCGAGGACTCTATCCGACTTATAGCATTTTGCCACATCACATGTCACGCACAATACATCGCTATTAATAACCATTTAAGGGTTACCAAAAAATAATAATAATAATAACCATTTAAACTTTTGACGAAGACGATTCAGTATTATACCAAGAGCAAACCATGCATCATATAGTAAGTTTTTTTAAAAAAAATATCATTATAAAATGAAAACCGAACTTGTAGCTCCTAAATGCTCGAAATTATTTCTCACGAACAAAGCGAGAGGGTGTCCATGGCTGTCTCTCCTGCAAGCTTTTCATCGTTGAAGATCGACGTACGTCTCCTCCAACAAAAAATCTCTCATTTTTTTTTTTTTTTTTCCATTTTTTCCTTTCTATTTTAAGAAGATGCCGAGTATATCCAACTTTTTATCTCCTTATATATATATATCCTCGATCGAGCATGACATATTTCCCCAAGTGCTGCCATATGAACTCCATGCAAGGTGGTTAATTTCGTCGATGACCAGCCTCCACTTTTCTCTCTCCTCTCCACACGTACGCCATCATCTTCCTCAATTTTATCTTCGTATATTCTTCTCCGTACCCGCACCGAACGCAACTTTTCATAGCCGAGTTGCATCGTGTCAGCCCGTGGCCACTCCAAAGGAAAGATTCTGGACGTCTACCATCGTGCGTGGCCTCGCACGTGTGCTGTTGCATGCCGTGCATGGTCCCCGGAGGACATGGTCGGCTGCCGTATCTAACACGGCTCTTGCCCAGGACCCGTTCCAGAATTGCACCAATTATATATACGTGGATCGAACCAATCCCCTGGCTGTTGTGTGACAAGCATGGAGATGTTTTTTTTTTTTTTTGGCCACTTCTTCCAATGATGGGCTCTGGTGGACCCTTTGATTTTCCATAGGATAAAGTATATTTTTAAGAAAAAAATCGATCCATCACCCCACAGGTCATCATTCCATAAATAATGTCATGAATTTAATAAAAGATTAATTAATTGTTGAGCAAAACCTTTTTAATTTACAATATTAATATGGATTCTCTACGGTACATATATATGTAATATAGAATGCGGTGCAGCACTTGATGACCACTATAAAAAAAAAAAAAAAAAAAAAAATGGATGGTTATCGAATAAAATAATATTTTATCAAGAAACTATTTATCTCTTGATAGTAGACGATGAACGGTGCAATTGCACTGTACCGCTTGCAATTCTTATCCACCCGCTACAAGGAGCGTCCCTGCAGTGCAGGACCCAGCTATCAAGTGGGTATGGTATCTTTATGATAGGTGGCAGCAAAAACTAGGAAAATACAATGCATCGAAAGAGATGTTCCATCTTTAAATATATGATCATTTCCTGCTTTAAATCTCGGCTATTCAAGTCTCTCTGTGCGGAAGCTAGAGGCTACGGCCTGAAAAAGGGTGGGATGGGTTTATAAAGTAGTGCATGGAGAATGGTACGTTTCTTCTGGTTGGTGTCCAACTTGCTGTGCGTTCTCTTGTTGCTTCTCTCCATTTGCTCATTTTGATTTCATTCTGATACTTTCCAGGAAACGGATATCCGTCTTGGAACTGTTGACTTGAAAAAAAAAAAAAAAAAAATGAAAAAGAAAAAGAAAGAAAGAAAAAAAAAAGAGAGAAAAAGTCCACAACGTTAGCGTGTGCGTTTGGATCGTGCATGGGACAAAAATAAAGGGGGAGAAGGGTCCGCTTCTTCGAAGGCAAGCGGTCGAATATCCTGGAATCGGTCCTTGATTCCACTAAGAGTTGAAAGGACCAAATAGAAGGTTAGACCATTGGAGCTCCAAGAAGTCCTCGCCGCCTGTTCGGTCCAAGGTCAACAGCCCTATGCTCGGTCTTGACCTTTTCTATTTCTTTAATCAGATTTAATTAATTATTTTTTCGAATAAATATAATTGTGGATATCAAAAAATAAGATAATTTAGAAGATATATATGTTATGGTGGTTCGCAAAATCACGAGCATCCGATATATATATCCATCTCAACTTAGGGATCGAAGAAGCTCTTTGGAATCGAACTTCCATCCCTTGTAAAGATTGTACCATTTCTTATGATTTAATTCCTTACGTTTGTAAACAAATTATTCTCTCTGAAAATATAAAATAGAAAATAAAAGTAATTTAGATTAGAAGGTCAAAAATGTAAATAAATCGGACATGAATCAGGATTCCACGGTCTAACCCAATAATCTATCTAATATATTAAAAGAAAGTTCAGAACCCCTCTCTTTTGGAAGGGTGAGAAAAAAAAAAAAAAAAAATCCCCGGTGTAGAGAAGAAAAGGGAGAATCTTTCTTTGGCAACACGTGTCGCCAATTTAGGGGGATTTTGAACTGCCCTGGTACGATAGGAAAAAAGGGAAGCTTGGGGATGTGGAAAAAAAAAAAAAAAAAACTCCAGAAAGAGGAGGGGGGGATATTTATCTATTTAATTTATCTAATACATTAAAAGAGAGTTCCAAGCCTCTTCTACACATAAGATATTGCCCATTTAAGGGGATTTTGAACTCCCCGAGTAATAGAAAAATGGAAGAGGGGGTGGAAAAAGAAAAACTCCTCCATGTATAGTAGAAATGGGGGGAGGATATCTATATATCTAATCTAATATATTAAATGTGAGTTCGGAGCCTCTCCTTAGTGACATGTATTTATGTATTTGTAGGGTCCTGAACTCTCCATGTATAATAATAATAATAAAAAAAAAAAAAGAGGAGGGGAGGGAAAAAAAACTCCTCTAGAAAATGGATGTATACTAGAAAAAATGGGGGTGGAAAAAAAAAAACTCCCCTATTATTGGGATATGTCGGTTCAAGCACAAGCCAGCCACCAGTTCGACCGGCCGAAGACATTTCTCCTGAACCATGCATTTCAAACCGAAGCGTTCGAGAGAAATAAAACAAATGATGGGCAGGCCGAAGCCGAAGCTCTCAACTTCATATGAAGAGTCAACCTGTGGCCCCTGCTGAAGACAGGGCTCTCAGCCTAAACCGAAGACATAATCTTCGGTATCAGTCGAAGATACAGTCTTCAGCCTATGTCGAGGACAAAGTCTTCGACCCTCGCTGAAAGCATGATCTCTGATTTGTCTCAAAGGGGTCCAAAGATGAAGACGTCCGTTCAACTCGGCTACAGAATATTTTTCCAAAAAAAGAAGCCTGAAGACAGATCTCCGATCTGTCTCGAATCTCCATGAACGTGACAAACAATGGTTATCGTCGACTACTTAACTACCTCCGGAACACGACTATGACACGTGATCATTAACTTCATTAGCAACGTCTCCGGCCTGGCCGGAACCGCTTAGTAATCGTCCACGATTGCGAATTGAGGGAAAAGAATTAACTCCCCCATCATAACCATCGAAGGAAAAATGGAATCGCAGGCCGGACAACTCAATATAAATACCGGTAAGAGGGGACACTCGAGGTAAGGCACAAGATACTCTTAAAAATCTCAGTCTTTTCCTTTCATCTATCCTCCTCAGAATCTTTCCCATTCTGTGGCTGGAGCCGTCTCTGACTTAGGCATCGAAGTATCCCTGCCGGAGCAATTCCGATAAGGAATTTGTTTTGCAGGTGAACCAGGGAGCGGACCTGCGATCCAGTAGCTCCACCCGGTCGGAAAAGGAATTCCATGCCCACACCTATGTATAGTAGGAAAGGGAGAGGGAGAAGGACATTTATCTATCTAATCCAGTGCATTAAAGGAAACTTCGAAACCTCTCCTTGGAGACATGTGCTGCCTATCTAGGAGTGTTTTGAACTTCCACTGTATCGTACGAAAAAGGAAAAGAAGGTGGGAAAAAAACCTGCTTAATTTATAATAGAAATGGGGAGACATCTAACCATCTAATTCATTAAAGAAAAGGTGGGAAAAAAACCTGCTTAATTTATAGTAGAAATGGGGAGACATCTAACCATCTAATTCATTAAAGAAGAGATCGAAGACTCTCCTTGTAACACACGTTGCCTATTTAAGAGGTTCTAAACTCCTAGTGTATAGTAGAAAAAAGCCTTATTATTAAACCCAGCCCGGCCTACCCGGTCGGACTGAAAACTCGGTGACCCATGCATGAAGCCGATTCGCATTTGAATTAATCTGTAATTACTCAAAAACTGGTAGAAAATCGGTGACCCGACCGGTTCAACCGTGTAGGCTCAGGTAGGCAATCCAAAAGTGGGGGTGAATTGGGTTTTATAAAACTTTTGTACTATTTAAAATATGTGAACTAAAGCAAGTATGTGCTAATGCAATTCAAGTGCTTATGTATTTCAAATAAATGTAGCAGAAATAAAGAAATAAAAGCACAAGGAGAATAATCACACAAACACAAAGATTTATAGTGGTTCGGTGCCAACCAAGCACCTACATCCACTCCCCAAGAATCCCTTGGGAATTCTACTATAATCTCACGATTACAGTCAACTTGTTTTCCGGGCTCACAAGGTAAAACCCTTGGTTTTCACGGGCTAACCAAAAATCCCTTGATTTCCAGGCTAACCAAAAACCTTGATGGTTTTATGGGCTCACCAACAACCCACCTTGGTTTTGCGGGCTAACCAAGAACCTAGTGGTTTTACGGGCTAACCAACAACCCAACTTGTTTTGTCTTCGGGCTCACAAGTCAAAACCCTAGTTGGTTTTTACCACATAGGCTCACCAACAACCTTTGATGGTTTTCACTAGGCTCACCACCAACCTAGATACAAGAAATGAAGAATGAAAATAAAAAGCTTTCTTACAAAGCAAATTTTTCGTTGAAGCACGTTGATTGTTGATGTCGAGCTTGTCTCCATGTTGTAGAAGCTTCAATGGATGCTTGTTCATGTTGCTCTTGGAAGCTCCCTCTCCTCTTTGAATTCTTGGTGGCTCAACACTCGACAAATTGGATCCTCAAAATATCCTTCACATATTTTTACTTGGAAATCAAAGGATTTATCTTTCAAACCATGGATCCTCTTCCCTCTTCTTCTCCCTCGCTTCTCCAAGTGTTTAAATAGCCCTCCAAACCTTATTTGACCGTTTATGATCGTTGGAGGACGAATTATAGCCGTTGGAGCCAAGTTGGAGAAGTTCTGCAGCCCAGAAAACTAGCCGTTACTGTTCAAGTGTTGACACTTCGCCTCCAAGTGTCGACACTTCAGTTTCAAGTGTCGACACTTCATTCTCCATGTATCGACACTTCACTTCCAAGTGTCGACACTTCAGCTCCAGGTATCGACACTTGACTGAATGTGCTTTCTGAAGTTTTCTGTTTGTCTCAGGCCTTGAGTCGACACTTTACTCTTCAAGTATCGACACTTGATCCTTAGGTGTCGACACTTGCTTCCCAGGTGTTGACACTTCATATGTGCCAGGCTAAATTTTCTTCAAATTTCACTTCTTTGAGTACCTATAACTGATTTATACACTTAACACACAATTAATACTCAAATATACTTAAGTGTTTTGTCATAATCAAAATCAGAGTCAACAATTTTCCCCTTTTTGATGATGACAAAATCTTTAAGTATATAAACAAGGTAAGCTCAAAAATAAATATACCATGCTCCAAAAGATAAATAATAAGAATAGAGCAATGAAGCAATGAAAAACATTGAGCTCCCCATCAAAATATGATCCAAAAATAATTTTTCAAAAGCTCCCCCTCAACATATGATTTCTAAATTATTTTTCAAAGTTTTTTAAAATATTCGAACTTTCAAATTTTCAAATTTGGGCTGCCATGATCTTTAGCTCAAAATCGTTAGATTTTCAATCAGAGCACCGAGCTTTGATACCAATTGTAGGCTCAGGTAGGCAACCCAAGAGGGGGGATGAATTGTGTTTTATAAAACTTTTGTACTATTTAAAATATGTGAACTAAAGCAAGTATGTGCTAATGCAATTCAAGTGCTTGTGTATTTCAAATAAATGCAGCGGGAATAAAGAAAGAAAAGCACAAGGAGAACAATCACACAAACACAAAGATTTATAGTGGTTCGGTGCCAACCAAGCACCTACATCCACTCCCCAAGAACCCCTTGGGAATTCTACTATATTCTCACGATTACAGTCAACTTGTTTTCCGGGCTCACAAGTCAAAACCCTTGGTTTTCACGGGCTAACCAAAAACTCCTTGGTTTTCTAGGCTAACCAAAAACCTTGATGGTTTTGCGGGCTCACCAACAACCTACCTTGGTTTTGCGGGCTAACCAAGAACCTAGTGTTTTTACGGGCTAACCAACAACCCAACTTGTTTTGTCTTCGGGCTCACAAGTTAAAACCCTAGTTGGTTTTTACCACATAGGCTCACCAACAACCTTTGATGGTTTTCACTGGGCTCACCACCAACCTAGATACAAGAAATGAAGAATGAAAATAAAAAGCTTTCTTACAAAGCAAATTTTTCGTTGAAGCACGTTGATTGTTGATGTTGAGCTTGTCTCCATGTTGTAGAAGCTTCAATGGATGCTTGATCATGTTGCTCTTGGAAGCTCCCTCTCCTCTTTGAATTCTTGGTGGCTCAACACTCAACAAATTGTATCCTCAAAATATCCTTCACATATTTTCACTTGGAAATCAAAGGATTTATCTTTCAAACCATGGATCCTCTTCCCTCTTCTTCTCCCTTGCTTCTCCAAGTATTTAAATAGCCCTCCAAACCTTATTTGATCGTTTATGATCATTCGAGGATGAATTATAGCCATTGGAGCCAAGTTGAAGAAGTTCTGCAGCCTAGAAAACTAGCCGTTACTGTTCAAGTGTCGACACTTCGCCTCCAGGTGTCGACACTTCAGTTTCAAGTATTGACACTTCAGTTTCAATTATTGACACTTCATTCTCCAGGTGTCGACACTTCACTTCCAAGTGTCGACACTTCAGCTCCAGGTGTCGACACTTCAGCTCCAGGTGTCAACACTTGACTGAAAGTGCTTTCTGAAGTTTTCTATTTGTCTCAAGCCTTGAGTCGACACCTCACTCTTCAAATGTCGACACTTGATCCTCAGGTGTCGACACTTGCTTCCCAGGTGTCGACACTTCATCTGTGACAGGCTGAATTTTCTTCAAATTTCACTTCTTTGAGTACCTATAACTAATTTATACACTTAACGCACAATTAGTACTCAAATATACTTAAGTGTTTTGTCATAATCAAAACCAGAGTCAACAAACCATAAACCATCACACCCGACCCAAACCCAGAGGAGACCCGGCTGAAATGATTAAACCGAAAAATCAAAAATTGAAAACCTAAATTTTCCTTTAATCCTTTCTTCCTGTCCTTCTGGCTTCCCCTAATCCCCTCTTTCATGCTCGGCTCTTCGGCTCTTCCTCTCGGACCAGCGATCAAGCAATGATGGTGGCAATAAGAACGACGGTGATGGCGACGATAGCAATGGCAAGGACGAAGGAGCTCCACCCTTCTTCTTCTATCCAGTTCGTCGCTCAGGTGAGTCATTAATTGATTTTTTTTTGTATTTCTGTCGGCCTCTAAATGGTACACTCCCTCCTCGGCTCCTCCAAGTATGGTGATATGGTCTGTTTTCTAGTGCTTTCCCTCTCCAACTCCAGCCTCTGACCATATAAGTGCATGGCCTTGCACCATCCAAGGCATCTCCCCTTTTTACCCATCCCATCCCTGGTGAAAGCTCAAACGAGAGCTACGAGTGCTTCCCCACCCCTCCCTTCCAAACCGTATGATCTCCATCACCAAACCCTAGCCACCCTCCGATCTCCAGCAATTTTCCTACCCTCGCTACCGCCAGGTTTGTGCCTCACCTTATCCATCTCACTGTTTTTATTCTATTATGGTCTTCGAATATTTCATGGATAGACGGGGACTCACGACCACCCGTTCAGTAAAACTCTCCACCCCATTGATGGTTGGCCCATCCCCTCCCCCACTCCCTCCCTCTCGCTTTTGGTGACCTGATAGAAAGGATCGACTGGTGACCTGACAGAAAAAACCAACAGCAAATAAAGAAGAGGAAAATAGATCAATCAAGGATCAGAAGATTGTTTAAGCTTTAAAAATTTGTTTAATACTTTAATGGGAAAGGAATAAAAAAAATAATTATAATAAATATATAGTAATTGAAGTATTGGGCTATGTTTGTAATTTATTTTGCACTAGATTTTTTTCTTTAATTATTTATACCTTTTATTTTGTATTTTATCTTTTTATAGATTATCAAAATAGCCTCTCAAGAAAATATACCATCCGTGGGTGATTCAAGTAATATTTCATCTTCTCAAACAACCGGGATTAGAGAAAAAGTGATCCAGTATGGAATCATTGTAGAGAAGCTCCTGAACTTAGTGGTAATAGTAAAAGGATGAGTTAGTATGCTTGTATTGTGCAAAGGTATTTACTGGTGGTGAGATCAAACAACATCTTGCAAGAATAAAAGGAGAAGTAGAGCCATGCCATAAGGTACCGGCAGATATTCACTATCAAATGATACAAAATATTCAAACTGTTGGTGAGAAGAAAAAAGAGCAAAAAAAATGGATGAAGCTTACAATCCCTTTAGTACAAGGCATAGGGAATATGAGAAGCAAGTATATAGACAAGTAGGGAAAGATGATAACAGTGATATACAAGAAATTCTATATCTAGCCTCATCAAACAAGTACACAATTAATACAAAAAATACAGTTGATAGAGGTAGCCGAGGTCAAATGACAAACACAGTAAGTAGAAAAGGAAAACAACCAATGATAATTGAAAATTATTTCATGCCAAGAACAATACTTGGTGCTCAACCAACTATAAAAAGCTTGTTACAAAACAAAGAAACAATTGAAATGTGTGATCTTGCAGTGGTAAAATGGGTGATAGATGCATGTGTGCCATTTAATGTTGTAAACTCCAAGTATTATCAATCCATGTTAGATGCCATAGCTAGTATGGGCCCTGATTACAAAGCTCCAAATTTTCACTTTATTCATGGTTATTTGTTAACCAAGAATGTTGATGAGGTGAAAAAGTATGTTGAAAGTTTTCATGCCACATGGAAGAGAACCGGATGATAATTATGACTAATGGGTGGACGGATCAATGTAGGAGAACTTTGATTAATTTTTTAGTTTATTATCTCGAGGGACCGTATTTTAGTTTATCATATCTGTTAGTCATGAAAATATAGTTCATATAGTGACTGATAATGCTGCAAACTATATTGCTGCTGGTAAAAAGTTAGAGCAAGACTTTTCTACATTGTTTTGGTCACCTTGTGCTGCTCATTGCCTTAATTTCATCATGCAAGATATTAAAAAATTAATTTCAGTTAAGGATATAGTAGTCCATGCTGCAAGTATTACAAAATATATTTATAACCATTATTATCCTTTGTATTTGATGAAAAGATTTACTGGTGGAAAGGAGATAATTCGTCCAGCACCTACACATTTTGCTACAAATTTTATTACTTTACAAAGCATATTATGCCACAAAAATGCATTAAGAGCAATGGCGACTTCTAGAGAGTGGGTAAGTTCAGCTTATGCTAACGATAGTAAAGAAAAAATGTTCATTGATGGTGTACTTAATTCATTTTTTAGAATAAAAATACAATCATTGTTAAACTAATAGAGCCTTTAATTCGAGTTTTGAGGATTGTTGATAGTGATGATAGACCTTCAATGGTTACTTATATTATGCTATGAATCAAGCTAAAATGAAATGATCAAGAGGTTTAGAAGGAGAAGGCTACAGTAGAACCTTATTTAAGGATAATTGATTCCCGGTGAGATTTGCAATTATACCAAAATCTTCATGCAGCTAGATTTTGGTTGAATCCATGTTTTCAATATGATTCAGAACTTATGGAGAAACATCCTCATAGCATTTCTAGATTTTTAGATGTTATAAAGAGGAATTCATTTGGTAATCTAACTTTGCAAGAAAAAATAATTGATGAGATGAGATTATTTAGAAATGTACAGGATGACTTTGGACGCTCATCGACTATAAACGATCAAAATCGCTCGGCTCCAAATAAACTTTTTCATTAGTTTTGTCTTTATACTTTCATTTATATAAAGTTTATTCAATTATATTCTATTTTAACAAATATAATATTTTATATTCAGATGAATGGTGGGTTACTTATGAAAGTCGTACACCTAATTTGCAAAAGATAGCTATCCGTGTCTTAAGCCAAACTTGTAGTGCATCCGGATGTGAGAGAAATTGGAGCATCCTTGAACATATTCATTCTAAAAAAAGAAATAGATTAGAGCACCAAAGGCCTAATGATCTAGTATTTGTGCACTACAATTTAAGACTACAATAAAAGTAATTTTATTATAAATGATATATAATTATTTTTATTAACTTGTTGTTTTATAATTTTTAAACTAATAAATATTAAACACGGGTTTTATTTCAAGGGTCGGAACATGATCCTATTGACTTTGAATTGTTTGGTGACAATGATGTATGGGTGTTAGCTAATGAGCCATCAGAGTTAATTAGTCAGGAATTGGAGACTTTTCATCATGAATTGGCATCATGTTCTATTCAAGAAAATGATAATGATGGTAAAAAAATTATTTTATTATATAGTTTATGAATAAAATGTTATTATAATTTCAAGAGATGTCATTTATCTTTTTAACTTTGTAGATATATTGAACTTGGAAGATTTAGAAGGTGATGATGGTGAAAGTAACGAAAATGATTTCAATGCAAGGAAAGATGGAAGAGATAGGAATATTGCAACTCAAGGAGATATTTTTTCAAACATTGACATAAATTTTAGTCCATGAGCTTGAATCTTTATGTCGTGTGCTTGTTTGTCACTTCAAGTTTTTTTTAATAGACATTGATTTTGATTGCTGGACTTGGATATAAAATAGTTATTTATTTATTAAAACTTTTTTATTTTGCTAGTAGATATAGAATGTTATATTTTAAAGTTTAAATTACTTGTTATTATTAGTTTACGACTTTATGTAATTAAATCTTTATATTCATGAATATTTTAATTTAATTATTTATATTTGTGGGATCGTGGTTGTGTTTTATTAGTATTTTGATGTTTATAATATGGAAATATATATTATCGGGTCATTATTGTATTACCGAACATAAATAAGTTAATAAATCTTAATTATTTTATTTTGTGCATTGACCCGCCAATTCAACCATCGACCCGGTGGTTGAACTGGTGATCCGGTAACCCAATATCCTGTCTGGGTCGATGTCCGGACAGGGTTTAATAACATCGAGAAAAAATATACAGTAGGAAAAAGAGGGAGGGGACGGACGGGGAAAAAAAACTTTCCATGTATAATAGGAAAGAAGGGAAGGGGGATATCCATCTATCTAATATGATGTACTAAATCTATCTAATATATTAAAAAGGAGTTCAAAGCCTTCCCTCGACGACCCAAGTCACCTATCTAGAGGTTTTGAACTCCTCGGGTAGGAAAAAGGGGGAGCAAGTAAGAAAAAAACTTCCTTATGTACAATAGAAAAGTGGAGAAGGGGGAGGACATCTATCCATCTAATCTCATATATTAAATGGGAGTTCAGAGTTCTCTTTTGGCAAGACATGTTGCCAATTTAAGGGGTTCTGAGTTCCTCATGTATATTAGGTAAAAGTAGGGGGTGGGGGAAAAAAATTCTCCCTTGGTACAGTAGGAAAGAGGGGAGGGGGAGACCTATGTATGTAATAAGAGGAACGAGACCTTTTGGTCAATAACATAGCCAGGCATATGGGCCACTCTTTGTATATATAGCACCTTTTCATCCCTTGACCTCCAAAGTTATCACTCGAAAATAAAAAATATTGAAAAAGTGTGTGTATATATATATATATATATATATGAGAAACGATCCTTACAAACTTCTTTCTTAAATGATACTTTTTTTTTTTTTTGTGGGATCAAAGGCTGCTAAACCCCAAACAGCAACCTTCCAATAAACTAATAAGGAGAAAAATTTAAAAAAAAAAAAAAAAAAAAAAATAACAAAAAAAGAATATCCTAAACCTATTCTCTTTCCATAGAACTCTACTGATCCGACTGATCTTTCAATCCTGTTCCATTGCATATATTGGAACAAAAACATTAATATTCATGTAAATTCTTGAAACAAAATTATATGCTATAAGCCTTTGGCTGATTAAAAAAATTTCTTAATATTTAGACTATTTTCTTCACATTTTACACAATATCCTGAACCTAGCATAGTATAGATGTATCTTAATTTTGCCAATATTTTGTACTCCTATTTTAAATACCCTTATTCTTAAAATAATCGTTTTTTCTAACAAAATGAAATACTATTTTTAAATAAGAAAAATGGATAGCCTATCCTTGGTTTATCTGACCAAACTATAGTATTTAATCCTTGTTCACCGCATCAACCACAACAACCAATATTTCAGAATTTTTTAAGAAAAAAGAGAGATTGAATCTTCTTTATAAATTGACAAACCAATATTATTTAAGTTTAGGATGAAAATTAAAGCTTCGAAAATGGTTAATTCTATCTCCATTGTATGTCTTGCTAGCTAACCTTGACATCTCTCAAAAGTTACCCTTACCATTTTTCTCTCATGCTTCATAAAAACTCTAATCTATCCATCACTCATTTCCTTTGACCATAATTTCAAAATTCTCATCTATTCCATCAATTGGCCATGTGCATCGAATGTACACAATTTTAATTGCATAAAAGATATAATCTAAATGCAACAAGTAATTAAGAAATCACTTGCCGCCTCAACTTAACTAATGAAAATATAGGTTAACTTACAAAGATATCTCTTAAACTTTCCTCCATTTTTACTTTTATCCCAAAAGTTTAAAAAGTTGTAAAAACTCTCCAAAACTTTTAAAATTATTTCATAGAGCCCCACCATCTGTCTCCATATCAATAGCATTAATAAAAAGAGTAAATGACCAAATACCCTTGATACTTTTTGGGTGGTTAATGATCTGACATATTATTTTTTGAAAAAAAAAAAATAGAAGCACCGGAGCCCTCTTAACCCTTCCGATTGTATTGTCAGAGCTATTGTCCTGATTGACTCGTTATCTTCGTTCGAATTCCATCTTTGAAAGCATCATGCAATTTCTTGAAACCTAACTCGTCACTAGCCCTCTAATCCTTTAAACCTTTTATGCTTGATAATCGTTGATTACTTGTGTTTTCATGCTCGCAATTTCTTTGTATTTGATAATGTAATTCTTGTGATATTTTGGGCTTTATAGTTTCTAGTATGGTCTGGAAATTATACAAGGAAATTTCTTTTCCAAAAGTTTTGAGGATTTTAGTCAATGGTTTGTATGGTTGCTTTTTGGGAACCTCTGCCTGTATGGATTGGAAGGCATTGTTGTAGCCTTAGGGTAAATGGACAAGGGGCCTAAAGATTTTGAAAGTAGTGAAGGCAGGGGACCGATGCACCACCCAAACTCCTGAAACTATGGTATGGTAGGAGGGTAGCAACCTATATTCCAAAGGGTCACCTTCCATTAGAATTGTTAACACAGTTCAACCGCAATGATCTATTGTGGAACCCATAAGAAAGATTGGATATTTTGTTGTTGAAGTATATTTCACTAGTATAATAAATGGGACCAATTAGTTGAGGTTGGGGACCACTGTAACAGTATTCTATTGCTAAGTTAGGTAATAGTTTCGCATATCAAGTTAGGTAGCATTGTTAATAATGCTACGTTAGTAATGATTTTGCGTTATGTACACAAAATGGATGATCTATTCATGCTAGAAATTTACCATGAGGAATATGTTCATCTCTCCCAACATGCAGTGCATTGGTGGCTCTGTTAGCTATTATAATAATCGTGATCTATATTTTAATCAATTACATTGAGTTTAAAAAAAATCTCACAAGGAACCTTGGTTACCAATGGATAGAACATGTTTACCATGCAGTCTCGTAGTTATCTTCGGAAGAGGGACCAGAGCCTCCATATAGTGATCAAGATATGCTCCGAATGATGCTTATCTATAAGAAAAAAGTAATATCATAATTTATGCAGGAAATGGAATTGATCCAATAGATTTGGAAGCGGTAAAGCCATTCCCGGCAATTCTATTCACCCAAGAGATTTGTCGAGGTAGCTGGGAAGCAGCAAGAAGGATAGCATTTGGAGTAGGGACAGCAATAGGGGTAAGGGCAGGAGTAGGGGTTCACAAGTGTTATTGTTTAAACTCAATATCGCACAGAAAACTCTATGCATCTCCTCTGATGATCCATCTTGTTATAGCTGATAAAACCTTGTACGTCTGAAGCAAATTGTGTTAAAAGATCTGCAAAGAAGTTTCAGTACATCTGCGCACCTAATATAATTTCCAAACATCTAGAGAGAATCCAGATTCCAAATCTTAGGTGTCTTTTCCACAAGCAGGAGGGAAAAGAGTATCGATCTTGAGTAACATGTCCAGGTATCTGCTTATGGAGACTAAAAGAGTGCTGTAACCTTATTAACCATATCATTGAACTTACACATGTTGAACTGCAACTGGTGTTGATATTTGCTGAAAGTCCAGCTCACTTGCATCAGACTAAAAAGCAGAATTAAGGTTTCCCACAGCACTCTATGGCTTTGTCGGTAAGACACTGACTACCACTCAGAATAGATAATTGCCAGAGTTAGAACTTGGAAATGACTACTGTCCCTACCGTAATCAGCAGATTGCAAACATTGGCTCTATCAATCTTAAGCAGCCATGATCTGTGAGTATTATATATGGAGTAAATGGGTCTTCAGCTCCCTTCTAAGGAATCGACCACATCAATTTTTCATTCACCATTGCATGCTCCTGAACTAATAGCAGATTCACCTCTGCAGCTACAAATGCATGCATTCAGATATGTACCTCTCTATGCTTGGTTTCAGAACAGCAAAAAGCTGAGACGTCATAAGCAAAACCAATCCTGTTCCTTAATGCTGATTTCTTCGATGGGGGTAGAACATTGGAGAATTTAAAAGAATAGGGTCAAACTTGTATGTGAAACATCACATTAGTTAAAAAAGAACAGAGAAGATTCAGAGTCTATAGATTACTAAAACAGATGTCTTAGAATTGATTATCTAAAAATTCATTCATAAATTTGATCACTAAAGAAAAGTACAAACCTTTGACCATGATGTACTGAAACATGAAATTACACTGTCAATACAATGTGATCCAGCATATCTACGCAACAAGCTCATCCTCAAGATAATTATATTCGAATGTGAACTCAGTCTTAATCCTTTGGCACCTGCAATCAGCAGCAAGATGTCAGTATGATTAGGAAAGCAAGAGGATTCTTGAAAAATTTCATCGAAGACCAATAGCATTTAGAAAATAAATCTTCAATATGTTTCTTTTTCTGGTCAACTAAAAGAAGAAAGTTATTTAACCAAAATGGTAACCTTATCAACAAATCATCAAGGCCAACAACCGATCATGCTTCAAAGTATCTCTTTCAGAATGACAATCACATTATTTTCATGGGTCTAGGGAAATAACTACTTGGTGGATTAATGGTTCCCACCAAGTGTTTGAAAGGACAGGCCAGTAAAAATAAAGTTCTTGTAATAGCAATTAAGCACAAACAAGAAACAACAGATTCTTGAAAAAGGTAGAAGTATATATGAAGGAGATAAAAATACCATCCATGCTGCGAACCATCATCTGCAATATGGAAATCGAAGTATACATATGTTCCCCTCTCATATTCATCATTTGTGACCTTTGGCTCCTCATGCCGTTGAAACCATGTGTTATATTTCCTGTGGTATCTCCATGATTGCCTTTTCAATTCCCTTGCAGCTAAGTATTGCTGGTAAGTGTTCTGAAATATATTCAACACTAGTATAAATTGAAAATTGGAATTTCAAGTGACATTGTAACCACTTTACAAGAGGGATACAAGATACCTGTTGATAGTAAAATGCGAAGAACAAGGTATCTGTGCCAATTGGATCAAGACCCAATCGTTCCCAGAAGGCAGGATTGTCTATGATTGGGGCCTGAGTTTGGGGATAGCTAGCAGGAGTCACCGCAGGGTGCCTCTGAAAATATAGAAAAAGAACATCATTACATAAAAAAGAAATAATATACAGGAATACTCTTAAAAAATTATATTAATGACTGTACAGTGACGCATACAGAGTTTCCCTACCGGAACATAGCTCTTTACACGTTCCGAGTCCTTGGGCTGTGGAAGTTTGTAAAATGCAGCTTCAAGCATCTGCATATTATAGATCTGATCATGCATTCCACCAGAACTTCCAGCTGATCCACCAAGGTTATCTCCAATGGCACCAAGGTCTGAGATGCTTCTTCGACCAATAACACCAAGGCCCGCTGATGACTGACTGGGTTGCAATGGTTGCCCAGGTGAGAGATCAGTATCTCTGGGTAACTGGGTACCTTCTATCATAGATGGCAAAGTTGTGCCCTGAGAAAATCCCCCAAAATATAAAAAAAAAAAACCTTTAAACTTTACAGTTTTCAGGAATTACAAATGTTAATGATTAGATTATCTCCACATACTATCATTTTTTATTTAAAAGAAAACTATTATAAAAAAGCAGTTTTTATTAAGAAGAATTTCTGATAAATATATGTGTGTTTGTGCATGCTATGATTTTTTTTTAACACATTTTTTGAAGATAATTGGTACATAATTGGTGCATGCGGAGTAACCCCTTTAAACCAATCACGTATTCCAACTTCAACATTTACCAAGGGCCTGGTGGACTTGCTATGACTGGTTTATGAACTTATGAGCAACCATACCTTCTAGGAATAAATAAATTGCCTTGACATTCCCAAAGAGTAGTGACAGCTTCGCTGGGCAAAGAAAATTATGTCTAGATCTATAATAATAGAAAACACAAATAGTAGACAATATAGGATGAATAACACCTTTAAGCTTTAACGAAGACAAAGACCTTCATAAGTTCATGCGATGCTATTTTAATGGCAGAAAAACCAGTTCATGCCACAGAAACCAGTTCAATTGATTATGAAGTTGGAAAGGTGTCAAAGGAGTCTGCATCTGCTATTAATGTTAGACTTGTCATTTCATTAAATAAAAACAAAGAAGGGATAAAGCAAAGAATACTTTTTCCTTATGAATCAAATTCAACCCATAAATTCCTAATAGAGAAAATTTCCATCTCCAGCAGATGTTTTTAGGATGAAAGTGCAAAATTGGGGTTTCAATTTAGCATGCCCTAGAATGAACAAAGACTATATACTCAAATTGATGAGTCTCTACCATGAACGGTGTCTTCAAGTCGTCATCATTAACAGCCTTGTTGAAACCAGAACTTGTAGCAGTTTCAACGTTCATATCATCAGACAAATTCTGCTGATTTTGATCTTCTACTTTCAGGTGTCCAGCATCTGCATTACAAAATGCAAAATAGTTGACAATTAAGTGCGGTAAAACAACAAATTCTTAAAAAGGAATAATAAATATACCTCCATCTTTTGGTCCAGTTGGAATCAGGGGATGTGGGGAAGATTGTTGAAGAATTGGAGTTGCCTTCTGTTGTGAGGCCGGAGTAACAGAAGCAAGGCTTGGTCCCTGTACTCCAAGTCCTAAGCCTACTTGAGGTGAAATAGAACTTTGAGAATTAAGCTGCATAAAAAATTTCATCAGACATTATGTCAATAACAGGTTTAAAATGTTATCTCAATCTTAGAGAGTTAAAGCATTTCATGAATGACTACTTCAGTACCATGGTTTTTTGAAATAGATATGCAAGGCTCATGCAAGATAAGCATTCCTCAAAAATTCAGAAATTAACTTCCTGAACCATATCAACAAAGATAAGGCTTCCCCTAAAAGCAACCTTTTTAGTAAGCAAATTAGCAGTGTCCCGAAAACAAAACCTACAACCAGGATGTAAGTTTCCCTGAGAAGTTTTGAAAAGATGATGCAGCAATTTATAACCAGACATTTTTTTTTAATGTTTTTGCTGACATGTAACTGACATGTAACCCAGAAGATGCATTAGAAGTTTTTTGTCATCAAAAGTTTTTTGTTTCCAGTGAACTCTCAACCAAGATACAGGTGGCATGGGTCTTCAAGTGCGGAGGATGATACTGATGTTGGCCTAAATTCAATATAAGCCAGTGAAAGTTTCCAGACAGATGCCAAGGGAATCTTTCTGAGCAATCTACACACGTTCACCCATGGTCAAACAACAATATCGTTGCAATTGTACAAAAAATGAGTAGCACAATCTCAGCCCTATTCTTCTGTTAAGTAAACAAGATTTCAACTGGACAAAGTAAGAGCCAGATCATGCAAAGTTTTTGGAACCATCATCCAGAGGAGAACTTTGAGTTCTAAATATGAAACAAAACATAAATGAACTCTTCATTAAGATAAATAGTATCAGCCTAAGTTACCTGAATCAGAAGAGGGAACACATGGGGCATTTCGAAAGTGAATCATTAGTATTTACGAAGTGGATGCATACAAGTTTCCAAGAAGATTCTGAAGTAGGTAATTTTCTAGGAAGAACCTACTCGTAAGGTCTCTACTTATGGAAAGGGCAACTAAGTTAAACTAATCCTCTCCCAAATATAGCTACTAAAAGAGATCATAGAGCAAGAAAGCTATTGCTTAAAAAAAGAGAGAGACACTTAAGAAGATGATATAGTTTTTACCAAATTTTGGTTTTTAGAAGGCAGTAGAACTAAGATTGCTGCTATGAAAAGGAAAAGAAAGACTCAGTAAAAGATTCTAGTACTACAATGAAAAAAATATTAACATATGGATTTAGTCCCTTCTACCCCAATAAATGGGATTGGATGCCCATACAACCAGCAAATCTCATCAGATAAGCATAACTCATCCTGTGTTACATGAAACGACATCCACTTATTATTGCCTACTAAAAATCACAATATCACCAGAGGACAATCTGGGAAGTTCCAAGTAGAAGCATAAGATAAAACACAACGGACATTACACGTATAAACAGCAGTCTACCTATATTGAACAAGTAGCTTTGGCCAATACAACATAATTCCAACGTTCATAATCACGAGGCTTGACGGTTCCTGCTTAAAATTTTTGTTCACACCACTGTGGATGAACCTAAGCCTTGGCCAAGGTTCATCCACTGACATAACAATGTCCAAAATCACAAAGCATAAACCAAATTAATGTGGAACTCTGAATCGTCTACATTGTGAAACAGAGTCTCAATTTACCTATAAAGGGTGATGAAGCTGATTTTTACATACTCCCTATCCCACAAATTTTTAATGGAATGCTTTCAACAAGAGGACTGCATTCAACTTCCTTGATTTCAAAATATTAAGTCAACAAGATAACAAACTTTCTTGAAGGTGGTCTCATTCAATATTGTAAAGAAAACCTACTTGTGGAATCTAGATTTATATTATATCACAATTGGCTTAAAACATTGGCATGGCATCTAAACTTTAAATACTTCTAAAACTCATTAAACTTATTTAACATTCATGAGTATATATTATAATTAGAAATCAAAAACATAGCACGACTTCCCATTCAATAAGCTCAATGCATGGCAAAAAAATTCTACAAAGCCACTGCAAAAATAAACATCATATACCAAAATGAAAAAATAAGTGTCTATAAATGTGAGAAGACAGTACAGTTGGTCTTTTGGTCTTCAGGCACACATCAAAAATGGATTTGGCAATACCAGCAGGCACACAATAAATGGACATATCTATACATACTATGTTAACCTTGATCCTATCCCAATCACCCAACATCCACACATACAACCAAACTCGGACCTCACCCTGCCCCACAAACCTCATCATACCACACTACATACATGCACAATGAGTGTAACCAGCTACTTATAACTACCTACAAACCAAAAACTGTAATGTTTTGAAACCCCTAGCTATATGTCATCCCAAAGATAAAAGGTTTTGTTAGCATCTTACAACAATTTCATGTGATTTATGGATTAAATGCAATCAAAACAGTTGGTGCCTAGTGCAGGTCACCCCTCAAAGGTCACGTTTCATTGGAGTCCCCATCAAAAATTTTAGGGTTTAGGAAATCCTAGGAAAACCTAAAAGAAGAAGAAGAAGGGATTGTTATAGGGTAAGGATCTATATTAGTGTAAGGGAAGGATCACAAAGTGTGCATCCTAACATCCCTCTAATGTAGGTCCTAAAGGCTAGTTTAGTGCTAAATCTACTTCAACCTTGTCTACAAAACAAAAAACACAAATATATCCGAAAATAACAAAAATATTGAAACAGTGAGAAGAAAGAAGAGAGGGGGACATGGGAGTTGGTGTAGCGCCCAATGCATTTCTTAACCACTTCCTCTACCCTTCCCCTTAGTCTTAGACATCTAGTTGACGAGACCCCCAACCAAAGGGATAGAAATAGGCCTTTCTTTCCTAGCTTCATGGCTTGGTAAGCTCTTAATTCTTGGATTAGGGTTTCTTTTAGTGGCTGGAGGCAGCAGATGAAGTTGGACAAGGGAAGAAGGGATGATATGGTTTGCTCAAAGCATGATTTCTCCAAGAAGCTAATTTGCTCTGCTTTTCTCTTTGGAGGAGGTGATATTTATTGGGAGAAGAGGGTAGGATAGATGGCTAAGATAAGGGGTTCTAGAGTCTTCCATAAAGCTAAGAGCTAGCCAGGGACTATAAGGTGTTGGTTTGTGGTTGGTTAAGGATTAGATCACTAGGATTGATGACATTGATGGCTAATATCTTGCAGAGGGGGGAGAGGTTTGCTTTCTCTTGAGTGCATGGCTAGGATCAGCAAGGACAGAAGGGAAATTAGAAGTAGATCTACAAAGGGGAATTGATGAAATAAATCCTAGATTCAAGGGTTTAAGTGAAGGGGTTTTTTAAAAAAAATTAAGGGCCTGTTTGGATGATTGGGCCCAAAGTCTCATAGGAATTATGGATTTGAGCCAATACAACCACCTAAATTAAATTGAGCTAGGATTGTCTTCATAAATATCCAGAGAACCATTGCAGTGGGATGGCCCGAATCCCAAGAGAGAACAAACCTGCCTGGCCCGAATCCCATAGAGAGAACAAACCTGCCGAGATTCTCTCCCTATGAGACTCGAGCCAGCCCACTGCAATAGTTCTCTAGGTATTTATAAAGATAAGCCTAGCCCAACTTGATTTAGGTGGTTATATTAGCCCAAACCCCGATTCCTACGTGATTTGGGTCCAATCATCCAAACAGGTCCTAAGGAGAGATCAAGGGCTAGGATAGTACATGGATCAAGTAGTGATGTTTTAAGAGAGGACCAAACACAAAACAACCCATGGAACCAATGCATGTGAAGAATTTAGACCCGGAGAAAAGGCTGGGTTGTTATGGAAAAAAATCTCCTTTTTCCTTATCAGGGAATGACATAGGGTGCAAGAGAATCATCTTTAAATATGATATATATTTGCAGACACTTGGCACATGGAAAGAAGAACTACTTGTAGAAGGATTTTAGAAGTGAGATAGTAGGAGAGTGTGCCAAGTCGCATAAATCTAGGTGGCGGGATCCCAAGGAAAGAGCATGTGATAATTAGGGAGTGCAATTAAGAGTGATTACGGATGGTGATAGCACATGCACATAGATTTGATTAGAAATTGTGATCATGGTGTGCACCTAAGTAAATAGATAGGTAAGAATATAACTTAATGGAGGGTGATGGATGGAGTTTAGGCTACGATTGATGGAATTGATCAAAGGAAATAAAGGATATGATGATGTAAAGAATGTTCAATAAAATTCCAATTATGGAGTGGGTCAGGTGCAATATCATAGTCGTAGATATTTAAAGTGTTTTTTGAGGAATTTTATGCATGGTCGAGGGCTTAAGCTAGTGAATAATAGGACAGATTAGGGTAAAATTTGCATAAAAAAGGAAGGTTTAGTGGCTTAATTAAAAAAAAAATAAGGAAATTAATCATTAAACAATGGTAAAAATGAAAAACATGATTTTTTTGGCACAACTAGGCCAAAATGGATTAAGGAAAAATTGGGGTTAGCACAGGACATGGTCGAGAAGGGTCTAGACAAGGTTTAGGGTGAATTTTGACTTGGATCAAGGACTCCATAACCTTATTAAGGTGAAAAATGGAGGATATCTACAAATAGGCCAGAAACGAAAAATCAAGTTTTAAGAGTAATTAGGATGTGTTAGTGTGAAAGGGAGGGGAATGTGGGTGAGCTGGGATGATTAGGAACGTGTTTTGCCATCAATTGGAGAAGAGTTTACTTCTTGCGATAGCCAGCAGATATCTAGACCTAGATCAAGAGCAATAATTTAGATTCTTAATTTGTATAGCCTGTATTGCAATTTAGTATGCTAACTCTATTTATGTCATCCATTTTGTAATGATTCTATGTATGTTGGAAAACCAGTCAGTTTGGTATGTATTGCTCACTACTTACAATACTAACCCTAAACTGGTACCAAGCATGGAAGGAGAGTTCGTTTTAGGCAATACTGCCCAAACTGCTTGAATCAACCCCAAATCGAGCAGGCAAACATCAATTGCCGTATATCAAGAGATGACTGATGCCAAATCTGGCAATATTGCCTGGTAACACTTGAGAATGGTATTCAGCAGACAGGCTTGTTTTCCACCATGGTGGAAACAAGAAAAGATCAACCTTGTAAGCATCCTCTGCCAAGCTTCATAGGATTTGGCCTCAGAATTTCTGATTAAGGGGCTAAAACAACCTTATTTTTGTTTGAATTTTGGTCTACTGCAAAGAAACAACGATTAAGTTGAGGAATCTAATCTAGAATTGGATAGAAAGCATCCTCTTGTTATATGTCAAACTCATTACAACAAAGAGATTCCGCTAATATATGAATGAATTCACACCAATTATTTGTTCAAGACAAAGAGGACAAAATCAAAGACTTTTAGTAATCTCTACATAATTTTATCTTACAGTAAGTGTCCTTAAAACAACTTCATGCTATTCTTAATTACTCATGTGGATCAATTCCTAATCTAAAAGAAAAGTACTTTTGACTTGAGCATTCCTACTGAATAGACATAATTAAAAGTGAGAGAAAAGAAAAATAAATAAACCCAATGGGCCTCTCATCACTTGAGGTGATTACCAAGATAAATTTTATAGTTAAAGACTGCTTGTACATTATCCAAGATGACTAACCCCTAGATTTTCTTCAGTTATTGTGATTAGGAATTAATAAAAGAAAAGCTTCTTGAGGGGTGTTTGGTTACATGGTGAATTTTAAATTTGATTTTAATTGACACGTTGCAAAAAAAAATTGGCAATGTACTGAAATCTCTCACCTTTACTTTCCACTTTGACTGTACATATGGTAGGCACCTTTCAAATATTTTGTCGGCAAGTTAGAACCCTAGAAAGAGTATGCTTATCATAAAGAGCACCATATACTCAGTTAACAATTTTCCACATCTTTAAAATATACCTGACTTTCCTTGTGTTAGTCAACAATGGAACACAATTAATTTACCATATATTTGTGACAGCCCTATGTTTCTCTCTACTGCTCCTGCTTTTTAATAAAATTTGCTCTAAACTGATTCACCTGAACATGAAACCTTGGATATTCATTAGACTGTATGTCTTTCCAAAAAAATTGCATAGATTTCCTAGTTTATTTTGGCTAAAATTATATTTTGAATCTTAACCAGGTTCAGAACTTTGGAACCTAAAATGAATAATTTCAAAATTGAATTTCAATTACACGAAATTCCACATGTACCTATGACATATCAATTTTGATTCATCATATTCAATTATATTTAATAACCTAACTGCATTTCAATTGCTAGTTTTAACGTATATATATTTTAAATGTATTTTTTGATTCCAAGTTATGTCATGCACGTCAGTGATTTCAGTGCATGAACAAAAAAACAAAATTAAGCCACTGAAATCAATAATCCTCAATTTTTTCTTGCAAAATCATAGCATCGAAACAAGAAATCAAAATAAAATGGTAGAAATCAGATTTTTAAATGCCAAAAAAGATGTTGTACCGATGGTATACTACCCATATCCATGCATATCCATTGATATTCTGTCAGCAAAATCCTCAATAAGTTGCATGCTGAAAGAATTGTGCCCTAAAAGCCAATCTTTGTATGGGCAATTCTGTAATCTTCCAGCTCATGTATGATATTATTCATTAATAAAGATATTTTCTGATTCATCATATGCTATGTCTTATGCTTTTAATTATAAGATTATGATGAATCCCATAAGTTAAGGCAATGGAATTAGGGTTATGATGAAAATCATAATAGTGAGACCTAAGTTCCTATAAACCCTAATCTAAAATGTTCCTAGTCATTGGATCATCGATTTAGAAATCGATGTTTCCAGAAAGACTAGTACATCCTATGTATACTCATTAGAGAGGATGGTTAGTCTCACAGCCACTTGTGTAGAGACACTAATACAAGGATGTAGGTGCTCATTAGGTTATGAGTTCACTGAACTGATCCGACGAGAGAACATCAAATGAAAGTCTTGCTTACTTGTCAATAGGAATGTTCTTTTAGTGGGAGTTGTGCATGTGATCCTTAGACTTGAGACTACCATAGTATCTTGTGCACATGAATCCATATTTTAGTGCATACTCACTCATGACAATTAAGTCATATACGGGATGTTTCTGGATATGGTGGATTATGTATGAAGGTGATGAGTAGGTCAACAAAGAATCGATCGCTCGCAGTAAGGGAAGTAGTTATCCCGTATGATCTCTTCGAATGATGACTCAGGAAGTCTTTGATCAAAGCATGATGAGATTATATAGGGTTTCTAATCTCACATCGATCGAATCTTCATTATCGAATAGAGATTCGAAATGATTAAGTGCTAAGGTTTGACATTTCTCCATGCCCATCACTTAATCAGGATAGAAGGAGATCGAATGATTGAATTGCACGGTAACTTTCTACTGAAGGGTATTTTGATAATTTTTATCAAATTCCTCATCTTCCGGGTAGGCATGACACGTTGCTAGACGTCAATCATGTTTTATAGGTTTTCATAAATCAATTCGATTGGATTCATGAGTCAATTCGGAAGTTAGTTCGAATTGGCAACTTTTAGGTCAACTCAATTTAACCTAATTAGGTCAATCGGGTTCGATTAAATCAAATTGGCTTGGACCTAGACCTGCTGCTGGCTAGATATGAAATCCAGAGCGTCACACATATTAGGGAATTGACCAGGGAAGTCAATTATATTTTAATTAGGGTCATGGGATCCTAATTGGCCAGCTAATTAACATACTAGCATATGTTGGCTAGCCCAATTCCTAACCCAATTGGATTGGGTCCAGTTGCTTGCTAATTGAGTTAACCAATTTAAGAGGAACTTAAATTGGGTTGTTTTTATTAGGACAGCCTATTTCAGTTTTTATCTGAATTAATTAGGGCTTATCTTGCTTTTGTGATAGAGTCCATGCTAGCGTGGACTCTTGATGAGCCATTTGGTTTCATGCCAATTTGGTGCGAATCACAAATGCAAGTTAGAGTCCAAAGGGACTCCTTATCTCCACGCCCTTTCATAAGGGGATTGACCAGTCAAGATAAAACAACATGGCATGGAAGGAATTCGGCGCACAAAGTGAAGAGTCGTGTCTCTTCACTTTGGCGCTAATTCAAATAAGCAGAATCCTTCGGATTTAAGTCATTTTAATCCTCCGACGCTTCACAATTAAAATGACACGTCCCTAGCTTGAAAAATGATCGGTAATCCCATGTGGCATGTGGAGAAAAATGCTGGATACTGAAGAGACAGTCTTGTCTCTTGGTGCATAAAGGGTCTTATCCAGATAAGTGTTTTCCATCCTTATAAGACTCTTCCTATTTGAAGAGTCATATCAGATGGCTGATGGATGGACTTATCACACACCCCTTCCCACTATATAAATTGCGTCGATAATCTAATGCAAAGATCAGAATTTTATCATCCGACAAAGTCCATTCTATTCTTCTTCCTTCTTCTTCTTCTTCTTCTTAAGACAAGCCTTGTCTTCTTAAGACAAGACTTATCCATTTAAGACAAACCTTGTCATTTTAAGACAAGGTCCTAGGAAGAGTTATAGAAGGGATAATCGGATTCTGAGAGAAGATTCAGAAAGTGCTTAGAGTACCCTACAGGAGGATTGAGAGTTCAGCAAAGGAGAAAGTCCAGAAGGCTGTCAAAAGAGTCCCAGTCAAACGAGCAACTGTTGCAGGAGTGTTTTCTTGGTCCGGTTCCTGTGTGGATCACCTTTGGAGGGCATGCACTTTTGTGCCTCGTGGAAATAAAGGATTATAGCGCTCCAGGCATTCTTCTATAGTCCTAAAGTTTAGATTTATTGATTGTCATGATCAAGTGGTCCTAGGATTTAGGGTTCCGGCCGGTCAGGATTTCAAATATGAAAGTTTTGAAACCTAGTCTTCCACTACGCCCGGCCTGAGGAACCCAACACATACTATACTCACCTCCAATCCAAATACCCTCATACCATGATATTTTTAAACCTTGCTAGATGCATAGGGACATGATCTCATAAACAACTGATTACTTATTCACAGGCAGTTTACCAATTGGAGATCACACCTAATGATTTGAATTTTCTTTTTCAATAATTCAGATCTTTGAATTTCACTCAGCCAAATTTACCCTCAAAAAAGGTATCTTAACCTACACTACCTATTTATCTAATTGGCCTACATTTACAAATACAAACTCCTGACAAAAAAGAAAAAGAAAAGAAAAAACAAACATATCACAATTGCTGAAACTAAAATTATCCATCAAATACTTCCAACTAAACTATTCATGTTCACCAGCTCTATGACGATAATATCTGTTAAGAATTTAGTGTATAAAATACTATTCTGATTTATTTAGACTTTTCCAATTTTTTCATTTTCTATAAGGTTTATTGTTTCTTTCATCAATGAATAGGTGTTGATTTGACAAGTGTACATTTTAGAGCATTGGGATGGGACACATTATATTTAGGCTCCAGCTGGAACCATTTTTTTTAAACCTTGTAAACTTGATATATAATGATTTAAGGCTACAAGCAAAAAGTAAATACCAAGATGGTGTTACTCCAAACTCCAAAGTACCTTTCGCTCCAACATGACAATACATAGGCATCGTTTGTCCTAGACATTGACAATTAACAATTAAGTATGACACTCATCTTTCTTATCCATAACCACATCAAATAAGCCCAAGACACAGTTCATGTATAAAGGGGCCTCAATAATATAAAATAATTCATGAATTGCATACCTTAGATTAGGCTACTGCCAATTGCAGAACTTAAATTAAAGATCAACCTTACTATCTGTTTGTTTACCAATTTCAGAAGCTACTTCCCACACTAGCATTAGGGATGACAACAGTCACAGACTACCCACGAGCTTGGCATTTCAGAACAATTTGACCAGGAGCAAAAAATTGAGAATTTATTAAACAGTCATAGAAAAGCAGTAAACTGAAGGATGTAAGACTTCTAATAGATCTGTGGATTACTCGGTTAAAAGCAAGCGTGGAACAGCAAAGAAATCAAATAGTAGCAAAAATACCACCACCACCACCAGGTAGAATTTAGCCCATGAATGTTTCACACTAAGCTGTGTATATTATACAGTTTGTGAAAACTAATAGGTCATTGATCAATTAATTATATAAGGATAATCCAGAGAATCATTCTTTCAATGAAAAAAATCATCTATAACTCAAGATTTTCATAAAATATTGTTACCACATTGCCCACCGTATATTTTGCTGCATTTGGTTTGAGATGTAGATCAAATAAGACCCCTTTAACCTGCTTATTCTATCTATTCTTGCCACAAATCCAATACCAATCCACCTTTTCCTTGGGGGCAGTACTATTTTCCTTTTAACTTGGAATGAACTATTCCACTCTATGCGGTGAAATAATTTACTCTGAATCAGAGTTGGTTAGGAATAGTTTAATCCATTTATTCAGGGCACGCTCTTGCAAAAACAGGGCCTTCTAGGCTTAAAGCTTCTAAACATTCTAACAACCCAAGAACAAAGCCGCTGCTTAAAAAACTCTCATGCCATGATACTTTATAATAGTCTACTTTAAACACAAACCTATGTTCTTTTAGGAATAGCAATTTCCAAAAATGGCTTATGAGAAAAATTAGTTAACAATCCAAGATACACAGGCACAAAAATGGTGCCAATATTATATCAACTTTACTTTCCAAGACCAACTATATGCATTCTAGTGTGCCATAGTTTGAAAACAAAAAATCCTTTTCTTAAATACAGAAAAGGTATTTCAATAAAGCAGTTCTTAAAAAAAATCCCAAAAACCAGTCTCGCAGCCTTTATATGTAAATCATCAGAACAAAGATAAGATTTTATTGAAAACATAAGAATTAACAGGTTTTGGGTTCAAGAAGGAAAGGACCTGTTGTAAAAGTGCATTTTGCTGCTGTGCAGATAATTGCTTGTGATTCGCACCAGAAAGGTGTGGAACGCCAAGAAGGGTACTGTGGCCTTGTTGCTGCACTTGTTGCAGCCGTTGCAGAAATTTCTCCCTCTGGTCAGGAGCAATCTCAGGCCGTCCACGAAACTGACCCTGAGAAAAAGATCCAACAAGTGAATCTTCTTAATTGGACACCATTTTGATCTCCATCAAACTCCTACCCAAAAAGATATCAGAGTTGCCAAAACACAGATGATGAAGAGGGAGCTATAGTTCAAAGGCACAATATGGCAGCTCAGTGATGGTTGACATCATGAAACAAATATTCAACTAGAAAAAATTACCTTGGAGCCTAAATCATCTTAGGAAAAGGAATATGAAAAAGAAAATAAAGTAAATTGACATGTCAACAGCAAAAATCAAACAACCAGCTAGATTGCCTCTATTCATTCTAAAAGTTTTTTCAAATTATCTTGAATTGGAACCGTCAACCCAGTTAAGTGCAAACCTAACACTAAAATGTGACATGGGAACATATATTATTTCGAAGACAACTCAGGAAATTCCATAAAATACAGAGAGGATG
Source organism: Areca catechu (assembly GCA_021397845.1). NCBI lineage: Eukaryota > Viridiplantae > Streptophyta > Magnoliopsida > Arecales > Arecaceae > Areca > Areca catechu. The sequence goes on along the minus strand of CM038048.1, from coordinate 85,627,409 downwards.
GCAATTGCCGCCCTTTTTCATTCCTTCTCAGTTTTTTTCTTTTTTTTTTAAATAAAAGGCAACTCCATAACAAGAAGAACTATAAAATTTAAGTTATGGTTTGCTAAAGAAAATTACATCAAACATTCCAATCTAAGGCACTTATTCCACCCAATTAGGACAGCATCTGTTAATGATTTTTTCTCCTCAACTTTGTGAGTCCTATCGCTTAAAATTATATCTAAGCATGCTTGGTCTCAAAAATACATGTGATTTGGGATTGCTTAAAGAAATCCTTTGGGGGACACAATCATGAATCACAAGAGGTTGCCAAAGTGGAGGAGTGCACTTGAAGTAAAATGTAGCAAAGTAGATGTAAATATGTAATAATATATTTATGAAATCATGACACAAATAGGCAACAAATAATTAAGCTAAAAATAAAAGAATACTAGAAAGGAAGAAAGACCTCTTGAATCCACTGAGGAAGAGAAAACTTAAGACTTGACCAAGTCAGATCTATGTTTCCCGTCTCTTTTCTAGGGAATCAATTTTGTATTATATTAAGAAACATTAACCCTAACATAATAAAAGAAACGAGCAATGGTGATTAAAATCAAACTATAATACATGTTTCTTAATATAAAACCAAATTAAACCCAAAATAAATTATATAATACAGAATTGTAAAATAAAGAGATGAAAGAACACCAGAAATTAATTTTACAAACACACTTGAGAGTTTTTTGTAAGCAAACTTTGATGCTGATGGATTTACATCAGAAATGGTAGCCTCCAAATTTCAATGCATACTGGAGGAAGCTCATCCAGTAGCTTACATTGAAGCAGGGAACCATACACCCCAGACACCATAAGAGAAAAATCATGTTTGTGAAAGTATCAAATGCTAATCATTTTACAATTTCCTTCTAGTGGAAGGGATAATGATGTGTTGGACAAGCATGCATGCCACAAAACACCTAATTTATTAAGGAACTCCAAATGATTTGAGGAAGAATCTAGTCATGGCTGTTTCAAGTAAAACATAAGAATTGTATATTTGTATGCCTATGAACATAGAATTCTTTGAAGACCAATACTTTCGTCAATTTTCATGGCTTCTCATTAAGGCAAGAATCTTAAACACCTGATATCAGACATTCAGCCTATGAGATGAGGGAGTCGGTGGTTAATGGACATTGAGATGAACATAGGGGCAGACACCTCAAGAATAATTGACTACAATATCAAGGAAAAAATAATGACTTTGTCTATTCCCAACTTCTCTTGATGAGATTGTCCTACTGAACATTCAGATGATGAAAGAAAATTCATGTCTTTCATCCTTTGATCAATCAATACAGCATGGTTTGACAGATGCTTAAATGCGGTCATGATTGGTGGGAACCTAAACTTTGTAAATCATTATTTTATAACATTAAACAACATATGATGAACTGAAAATAATGGAGGTAATGGAGTAACACAGAACAAGGTGAGAGAAGGAGTATTCTAGAGTCCAATGTGGGTGAGAAATCTTGAATCAAGCATAAAATCTAGCAAAGTCATAGCAACATCTTGGACAAGTCACAATTCCCTGCAAAACAACCAAGCAAATGCTGAAATGAGAGAAACAGAAACAACACTGACTTATTTACAATTGAGGTTGGTACCCGATACAACTTCACAGCATTAAGGCTGAATTAAATTGTACCATGTTGAAAAGATTCTTTTCAGAGACCAAAGGTTGTGCTGAGCCAGGTTTTGAAGAGAAGAAACGACGTGGAAAAAAGACAAATATATAAAGAATGGAGAATAGGTACCGGAGACCCAATAGAACAGAAAACTAACCCAACCTTGTGGCAAGTTTGGAGACAATGGATAGGTATCATTGTTTCAGCATGATTGTCATTTACTCCCATATAGAAATTTATCATCCCATCTATTGACCTTCAATTGTCTCATCCAATGATTGCCAAACTGACCTATTCAAGTCGGTTCAGCCCAATACCAAGCCGACACCAAGTCGGAATGGTACAGTCCCCACCTAGTGGTTCAATTATAAAACAATCTCCCCCTAGTTCGACTTTCACTCGCGATGGTTTGAGCCCTACCCCTCTGCTTGCAAGCTGCTCAAAATGATCCGAGAGCACCCTGCCTCACAACATTCGAGGGTTTCAATGGTGCCAGATGCAGCACATCGCTCCCTCTTGGCACTCCCCCTTCTTCCCTCCCTCTCCCTCTCCCTCCCTCTCTCACTCCACTAATGTTAGGGTTAGAATCTAGCCCTTGGTCCTCCTCCTTCCCTCCCTCCCCCCCTTCTCTCTCACACACATGCGCTCTACCAGGGTTAGGGTTAGCCCTCCACCTTCCCGCCTCCCTCTCTCTCCTTTTCTCCCTCTCCCCATCCCATTCCCTATTTTGGGAATGCCCAAGCATGGCACAGAATGGTTTAGATCCATACCATGCCGAACCAATCGCTAGCCGATACGATCTCAAATATCAATTCAGTGAACCTTGGTCTTATCCACCAACTGTGTACAACTTCTCTGAACCTAAACTTTGCAGAAATAATTTGTACTTCTCATGCTTTTGAAAGTTGGTGTCAGTCAAAGAATCCTACATAGCTAGTTAACCCATTAAGGACAAAGATGAGTAACTTTACTCCTCGATCAGCTCCCAACAAATATCAAAGGAAACCCGGAGGACCTGAGGATTTTGGAAGGGGCATACATGATTTGGATAAGTGTCAAGCTTCCCATACTATCGAAAGCAGCAATCCACCATCCCCAGGCTTTGGAAGCAACAGTTTGCAGTCCAACATTTAGCGCGCACATTTCATCTCCCAAAACATCAAAATCAGTAGCTTGTTGTTCTCTATTGCTGTAACACCTGTACTTGTTCCACAAATGATAAAACATTTTAACCACCACCAAAAGTTCCAAAATCAATATAAGATGAACTTGCCATGGTGAAATCATTATCTTGTTATGCAAACTTTTAAAATCCGACAGAGCATACTCCTGAGATATGTACAAGTTACTTTGTCTTTGCCTTGCATCATATGTTTTTGTTTGACCACAATCAGCTACACTTGATAAAGAGAGGATCTCTTATTTTCTTTTCGTGAAGAACTTTACTATTTACGTGATATCATCAATCTTCCAGTCTACATCCTTCTTCTACAAGATATTTGCATTTAAGGTCCATAATATTGCCCTAATCACATGATCTTTGTTATCAAGGCGTTCTCATGGCTTTGAAATCATTCAACACAATCAGTGTTCATCAAAATGGCATAACATGGTGTAGTACTCTGTCAAAGGATCGTGGATGCTCTCACTGATGCAACCCTTTAGCATTAAGGCCACAAACTAAATTAAATTGTAACATAATTTCAGATATCGGCTGATAAAGTGGTAACACAAGTGTTGAAAGAAAAGAAAAGGGGGTGGGAAATAGAAAAACAAATAAATACTTGAAGAAGAGAGATCGAGAATAGGCACCAAACAAAAGGAAATCATTGCTTCTTTTAATCTTCATAATATTGATTTCATATAATGCATAGGGCTTAACAACTAGGAACCGTAACAAAAAAGAAATCAGAATATCCCCAAACTATCCATGGTGGCTAACTCCCCTTGATGCTGCATTGGTTGGGGAACAAGGGAGGAATAGCCCCTATCCTTGCCAAACATTATTTTTCAATCTCATGTTATTCCAAGATTATCTATTATGGTCAAAGGGGCTTTATATATACCAAGGTTCATAATCTTATACCGGACCCTATACCTATACCTTGCCGATACATCATTGATATGCACGATATAGGAGTCAGTTCAGAATACTAAGACTCGGTATGCCTCTCATACTGAGTCTCAATCTAGTACCAGTATAGTATTGTACACCTTATACAAGACGGTATGCAACCATACAACAAACCTTGATTTACATTATACTATAAAAAGGGAACCTTAAATTTGAAAAATTTCTTGTAGGTTCCATCTGTCAATTTTTCTAACAAATGTCCTTCAAATATTTTTTTAAATACCTTTACAATCTCTAGAAAAAATTCTCGTTTGGAAATAAATCCATTCCCATCTTTTTTTCCCAAACATGTGGACCCTCAATATAGCTTTTCCCATTCTGAGTTCTTTCGAAACAAATCAGCCTTCTACCATTAATCCCTAACAAATAAGAGAGATGACAAAGAAATAATGGACATAATGTGATCTTCCAATTTGTTAGGAAAAAATTATTAAGGATATCCATAAGAGAGTGCCCCATTGCTAAAGGCCTCTAACAAAAAGTGAATAAGTAGGAATTATGAATTTGATAGAGACTTCTACGAGTACTATGATGGTGATGGCAATGAAAAATATTTTCTTTTATTATTTTTGTTTTTTTATATTTATCTTATTATCATTTTTTTTACTTTTTTGTCTTTACATTATTTTTATATATTTGTATTTTATATTATATTATATTTCAAGGTATTTTTTGCAATTCTATTTTTCTATTTTGTCTATTTTTTAACTTAACCTATTTTATGATTTTTTTATAAGCCCATGTTTTATTTTATTGTCCATTGCACATGTCAGTTTGCTAGTTCCATTAAGATCAACATAGTCACATGATCTCATCAAAGGAGCTTTATTCCATCAAAATTTGCATAAACAAATCATATGAAATTTTTTTTTATTTTTCAAGGGGGGGTCAATAAATACTTACCCTTGAGAGAAAGGAATTTAATAGTTCCACCTATCGAATACTTATATGTTATATATTAAGGCAATCATACTACATTGAGTGGGAACACTATTCCCAGATGTTACAAGCCAACAAAAGCAACTTACGATAATAAGGAGAGAAGAGGGAGTGGAAAGGGGCACACTCACCCAACTCAACGAGACAAGGCATCTGTCTCCTGTCCTTCCCTCTTCTCTCTATCTAGCCAGCTCTTATAAAAGGCACCAAGATTTAAATAAGGTGGTGGAGCAGTTATAACCGAAGTTACTGCATCAAAACTGATATAAACCATCCAAACCTAAAAAAAAAAAAAAGAATAAAGACTGAAATTAAAACAAAAATTTAGCAATTGAAGGCTTCAAGTTACATGCATCACTTCCAGATCCCTCATTCTGAGGTTTGGTTTTTAGTTAAATACATAGAAAACATTGAAAAGTTTTGGCTAAGTTTGCAAACCATGTTTCAATCTTTAGAAACATAGATATAAATCGAGGCCCTAGATAAAAGAATAGAAATAGAAAACTATAATAACAAAAATCTAACATGAGTTTGGAAGACTCAAAAGCAACATTGAAATTCATATTGTTTAAACATTGCATTAGTCATCGAACTCCAATTTTGAAAAGGAAGAAGAGTATTGAATTATTATTGTGAAACTCTCTAAGGAGGCATTAAAATTTCACAACATCAAGCTCAAGGGCAAAGGTTGAAGTACTGGTGCTAGCACCAACTAGAATAATCTGAGCCAAGGTTGGCTGTACCCATACTAGGACTTGTACTGGTCGGCCAGTGGTATAGTACAACACAGACTCTATTGTCCTGCTCCAACGCGTACCAACATAGTGCAAGCCAAAGACGGGGAGGGACAAAGAGAGAGGAAGAGAGAGGGAGGGGCAGAGGGAGGGAGGGAGGGGGAGAAAGGGAGGGAGGGAGGGGGAATCCAGGGAGGAGGGCCGCCATCAATGCAAGGGGGGAGAGAGAGAGGGGGGCAGAGAGGGAGAGAGAGAGAGAGAGAGAAGGAAACCCTAATCAGAGTGACTGAACCATTTGATGGAGAGGAAGAAGTAGAGGGAGAAAGGGAGGAGAGAGAGAGATAGCAAGGAGAGGAGACATAGGCTTACTATCCTGGAAATGATGGAGCGAGCGATATGAGTGAGATGAGCAGAGGAGCCGAGGCATTTTCAAAGCCACACACGGAGTCAGGAGAGGATTTTTAATGAACCGAGCCTGAACCGACCCGAGAGACTTGAACCGTTCTAGGCTGGCTTCAACACAGTTCAGTATGGGCTGAACCACCCAATTCAAGTCAGTTCAGCATTCCTTGATATGAAAAGATACAGTACGGTACCATGCAGATAGTGTACCTACTAGGTGCCAACAAAACAAAAGTGAGGTTCATACCTTGTAACAGTATCGTACAATATACAACGCGATATGGCTATATGCACTGCTATCTAAATACTTGCCTGAGAGTGTGAAATTTATTTATCTAACTATTGCAAAGTGGATGGTCACTTTCATCAACGATATTACATGAGAGTCTAATGTTAAGTAAATTACATATCATAATGACAAGGAATCACTGAGAGATTCAAACATCACATTTCTATACCACAAGTCCACAAGCAATCCAAGAAACAATGACAGGCATAAAGGTTGTTTTTCCTGAGTTCTCTATTATCTAGCAGCAACCTTCAGATTCCATGACAACCATGCCTCAGTCTTCTAGATTGGAATTTGAACATGCAAGATCAAAGCATGCCAAGCAATATAAGAATCACATGTAGGATCCAATGATCATGCCTGAATATGTATCTGAGAACATACATGAGACATCTTCTACCAAAGTTTCTTTCTGGTATCAGCACATAGAGGCAAATGAACTAACAAATATTACTAACATGTTTTAATTACATTCTTCACTCCTATTATAGCTTATCCCATGTTTTTCAAGAAATGAGCATAATCATGATCTTCATATTCATTTAGTTGTCTTTTGCTTTTTCTCTGAACTTGAAATCACAGATATGGATGAATAATTTTCAAATAAACCACTGGCATTTACAAGAAATGAATAACTTGTACTGACAAATTATGTGAAGCAATAGGAAGAAAAGTTAGGAAGGAAAAAAAAGCATCTTCTGAGAAGGGAGCCGCAAAACTATTTAGAAGAGAAAAAAAAACACATACTGTTTCATTCTGACTCTGAAAAGCTGTATTTTGAGGTCTCCACTGAACTCCACTGACTGAAGTTGAAAAGACTCTTCCACCAATAACTGCTCCCTCACTAACACTATTAGAATCATTTGAATTAGTTCCATCATTAGTTTTTGAAGCCTGATGCAATAGGATTCTGTTACTTAGCGGAGAAACTAATGGCTGCGAGAGGTTGCCACTTCCAATTCTCTCATCACCATTTAACATGTTTCTCTTAGCCAAATCAGAGACTGCAGCAACTGAACCTAGTGTTCCATTGCCTGAAACACCACTAGCCAAGCCTAAACTCATAGGAGCACTAATAGATGCTTGACTAGTTATCCCTCGGCTAATACCTCTCCCAATTCCAATTTCATGGATGGCTGGAGATGATCTAGGACCAGGGAAGCTCATGTTATCATCCTCCTTCACTGAACTTGATGAATTAGCAATAGATGCAGACATGGCTGCAGATGAGTTATCTGAAACACCTCGAGCACTTAGTGGACTGGACAGTATTGCTGCTGCAGTTGGCCCACTAGCCAATGGATGTCCAGAAACACTAGAAGTAGCAGCAGTAGGACCTGCAGGTGTCCCAGAACTAACACTGGGGGAAGCTAATGACACCAAAGATTCCATAGCTCCACTTTTGGAAGGTGGTGTTCTAGGAGCCATATCAGAATTACTGTCCTGAGAAGTTGTTTCTTCACCTTGGTCTGGTGCAGTATTTTGTGAGGCAGTTGATGACAAAGCAGCCTGGTGAAAAAATTACCATATCAAAAAAGCATACAATATCAAAAAAGCATACAATATCAAAGAAGTGACTTAGTCATCAAATTAGATAGTATAATAAGGAGATAAACATAAGCCATCAAGATTCATAGAGTGCTTCAGAAATCAAACAGTAAGCCAATTAGTTATAGGAGGACTTTTTAGCATCTTAGTAACAAACAAAAGGTGACAGGAAAGGCATGAATATGTTTAAACACTAGAAATCATTTTCACATGATTGCAATAAGACTATACCAATAAAGCCAGAAGATGACTTAAAAAATATTAAGATTCAAACAATCACAACACAAACAGATCCAACAACTTCAAGTTCCCATCCAGAGTTACTGAGATTAGTACAGTCTTAGTCAACAAATGAAATTTAAAGGTACCTGAGTAGAGGAACTTGCAATGGAATTCTTCAAGCCTAAAACTGCACTAGCAGCAGAAACAGAACCAACACCCTGCCAAATAAGAGAGAGAAAAATAAGGATAGGTAAGTAAAGGAAAATTACAAGCACCTGTACCAGGGGTGTGATAAGACAGTCCGAAAGAAAACTGAAATAGAAATACACAGGTGAAAGAACAAATGTCATTTATAACACTGTATACACATGGAAGACATAAAAACTAATCAGGACTAGATAGAAAAATAACTTTTAGTGGCATATAACATCTATCATTTTCCACATCAATTAAAATTATGTTTCATTTATCAAGTATTAAAAGATCTAAAATTGCAAGATTAACAAAAACCATGCTAAAACATTTACAGATAAACACTTATTATCTTGGGATGCCCTTAGAAAAACAATGGGCACTATAGAGTAAGTTTTTTATGCTTAAAACCAAGGATTGCTAAACTAGTATCAAGACCAGTACCGGTTGCTGACCGGTATAGTACAGTACGGTACCAGGATCCATACCGGTTGCTATGAAAGTCACACTAAAACCTCCTCCCCCACATGGCTATAGTATCTGACCCGAACCGGGCCGAAATGCACGGTTCAAGGCTGAACCGTATCATTTCGGTCCAGTTTGAGACTTTTTCATACGGTCCAGGGTCTGGATCATTTTTCATGGCCGAACCATACCGGTTCTTGGCCAAATGGCCTGAAGCAGACGGTTCAGTCCGGTTCGGAAAACCTTGCTTAAAACAAATGGAGTGCACAATTGTGGCCTGCAAATCGGTAGAAGAAATGCTGGCAAAAAATTCAGAATTTTGCAGAATCATAGCAATGAAGCAGCAAACAGACACATTTTAATTTCAAATACTTGAAATAAAAGTAGAGGTAACAAATGCATGAAATTCTTGATCATTTGGTTATGATAATGATGCATGTAGATTTTAGGCTTAAAACATCTTGATCTGACTTGCCTTTTATTTTTTTTTAGTTTATAGTCTTTGTTTTTCATTTTAGAGGATTTTAATGGCTGATGGAGATCACCCATGCTTATCTCAATTTTGGAGGGTTGACAACATTATATTATGTCAAAGGAGTGCCATAACAGCATCAAGGTAAAGAGTGGGGCTCTTTATGGAGCCAAGTCTATGAATAAAAAAGATGAGGAGAGAGTAAGGTACGGACAGATGCCGCATTCCCTCCAGGAATCCATACACTGTGCCTCTATAGATACTAAAGTTGCTGGCTTTACACAGGCATCTTAAGGTAATTTTTCTCTATTTCTTTTAAGAAAGAATAACTTTTCTTCCTACTTTACGATCAAGGGTTTTCAATTTTCTCTCCTCTTTCCTTCTCATCGCCTAGTGCACCCGATTATTTCACCATTATTGTTTTCTCTATTTCTTCTCTTGTTAATTTGGAGTATTTTTTTGGTGCAATATACTCAAAAGATAATTTTGTACTAAATTTAAAATAATAACAGCATTCTTAATAATTCATTCTTAGCAAATCAATTTCTCAACAAATCATTCTTTATTAAATCCCTGCAACAATGATCACCAATTTCAGCATAGATATGATACTGATAAAAGCATAATAACAGTGTGAAGAAAATATATAAGAAGAAACTAAAAGCAAAACATTCTGGGTCATCACAAAATCCAGTAGAGTGCCAAGCACATTTGTGTGAGGATGTAAAAGTTTGGTCTTGCTAAGATCTAAAAGATTAGGCTTCCAAAGTCCCTTGCAAAGTCTTCAAAATAAATCATTCACACAAAAAAATTCCGAATAATCAGGCAAAACAGTAATGTGGGAACACATAAGATGGGAACTGGTTGGTTAGACATAGTTGGACTGCCTGCAAGTCAATTTATTTCAACTGTTACCTTTTTGATGCATGGTTAGCTGTGAGTGTCTTACCAAATGTAACTCCAACTATATAAAGAAACCCAAACACTGCAACCTAACCTATCAGAATAGCAATAGGTTGACTTCAAGCAGCTAAAGGCAGTTAGGGGCATCTAAAGGAAGTCAAATAGAAATTAGTCAAACTGGAGTAGCTGTGGTTCAACTCCAGATATGCACCTTCAACTTCTAGCATATTAACATGCTTATAATCCATAAATGTAGGTAGCCATCATGCTTCGGAAACTTTTATCATGAATAAGGCAATATGTATGAGGCTAAGAGTGCAGAATGTAAGTGGTTACAGAAATATATTAAAAGGTTTGATGGTCCACAGAGATCCCTTGAACAAAAATTCAGGAAGGATTCATGGCTCTAGTATGCACAAATTCTCCAATCCCCTATAAGAGTCATTCAAATTTTAGCCAGATCTAATGCAAATCAAATCAAAGTGATTAGGAAGACTCAGTGAATACACATTCTTTGACATTAGCTGAACTTCTAAACTGCCAAAATATGTGCTTATTCTACATGGCCAGGTTTTTTTATTTCAAAGGTTATATTGAAAACTAAAATTTATATAGTAATGAAAAGATACAAACTCACCAGAAGTTGCAGGGGCCGGCATCAGAGACCAAATATAGCAAATAATAGGTACAAGATGCAATGATCTCCAATACATCAAAGTGGCAAGAAAGTATGATAACAAGCTGATGAAGGCTATATTCTAGGCATGGCAATGGCATCTTCAAAGACAACTAAAACCAAATTAAACTCCTAAAAACAATTCTTTGGTGACGGAGATCAACATGTCAGACAGGTCACACCACAAATCTTATGAATATAAGATCACTCAAATTCCATCTTTCTAATGTTCAGAGGAAGAAATATATAAAAACAAGAAAACAGCAAGAAATAAATCAATAAGTAGACATCACCTTAACAAGACTGGAAGGACCAAGTGAAACCAAATCTTCAAGTGCTTCAACCTTCTCTAAAGGTAAAGCACTGTAGAGCTCATCAACATCACTAAATTCATCAAAATCCTCCTTTATAGGTCATTGAGAATTCACAAAGCCAAAACCCATATAGTCAATTCCACAAGTATTAAGTAATGAACTGCATATACATGTGAGTTTATTCTTGAGCTGATTTGACATAGACACACCTGATTGCGTTCAACATAATCTTCTAAAAAGTCTCTAACATCATTGACCTGATCAGGACTCAACTCATCATTATCCAACAGTCTCAAGATCAACTCTAACTTCATTATATGAGCTCTATGCCTTCCAATTGATGTCTCCAAATGTGTCTGAAATAAATATAATAAAATGCCAAATGATCTATAAAAAACAAATTGAGGTAAGAAAGAAAACAAATTGACACTAGATAATAAATTCGTACTACAGTAAATCAGATGAGAAACTTCTTTCTGATCGTACCAGTCGAGGTGGCCTTGTCTTTCCCTTCTTTACAGAAAGCCCTTCAACCTCAGCTTCAAAGTTATCGATCTGACTTTCCAAATCTCCAACCTATAGGAAAGATTCAGAATGAATTTGAAACTTTCTCCAACTCCATTAGAACTATATAAAATCGATAAACAAAAGGAAATGTAAAATCTGTAGCCCAAGTAGTAAAGAAAAAAGATTGGCATAAAAATACATTAAACAGAGCAAGCTGGCCACTCCGTCATGTTTCATCAGAAATAACTAATAAAGCAAACATGAACCTTAAATTGATTTCTTAATTTCGGAGGATGAACCAATGCACAAGCAAGTTCAAATGAAAACTAGCAGGTAATCTGTACCTTCATGAACATTGTGTTTTCTGAGAAATTACTTTATGCACAAGTCAGTCCCAATCTTAGAGCTTATCAGTTTTTATAAAAAAATGCAAAAACAGAATAAATTAAATTTTTAATTAAATTCAAACTTTTGGATCTCCAAATAGCAAATTTGAATTACATCTAATTATTTAATAACTTAAGTGTCAGTTAGCATTAAAGTCTATCCTCTTCAAATTGGAAATAAATTGTTAAGAAATCTCCTATACTCCACAAAACCATCAAGGCACTCCTCCACAAACCCATCAAGGCACAAAGCAATGCCTAATTGACAGGATTAGTTTATTTCCAACTGAAAGTTCTTAATTCATCATCCATGACATAGATAGATCCTATGATTCGAAATTGATGGATTCATTGTGCAATTTGTGAGTTAAGTAATAGTAATAAGAGCCATGTCATGCAGCTTCTTTCAAAAATGATATTAACTGGAAGAATGAACAAACATATTAACTCATCGCCATATGTTACTGTATTTCTAAACACAACTATTGCATATTTTAATCTCTAATGCATCTGCTTCCAAGCTAATATCTAGTTGCATGCTTTTAACCTTCTGAAATTTTAAACACAACAAGTTAGCTACATGATTTGGTTAGCAAAGATTAACACCCAAAAGGGTATCATAACCAATGCCACAACCCAGACAACACATGGACTTCAACTTTTCTTTCTTATTTCTGCCAGCTGGAGCCATTATATATTACTACTTGTTCCCCTGGTATGATGCACCACTTTGAGTATGCAACTGATCAACTGGGAGTCGGGTGAAGTGGAATTTGATCAATTTAGGGATCTTGAAGAAAGAAAGGAGGGTTAGTAGGATGAAAATCCACCAAAATCAATGAGCTTTTAATTTAGTAACTTATTGGCTCAGTTCATGAAGCTAAGGAGAGGATGCTATCATGCTAGGAGGTCTACATGCAGTACAACCATTGAGAGGGTGGTTAGGCATGGTGGTGACTGGTGAGGGAAGGCTATGGCAGAGAACCAACAAACAATGGGTCCCCACTCTTGAGGCATGGTGATGGATTGGGTTAGAGATGTGGCTATTCAAGATCCACCTTCTCTCTATAAAAAAGAAATTCTCCATGTATGGAGAGGTTTTTGTCCAACATGTCACAGCATCCTACCAGTTGGTCACAAAGACAGTTATAGCACATTGTATTTGGTTATAAAAACAGTTATAACACATTGCAAAAAATGAAGTTGTTACTCATTATCATTATATATAATATTCTGAGACAACTAAGAACCAGCTGCTTGGTGCAACTGTATCAACACCCCTCCGCAATAGATGAAGTTTCAAAACTCAGTGCAGGCATCTCTGTCTCATGGAGACTCAAAACTATTAGATTTCAAGATTGAACAAAGTCATTCACAAAAAATAAGATGAAAGATAAAACTTCTAATACCAGTGTATTTGAATAAATGGCTGTTGTCATCACAACCTCAGCATAAGTTTATCATTCTCGGAAATATTGATGACCATGACATTAAAGTAGCTGAGCTAAGCTTATCAAACTATCAAATCTATGACAAAATCTTGCACCTGTAAGTGAACAGAGGGATAAAAGATGAGGTAAAATCTTTGCATACCACATTGTTGAGCCAGTCCTTGTCTCTGCTTTAGCCTTTTCTTTGGATCCTACACAAAAAAGGGTTTGTGAAGACGAAGAAACATTAAGTGTTAAAAGTATGTTTGACAAATATTTAAGGCAATAAATAATATTTACGGTAGTGATAAGCAATAATTGGTTGTCTCCAGATCTTCATGACTGTCTATAACTTAATATCGAAAAGATATAATCTCCAAATTATTCTTGTTAGTAACTTGTAAGATAACCAATTAATTCACCTCACTTGGCAATAAGCACAAAAATAGTGCACTTTTTCTTAGAGTGATAGTCAACCTCGTTCATTTTTTAACCAAATGACCAAGAAGGAAAGACATCAAAAATAACTCCCTATTTTTTCTTTATTTAAGTCTGAATGACTAGGGAGGGAAAATCTAACCTAAAAGGTACTATTTATGCCACTTTTCTAAAATCCCATCCAGGGTTTGCAGTACCATCCCATACCATCCGGTACGAGACATACCATATCGTACCGGCCAAGAGCCGGTACGGTTCACCTATAAAAAACAATCCGAAATGCCAGACTGTTGAAAAAAATAAAAAACTTATATTCCATACCGTACTGTACCAGTGCGTACCACTCGGTTAGACCCAGTTTGGATCCGGTTCGTACCCGATTCAGGTCAAACAATTTTTTCATGGATAGGAAAGGAATTTTTTAAAATTTGTGGACCAGGTATAGTACGATACCGTACCATACCATATTGGTCAGTGACCTGTACAGGGCCCTGTACCAGTTCAATATTCCTTGATCCCATCCATATGATTGTGTAAAAGCTTATGATGTTGTAACAATATACAGTTTGTCAATAGATCAACTATGGCCAAGCAATGATTTGCAATTTGCATGATTTGGGCACATAGTCAAAATGGTGACAGTTAAGAAGAAGAAAAGATTGTAATTCATTGATCTTAGAGCTCTAGAGGCTCTACAGGATCATCATATATAGTAATTAATATTAGACTCCTAATAAGACTGCAATAATACTTCTAATATGATTAAAACAAAGTATGTTGTTCTATGAAATAACATAAGATAAGTTGGCTGCTTTCCTAATTCTAACACTTCCTCTCAAGCTAGAGCTTATACATCAACGAAGCCCAGCTTGGAACATATGGTAAAAAACCGAAAAAAGGAGTTGAGAGCTTTGGTGAAGATGTCTAAGAACTGATCTGCTAAACTGGTATAAGATATCTTAATATTGTAAAACATGATAAACTGTTGGCAGAGTCTTCAAAGGCTGCTCAATATTCGAGGAAAGAATACACGAAGCCGGTGTTGGAAGAGAAGGTCCAGACAAGGATTCTACTTACTTCTTAGAAGGAGAGAAGAATGAGACAGATTCAAAGAAAGCAACATCAATCGAAACAAAGTATCATCTAGTAACAGGATCATAACACTTATACCTCTTTATATCCAGGAGAGCAAGTAAAGAAAGCGAGATAAAAGCTATATAATCATTTTCCTGAACTAAAAAGTCAACAAAGTCAGGTAAGAGCTACATAATCATCTTCCTGCCACTTGTAGTCAAGAGTTGCATAATCATCTTCCTGCCACTTGTAATCATGTGTGAGCTACATAATCTTCCTACCACTTATCAACAGATGGTCAGGTAAGAACTGCATAATCATCTTCCTGCCACTTATTACCAGAGCTGGTTAGGTGAGAACTGCATAATCATCTTCCTGCACTTGTCCACGGAACTAGTTGTCTCGCTATCAGAGAAGAGAAGGCGGCAAGAGGAGCGTCGGAACAAAGAAATGAAAAGCCTGAGCTTAGAAGACATAATAAGCACCGATCAACTTGGTTGTGGCATCCAAAAGAATGGACTTCTGCACTTCCGAATACCATGCTATAAAGAGCCAAGGATAACGACAGCAACAACAAGAGAGAGATCCAGATCATAGCATAGAGAAGGTGAAGATCAAGAAAGAGAACCTATACCGATCAACTTGAAGGCATAGATAAGGCAGCACCCTTCTTTATTTTTTGAAGAGTAAAATCATCAAAGATTGTTCGATAGATCCTAACGATCGCAACTGAGACAACCATCAGATCCAGATCAGATGCCAATAGCAGGGCCGACGAAGGGAATAGGTCCACCAAGAAAGGAAAGAAAATCTAAGCTTGCCGACTTTGGTGGTAGTCACATTCAGCGCCGATGGCAATCTGATGCTCGCATGCAGAGAATCGTCATTAATGTCGAGATTGGAAAGTGGGGCGATGCGGCCATGGAGCTTGAACTAGTCGTTGGAGGACTTGAGCCAATACTTGAGGGTGTACTTGAGCACCTAGACGAGAATCAACTCCATGATGGCAATCCTTTTTTTTTTATGAAATAATAATCCAAGCTTTTGTAAACATAAGAGACAGATCATTGTATAAAATGCATAGAAAAAGAAAATCCTGGACTTGAAATTTCTTTGACAATTTTCTATCCTTTTTTTTCTTTTTCTCTATCTTTTTCTTTCTTTTTAGGGTTGGGATCCTTGTGACTACAAGAATGGGAGCAACAATAAGGATTTGAATCCCATTGCTATTGAAGAGGAGATCCCCAAAGCTCTAATGCCGGCCGTCAACAACCTAGAGCCGGAAAACACGACAGAGAGCAACCCAACAATTAGATTCGTCACAGCCGGATCCTTCACAAAAGGATCCTTGAAGGACAAAGATGAGAACCTGGAAGCCGGGATCGCGGACCAATTGAAAGCACCGGAACGACAAGGGCCAAGGGAGGGGGAAGAGGAATGATCATTGTCAAAGCGGCGGTGGCCGGGGAAAATGGTGACGGCGTCACGTAGCAGGTGGTTGGAGTGGAGCATCTCGACGGCTCCGGCGGTGTCCTCGATGAGGTCGCAACAAAGACAAGCTAGAAGAGGGCACAGCCACAGTGAGGGCCATAGGGGTGGTTGATGAGGGATCCGATGGAGGTTAGGAAGACGATAAGGATGAGGGCGCCAAGGGTCTCACAGTTGGAGAAGATGCCAAAGAGGAGAAAGCTAGAGAAGAGGCTCTTCGAAAAAACCGTGATCAGCACCAGTTGAGGAGGTGAGGCTTGGGGTGGGAGTGTTGCCTCAACTGAGTCGAAGAGGCGGGAGAGGAAGCGACAGTGGTTGCCAATGGGAGAGAATCTCCCCGATGGCGGGTCAACGACGATGAGCGAGGAAGAGATTGTGGTGACAAGAAGATCTTGGCGAGTCAACGACGGTGAGGAGATCACGAGTGGGAGGCTTCAAGCAGGTGAGCTAAGGGAACTTGGGCACTCACGGGCGGAAGGCGGGTCAGCAACGAATAGATGGAGGCTGCACGAGCAAAGGGGAAGGCATTCACTGGTGGAGGCTGGTCGGTGACAAAAAGATGGGTGGCTACACGAGCAACAAAAAAAAAAGGGCGGCAAAGTTCTCTCTTAGACTTCGAAGAGGGATCCAATGGCAGACCTAGATCTCCCTTCAAGGGGAAGATCACAAAAGGGGATCAACTAGAGTTGTGGAGGGAAGGGATGATCTAATACCATGTTAAGAGAATGAAAAAGATTGAAGTTCATCGATCTTAGAGCCCTAAAGACCCTTAAATAGAGTACAGGATTATCATATATGGTAATATTGGACTCCTAATAGGACTGCAATAATACTCCTAATATAACTAAGACAAAGTATGTTGTTTTTAAAGAATAACATAAGATAAGTTGCTCTCCTTTCTAATTCTAATAATGACGAAAGGACCAACTCAAAACACTTTAAAGTTGATCTTTAGATTTTTTTTACTTCTTTACTAGGATTAACTCACCTGACTATTAAAATCCTATAAATGCTCATAATCTCCAAAGCATAGAGCTAGAGAAGAAAAGAAATTTAAAGGAGGGAACAATGAATTAGGCTATGTTTGGCACCATTGTCATTTTTCGTTTTTATTTCTTGTTTTAATTTCTAATTGTCTTGGCTTTGTTTTCAAAATTTCAAACACAGATACATATTCAATTGTTAAAAAATGGTTTGTTTTTAAAATTGAAAAATATAAAACTTGCTTAATGGTGGCAGCACCAATGATGATCATGATGGTGGTGGTAACTGGTGGAAATGACAGCTGGTGGTGGTGGTGGTCAATGACTCTGTGTGTGTATGTTTTAGGGTGGGAGAGGGGCATGGAGATGGTAGTGTTTGCAATGGGTAGTGCCATGGTGGTGGTAGCAGCAGAGTGTTGGCAATGGTGATGAAAATGACCATAGTCTTGATGGAGGTGGTGGCAGCAGAAAGGTATGAAACCTTGGTAGTGGCAACAGTGATTTCAAGAAAATGGTTGAATTACGTAAGTGCTCATGATTCCCAACCATAATATTTCATACGTAAATTGTCCCACAAGATCCCTTTTATCTAAGGATCATAATTTGTAGAGCCAAGCCACAAGTCCAAACACAAAGGAAATCTCAAAGGAATGTGCCTTTTGATAGGTCCATATTCATTAAGGAGCACAACAGCACATGGTCCATCTTTTGCCACTGTTACCAAGACATGAAATGAGCATCATTCGAAAATTAGGCATCTTGACATACAAACAAAAAAATCAAGATTGAAGGAACCATTCTTTTGATTCATTCTACTAAACGAACTCATAATCGCATCTCATTAAAGAGCACCCTGATTAAGCACTTTGGATTATAATGCATGAAAATTATTGGACAATATCAAGGTATTTTAACGCATTATGCCACCATGATGGACACTAACCAAAACCGTTATTAACATTTACATAGTTACAATAGTCATTATTTACCCCCAAAAGTAGCATTGCAATTTTTATATTAAAATAATCACTATTACAACAGCTGTTATCATCAAGGCTGGTTGTACTCAATGTTTAAATTCCGTGGAACGGGAATGTCTCGGTTTTTCAATGGAACATGACACGCCAGCATCCTATCCCATCCCGGCCCAATCCCGATGTCCCGTGAAATGTCTCGCTAGGACTTGAATCCTTGGTTGTACTAGTATCGAGACCCATACACATTGCCCAACGGTATAGTATGGTACAGTATTGTGCCGTACCATTCCAAGCTATATCGGCAAAGCCAAAGCCGGAGAAGAAGAAGGAGAAGGAGAGAGGAAAAGAGAGAGAGAGAAGAGAGAGAGAGAGGGAGGGCTTGAAAGTCCTCATCTCCTCCACAAGCAACAGGACTCCCATTATTATACATAACATAACAGGAAGGTGCGGTAACTGCTATGCAGCCTTTATAATGGTCATAACGCCGTTATTTGAAACATTGGATGGTGAAAATAAAGATTTAGGTTAGGATCTTTGATCCTTCAATATGAGGCTTAGGCTCCTCAACTTCAGTATCTTGAAAAAACCTTCAATCTACAAAGTTGAGCAAATTGTGTCAAAATCTTATTGTTGTTGGTTGTCCCATGCTCTATGCTCCTACTCTTATAATCAAAAGGATGATGGTTATTTCCATAGAGGCGGCCACTCATAGTTCTCATAAACCATCAAAGTGATGGTCACCCATACCGGTCACTGACTGGTATGGAGTTTAGTACCGTACCAACATATGGAATGAGCAAGCATGTCGGTTAAACCAGTACCTTTTTTTTCTTTTTTATTTTTTATTTATTTTTTTTTTTGTTTCTTAAGATATGCAATCATTTTTTTAAAAAATTTCTTAAATGATTTTAAATTCAAATTGATACATTTCGATCTTGTTACTTGTTTTTTCAAATGTCTTGATGCATTTTTATCTTTATAAACATGCTTTCCTCTATTTTCATATAATCACTATAACCAAGATTTACGGTATCATTCCAAACCGTCTGCTTCGGGACGTACCATACCGTAACCGATCAAGAACTAGTATGATTTAGTCCTAAAAAATGGTTCGGAATTCAAACCATAAAAATTGGCCTAAACTGGACCGGTGCAGGTCAATTCGGTATGGTACGAGTCGGTTCTGACCAGTACAGCCCAGTTCAGTTCGGTTCGAGCTCGTTATAGCAACTCCCCTGAGTCACTGGTACATGTACCATATGGTATGGTACCGTACCATACCATATCGTACCGGTGGTCGATCGATACAGGTCGCGGTACCGATTCAGCAATCCTTAGCTATAACTGAATAGTCCTGAATCACGTATGATTATTATGAAATATATTATTATAGTAGAAATGGCTAACATGATTTTTTTCTCGTGCTATCTTTTTTTTCCAAATGTATTAATGCATTTCCATCTTTATATAGCATACTTTCTTCCATTTTTTATATGATAGCATGAGAAAAAATATAATTATTTATTTTTCTAAATGTCTATTATAATATAAAATGACTAATGTGGTTACGTATTTTTCTAAATATTTTGATGCTTTCCATCTTTATATAGCATGCTTTCCTTCATTTTTATATAATAGTCATAGATGAATTATCATGAATCACAGACTATCATTACGAAATATATTATTATGGTATGAAATGACTATATGATTTTTTTCTCGTGTTTTTCTTTTTTTTCTCAAATGTGTTGATGCCTTTTCATCTTTATATAATATACTTTCCTCTATTTTTATATGATAGCACGAGAAAAATATGGTTACTTGTTTTCTCAAATATCTATTATGATATGAAATGGCTAATGTGGTTACTTGTTTCCTCAAATATCTTGATGCATTTCCATCTTTAAATAGGGTGCTTTCTTCTATTTCATATAATAGCCATAGTTGAATTGTCTTGAATCATAGATGATTACTAATGAAATATACTATTATGATATAAATGGCTAATATGATATTTCTCGTACTGTCCATGTTTTTCAAAATGTATTGATGCTTTTCCATCTTTATATATCATAATAGTTGTACTTTCCTTCATTTTCATATAATAGCCATAGAGGTACATTATTTCCTGGAATAATGGTCAGACTGGGATATTCGTGAGCATCTACTAGCCAATTCAAGCAAGAAATCCTTGAAAGCAAGTATTTTCTATGAAAAAAACTTATAAATTTTGATAATTATAATGTTCATGATCAAAAAATCTACTAGAGTTTTAAATGAAAACAAGCAACAAATTATTGCAAATCCTTTCAAATAAATGCATTAACCTTTACCAATATCGTCCTAAGAAATTAAAAATATTTTTTTATTTGGTAACAATTAACTTAAAATAGGACAGGTTATGGAATCGATCATGTTAAGTAGATTTAAATTAGAATATTATGAAGTTTTTGACAAATTAGTTATCCAAAACCAAGTACTTCAAAAGGTTCATATATGCAAAATAAGATATTTATAGACTTTTGCAATGACAAAATAGAAAAAAGCTCTCCTATAATTAATCTTATATTTCTCCGTGTTTCCCTTGCATTTTTCTCTTTTGTTTCACTATCGAAACCTGTCGGAAAAGGAAAGAAGTCTTTTGACCTTCCCTCTCACTCAGCCACCTTTTTTTTGATAAGTTGGAGTATTCATACAAAACATGAATGAATACATCAAAAAAATCTGAAAGCAATGTCTCTGAACTGACCTAGTGCCTCCCTCATATCAGTCCACAAATGATCGCCTGAGTGCTCCACAACGTAGATGGCAATCCAATCGACGACAGAATTTGCCTTACGATAGACATGCCAGATTGTAATGGATATTGTCACGCAGACTTCTATAACCAAAATTTTCCGCGTGCCGGTGCTAGACAAGCCCTGTCTAGCCAGCCTTCACCCTTGCACTTAGCCGCCCAAGTGCACCAGGTAAGCAGCTTCCTGCTGCTTGCTGCGGCTTGCTGCTGGTAGTGTTTGGTTCTGCTCTCCCAGAACTCGCAGCCCACGTCCTGATGTCCCGAGTCCCTGTTGAGGTTGTCTCGAGTCCCTTTACAGAACCCTACTGCAGCCCTCAATGCCAGCACACAACCAACTCCACAAGGAAACACACCGAGATACAGGGAAACACCCCCAACCCTTTGGATATTCCTCACCAAATGGGATACACCCTGAGATCACCCTCAGGTTACAGCAGCCTCACAATTACAGCAAGGTCTCCCTAGGAACAACCCCCTACTCCCACCAGCAAGAGGATCACACACCATCTTCAGCACTCTAAGGTAGCTTACACCCCTGCCTAGCAGCAAAAGGATCCCACACCTTCTTCTCTTTGCTGCCTACAGCCATGGCACTCACTGCCATACGTTGACAAGCCCAACCGCCTAGCTTTGGCTGGCCCCAACCAGCCCAGCAACTCCCCTGAGTCACTGGTACATGTACCATATGGTATGGTACCGTACCATACCATATCGTACCGGTGGTCGATCGATACAGGTCGCGGTACCGATTCAGCAATCCTTAGCTATAACTGAATAGTCCTGAATCACGTATGATTATTATGAAATATATTTTATAGTATGAAATGGCTAACATGATTTTTTTCTCGTGCTATCTTTTTTTTCCAAATGTATTAATGCATTTCCATCTTTATATAGCATACTTTCTTCCATTTTTATATGATAGCATGAGAAAAATAATTATTTATTTTTCTAAATGTCTATTATAATATAAAATGACTAATGTGGTTACGTATTTTTCTAAATATTTTGATGCTTTCCATCTTTATATAGCATGCTTTCCTTCATTTTATATAATAGTCATAGATGAATTATCATGAATCACAGACTATCATTACGAAATATTATTATGGTATGAAATGACTATATGATTTTTTTCTCTCGTTTTTCTTTTTTTCTCAAATGTGTTGATGCCTTTTCATCTTTATATAATATACTTTCCTCTATTTTTATATGATAGCACGAGAAAAAATATGGTTACTTGTTTTCTCAAATATCTATTATGATATGAAATGGCTAATGTGGTTACTTGTTTCCTCAAATATCTTGATGCATTTCCATCTTTAAATAGGGTGCTTTCTTCTATTTCATATAATAGCCATAGTTGAATTGTCTTGAATCATAGATGATTACTAATGAAATATACTATTATGATATAAAATGGCTAATATGATATTTCTCGTACTGTCCATGTTTTTTCAAAATGTATTGATGCTTTTCCATCTTTATATAATCATAATAGTTGTACTTTCCTTCATTTTCATATAATAGCCATAGAGGTACATTATTTTCCTGGAATAATGGTCAGACTGGGATATTCGTGAGCATCTACTAGCCAATTCAAGCAAGAAATCCTTGAAAGCAAGTATTTTCTATGAAAAAAACTTATAAATTTTGATAATTATAATGTTCATGATCAAAAAATCTACTAGAGTTTTAAATGAAAACAAGCAACAAATTATTGCAAATCCTTTCAAATAAAATGCATTAACCTTTACCAATATCGTCCTAAGAAATTAAAAAATATTTTTTTATTTGATAACAATTAACTTAATATAGGACAGGTTATGGAATCGATCATGTTAAGTAGATTTAAATTAGAATATTATGAAGATTTTTGACAAATTAGTTATCCAAAACCAAGTACTTCAAAAGGTTCATATATGCAAAATAAGATATTTATAGACTTTTGCAATGACAAAATAGAAAAAAGCTCTCCTATAATTAATCTTATATTTCTCCGTGTTTCCCTTGCATTTTTCTCTTTTGTTTCACTATCGAAACCTGTCGGAAAAGGAAAGAAGTCTTTGACCTTCCCTCTCACTCAGCCACCTTTTTTTTTGATAAGTTGGAGTATTCATACAAAACATGAATGAATACATCAAAAAAATCTGAAAGCAATGTCTCTGAACTGACCTAGTGCCTCCCTCATATCAGTCCACAAATGATCGCCTGAGTGCTCCACAACGTAGGTGGCAATCCAATCGACGACAGAATTTGCCTTACGATAGACATGCCAGATTGTAATGGATATTGTCACGCAGACTTCTATAACCCAAAATTTTCCGCGTGCCGGTGCTAGACAAGCCCTGTCTAGCCAGCCTTCACCCTTGCACTTAGCCGCCCAAGTGCACCAGGTAAGCAGCTTCCTGCTGCTTGCTGCGGCTTGCTGCTGGTAGTGTTTGGTTCTGCTCTCCCAGAACTCGCAGCCCACGTCCTGATGTCCCGAGTCCCTGTTGAGGTTGTCTCGAGTCCCTTTACAGAACCCTACTGCAGCCCTCAATGCCCAGCACACAACCAACTCCACAGGAAACACACCGAGATACAGGGAAACCCCCCCAGCCCTTTGGATATTCCTCACCAAATGGATACACCCTGAGATCACCCTCAGGTTACAGCAGCCTCACAATTACAGCAAGGTCTCCCTAGGAACAACCCCCTACTCCCACCACAAGAGGATCACACACATCTTCAGCACTCTAAGGTAGCTTACACCCCTGCCTAGCAGCAAAAAGGATCCCACACCTTCTTCTCTTTGCTGCCTACAGCCATGGCACTCACTGCCATACGGTTGACAAGCCCAACCGCCTAGCTTTGGCTGCCCCAACCAGCCCAGCAACTCCCCTGAGTCACTGCACACAACATGGCACTCTCCCATTGCTGCCCAGAAGCAAGAAGATCTCCTTCTCCCTCTGCCCAGCAAGGTCCTCCGCCCCCGCTTCTGGATCCGCGTCCCGCGTCCCTGTGACTCGCATATACTCGAGTCCCGCGCATCTGCGTCATGTCCCGAGCACGTCCGCGTCCCGTGCGCCCATGCCCCGCATCCACAACCGTCTGGTAACTGCCCAGTCGGTTTGCAGCCAAGGATCCGCGTCTCCGTGACTCGCGTATGCTCGAGTCCCGCGCACCTGCGCCCATGTCCCGAGCATGCCTGTGCCCGCGCCCGCGTCCGTGCCCGCGCCAACGCGCGTCAAGGGTTGTGCCTGCGCGTGTCCTGGCCTGCGCACCGCCCGCGCGCGTCCCGGCCTGTGCCTGCGCGCGTCCTGGCCTGCACGCACACACCCCGCGTCTGCGCACGTCGTGACCCGCGCCTGCGCGCATCCTGGCCTGCGCGCACCCGCGCATGCCCGCGCATGCCCGCGCCCGTTCCCGCACGCGTCCCGGCCCGTGCATGCGCGCGTCCTAACCCTGGGCGCACGCCCGCTCCAGCATTCGCGCGCGTCCTGCACGCCCGCGTCTGCGCGCGTCCTGGCCTGCACGCATCCGCGTCCACAACCGTCTAGCAACCGCCCAGCGGTTGGCGGCCAGGGATCCGAGTCCAGCACATCTGTGCCCTGCGTGCACCCGCGTCCCGCGCGCTGCACCCATGCTCCGTGCATGCCCGAATCCAACACGTCCAGGACTCGCATCCTACGCACACGCCCGCGTCCAAGACCGTCTGGCAACTTGCGCGCCTGCCCAGCTCGGCAACTTCGCCCCTTGGCACTGTGCACACCCCCGCGCACCAGCCCGGCCCGGCCGCACTTGACCTCATCGCGCGCGTACTCCGCGCGTCTGGTCTAGCCGCTGTGCCACGCGCTCGCCCCACGTGCACATCGCTCGACCCTTGCAGCGCTCCGCTGCACTGTGTGCGCTGGCCCCGCGCACACACCCGGCTCGGTCCTCCACTGTGCTACGCGCTCACTCCGCCCGCGCGCGCCCGGATCCCGGACTTCACTGCCCTGCGCGTGCTTGTACCGCACACGCCCGGATCCGGCCTTCGCTGCACTTGCGCGCCTGTCCCGCGCGCGCCGAGTCCGGCCTCTGCTGCACTGGGCACACACATCCCAGTGCCCAGGACATGCACCCGCACATCCCCTCGTGCTTGGCATTGTCCGGCCAAACCACTGCACCTGCGCGCCTCTCCATCATGCGCTCGCGCGTGCAACCTCGTGCACACCTCCTGGACATGCTCCAGCCGCCCAGCCATGGCTCGGCACCACCCTGCCCAGCCTGCACACCCGGCCCCCTAGGCCAAGTGTTGGGGATGTGACAAACCCCCCACACTCAAGATAGACGACGTCCTCATCGTGTCGCCAGCCAAATACTGCTGCACTCTATCTTCAAACCGCCACCCTGCAGTTTTGTGAGGTTAACCATCCCTCACACGCAGTGGACACGCACCACTGCCTAGCCAACCACTGTAACCCTCCACCAACTGTCTAGCCTGCTGGTCACCAAGTGACTCGAGTCCGTCCGAGTCCAACGATCACATGACCCGCGTCCGGGTTTCTGGCAACTGCCCTGCAATCGCTCCGCAACCGTTGCATGCACCGCGCCCAGCTGCTCCAGCCTTGTCTGGACTTGGCACACACAGCCCAAGTGCCCACACTTGGCCTTGGCTGTGCTCGGGCTTGGCTACTCACGCCCAGCAGCATGCACACCCCCGCGCGCCCACTCGGCACCGCGCGGACACCCGCCGCGCCCTCCGGTTTGGCTACTCTCACCCAGCAGTCGCGCACCTCCACGTGCCCACTCGGCACCGCGCGCACCCGAGTCCAGCCTGCAGTACTGCCGTGTGCATGTCTCGCGCACGCCCGTGTCCAGCCACCTGCTGTACCGTGCGCATGTCCCGCCCACACCCACCTAGTCCAGCCTGCATAGTGCCGTGCGCATGTCTCGCACACGCCGGGTCCAGCCACCTGCTGCTGTGCTGCGCGCTCGCCCCGCACGCCCCGGGTCCAGATGCCTGAAAACCACCAGGAACCCGAGTCCAACTGCACAGCCTGCCAGCAACCCAGGGACTCGAGTCCAGGACCTAAGCAAACACCAGTGACCCAAGTCCGGCCTTCGCTGTGCCGCGCGCTTGCCTCACGCGCGCCCTGGGTCCAGCAACCCTATGCCGCACTGGATGCCCACGTTCCAGTGCTCCAAAGACACGCACCCGCACGCCCTATCGTGGCTTGGCATTGTCCGGCCAAACCACCATGCCCGACATCTCTCCTATGCCAAGCATCCGGGTCCTAACAACCCCTGCTGTAATGCACGTGCTCAACCCACACACGCACGGATCCGGCCTGCTGTTGTGCCGCGCGCTTGTCCCGCACGCGCTCGGGTCCAGCCTCCTGCTGCGCTCTGCGTGCTTGTCCCGCACGCACCAGGGTCCAGCCTCTACTGTGCCTCCGCTGCAGTGCACGCGCTCACCTCGCGCACGCCCTGGATCCAACCTGTTGCAGAACCACGAGCTTGTCCCGCGCGCGCCCGAGTCCGGACCTCCTCTGCACTGGGAGCATACATCCCAGCACACTAAGGACATGCGCCCACACGTCCTGTCTTGGCACTGCTCCGCATGCGCTCGGCCCGGCCATGGCCTCCACTGCTCGGCTTGTGCCCATTGTTGCAGCCCCGAATCCTCTCCTTAGTTTCGGTTAGCATCATCTTGGCGCCAAAATCTGCAACCCCGGCCTCGAACGAGGCTCTGATACCAATTTGTCACGCGGACTTCTATAACCCAGAATTTTCCACGTGCCGGTGCTAGACAAGCCCTGTCTAGCCAGCCTTCACCCTTGCACTTAGCCGCCCAAGTGCACCAGGTAAGTAGCTTCCTGCTGCTTGCTGCGGCTTGCTGCTGGTGGTGTTTGGTTCTGCTCTCCCAGAACCCGCAGCCCACGCCCTGATGTCCCGAGTCCCTGTTGAGGTTGTCTCGAGTCCCTTCACAGAACCCTACTGCAGCCCTCAATGCCCAGCACACAACCAACTTCACAAGGAAACCACCGAGATATAGGGAAACACCCCCAACCCTTTGGATATTCCTCACCAAATGGGATACACCCTGAGATCACCCTCAGGTTACAGCAGCCTCATAATTACAGCAAGGTCTCCCTAGGAACAACCCCCTACTCCCACCAGCAAGAGGGATCACACACCCTCTTCAGCACTCTAAGGTAGCTTACACCCCTGCGTAGCAGCAAGAAGGATCCCACACCTTCTTCTCTTTGCTGCCTACAGCCATGGCACTCACTACCATACGGTTGACAAGCCCAACCGCCTAGCTTTGGCTGGCCCCAACCAGCCCAGCAACTCCCCTGAGTCACTGCACACAACAATGGCACTCTCCCATTGCTGCCCAGCAGCAAGAAGATCTCCTTCTCCCTCTGCCCAGCAGGGTCCTCCGCCCCCGCTTCTGGATCCGCATCCCGCATCCCTGTGACTCGCATATACTCGAGTCCCGCACATCTGCGTCATGTCCTGAGCATGTCCGCGTCCCGTGCGTTTGCGCCCATGTCTCGCGCATGCCCGCGTCCCGCGCACCCATGCTCCGCATCCACAACCGTCTGGTAAATGCCCAGTCGGTTTGAAGCCAAGGATCCGCGTCCCGCGTCTCCGTGACTCGCGTATGCTCGAGTCCCACGCACCTGCGCCCATGTCCCGAGCACGCCTGTGCCCGCGCCCGCATCCGTGCCCGCGCCAACGCGCGTCCGGGTTGTGCCTGCGCGCGACCTGGCCTGCGCATGCCCGCGCGCGTCCCGGCCCGTGCCTGCGCGCGTCCTGGCCTGCACGCACCCGTGCACGCCCGCGTCCGCGCGCGTCCTGGCCTGCGCGCACGCCCGCGCCCCGTCCACCCGCGTCCTGGCCTGCACGCACCCGCGTCCACAACCGTCTGGCAACCGCCCAGCGATTGGCGACCAAGGATCCGAGTCCGACGCATCTGTGCCCTACATGCACCCGCGTCCCACGCGCTGTGCCCATGCTCCGCGCATGCCCGAATCCCACATGTCCAGGACTCGCGTCCTGCGCATGCCCGCATCCACGACCGTCTGGCAACTGCCCCGTCAGTTGGCAGCCCAGGGATCCGAGTCCGGCGCATCTATGCCTCGCATGCACCCGCGTCCCGCGCGCTGCGCCCATGCTCCGCACATGCCCGAATCCCACACGTCCAGGACTCGCATCCAACCGCCCAGGCCCAACTGCCCTGGAACTCGAGTCCAACGACCAAATGACTCGAGTCCGATCCTGGTGCCCATCTGATCTGGCTGCATCATGCCCAGCAGCGCGCGCACACTTGCGCGCCTGCCCAGCTCGGCAGCTTCGCCCCTTGGCACCGTGCGCATCCCCGCGCACCCGCCCCGCCCGGCCGCACTTGACCTCATCGCGCGCATACTCCGCACGTCTGGTCTGGCCGCTATGCCACGTGCTCACCCCCGCGCGCACTCGCTCGGCCCTTGCAGTGCTCCGCTGCACTATGCACGCTCGCCCCGCGCACACCCGGCTCGGTCCTCCGCTGTACTGCGCGCGCGCCCCACGTGCGCCCGGATCCCAGACTTCACTGCCCTGCGCGTGCCTGTCCCGCGCACGCCCGGATCCGGCCTTCGCTGCACTTGCGCGCCGGTCCCGCGCGCGCCCCAAGTCCGGCCTCTGCTGCACTAGGCACACACATCCCAGTGCCGAGGGACATGCACCCACACATCCCCTCGTGGCTTGGCATTGTCCGGCCAAACCACTGCATCTGCGCACCTCTCCATCGTGCGCGCTCTCGCGCGCAACCTCGTGCACACATCCTGGACATGCTCCAGCATGCCCAGCCATGGCTCGGCACCACCCTGCCCAGCCTGCACACCCGGCCCCACCTAGGCCAAGTGTTGGGGATGTGACAAACACATCCCCTCAACATAGCAGCAATATCACGGAGAAGAGGGTGCGCAACCTCTTCCCGTATACTCCCCTGGATCTAAGTAACCAAGGTGGAGGAATCGTCCTCGATAATAAGATGGTTAACTCGCAAAATCATCCAAGTATAAGAAATATTTGCCTAAGCACTATGCAGTTCAGCCCCAGGGACCATTAGCTCATAAAGATGACTCCCACAACCACCTTACCCCATCCACATTAAAAGAAAAAAAAAACATGCCAAATCGCCCAATTCGGCCTGAATCGTGCCAAACTACCCGATTCAGTCCATTCCTATCGTTTTGATGGCAGAACCAAATTCCACTGCTAGGGATGGCAACGAGTCGAGTTTGGGTCGGGTCACCCAAAACCCATACCCACATCGCTAAAAAATTATCCGTCCCATACCCGCCCCATATCCGTAGCGGGTCAGGTCGGATCGGGTATAAAAAACATGTTTGAATCGGGTCGGGTCGGGTATACCCGGACTCATAAAACCTAGTTTATTTAAAGCCTAAATGGGTCAGGTCGGGTATATCCGTCCCATATCTAATTTATTTAAATATTTTATAAACATAGTCTTTTTTATATATAAACGGGTCGGGTTCGGATCGGGGCGTACTACTACCTGTACCCGACCCGAACTCGAGTCGGGTTTTTTTTATATGACCCATATCCATTTATAATTAGACGGGTCGGGTCTTACCTGCCCCATTTGGGTCGGGTCGGGTCGGATATCCATCGAGTCAATAAAAATTACCATCCCTATCCACTGCTGAACCGATCCAGTTTAAGCCCGGTACCGTTCGGCACAAGTGGAACCGAGCGGTTCAGCACAGTTTCGAAAACCATGTTCCATAGGCTACCAACATAACTTAGAAATTGTTATCATAGGTTATTGTAGACTCAATAATGTTTTATAAAAGCAGTAGTTGTTAAAGATTATCATAAGCTGCCTAATGATAACTTATCAAAGATATTGTTTATCATGAGGTAGTTTCAAGGATGCACCCATCCTTAATGCATGCAGACATGATGTGAATGAGTTTGTTGTTGCAAGGTCATCTGTCACAAACAA
Organism: Areca catechu; assembly: GCA_021397845.1. NCBI lineage: Eukaryota > Viridiplantae > Streptophyta > Magnoliopsida > Arecales > Arecaceae > Areca > Areca catechu. The sequence continues at coordinate 85,597,383 of CM038048.1, read as the reverse complement.
AGAAGCCACCAAAAAGATAATAGAAGTTTGTCATAGACATAGTGGTCACAGACAAAGATCAAGAGTTCATCATATCCATGGCAATCATTGATGAAGTTGTTGATTGCAGGCATGTCACCAAATACTTGTTTCAAAAAGATCTCAAAGATATTAGTTGCAAATGAAAATTGTCAAAATTACTAACTTTGGCTAAGGTCATCAAAGATATTAATCATGGACAAAGTCATTCCAAAATCAATCATGTCAAAAGCATCACAGGTCAAAGATTAGAACCATAACCGGAGTCGTCAAAGTGGATGTTGAATCCTAAATATCAATTCTAGACAAGATCATTGATGGTGCTGATTACAGATGAAGTAGTCAAAACTTTAGGGTTGTCGAAAACTTTGATTATGGCTCGGTGTTGTTAACTTTCTCGATCTATGAGATAGGTCATGACTAGCCCTACAATCCTAATCTTATTGCTTGGTACTTCCTCAACACTGACCTTCCTTCTCTTCCTCCCCTTTGTCCTAGCCCATCTTATACATTCTTCAACCCATAAGGCTATCACCACCTTATTTTTGTTGACCTTGCTGCTGCCCTTCTCCACTTTGACAACTTTAGCCTAAGCAAGCGTACTATCTGCATCAAGGAATACAAAATCGGAACTGGGATCCATGCCAACCGGCCGGCGGTACAAGTCAATATGGTCCGTACCGGATCCGACCAGCACAAACACACAGAAACGAAGAACGAACCAAGGAAGAGGAAAAGAGGGAAAGAGAGAGAAAGAGAGGAAGGAAGAGAGGAGAGGGCAAGACGTGGAGGCAGCAGAGGCGCTGGCGATGGCGCCACCAAAGGGCCGCTGAGGCCTTCGATTCCTTCACAAAATCATGGCCAAGAGAGAGAGATGGAGAGAGAAGGGTAGGGGAAAAAAGGAGGGAGAGGAAGGTGACGGAGAGGCTACTGGAGGGCCTGTAGCTGGCCACCGGATGGCATAATCACCGCACGCAACTCCACGGGAATGAAATAAAGACAATCGCCCCTATTTCATAGTTTTTTTTAAATCCCGTGCATAGTAAAGCTGGCAATGGGTTTGCCGCCTGCTTCACTTCACTTAAGTGAAGCCAGCAAACCAATTACCAGTTTTAGTATTCATCATCATTTTTTTAAAAAATATGATGAATAGGGGCTTCTCACCCCTTTTCCAAACCTGCAAAGGTTGCGGGAGGTTTTTTGTCACCCGATGGCCGCTCGGCCACCCTCCAGTGGCCTCTCCACTGCCTTCCCCTCCCTCCCCCTCCTCTCTCTCTATCTCTCTCGATCAAACCCCTAGCAAAGGACACAGAGCCCCGAAGGCCTCTACTGCCCTTTGATGGCCTCGATGAGCCACCACCGGCCCTCTAGCGGTAGCAGCCGTTCTTTCCCTCCCCTCCTCTCTCTGTCTTCCTCTCTTTCCCTCTCCCTCATCCGTTGTTGTTGTTGTCATCCCAGTTTGCCATCAGTAGAGCTTCGAACGGTTCTGAAAACCATGATTTGCATTGCTCAAGCAAAATGGTTGCTGGGAAAGAGGTGATACTACTTGGGTTGCAAGGGAAGGTGAATAAAGGAGCCGTAAAGAGGGAAAGGGGCCAAAACAAGGAGGACGAATTGTGCTAAGAAACTAGAATCAAAAAAAAAAAGAAATTATGTTAAGAAATAGAAAAAAGGGGCCAAGAGCTTCTAAGCTTAGGCAGCAAATATGAGAAAGAAATTTGAGATGTTTGTAGATTTTATTTTTCCCGTGTTGTCATCCCCTTTTCATGCAAAATTTCAACCAAATGGCTTTCAAGAACAAATTTCCAAATCGTTTAAGATTCCTATCGAAAGCCAAATTTTCATAAAATGCCATAAAAATCAAATGTATCCAAATAGGCCCTAAAACTGAAGTAATTCAACACGAGAGGAGGTTTTGAAAACATGGCCTCAGTCTCTGTTTCAACCAAACCAAATGGGCTTTGATCTGCATAATTTTGGTGGTTTTAAGAAGTTTCAGCTTGACTATCAAAGTTTCTACATGAAGGAAAAACTATATATAAATAAAAAACTTATAACAAATAAAGAAAAACAAGACAAGGCATTTGTTTGGTAATTTTGATGATTATGGTAAATTTCAGCCAAAACTAATTGGCCTTGATCCAGTTTTGGTCAAACTGAGTAATTTAGCTCTAGATTTATCCAATTCCAGCGTTTCCAATTGGTTTCATTTTAAACCAACAAAAATTTATTAGGGGAGCTACAATCAGTCACTGTTATGTTCAAGTATATTTGGCAACCATTTTTTGCCATTTCTTTAACAACATTTGGAAAAATATTGTCAATTCTAGGTTTTCTAATGACTATTGAAAAAAGAGGCTTCAACTCAAAGTTAGGATTCTTTGGATAGGTGATCTACTTGTTCAACTAATATTTAGATCATCCAACCAAAAATCGCTGAACCAGTACCGGGACCCATATCGATCAACGACCGGTATGATACAGAATGGTACGGTGCCATACCATACTGGTAGGTGTACCAGCATTAATAAATTAAAAAAAACTATCTTCCTCCCACCTCTCAAGCAAGGATCGCTAAACCAAATCCGAACCGGGTTGTACTGATCCAAATCGACCCGTACCGGTCCGGTTCAAACCAATTTTTATGGTTCAAATCCCAAACTATTTTTTAAGACTGAACCATACCGGTTCTTGACCGGTATGGAATGGTACGCCCTGTACCGGATAGTATGGGATGGTATCGTAAACTCTACATCCAACACTTACCAATAATGTAGTAGGTACCATCAGTAAGTATGTATAAATAAATTAAAATTCTCCAAGGTCTTAGAAAGATTTAGTTAAGAAGTTACTAATCCAATATATTTATAATTGCCATTTAATTAAAAATATGTAAGGATAAAATGAAAATATGTGAGAAAACCATGATTTCTACATATATCTAGATTTATTGGAAGAATAGGTCAAAATAAACACTTTAAATTAAACAATTTGACAAAAAATCGCCTAGATATGCTATTTTCCCTGCTCATTTATAATTGCCATTTAATAAAAAATATGCAAGGATAAAATAGAAATATGTGAGAAAACCATGGTTTCTACATATATCTAGATTTATTAGAAGAATAGGTCAAAATAAACACTTTAAATTAAACAATTTGACAAAAAATCGCCTAGATATGCTATTTTCCCTGCTCATGATGTTTAAGAAGCATTTTCTAAAGACAAATTATAAATATTTTGCGCCTTTTAAAAATTTGGAACTTGGATGCAATCAGGAGTTCAGTTCCAAGAAATTCAAGTCATAAATATTTTGCACCTTTTAAGAATTTTGGAACTTGGAAGCAATCAGGAGTTAAGTTACAAGAAATTCAAGAGATGGCTGACTTTTCCTAGATTTAAGAGGCTTTTTGGATTTTTGAGAGATTTGTTTTAAGAAGAATGAAAAGAAAGAGTCCACCTCCTGCTCACACATATAGAGGGATTGGGTTCACAGGATCTAAGCTCAAATATCATAAACAGTTAGATGAGCCACATCTAATTATGGTCCTGTTTTCATATTTTATAAATTACATTATTAGCTTTTGCCACAATTATATGTAGCCTTTTATTTGTACATTTTTTCTCTCGCATATAACTATATGGTTATACACTAGATGATTAAACTTTTGGTGAGCAATTGAATAATGTATAATAAAAAGTTTAAACTGATGCCTCACGTTATTTTTTTAACATTTCTGTTGGTTTTCAAAATAATCTTGAAATGCTTCGCCATTTTAGACTTTCAATATGAAAATGCCAAAACCTATGGCCAATTATTTCAAAAAATAAAGAAACTCGAATATTTTGTGACAGACTTTTTCCACCATACTTTACTTCTTTTGTAATTTTTCATAGTTTCTTTAGATATACTTTACTTCTTTTGTAATTTTTCATAGTTTCTTTAGATTTTTATATTTTCCCCCTTAAAATTCCAGACTTGAACCAAAATTACCAGAATAGCCTAACCAAAACTAAAACAGAAAAGAAGTTTTTGAACTTCTTTTATATCTATTTTTGTTTTCTTTTGATAATCCCAAGCTTATCTTTATGCCGTAATTATATTGTTTGCAGCTAGCTGGACATGATTTATGCATGATAATCATCCACATCTATTACATATCAGGTCTACTAGAATCTAGCGCATCTACAGATCCTTGTTGGACCCTTCAATTGTTTTTTCAGATAAATTTAGAAAAATCTTCATTCAAGAATTTTTGGACACCACCTAGAACTTACTTTCCCTCAGATCTGCACTTTGGAACCCACCTAAAACCTAAACCGGTAGCAACATGTCATACTTATAGCATGAAGGAAGATTTTACTGTCCCATAACCCACTTCGTGCTGTCGTAAGTATCCAAATCCAACCAAATTTTCAACATCTCCTCTTTGATGTGCATCACGTGAGCCTGTTGTCATTAGAAATGTTTCTGCAAAGCAATAAATATGGCATCTATTTTTTTGATGATGATCTTTATCAGAAAACAATTCCAAGAATGGACCTCTAAGAAATGAAAACCAAACCTCTTGCACTAGCAATATTAGAGCTTACATGGTTGATTGTAGCAAAATTAGCAAATTGAATCATGTTGTTATTTAATAAGAACTAAAGTGAACTTTATTCATGAGACAAAGCATGGAAGTAAAATATAAATTGCCACTTACAGTTTTTGGTTGTTGGCCTAACCCCTCTTTAGAGAAGGCTTTCGTTTTAGTTTCCTTTTCACACACCTTAAATCTTTCCATTTCACGCTCAATAAGCTTGCGAGCATCCATGAGAGCCTGCTCATAAGAGGCACTAACCTATGTCAACATATATCACAAAATCATTTGTCAACCCCAGAGTCATAAGTGCTCCATTTATAAGATTGTTATTTAATCTGCATTAACTAATGTATTGTAAATAAGTGAAGTTAAATACAGTTGGACTTAAAACATTTGTTCAAAGGTATGACTGTACAAGCAAAATCATTCCAATAAAACAGAGATCATGCACTTTTCTGAACATGAACATAAATATCAACTTTTACCAACAAATAAAATAAAAATAAAATAGCAACAAAATCTATCATGAACAAGTACACAGAATTATTACTATCTTTAAGAACAAAACTACAAATGCACATATTTCAGATGAAAGTATGAGTTTTCCTCTTTAATTGAACTTTCCCAATTTTAGAATAAGCAAACTAGCAAGAAGCACAATGGATTCAACAATCAAGGGTTCAAAAGAAATCCACTAGCCAGCAATAACATTAGCACTTTGTCATCAAATAGCATGACTGACTGATTGTTCAATTTCAGAATTAGCAGTTTTACCAATTAGAAACTTGATATTAGCCCTTTTTTTTGATAAGAGAAACTTGACATTAGCCTTTTAATGCATCTAAGCAACTTTAATGCATCTAATGGTGAATGAAGTCCAACATGCATAGCTCTAGAGTAGCATTATATACATTTTTTCTTGACAAAACCTAATGTCTACCAGCATCTAGGAAAAATCACCTTTTTATAGAGTTCTAAGATTCAGAGGTTTTCACCTAAGAATACAATCAGATATAATAGCCATCATGTAGTGATTTAGACCTCCTCGTCTCTTGTCTCCCCTTAAATCTCACACTTACACTATCTTGTTTATCATGAGTTCCAGACTAGAAAGCCTCCCAGATGGATCATAAGTGAGAGAAGTATCATCCAAATATCTTAAATATAAAATTATGTGTACCAATGCTTTTAAACTCACTAATTCAATCATCATAGATGTATTCCAACCCCTAAACAACCTGATCAGAGCAGCAGTATTGGCACTATTGGAAACCCGAGATATTTAGGTCCTGCTTTGAATATTCCTGCAGGATTGGTCTAAATATCCTGTAGGAATCAAGCTTGGCCCATCCAGCCAACGAACGCCATATCTGTTGGTATTGGTGTGTACCGGCTGTACAAAACTGGTATGCAATACAGAGGGTGTGCCGAGGTCAGTATATCCAACCAGCCTTCATACAGGGCATACCAACACAGTAATAAATTTGGCACCGATACATGGCCTGTTACCAAGACAGTGTATCTTGCATCCAGCACATATCTTCTAACCTATATGCACAGATTATGTCAAGTATTAGAAAATATGAGGCCTGGCCCAGCCGATGTCAACTGGACCTCCTCCAGTCCCTTCCTGTAGGATGGAAAAAAAATATATCTGGTGAAATCTTTTTTTCCTCCCTATGGAATTTGAGCCGGTCAACTTTGAAAAAATTCCTTTGGATATTGTGAATATGGGCCTGGCCTGGCCTGTGTTCTTGTGAATCCAGTTGGATTGCATAGAATTGTCCAAACAGGCCCTTAGTATGTCAAGTATACATTATTGGTAGTGTTTTCTTTAATGCAATAGCAAAGAAACAGCAACAAGGAGCCTTTGAAAATCATAATGTAAAGAAAAAGATCAAAATCTATATGAAAAACATTGAAGCAAGGATCACTGAACCGGTACCGGAACCCATACCAGTTAGCGGATGGTACGGTATGGTATGGTCTGTACCGTACCGGCAAGCGTACCGGTATTAAAAAATTGAAAAAAAATAATAGTTCCCCCCTCTCTCAAGCAAGGATCGCTAAACCAAATATGAATGAACCCGAACCGGGCCGAATCGGACGGTTTGTACCGGTACGGTACCGTACTGGTATGGAATTGAATTTTTTTATTTTTTTATTCCGTATCGATTTTAATGCATGAACCGTACCGGCTCTTGGCCGGTATGGAATGGTACGCCCCGTACAGGGCGGTACGGGATGGTTCCATGAACCCTGCATTGAAGTGCAATTTATGAAATAAGAACTTCAGAGATTATGTTGTAATCACACACACGCTCCTTGTAAAGTATAAACTGAAGAAGTTTTTTTATGAAAAAGCAATAAGACAAAGGATTGCTGAACCGGTACCGAGACCCGTACCGGTACCGATACGGTATGCTACCGTACCGTACCGGCAAGTGTACTGATATTAAAAAATTGAAAAAAAACAATCTTTTTCTCCACTCTCATGCAAGGATCGCTGAACCAAACATGAAATGAGCCCGAACAGGAATGAACCAAACTTGAACCGAGGGGAACCGGACAGTACATACTGGTATGGTACCGTACCGTACCGGTATGGAATTGAATTTTTTTATTTTTTAAATGCCATATCAAATTTAATAGATGAACCGTACCAGCTCTTGGCCGGTACGGTATGGTACGTCCCGTATCGGGCAGTACAGGACGTTTCCATGAACCCTAAATAAGACATTACATTCAAATTCCATAATGTAGACCCAATTGAAAATGTTAATCAAAAATTAAAGTTCATGCAAAAGCCTTTAAAATTTTAGTGAACATTTTGAAGCAAGGGAATATCTAGGGATAGAATAGTAACAATATCATGCATTTTTTCTTTTTGAAGCTCCCATTGGAGTACAAAAAGCTAAATAAACATTTCCCCTGATAATATCTCAAATAGCAACCGAGATCTTCTAACAAACTTACAAACATTTGGATGAAGTTTGAGCTTGGATTAAGATGCTAATCGTAGTTTTAGAAAGCAGGCTAGGCACCTGCCTAGGCAGTCACTTTAGCTGGAACAGACCCTTGAATATACAGGCAGCCTAACCTTGGGCACGCGCCTAACTAAGTGGACTGGATTTGGGTTGGGTTTGTAGTGGGTCGATGCCCATTAATTCGACACAAGTTGACTCCTCACTTAACCCACTACCCTTCTCCCTCTCAATCTAATTCCTTAGCCTAGCAGCGCAAGGAGCAAGAGAAAATGGTCAAGGTTTGATAAGTTTTTTATCTTTTTTTATTTTTATTTTTGCACCTCTTACCAGTTATTTTCCTTTTCCTTTTTAATGTTGCCTCCCATTGGTGTTGGGGCACTAGGGGAAAGTCATAGACAACAACCATTGGCCCTAGTGAAACTACTGTTGGCTTCCACTATGCCCAGAAGTAGCAATAGTGTTTGCAGTCCAGTGGCTACCAAGATGCCAGCCTAGCACCCGGGCACTAAGTGCCCTATTGCTGCCTACCTCATGTCTCCGTTGTTTTAAAACATATGCTAATCCAATTGCAATCTTGACCTCCTAGGAATCTTGTGTATTTCTAGGATTGAGTTTCTCAACAACTTTGATACTGTGCTTGATTCCTTCAGGATTCTTCAGGGGACAAAGAACTTCTCTCCAAAGTTTTTCTTGGGCCTCTCCACTTTCTATTCAAGCTTGCCCACCTCCAGCTTGTAGCCATGGAGAGAGAGAAAGAAAAAGACCACTCCCACTTGCTTGAAGAAATCTCAATTGCTCCTCTCTCATTTTAAGCTCTTCTTTCTCGCCACCTTTGTTTGCTATAAATCAGCACCTGCTATGATAAGGATTGTCAATCCTTCTAGTGAAATAGTTATCTTCCTCTCTAATGCAATATGAGAAGCATAGGTCAAATCCTCATGTTAGCTATCCAAACCTAAACACAATGGCTTCTAATTCCTTCATACTCAAGTCTTCAATGTAAAAGCACTTATTCCATTCACTTTACACCTTAATATTCACACAGCCATGACATGTCAAAGCAACACTAGAAGAAAGTAGCTTAAAGAAGAAGAAGGAACTTGAAAGGAAAAGTAGCAAGAAGTGCAAGTACTCAACTGCAAAATGTTTTGTTTACAAATAGTTTCGTTTGCAATGTAGCATTGCATTGTGGATAAATATGTTAACCATACCTCCATTTCCTCCGACTAAAGTAAACATCATAAATTCCAAAAATACATCTATTATTTAAATTGGATCCACCTCTTTTATAGCCAAACTCCTGTACCTTTTCTTGAAGCATGGCCATGCCTATTTTAAAGTCCCGATGCTTTAGGAAGAGGAAAAGCAACTGAGGAGCTTCATTTTCTTTCCTTTTACTAACACTATGATGTCGCAAGTTGGGAAGTTGCAACTCCTTGCATGAGAACCATGAAAGAATCATTTCTTTACACCCATCTTTATGTTTGAAGTAATATCATTTCTTTCTTCAAAAAACCTATCAAACAAGGAGATAGGTCCCAATTATATTAACTGATGGACATCACAACCATGTATTTTACTCTCACATGCATCCAACAAAATGTAGGGTAACTAGGAAAAAATAAATAATTAAAGAAAAAAATTAACAGAATAGGGGCTTGCAGCCACTGAACGCTCATGTCCATCGTATGGGCCCATGCATATAAAAGATGCATCCTTGGATATGCAGTGCATGTAACGAACACTATCACTATATATAATGTGAAAAACTTGAATCCTGAGTTATGTTAATAGAACCTAAGGCCACCAAGCTCACATCCAAAAAAGCCCCTCTACTTTACCTACCTCTAAAACTACCCACTACTTTACCCACCTCAAGAACTACTCCCATCTTTATTAAATACCTCCAGTATAAGAAGGAAAACAAAGAGTCTGTTATCGAGTCACATAATAACTTACAGTGTTTTTGATCAATTAGGGAAATTGCATGCCATGTTGGCTATAATAGCTTCTCCTAATTAAAGGATTTGAAAATGCCTATAAAACTAGAGGAGGTGGTTTGGGCATTAAGAATTTAGATGAATTGTTAGATCCTCATTGGTTAAGTGCTGCTGGAGATACTTCTCAGGCAACGATTTTTTTTTTTTGGGGAAAATCTTATTATATCAGCTCATTGCAGCATAAAAAAATTTGGTTCTAGAAGCAAAAGGAGTGGTCTAGGAGTATCCCTTATTTGGCATGGTATTTGCCACAAACTGAATCCATTATGGTGTTGCTTTTCCTTTGTTTTTTTATGATGGTCATTCTACTATATTCTAGAAGGATGCTTAGTTGGGAATATTCCTTTTTGCTCCCTTTTCCAACATCTCCAATCTTGTGTCAAAGTAGAGCTTACTGCTGCTTTTGTTGCTTCACCATGGAGTAGAAGAGGTATTCAAGATGTGGGTGTAAGAATGCTAGAGCATGAGGAAGACACCAAATGAAATCAACTAATGTAAATTCTGTCCCTTTTCCATTTTAATGTCATATGGCTAATTGATTCAACTCGAAATTGCTCTGTTCATTCATCCTGCTCATTTTTGAATAGGAGTAGTTTGATTTGTCCCTTTTACATTGTTCCATAGAAAAATGTAGCTCCTAAGAAAATTAGAATCTTCATTTGATCAGTGCAAAAAAGCATACTGCACACTGGTTAATTTTTGGCTAAGCAAGGTTGAAACATCAGTTGTGGTCGGTGCAAAAATTTGATTTTTCTTTCTACCACTTCCACGTAGAAACAATCAATAATATATTCTTGATTGCCCCTCATTTTATCTAAGAGGCATCTGCGAGAAACTTATGTTCTTGCTTGCAATCAAGTCTCAAATGGTTAATATTGGCTCTCTAGACAGCCTAGAGGCCAAAAAAATCATAAAATAAAATATCCCAGCAAAAGTCAGATTTACTGAGGATTGATCAGTTCTGGCTATCTGTTGGAAAATCTAGAAAGTGAGATGCCAAAATAATCTTAACCCAGATGTGGTTTCTAAGAGCATCAAGGATCCTTTTGAAGATGAGTGGTTGATTCTGTGCAACAGCAAACTTAGATGCTTTTTAAATAGTACTAGTGCAATTTGCTCCCATTTCTTCTTGGTACCATGTTTTCTCTTTGTTGCTGCATCTCCTTATGTGTACTTTCTTAGCCTTGTATCTTTCTCCTGGCCTTCCTTGCATATGTATAAGACTAATCTCTTGATCTCTAAAGAAGAGTACTGATCCTTGACTTTTTATGTAATCAATCATCACTGGTTGTCAATGAACTGACTTTTTCAATCCTCTTGACCTTGGTTCTTGATAGCCATAAGATAATCAACCATCCAAGTAGATTTGTTCTTGATAGGCATGAGATAATCACCTCAAGGTGATCCGTTTGTCTATGGGTGCTTGTAATTCACCTTCTACTTTCAATGAGTTGGGCTAGTTGCCCTTCCTTTCATGTCAACAAATCGCATGCCATGTATATAGATATATTCACATCCATGGAAGATAAATATTAGTCTTAAAAATTCAAAGAATGTTTATAAAGGTAGTGATGAATTTGAGGGTAGAATGGTAATGATGTCAAGAAGTTTGTCCGAAGAGTCCATCAAGATAAACTAAAGTTTATATTATTTGATAATCCTTTATCTCAACAATATCTCAAACATATTCTAACAAAATTAAAAATGTTTTCGAAAAAAAATGTTTGAACTATTATTGAGACAATCCTAGAAGAACTAGCTTGATGAAGAGTAGTAACTTAGTAGGATAGGAAAGCTAGAAGTTTCGGTACTTGAATCACAATGTTTTAGTTATAAAATAGTTTCTTTGAAACACAATATTTTAGTTACAAAATAATTTATTTTGCAATGTATTTTTTAGAATCCCATAAATGAATAAGTTAATTAAAATTGTACACCTTCTCACTAGCATTAGCAATTTAGCATCATTAAATTCCAAGAATGGATCATAAAAATTCCAAAGAATGTTTAATAGGGGGACAGAAAATTGTGAGTAGAATAGAAATGAGTCTACGCATATTCACTAACAATCCTATGCAGTTACACAAAAGTTTTTACAATATTCAACAAAGCTTTCCCCAGGTAGCATCTTAATTACCACCCATTGAGATAATATTCTCAAAAGGTTCCATCTAGTTATTAAAAAAAAAATTACAACATTCAATAAAGTTTTAGCAAAATGATATCATAATTAGCATCCATGGAGATCTTCTTATAACAAATTTCCAGATGTTCAGAACTCTGGATAAAATTTGAACTTATATTGCAATTATAGCACAAGAAACTAGATTAAGAAGGAAGAAGCAACGTAGTAAGACAATGAAGCTAGAAGAGTACATACTTTGGTACAAAATGTTATGGCTACAAATATTTTGAAATGTACTGTTCAGGATGCTATGGATAATTCGTAAACTTCCAAATCTATGACTACAATAAACAAGACCGATTCCAATAATAGATCCTAAAAATTTTGAAGAATGTCCTAATGGAGACTGGAAATTTGTGTGCAAAATAATGAAAACTCCAAGCATTTTCTCTTAAGATTTTATCAAGGCACATGACATTCTTCCAACATTCAATGAATCTTTACCCTAACGATATCGCAATTAGCATCCACTGAGATCTTCCTCTAACAAGGTGATTAATATTTGAATAAATTTTGCACTTGGATTGAGATGACGCCAAAAGAAACTGGCTTAAGTAGAAGCATCTTACTAGGAGTCAAGGACAACAAAGACAGAAGTGCAGGTACTTGGGTAAACAATGATCAGGTTCACATAGCACCTTTTGCATTACGCTGTTGCGATGCTGTGCAGGTAACTGTTACCTGTCTTGATGGGTGAGTAGTCTAAATTTTTTATTTGCTTATTATACTGGATTCGATATGGAATGGTGCCAGTGTTTAACTGTTACCAAATGCTCTTATACCCCAAATTAAGTAAAAAAGCTATCTCCTCGCTCCCAGAATTAACGAATACTATTTGTTTACTATTACAAACATAAATTGTCATACTTCCATAATATCAATATCAAAACAAAACTTGGCAAAGATTTCCCAGCATTAAACCCCTAGATGCCTAACAATGAAAATCCTGCAATATATTCTAGAATGAAGATAAGAACCTAACCTTTTTGTCCTTTATCTCGCTCGACTGGATCCATGTCTTGATCTGATCTCGATACCGCTGCAGCTTCTTGATCTCCTTCTTCAAATCCGCTTCGAATTTCTCCTTCTGATTGGCGTTCTCCGTGTCATAAACCTACCAAACAAAAACCGATTGTGTAAAAAAATTAAAAAAAGGATCGGTAAACCCATAAAAATCAGAAATTTTTTTTTAAAAAAATACCTTGTTCCAAATGCTGTCGAAAACATCGACGCCCTCCTGTACCTTCTTCAAGACCCGATCGATCTCGCCCTGAAGTTTCCGACTAGCTCCCATTGTGAAATCGCCTCGAAGTCGCAGAATTAAAACATCCTAGGGTCTCAAATTTAGGGATTCCCCTCCCCCCCCCCCCCCCTTTCGAGGGTTTCGAACAGGAGAATGCGCGAGAGCGATGAAGCGAGGGAACCGAGAAAGCGGAAGCCTTCGTTCTTGCAGGGCCAATCCAAAGGGCTTTTAAAACGACGAGAGCGAGGACGATCGCAGTCGCGGAAGAGGAGTCGATTAACGAAGATATCTCACCTATCTAACAAAACGCATTTGATCATCGATGGTCAGGACCATGAATTTCCTCGTTTTTATTGTCTGCATTGTGCTGGAATTGATGCATGGTAAATTATCTACCATCCATCTATCCATTACCCATTATAGATAACTAAAATAGTAAGCTACCACTAAAACTTATTTCTTTTATTTAATTTTTAAAAAAAATTGCCCTTCTAAATTTACATTAAATTTCTCTAATTTAGATTTGAAAAAAAAATTCTAAACATCAAAATTATAAAATAAATTTAAAATAATAATATAATAAATTTTATTAAATAAATTTTGAATTATACTAAATATCAAAATTATTATATTTCATGTATCACGATATCTAATTATCTATTATATATTATTTATTATATTATAAAACTAAAAAAATATGTACTAGTTATTATTATTATTATATTATAAAAGTAAAGAAATATTTACTAGTTTTTGGCTAATATCTTTCCGTCTAAAATTTCACTTAAGAATAAAAGTAAAGAATTATAAAGCAAAGAAGTATGTATTAGTTTTGGCTAATATTTTTTCATCTAAAATTTCATTTAAGAATAAAAGTAAAGAGTTATAAAAGTAAAGAAATCAGCATTACCTTTTGGCTAATATTTTTCTACCTAAAGCTATTCTCAAGAATAAATGTAAAGAATTATAAAAGTAAAGTTGCCCTTCTTTTGTTTTATAAAGTCGGGCGGCTACACCATCCTTTTGGCAATACTATTTTATTAATATTTAAAATTTTACTCTATATTTAATATATTTATCAATTAACAAATTTTTTCACCATTCTTTGTTTTTTTTTATTTTATTTTGTAGAATCGCAAATAACTTAAGAATTGAATCATGTTCATCGTGTCAAGGTAGATATTTGTATTTTATATAAATTTAATCAATATTATTAATTTTTTCTCATAGTTATGATACCAAAATTGTATAATATATTAAGATCTCAATCCAACTTCTGATGTTATAGATGGTAACCATGTATTATGTTATATCCCTCTCATCCAGTCTTGATAAAGGCCCACGGCCATTAAGGCCCATAAAGATCCAAGGCCCACCAAGGTCAACCACTTCGGTTATTCGGTTACACAAACTTCGGTTATTCTGTTATTCGGTTACAACCACATTCGATTATTAGGTTATTCGGTTACAACCACATTCGGTTATTCTATTATTCGATTACAACCACATTCGGTTATTTGGTTATTCGGTTACCATCACATTCGGTTATTCGGTTACAATCACATTCGGTTATTCGGTTACAACTACTTCAACCATATTTGGTTATTACAACCTCTACAAATAGGGTAAGAAGGGACACTCCAAGGATAAGCAAGGTCTGAGGCCATTCCACTCTACTCACTCCCTTTTCCATTTATGCTATTCATGAATTCTCCATTATGTTGATGCCTAGACCGTCCACTGACTTGAGTGTTGGAGTGTCTCCCGCCGCAAATCCGATCCGGAATCTTTTACAGGTATCCAATCCATGCTCGGGAGCAGGATCAGAAGCACGAGCAGGATGCCCGATGCTGTCGAAGTTTCAGCCCAGGTGATCTAGCAGTAACATATTGCAATCTCCCGAAGATGATGTTGAAATTTTATTTCAAGCTACCGAAAGTATAAAATTTTGTTATTTTAATATTAAATTATTTTTATTTAAAGTGATTGTTCATTGTCTACTATGTAAAATAGAAACTAAATTTCAAAATGCAAGAGAATATGGGGATATATGTGATGCAATATAGGAGTGTCTATCTTGTGGTGCATTGATGTGGTATGCTGAACAATCCCAAAAACAACACAACCCAACCAATCCAACATTCTCATTATGCTGCATGTATGCAAGGGAAAATTTTGCTTTCAAAAATACCAAATCCTCCTGAAACTCTTACTGCCCTTTTTCACAATCAAAATGCTAAGAGCAAGCATTATCTTGAAAATATTAGATCTTTCAACATGATGTTCTCATTCACTTCCATGAGAGGAAGAATAAATAGAAGTGTGAATGTAGGGAATGGACTATCCATCTACATCATGTGTGGAGAAAATTATCATATGATCTTAAGCTTACTGCCACCTCAAGGATCTACTCCTAAATTTGGCCAATTGTATATTTATAATACTGAACATGAGATCTCTAACAGAATGCATGTTGTTAGGTATATACCTTTTCATTTCTGACATTTATATGTGTTAAAATTTCACCAACATTTTTACTATGTATATTTTTTTTGACTTTTTTTTGTTCAGGATGAATTTTGACTCAAACTTACTGCATGCTGAGATTTTTGTTGACTTAAAAAAAAATGCTAGATGAATATATTGTGCTTGCAAGATCATTCAGGATGGTTATAGACAAAGTTGGTGATCAAAATTTAACAAATATAAAATCGAGACTTATTGGAAAAGGGGCCATGATGGCAGGAGATACAATCTTCCTACTGCATCTGAAGTAGTAATCCTTATGGTTAGGGATTTCAAATATATTGATGTTGGAGGAGATGTAATTGTAGAGACAATGTCTGATCTACTTAATGGTGTCTTTGTAATCAATGCTACTTATCTTCCACTACAATATCCATTACTATTTTCAAAAGGTGAAGATGGCTATAGAGATGATATTCTTTTAAATGATAGTTGCAAGGCATCTTCCAAAAAAAGATAGAAAGTTCCAATGAGAGAGTTCTTCACATATAGGATTCGAGATAGGAAGAATGAGCCTTCAACAATACTACCCTCCAGAAGATTATTTCAGCAAGTTTTGGTTGATGGTTTCACCATGGTAGAATCATCTCGGTCGACATATTTCCGAACTCATCAAAAAGAATTAGGAGCAGACATATACAAAGGCCTTTCAGAAGCAATCCTAGGAGGAGAAACCAATCCATCTTCAAGAGGTAAATGTGTCACATTGCGATCTTCTTTTACCGAAGGAGCTCGATACATGATCCAAAATTATCAAGATGCCATGTCTATATATAAGTGGGCATGCTACCCTGATTTATTTATCACATTCACATGCAATCCAAGATGTCCAAAAATCTTAAGAGTTTTACAAAATAAACATCTTAAACCAGAGGATCGACTTGACATTGTTTGAGGATCGACTTGAGTAGAGTATTAAGATCAAACTTGATCAAATGATAAATGATTTGAAGCATGGAAAGGTTTTTGGAAGAGTTAAAGCTTGTTGTGTATAATGTGTATAGATTAATTTTGTATATGGTACTTTAAGAATATATTATTTTATGCATATCTATTATATTATGCTGGTAACCTGAGTATATTTTCTTTTTATTTTTAATATGTATGTATAGTTATATATATATAGTGGAGTTTCAAATGTGTGGATTGCCTTGTGTCCACATTTTACTTTTCTTGCATCCTGAAAGTAAAAACCTAAATAGACAAGATGTTGACAAAATTATCCCAAATGAACAAACTAATAAAGACTTGTATAAAGTTGTCAAAGCTTTCATGATACATGGACCTTGTGGTGCTTTGCATAAAAAATCACCATGTATGCAAGATCGAAAGTGAACAAAATACTATCCTAAGAGGTATTTGGAAACCGCATCAGTCGATGAAGAAGGTTGTCTTCTTTACAAAAGAAGATATAATGGTAGAGTTATAGAGAAGAATGGAGTTTTTGTTGATAATAGATATGTAGTTCATTACAATCCACATCCACTTCTCTAATATAATGCAAACATCAATGTTGAGTGGTGCAATCAATCTAGATCACCAAAATACCTATTCAAATATGTCAATAAGAGGCATGTTGGAGTCACCATAGCATTTTATGAAGAATCAAGAAATCATAATAATGGTGATTTTGTAGATGAGATAAGTATGTATTATGATTGCAAATATATATCCCTATGCGAAGTAGTGCGGAGAATTTTTGCCTATGATATTCATTACAGAGATCCTCCTATTGAACAATTGTGTTTTCATCTTCCAGATGAACAGGTTGTATACTCTCTGGTGATGATGAGCCTTTTGATTCAGTTATAAGTAGGCCTAGAATAAATAGATCAAAATTCATGGCATGGATAGAAGCAAACAAAAAATATCTGAAAGTGAAAGAGTCAACTTTTGCATAATTTCCTACTAGATTTATATGAAAAAGAGTTAACTTTTGCATAATTTCCTACTAGATTTGATTCAGTTATAAGTAGGCCTAGAATAAATAGATCAAAATTCATGGCATGGATAGAAGCAAACAAAAAATCTGGAAGTGAAAGAGTTAACTTTTGCATAATTTTCTACCAGATTTGTATGAAAAGAGTTAACTTTTGCATAATTTCCTACTAGATTTGATTCAGTTATAAGTAGGCCTAGAATAAATAGATCAAAATTCATGGCATGGATAGAAGCAAATAAAAAATATCTGGAAGTGAAAGAGTTAACTTTTGCATAATTTCCTAGTAGATTTGTATGAAAACCTAATCTTTTAGAATGGTTTCCAAGGAAGCAAGATTTTTCTATTGGTAGAGTCTTTTATGTTCCTCCAGGCAATGGAGAACAGTACTATAAAAGGATTTTATTAAATACAACAAAGGGTCCTAAGTCATATGAAGATATAAGACCTGTGAATGGTGTATTGTATCCTACATTTAAAGATGCTTGCTATGCATTAGGCTTGCTAGATGATGACAAAGAGTATATTGATGGAACCAAAAAGGCAAGTCTATGGGATACAACCAACTATTTAAGAAGATTGTTTGTAATATTATTGCCATCAAATTTTTTTCTAGGCCAGAAAATATATAGCAAAAGATATGGCAATACCTAAGTGATGATATCCTTCAGAAACAAAGAACTTTGCTTTGGCATCTTGGTGATATTATTGAAGCTCCAACCTTCTTTAATTTTATCATATTATAGAGCTATCAGTCGATCGGATCCGGACCCAAGACCCGCGGGTATTTATCCAACGGGTCCGGGTCTGGTATTAAATTTAGACCCGTTTATCCGGACCCGGACCCGGATCCATTTAGCTATAATTAAATGGATCCAGATCTGGATATTAAATATCCAGACCTGGAACCCGATTATATAAAATAATATTTTATTTATTTATTTATTTATATTAATATTATTATAAACCTTAGATCCTTGATCTAACGGCTAAAAATCAATAGTGGTTTTCATATAAAAGCCCAGCCCTAAAATCCAAATCTCTTTCCTTCAATCCCAGAATCCCCGATCCTCCCTCGGTCTCGTCCCTCCCCCTCGATGGCCGACCACAGACTGCCTCACCGTCGACGCCTCGGTCTCATCCCTCCCCCTCGATGGCGGACCACCTCACCGTCGATGCCTCGGTCTCGTCCCTCCCCCTCAACGGCCGACCACGGACTGCCTCACCGCCAACACCTCGATCTAATCCCTCCCCCTTGACGGCTGACCACGGATCGTCTCACCGTCGATGCCTCTCCCTCGGTCCCATCCCTCCCACTCGATAGCCAACCATGGACCACCTCATCACTGACGCCTTGGTCCCCCTCAGTCCCGTCCCTCCCCCTCAGTCCCGTCCCTCTCTCTTGATGGCCGACCACGGACCACCTCACTATCAATGCCTCTCCCTCAGTCCCGTCCCTCCCCCTCAGTCCCGTCCTTCGCCCTCGATGGCCGATCGCGGACCGATGCCTCCCCCCCATCGGGTCCGGGTTCAGGTCCAAATACTTGGGATCCATTCGAATCTAGGTCTAGTATTTCAAAACTAGACAGTCGGGTATTCGAGTCCAGGTATGGATCTAATAGTTAAGATCGAGTCCAGGTTTGGATATTTGGATTCTGAACCGACCCCTATCCATTGATAGCCCTATCTTATTATGCATATCTATTTCATTGATAATCTTTAATAAATATTTTTTAGTAGTATTTTCAGGTTGTAGTATTTACATAAAATTTGATTGTGAATGTAATATTTTTCTAATTGGACAACTAAATAGCAACTTTTACTCTTACCATGTCACTTAACAGATGGTGATCTTTTACTCTATTTCACACAATAGCTTCTTACACTATATTATGCAATAGATTTTATTTTTATTGTTTTTGTAGTACTTTTGCATATAAAATTTATTATCTTGATATTTTCTTATATAAATTTAATAGTAAAATATATTTGAAGATATAAAATTAATAAAATATAGATATATAGCATACTATGTATTATTTTAATTACACTAATCATTTTAATTATCAATTTTTTTAAAAAATTTTATCCAGTAGTTGCTTTGTGACTTCTATTGTATAAAATTGAATGAAACCCACAAAGAATTTGTAAAAATAATTCCTTCAAATTCAATAGTTATGATATGAAATTTGCCACATTTATGGTACTTTATAATTCTCCATCATTCAATATAAATTTTATTTAATATCATGATGGCATTTTGAATATGTAAACTTTTTGGTATTTATTTTTTTCCTTCCAATTTTATTTTTAATTTTTTTATTAACAAGATCAATTTAACTATTTTTAGTTGTAGCATCTTAATATTAGCTGGCATGACTTTTCAATATTAAGATCATCACTTTCTTATTGCATCATTAAAGGCAAAATTTACTATTTCTTATAATATTTCTACATAATTATTTTGAATTTGTATGTTAACCTTTTTGGCATTTCTTTATTCAATATAATTTTATCATTGCACAGTAATATTGCTTTTTGATATAATTATATATTAGTAGCTAAGTGAAGAGGAATTACAAAATCGAACACTTGCATAGATTAAAAAGCTTTTGCAAAGTAATGGTAAAAGTCTTTGTGATTTTTTCCCGGTGCCTTATCCAGATGTGATTTTGCTTTCAGTTGCACAAGGCAGACTCATCTATGATGAACTTCAATATGATAGTGTCTAACTGAAGAACACAAAAGATTGTTCTCCAAACTTAATGATGAACAGGAGGAGATATATAATACAAAGGCATGAATGTTATTGCTAGAAAGAAAGGTGAAATATTCTTTATTTATGGTTACGATGGTACTGGCAAAATATATATTTAGAAAATATTATATGCAGCTTGGAGATCAAAGAGAAAAATTGTGCTCACAATTACATCTAGTGGAATAGCATCTTTACTTCTTCCTAGGGGAACAATTGCATATTTTAGATCTGCATTTCCTTCTGTTGGCATAGAGTCTCTGTATCGATCGGTCGGAGCTGCTGCACCGCAGGATCGCTCCCTGGTTCACCAGCAAAACAGGTCCCTTGCTGGAGTTGTTTCGGCGGGGGACACTCCGATGCATGAGTCAGTGGCGGATCCCAGCCACAGAATGGGGAAGAGTGTCGAGAGTATGAGGGAAAGGCTCTTGGAATATGCATGAGTGTGGGTCTGCGTACCTCCCTCGAGCCATTCTTCTTACCACTATTTAAGAGGAGGCCTCCGGCCTGCGGCCCGCCCTTTTTCCGGTGATTATGGGGAGTCAATTTCTCCCCATGATTAGCGATCTTGGATTGTCATTGAGCGGTTCCGGCCAGATCGGAGGCGTGGCAGCTGGAGTTACGCGCCATGATCATGGCATGGAGATTGTCGATTGTAACCATTGGTTACAGTTGCCTATTTGGGCCAGATTATGGTCCCATTTTCGGATTTTTCCTGTTTAGGGAGATTCTCGGTCGGAGACTTAGCCCTCTGCATGGGCCGGAGACTTGGAGTCTATCCAGGGCCGACGATCATGTCTCTGGCAGAAGCCGAAGAGTGTGTCTTCAGAAGTTGATGAGGAGCCTGGTCTTCGGTTAAGACCGAAGACGTCATCCGAAGCTTTGACCTTCGGATGTTGTGGATCGATGAGAAGCCTTGGGTCGCCTGCAGTTGGCCTGACATTTTCTTGGTCCGAAGTCCGTGGTCCAGAGAAAAGGGCTTCGGCCAGTCGAACCAGTGTTCGGTTCGTAGCTGAACCGGAATATCCCAACAGTTGCCTCTCTACTCTC
The DNA here is from genome assembly GCA_021397845.1 of Areca catechu. NCBI lineage: Eukaryota > Viridiplantae > Streptophyta > Magnoliopsida > Arecales > Arecaceae > Areca > Areca catechu. Next base: position 85,576,094 of record CM038048.1, on the reverse strand, counting down.
AGTTTTCAAAGCAGAGGTTTGCCTCGAGAAGTGAGAGTATTAATGCTTTGTCGTTTTCCTCCCAGGAGATAGTGTAGTGGATGATTATGGTTCAGCCAATCTTTTGATTGAGATTTGGATGATTGTGGTGGCTTTCCTTCATCCGTTGGATGATGGATACGCCTCATCTTGGCGGTTAGTTGAAGGCGGGTTACCTCCTTGGATAACCTTGGGTCAAATCAACCTGGTAGGGCTTAAGAGATCCCTGTTTTTCTCTTAGAAAAGGGAGAAGGTCCGGCTAAGGAAGCTTCTTCAACCTCGTCTAATCCTTCGTCCAGCTTTTCTTATTCTAGACTACCAGTCTATTCCGCAAATAGAATCTTCCTTATGTCCCCTTGCTTCATTCTTTTATCATGGAAGAAAATGTAGAAAGTCAGGGTTAAAAAGTTGGGCCCTCGGGGGCCGGTGATGTAGTAGGTCCGGAGTCGATCTCCAGTTCAATTTCTCAGGAAAAGGCGACTCTTCTTTGGGAACACTATCGCATTCCCGAGGAGTTCCCTTTCGTTCTCCCCGCACCTGAGGAACGGGTGAACGAACCTCCCCCTATGTCTAGCTGTGTATGAAGATCATCTGAAAGCCGGTCTTCGGTTTTCCCTGCACCCCTTCTTCGTCAAGATCTTCCGCCTGTACCAAGTGGTGCCGGCACAGTTGATCCCGAACAACATCCGAAACATCTGCGGGTTATTGGTCTTGTGCAGCATTGCAAACATAGAACCTAGGACCAATTTATTCACGGTCCTCTTCGTACTCAAGAGGGATTTCCACAATAATGGATGGTGGGTGATTGGCCCTCGATCAGGCCGCAAGGTTATCAAGGACATGCCCATCGCCATCCACGGGTGGAAACCCGTTTTTGTGTTTGTATTGTCTTTTGATACACGGGGCTTCGACACTGTTTGGAAGAAGCCTCGTTTAACCGTCAATGACGGGAAGAAAGTCTTGGCGGTTGATCAGTCGGATTATTATCTCTTGGTCGATTCGAAAGTTGCCCCTATCCGGGAGTTGTTGGAGGAGAGAAATCTCTATCTCGCGGGAATTAGCAAATTCTCCACATTAGGTATAGTAACGAAAATTTCTGCTCCCCTTCCCCCGGTTTTGTTGTAGCTCAGTCGATTGAAATAAACTCTTTTGCTTGTAGGTGGCGGGATGAAGCCCGGTGTGAGCTGGCTCCGTCAGACCTCTGAGAAGAGGGTAGCACAAGCTCCTCTCACAAGGTCGGCGGTTCAGAAGAAGGCTTGAAGGGACGGTCCCGAGGGGGATCGGAGCACTTCATCTTCCCGGGGAACCTCAGGAGAAGACGTGGCACCCGCGAAAGGGGCCCCGTCGAGACCTTGTCCAGTCGAAACTCCACCGACGGTTGCTTTCCCGGTTCGCACAACGAGGAGTCTGCCTTAAGCGATGGGTGTGTCACCGTTTTGCCCTCCTACGGTTGATAGGGGCAAAGCGCGGCAAGTCGAGGGGGAGTTCGTTCGTGGGGCCTCCCCAGCTGGAAGCCGTTCGGCGAACTCTTCGGAGCTTTCGCCTACGAGGGGACTGCTGGTACCCGCCGTAGCTAGGCAGGCATTGAAGGGTACGCTGCTGCCTCATGCTTGGCAGTTCTTCGGAATCGGAACCTTCCCAGGGTGTCCGATTCTGCCTTTTCGGCCCTGCAACAGGTATGATTCTTGCCGTCTCCTTTGTTTTGAGAACTGTTCGCTCCATAACTTTGCATTTTTAATGCAATTGGTCTATGACATTACCTTTATGGAGGAGGGCCTGGAAAATGTTGACGGCCTCATCCATGGCCTCAAGGAGGAGCTCCATGCGGCCAGGGGCACAAAAGAAGTGGTCGAAGAGTTGAGACAGTCTATGGAGGACCACCTTGTCCGAGTGAACGATGAGGTTCATGACCTGAAGGGCGAATTGAAGAATGCCCATCTAACAATAGCGGAGCAAGGGGCAGGGTGGAGGAAAAGTAGGAAACAGGTTGACTCCTTGGAGCAAGCTGCTAGGGAGAATCAGGAAAAGATAGAAAGCTTGACCAAGGTAGTGGAGGAGGCTTCCAGGAGGGCCGAAGAGGCGATTCTGGAGTCCGAAGTGGCCAAGAGGGAGTCTGTATCCCTGAGAAAGCAGGTGGACGATGCTGTAGCAAACTTCAAATGTCTTTACAATTTCAAGAGGAAATGAATGAAGCATCTTTGTATGGCTACCAGCATGGCTTTAACGACGGACTCTCCAAGGTAAAGGAGGCCTTCCCTCACCTTGATTTTTCCGGCATCCCTCCCTTCAACATAGTCGAAGAAGAGGAGGAGGTAGAGGAGGCCGAAGCCGTAGTAGAGGCTGAAGAGGTACCATGCCCGGGTGAGGAGGCCTCTACCTCAGTCGAAAATCTGGGGGTGACCCCAACTCCGATTCCGGTTCAGGAGGAGGTTCAGGCTGGGGGAGTCCAAGCCGAAGGTTCTCCGATCCCGGCCCAGATTGATGAGATCCTTTCAGCATAGGTTGACAAGTTGCTTCAGTCATGTGGTGTGGGGTCTCCTCTTATTGATATTGAGTGATTTAAGTTGCTTTGGATGTATTTTCTTCTTTTCCCCTTTATATTGTCAATGAATTTTGTATGACAACTCTTCCAGATCTTGAAATGACCTTTTTTTCTTTGCATATGCAATGTTGCATTTCGCATGTAGCTTGAACTAGTTTTACCATTCTTTTTTTTGCTTGGTCGAACGGCCATGGCCGAAGGCCGTTTAATTGGTAGTTGACGAAGATGAACTCCGTTGTCGAAGACCGTTTACAATAAATTAGGCCGGTGTCACCCTCCTTTGGATGCTAAATCTATCCGTTGGGGTAAACAGGCGTCAACTCCCCGTCAACCGGTGATTAGGAAAGTTTGATCACATTTCTCGTTGTCCACGCGACATATCGGCAGTCATGATTTCTTGCGCCTTGTGTGCCACCGGGTCTCCTTTTTTCAAAAAAGAGCTATTAATGTTGCCGTCTCACGATGGGGATTTTCCCGGATTCGAAGCGTCGGCAGTTGTTGTCTTGGGAATGACCCCCGAGCGGCCTTTTGGTTCTCGAAGCATCGCTCAGACACGTGGCGCTCTCTGATACGGCCGGGAAAAGATGTGGAGCACGCCTCCCTGCAGTCGGTCGTGGATGCAGGGTCTCTATAAATAGGACCTTGCCTTCTACCGTCAAGGGCCATTATTTTTGTAGACTCCTTCTTCCAATTAAAAATGAGGTTCAGCACTTCCGAGCTTCGTCGGGCCGCGAAGAGAAGGGCTATCGACCCAAAGAGGAAGAGGAGTCCGAAGTTCTTCGAGCCGATGAATGACGAGGAGCCTCTCGTGGACCGTCTGGAGGAGAAGGTCCGCTTGTTGGAGGCCTAATAGAGGGCGGCCAGGGCCCAAGTCGCCACGGCAGTTACGGAGGTAGAGGAGGCCAAGAAGGAGGCGGCGAAGGCTGTCTCAGACTTCAAGGCATCCACTGCCTTCAGGGAGGAGGTCGTCGAGGTGGCTCTGGACTCCTACCATCAGGGGTTCTAGGAATGTAGAGGGAAGGCCTTCAAGTTTTACGACTTGAAGGGCCTGGACAACATCAAACCCTCCATTCCCTTTCCCGGGCATGAATTTGATTCCGACTCCGATGAGGGGACAGATTCTGGTTCAGACGGGAACCCCGGGGCCCCTTCATCGTCCCTCTAGATCTCCTCCCGCCGGTACGGTAAAAATCCGGCGGGAGGTTATTGAAAAATTTCCCGCATCTTTCCAATGTTACTCCTCTTTTTTTTTTTTTTTCTCTCTTTTTTGAGAGTCTCTTTTTTTGTTATCTCTTTATAAGAGTTTCTTTTTCTCTCTTTTTTTTATAAAAATCGAAAAAGAAATGAAATATCTTTTTCTTACCTCTTCCCTTGTGCTTTCTGCAATATGTTGTATCATGTTTTGTCTGGAATGTAAATTTCTCAGACCATTTTCGATCTTTAGGAAAGAATTGAGGTCAGTTGGACCGTTCTTGGAATGTCTGTTGTTGACAGAAAGGATGACAGTGGTCCTTTTAGGCACATTTTCGGATTTACCGTAGGGTAGGGTGCTTACACCGTCCTTGTGCACTTCTGTCGTGATCAAGGTAGGCTGTTCAGGCCCACCACGGCACGTCTTCGGGTTCACCGTAGGGTAGGTTACGAAAACCATCCCTGCACCTTTGATCTTCTTGGTGGCCTGGTTAGGCCATCCGTTGTGCTCGTCGGGCATATCGATAAAGTGAGTGGATCAGACTCTCCTTTGCGCAATTGACCGATTTTTCAGATCAGGTCATTTAGGTTGTTGTCGTTCAGTCGAGCAACCAGCCGTTCTGAGTTGAGTAGGGTTGAGCAATCTTGGACAGGAAATTTAGGAACTCTTTTATTGATAATATTTGCGAAGGCTTTGTACATTCCATGGCCGGGATAGAGTCTTCCCCTCTAGGGTCTTAAGTCGATATGTTCCTGGTTGAATGACCTCTTCGACTTGATATGGGCCTTCCTAGTTGGGGGAGAGTTTATCCTGTTCTGTTGGCCTGGATACTTCTGCCCTTCGCAGTACCATATCCCCTGTGCGGAAAATCTATTCTTTCACCCTTGAGTTATAGTATTTGGTGACATTTTGTTGGTACACCGCCATTCTTATCTAGGCTTGAAGTCTGGCGCTTTGCAGCAGATCCAGGTCGATCCTTCTACGATCAGAGTTCCCAAGATCTTCATAGTTGTCAATTCTCAGGGACTGCAATGAAACTTCAATAGGTAGTATAGCTTCAGTACCGTATGCCAGGTTGAATGGAGACTCACCGGTAGCCGTTCTTGGGATAGTTCGGTATGCCCAGAAAATGGAGGTCAGTTCTTCGGTCCAAAGCCCTTTGGCAGCATTCAATCTCATCTTCAGACCATGGAGAATGGTCCGATTAGTGACTTCTGCTTCTCCGTTGGACCGTGGATGAGCAATGGAAGTCAGCCGATGCTGAACATGATACCGAGCACAAAAGTCCTTGAACTTCAGATTGTTGAACTGTCTCCCGTTGTCCATGATTATGACATGTGGAATGCCAAACCAGAATATGATAAAATTTTTTACAAAACTCTCCACCTTGCCTTTTGTGATTTGGGCCAGTGGTTCGGCTTCTACCCACTTTGTAAAGTAGTCGATGGCCACAAGAAGGAACTTCCTTTGCCTTGATGCAGACGGGAATGGGCCGAGAATGTCCATTCCCCACTGGACAAAAGGCCATGAAGCTGCCTGTTGGGTCAGGTGACTCGCAGGCTGTCTCTAGATATTGGCATACCGCTGGCACTGGTTACACTTTCGCACAAAGTTAGCCAAATCCTACTGGATGGAGGGCCAGTAATACCCTTGTCGAATGATCTTGTATGCCAGTGACCTGCCCCCCAGGTGGTCACCGCATATGCCTTCGTGGACCTCTCTCAGGGCATAATCTGCATCTGTCGGTCCCAAGCATTTTAGCAGTGGTTGAGAGAAGGATCTTTTATACAGGGTCCCGTCTAAGATGACATACTGAGACGCCATCTAGCAAATCTTCTTGGCCTCTGCCTTGTCCTCTGACAGTACACCTTTATTTAAAAAGTTGATGATAGGAACCATCCAGCTTGGCTCGGTGTTGATCTGGCGCACCTCCGTAGCCTCTTCTGCTATACTTGAAATTTCTAGATGTTTAACAAAGGTGCGCCCGAGAGATTCTAGCGCTGTAGTTGCCAGTCAAGACAATGCATCCGCCCAGGAATTCTCTGATCGTTGGACATGGATGATCTCAAAATGTTCTAGTTGAGAGGATAAGGCTCGTACCTTCCCTAGGTACTACACCATGGTTGGGTCCTTGGCTGCATACTCTCCGTTAACTTGATTTACAACCAACTGGGAGTCTGAGAAGGTTCGGAGTTGCTGAACTCCCAATTCTTGGCAATCCGAAGTCCGGCGAGCAAGGCTTCGTATTCGGCCTGGTTGTTAGAAGCATGGAAGGAGAACCGAAGTGCGTACTCTATTGTGTGACCGTCAGGTTCGGCCAACATAAGTCCAGCCCCGCATCCAGTAGCATTGAAAGCTCCATCCATATGAAGTACCCAAACGGACTTCGTCTCCTTCGGGACTTCATCTTCTACCGAAGATGCTTCATCTTCGGACTTCCAGGTGCATTCAGCCAAGAAATCGAAGAGCACCTAGGCCTTCATAGCCGCTCGGGGCTGGAAACTGATGTCAAATTCACTTAACTTCATAGCCCACTTGGCTATCCTTCCAGAGGTGTCCGGAGATCGGAGAACGGCCTTGAAGGGCTGATCAGTCAGCACCATAATGGCGTGGGCATGGAAGTACGGCCACAGTTGCTTCACCGCAATTATCAGAGAGTATATCAGCTTCTGCATCCTTGCATATCGTGTTTTGGCATCATGTAGGACTTTACTGATATAGTAGATCGGCTTGTGGAATCCGTCTTCATCTCTCCGGACAAGGGACCGAACTAATGGCTTCATCTGAAGCAGAGAGGTATAGGTAGAGAACCTCGCCTTCTTGTAGTTTGGAGAGTAGTGACAGGGTTTCCAGGTACTTTTTCAACTCCTCAAAGACAGTGCGACAGTCTTCGGACCATTCAAAGCCCTTTGACTGCCGGAGTACCTTGAAGAATGGGAGGCATTTCTCGGCTGACCGAGAAATGAATCTGCTTAGGAAAGCAACTCTTCCTGTTAACTCCTGGACTTTATTTTTGCAGGAGGGATGTCTCATATCTCTTAGAGCTTAAATCTTCTCAGGGTTTGCCTCAATCCCTCGTTTGGTGACAAGAAAGTCCAATAACTTACTCGAAGTGACCCCAAAGGTGCACTTTGCCGGGTTTAGCTTCATGCGGTAGCGCCATAGAGCACTGAATGACTCTTCTAAGTCGTGGATGTGATCTTTCCAGAGGAGGCTTTTGACGATCATGTCGTCAATGTAGGCCTCCATGTTTTTTCTTAGTTGCTTTTCGAATACCTTGTTGATCAGTCTTTGAAATGTTGCTCCGGTGTTTTTGAAGCCGAACGGCATCATCATGTAGCAGTAAATACCTTTGTCAGTGATGAAAGCTGTCTTCTTCTCGTCCTGTGGATCCATTCTAATTTGGTTATAGCCGAAAAAAGCGTCCATGAAGCTCAGCAACTAGTGGCTGGTAGTAGCATTGACCAGCTGATCAATCTTCAGAAGAGGGAAGCTATCTTTTGGGCAAGCCTTGTTGAGGTCTATATAATCAATGCATATCCTCTACTTGCCACTAGCTTTCTTCACCATTACCACATTGGCCAACCACTCGGGGTAATGGGCCTCTCGGATGAACCCTGCTTTAAGGAGCTTGCCGACTTCTTCGTCCATGGCTTGCTGTTTTTCAGGAGCGAAGCTCGTTTTCTTCTGCCGCACTGGCTTATACCCAGGGGTAACTTCTAGCCGATGAGTGATTACTTCGACAGGAATCCCCGGCATATCCGAAGCTGATCAGGCGAAGACGTCGGCGTTGTCTTTGAGAAAATGGATCAACTTTGTTCTAGTTTCCTCATTGAGTGCACTCTCGATCTGCACAACTCTGGAGGGGTCTTCCTTTGTCAAAGGTACCGGGACAGTCCTCTCCATGGGTTCACCAAGGCTTGTGGTTGTATCCCTCGGATCCAGCTGATCCGGAGTTGCTGAATCGTTGAAATGCATATCTTGGATCATCAGGCACTGCCGCGCTGTCCTCTGGTCTCCTCTAACTTCTCCGACACCGTTCCTGGTGGGGAAGCGCACCAAGAGGTAGTGAGAGGAGATCACGGTTCGGAACCTATTCAAGGCAGGCCACCCCAGAATGATGTTGTATGCTGAGGGGATTCGGACCACCGTGAAGTTGATTGGCAGTGTCTTTTATCGAGGTTCAGAGACAAGGGTTACAGGTCTCCCTCGGCATGAACTTGATTACCCCCAAAATCAATGAGCGGTATGAGGGATCTTCATAGTTGATGTCTAGGAAAATACATTTTAGATAATGCATCGTAAATCAAGACATCAGTCAAACTTTCATTATCAACAAAGATTCGCTGTACATCATAATTGGCCACTACGGCCGAGATTACAAGAGGATCATCATGTGGGAGCCGAACTCCCGTAAGGTCGTCGTCGAAGAAGAGGATAGCGTTGTTGTCCTTCAGTCGCTTTGGAGCATCGTCCTCATCCCTTCTCCAGTTGGTGGGTCGATGTATCATCCCTACGCCTCCGTTGGTGGGCCCTTGATTTGGCAGTTTGGCCTCTTCGGGAGGTGGTTGGGGAATAGTTGCTTCCGACCGAGGTCCTTGGTGATCAATGTACCGTCCCAAATACCCTCTCTTGATAAGATCATCAATCGCATCCTTCAGCTGGATGCACTCTTCAGTGTTGTGTCCGTGGTCCCGGTGGAATCGACAGTAATTGTTCCTATTCCTTACGGAAGATGAGGCCTTCATGGGATGGGGCCGTTGGAGATAATTTTCTTTTTCTATCTCCATGAAGATCTTCTCTCGAGGGAGGTTGAGGGGGGTGTAGGAGTCGAATCTTCCTCCCGATGCTCTAGGCCTGGGAGGACTTCTTCGGCAGTCGGTATATTTGCCGCCATTGTTATTGGAAGTCAGGAGACCTTGTCCCCTGTTGTTCTTCTTTTTTGAAGGGGGCTTCTCTTCAATCAATCGTCGGTTAGCCGCCTGCTCTTCAGCATCGGCGTATTTATGAGCCATTGACAAGAACTCAGCGTAGCTTTTAGGGAACTTCTTATCCAGGAAAAAGGTAAGCCTGGAGGTACGAAGCCCCTTCTTCAGCACAGATATGGCCACGTGTTCGTTGAGATCGGGGATCTCAAGTGTGGCCGCATTAAACCTGGAGATGTAATCTTGCAGGCTTTCTCCTTCGTTCTGATGAAGGAGGAACATTGTATCCGTATTCCGGGGAGTCTTGCGGCAGGTCCTGAAATGCAAGATAAATAGTTTTTCTAACTCGGAAAAAGAGTCAATGGTACTTGGGCGCAAGCTCGAGTACCACATTCGAGTGGCTTTCTTCAAGGTGGCCGGGAATGCGAGGCAGAACATTACGTCCGAAGCTCCTTGGATCATCATATGGGCCTTGAAACTGCCCAAGTGGTCGAGGGGATCGGAGGTGCCATCGTAGGATTCCATCTAGGGAACCCTGAAGTGCCGAGGAACGACTTCAGCCATGATACAGTCGATGTAGGGTGGGCGTAGATCACCCACAATCAAATCATCGGGATCCTTCAGATCCCGTATTCGCTGTTCTCGCACCTTCACCATCTCCGATTCGATGGCTCTGAATCTTCCATCGTAATCGGGAGTCTGCTTCGGCACCCTCTCCACGGAGGTGGAGTCTTCGAAGGAGGGTGAAGGAGTTTGCCTAGGCCTTTTCCCTTTCTGCGGGGATTGGTGGACCTAGGCAATCTCGAAGTTCGGCCTTCAGGAGAGGGCCGAGAACGGGGGGAGAGATGTGTGGGATCCTTCAATGGGACTCTCTTCCTTCGGAACCGAGAGCTATGTCTGGAGGCGGCCGGTGGGTTTCCCACCGGAAAAGCTCTGTTCTGGAAGTCCTGAACCATGGCTGTGAGGCTAGTGACCTGGTTCACAAGGGCTTCGAACTGCTGTAATCCTACAACAACTGTGGGAGGTGGGGCGTCGTTCTCCCCCGAGGGCGCGCCCCCTTGGGACGGAGCACGACTTCGACTTGTGGAGACTGTTTGAGTCTTTCCTCTTGCCATCGGGAACTTCTTACTTTCCCTTGTATAGGAGGAAGCCTAAAGAGTGCTGTGTTGCCCCCCTACCTGGAGCGCCAATCTGTTGGCGTGGAGTCCCTATATCGGCCGGTCAGAGTTGCTGCATCGCAGGACCGCTCACTGGTTCACCTGCAAAACAGGTCCCTTGCCAGAGTTGTTCCAGCAAGGGACACTCCGATGCCTAAGTCAATGGTAGATCCCAGCCACATAATGGGGAAGAGTGTCGAGAGTATGAGGGAAAGGCCCTTGGAATATGCGTGAGTGTATGAGTGTAGGTCTACGTACCTCCCTCGAGCCATTCTTCTTACCACTATTTAAGAGGAGGCCTCCGGCCTGCGGCCCGCCCTTTTTTCGGTAATTATAGGGAGTCAATTTCTCCCCATGATTGGCGATCGTGGGTTATCGTTGAGCGGTTCCGGCCAGATCGGAGACGTGGCAGCTGGAGTTGTGCGCCATGATCGTGGCATGGAGATTGTCGATTGTAACCGTTGGTTACAGTTGCCTATCTGAGCCAGATTATGGTCCCATCTTTGGATTTTTCCTGTTTAAGGAGATTCTCGGTCGGAGACTTAGCCCTCTGCGTGGGCCGAAGACTTGGAGTCTATCCAGGACCGGAGATCATGTCTCTGGCAAAAGTCGAAGAGTGTGTCTTCGGAAGTTGATGAGGAGCCTGGTCTTCGGTTAAGACCGAAGACGTCATCCGAAGTTTGACCTTCGGATGTTGTGGATTGGTGAGAAGCCTTGGGTTGCCTGCAGTTGGCCTGACCCTTCCTTGGTCCGAAGTCTATGGTCCAGAGAAAAGGGCTTCGGCCAGCCGAACCAGTGTTCGGTTCATAGCTGAACCGGGATATCCCAACACTTTCCAATTCAAATGAAGACTCTACTTGCAACATTAAACAAGGAAATGCTCTAGCATAATTAATTACAAAGACAAAACTTGTCATATGGGATGAAGCTCCCATGACTCACAAGCATTGCTTTGAAGCCTTAGATTGGACCTTAAAAGATATTCTTAGATTCTATAATCCTAGATGCATGGACCAGCCTTTTGGTGGTAAAATTGTAGTATTAAAAGGTGATTTTAGACAAATCCTCCCTATAATTCCAAAAGAAAGAATAAAAGACATCATGCTTGCAAGTATCCACTCTTCTTATCTATGGAGGTATTGTGAAGTATTGTCATTAACAAAGAATATTTGACTTCAAACAAGAAATCCAAATGTTAATATAAATGAAATGAAAGAGTTCTTGGTGGGGGCACCTGGATCAGACACAGATTATTGGGTCCTATCTGGTTTACTTAGCAATGTGTCAAATTTTGTAGTCAAGTAAGATTGAATCCTGTAATAAGTTGAGGCTAGTTGATTTGTCTCAACTCTAATCCAGTCATTGAGTCCTGTACTTGTATATTAGTCCAGTACCAGTCCAATTTTGTACAAGAAAAGATGTTACACAATTTTGAAGTTTCACCAGGCCTCATCCAGGAGCCAGAGGCCTTCACATCAGCTTATTGGGCCTTGTTTGCCACCTTAGGATCCAAGATTCCTTCCAGATGCCCCAGATGCCTTCCAGATGCCTTGATACCCTCTAGATGCCAAAGAATATTTCCAGACCAGGGCACCTCATGATTCTAGGAATATGCCAGCACCTCGGGCCAAGAGATTCCAAGCCCAAGAGTCAAGCCCATGAGCCCCAGAACTAATATTTCAAGGAATATGCTGATACCAGGGCACCCCAGCTTCCAAGGCCCGTAAGCCCATGCGCCAAAATAATGGAGGACACCCCTTGCTGTCCTAAAGCCAAGCCCAACTCTATTTTAGGCATCCAAGCCCAAGGTGCCTTTGACGAAGTCTAAGGAAGGGAGAAATTCAATTCAAACAAGGAGATCTAGTTTTATTTTCACTCAAATTATATTCTCCTAATTTAAGAAAACTTGTAATCCCTCTCCCGCTCAACTTTGTAATCCTATCCTAATTAGGAGAGGACTTGGAGAACATCTATAAATACCCTACCCCTCTCCCTCTTGTAAGCATCTTTTATTTATGAATCAAAACCCTGCTGAAATTTTGTGTTAAGTTGTGTTCTTGTGTTGAGGTGTGTAAGTTTTGTTTGTGAGCCCTAATTCATCCAAGCCCTAGCCATCCCAAATCACTCTCATCCAAACCCTAACACGCCAAGGAGAAGAAACCTTAAGCCGTCCATCAGCAAGTGGCCATCTTCCCCTCTAATCGCCAACTTTTGAAACCCTAATTCCCTCTTTCCCAAATCCTAGTTCGCTTCTTTTGCTTTCTAACTTGTTTACTTGCTGACATCTAACGCTTGCAGGATCCCTGTGGTGTTTCCCCTCCAAGGAGGAGGCTCTCTTTGCCTCCAAGATTGATCCCAGATGAAAGGATTATGCCCTATAAGCCAATATCTGTATCTCCCAGACCATTGTAAATTGACAAATTAATAAAGGCAATAATTTTTTATCATTCGCTGTGTCATTATATGATGAACCCCATAGATTAGGGCTATGGTTGTAGGGCTATGATGAGATCATACTAGTGAGATCTAAGGCCTTAAAACCATAATCTAGAATATTCCTAGTCATAGGAACCCTGAGTTGGGGATCAGGGTTTCCGGTAAGACTGGCACATCCTATGTATGCTGAAAAGGGTGACTGCTCTCACAGTCATTTGTGTAGGACACTAATACAAGGATGTGGGTGCTCATTAGTGAATGAGTCCACTGAATAGATCCAGTTTGAGAACATCTAATGGAGCCTTAGCTGCATGTCAATAGATGTTTCACATAGTGGGAGTTGTACAAGTAGTCCTATGACCTGAGACTGCCATAATACCTTATGTACATGAACCCATGCTTTGGTTCAATCTCAATCATGACACTGGGTCATGCACGAGGTTGATGCTGGGTATGGTGAATTGTATATGAAGGTAATGAGTAGGTCAACAAGGAATTGATCACTCCTAGTAGGAGGAGATTGCATCCAGCCAAATTAGGTCAGATGATGATTCAGGAAATCTTTGATCAAAGTACAGATATTAGAAATGATTTCTAATATCGAATTAATTGAATCATTAGTGTATGACTGAGCTGGGAATGAGTATAAACTGGATTTGACATGATTCCATATCCATAGTTATATTCGGGATGCAAGATGATTGAAGGATCGAATTGTACGGGAACTTTCCACTAAAGGGTAGTTTTGGAATTACACCAGAATTTCCATATCTTCCGGGTAGACATGACACGTTGCTAGACGTCAATCTTGTCTTGTGGGTTGATCAAATTAAATGGTTTAATTGGATCACTAATTAGGAGGAGTCCTAATTGACTGACTCGAGTTAGCTCGATTTGACCTAAATCGATTAGAATGAGTTCTGATCAGATTAGGTCAACTTGCACTCGGACCCACTGCTGGCTAAGTATGGAACCCAATGGGTCACACACTTAGGACAGATAATCAAGGATTTAATTTGGAATTAAATCTCGTTTGCAGATGAACACACTAGCATGTGTTGCAAACCATGACTTCTACTTGAATCGGATTCGAGTTAGGGTTCCGATTTGGTCTTTTTTAGATCCAAATTCATTCCGGTTTGAATCTAATTGAAGATTTAAAACGTTGGGCTAACAATAGGCTAGCAATTGGGCTAACCTAAGAGGCTAAACCCCTTTCCCACGTCGCCTAAAACCCCTCCCCCTCTCTTCCCACGCGCGCGCGCAAGGAGAAGAGTCCACACGCGCGTGGACTCTTCCAAGACGCGTCTTTGCGTGAAAGAAAGAATAAAACACTGGTGAATTTTGAAAAGGCGTGGAAGAGAGTCCACCTAGGCGTGGACTCTCCAAAAAGAAAGAAAAATACCGTGGAAAAGAAGAGAAAAACACCGAAGGGGCGCGACTCTTCTTTCTGCGCGCGCCCTTCTGTGTTTTTCACGATCTTTCTTCGCGTCTTCCCATCTCAAAGGCCGTGAGATTAATCCCAAGGGCCGTGAGATTTAAGAGAGAAGACGTGAGAAGGGAGAGAGGGACGTGAGAGGATTTTTCAGAAGGAGAAGGCGCCTCTCTGTCGCCTATTTAAGAAGAAGGCTTCACCGTAAAAAGACATTCCAGTTTTTTCTACGGCGAAGCCTTGCTTCTCTTTCCTTCTCCCTCTCCAGAAGACTGTTTCCCCCTCCTCTCTTTCTTCTTTGATTCCTTTACAGAGCCTAGGCTCTGTCGAATCTCAGAACAGAAGGAGAGTCAGAGAGAGAAACTCTCCGACGGTAAAGGAAGAAGGCGACTCTTTTCTTCTTTCTTACATTAAGACAACTTTGTCTTAATCTTCTTCTCCCTCCAAGACAAGCCTTGTCTCATTTTAGGACAAAGGCTTATTCTTAAGACAAGAGTGTCTTAAGGGGCCAGAACTGCCAAAAACTGGGAGAAGGGTAAGAGAGAAAGTTTTAGTCCCTGTTTGGCTAAAGGTGTTCTAGCCAATAGCTCATATATCAAGTTCTTGGGATAGAACTTGATTGGAAGGAACCCAAATTGAGAAGTCACTGTCTTGATCATCTGCCCGTGTGGATCACCATCGGAGGGCGGACAAGTGAACGCCTGGTGTGTTCAAAAGGTTACTCCATTTGGAGTTTATTTCTACATCAGATTGGATATAGCGATCTGAGGTTAGTATCTAAACTGTGTTTAAATTTGGACATGCATGTAGTCATAAGCTTTAATTGCTAATAAGGAGATTTTGGGATTAGGGTTCGGACCTGATTTCATAAAGTTTTTGAAATCCACACTTCCGCACTGGTCACCGAACCCAACACCAGATAGCTACCCGAACCGAGGAACTGAAGGCTAGTCTTCCAAGCGACGATCCCGAGTGCTGTGTGACCCCTTCATCGACAGGATCTTCGAATCGGTGCTTGGTAAAAATCCTTCCCCCTCCTAATTTCTGATTTATTGAAGGTACGCTATCCTAATCGTGGGTTTCTCAATCTCCGAGATCCTTTTTTTTATTATTTTGGCATGAGTTCATATGCGGGTATGTTGTTTTCATTCATTACATACTTGCATGCTGATTCTTTACTTGATTTCGGGTTTCTAGCCTACAAAGTAAAATTCTAAAAATTCTAAAAATAATTAATTTTAGTTTTTCTACAATCATGATAGTCTTAGGATCATCCCGCATCAATTCTCATAATGGATTTTAAACATTGGAAATGGCACATTAAGCAAGCCTATTGATGGTGAAGCAATTATTGAAATCCTAGGTGATTTACTAATAAAATATTCTATTAATCTACTCATAGCTATTGTGGATAGCACATGTCCATCATTTTTGGATAAAGTAAATGATGCAAGATATCTGCAAGAGAGAACAATATTGGTTCCTACAAATCAAATTGTGGAGATTGTTATTGAATATATGTTATCTTTGTTTCCTGGTGAGATAAGGACATATTTAAGTTGTGACAGTATTTGTCCAGTAGATACAGTCATTGATTATCCTGATGATTTGTATATCCTTGACTTTTTGAATATATTAATAGCTTATGGTCTCCCAAACCATGCTTTGAAGTTGAAAATTGGATCCCAGGATCTCAAGCTTTGGGATTTGGATAGAAGGAGAGACAAGCGCAACACATGTCAAGAAAGTATCTTTAACAACTGGATAAAGGTAATATATATTCTCATTAATGTTAATATAATTTATTTTCATATTTTTTCTTAAAAAACTATAACTTAAACAACGCATTGACACTTCGTTGTTCACTTGTTCTTATTTTTTATTTCTACAACAGTCATCTATATGCTAAGGGCTTAGAATTAAGCTCTTCTCCCATCTAAATAAATTGGCAATAGTATTTGATAAAGATAGAGCAACTAAAAAAGTGGCTAAGGCATCAACAAATGCAATAGAGAATATTGAGAAAAAAGAAGGGATGATAAATATTGCTAGATTTGCCAATGAAGAGATATCATAGTTAGATTACAGTAACGATATGGATTTAGAAAATATTCAAGAAGATTGGGTTAGTCTACATTTGATACACAGACTACATGATAGCTTTCAATCTAGCCAAATAACAAGTCCATTTTCGAGGCAGTACAAGGCAAATAGATCAAGGGACCAATTATATCCATATTTTCAGATTATCATCTATTCTCAAAACTTTAAAAGTAATATCTTTAATTTTAATGTGATCAAGATTTTTGAAGATGGTGAATCCTAACTACTTTTTTTATGTTAAACTTTGAATGCATAGCCTTCATCACTCCAAATTTCTGAAAAAAGAAACTCTAATACAAAAATCTTCAGACATGTATTGTATTTTAATCATTAGCCTTTTCTTACTATATTGATCACTTATATTTTGCCTAAAAAAGGAATAACAATAAATAGTTATATTATCTAGTTTTATTTTGATCCATCATCACCTTAGACTTTCTGTAATGTTGGCTCAAACCTATTCCCAATACCATTTACAGAAAAAAACACATAATAAAAATGACAAATTTGCCACGAGTTAAAAAATATTAGAAATTATGATACTTTTATGCAGTTGTAAATTGAAGAGGGAAAAATAATTAAGATAACAAAAAGAACACAAATTATAATAACAG
This sequence comes from Areca catechu, assembly GCA_021397845.1. Taxonomy (NCBI): domain Eukaryota; kingdom Viridiplantae; phylum Streptophyta; class Magnoliopsida; order Arecales; family Arecaceae; genus Areca; species Areca catechu. Next base: position 85,559,675 of record CM038048.1, on the reverse strand, counting down.
ATAGAATCATCACTTTAATTCTTCCAAATTTATAGGGAACAAATCATAAAATCCATGTGTGACTTGAATAATCCTTGATTTGCTAATCTAAGTCTTTATTAATTTGCAGAATCATTCTGCTCAAAAGAGAGATAATTTGGTGTGTTTCTCAATAATTCATAGCATTATTACTTGGCCTATTAAGGGGTCAAAAAATAATAATAACTTTAATTTTGACCAGCAACCTTTAGGTCCAGCTCAAAGTAATAATGCTTTCATTATTACTTCATGCAATGGCAGTAAGTGTAATACTACAAAGGGATCAGTTTGATTGGTAACCCGACACGATCTGATCTAACCAGTGTCAAAAGATTTGTGGGACTGGGTCTGATTTTAAAACTGGATCCATTTCATTTCTAGGTCGAGTTTGGATTTATTAAATTCAGATTCAAGCCGACCCGGCTTGCTTGGTTTTATGGATTGATTTGGAACTCATTCTCAATGAGCTGACCTGACTCGACTGGACTCAATATAGGATGATATGGCAAGATCGCTGACGTGGGATACACCTCGGATCCAGTCGGTAGCCAAGCAGGTAGATAGCGTCACGTCAGTTTCCTTTTCGAGCTCCTCCGCCAGGTAGCCTCACCGATGGTTGTGCCCATCTCGGCCGGACTCGAGCTCGGTAGCTTCGCTCCTTCACCAGGTGGCTCCCCGAGGGTCGAGCCCACCTCGATCGGAGTCGAGCCCTCCTCCGCTCCTTCACCATGTAGCTCCCCGAGGGTCGAGCCCACCTCGGCTGGAGTCGAGCCCACCTCGGCTGGAGTCGAGCCCACCTCGGCTGGAGTCGAGCCCTCCTCCGCTCCTTCGCCAGGTGGCTCCCCAAGGGTTGAGCCCACATCGGTCGAAGTGGAGCCCTCTCTTTGGAAGCATTGAGAAGAATGAAGGCGCCAGTCCCAAGACCTCGCCGAAATAGGTGCGTGCAGTGCGGCGCACTCAGTACGGCGCCCCCAAGCTGGAACGGTGCGCGTAACCTCGTTTGCACCGGTTGGGAAAGGGCGTCCCAATCGAGGTATCAGATCCTGCAACCGATCACCTGTAACTCTCCGAAGGAGAAGGCCGCATTCGAGGTCTCAGACTTGAGGGTGGCTGTACCCGAATCGAGGCTCCGCTAAATTTCCCCCTTTATGATAACACGACGGAAAAACATATGCTCATGACTTAACTCCCTACTATAATGGGAAATGATCTCGAGAGAGCGGCCAATGGATGCCGTTGACCCCTGAGCTCCCTTCTAAGGGTAAAAATCGAGGCACTGGAATAATCGGCGATCTAAAAAGGCACCCAATGGACGAGAGAAGAGGGGGACAGGTATGCAAGATAGCGAGACAAGCGACTTGAAGGCACGAGGCTCCCTGAAGGACTCCCGGAGAGAGTCCCGCAAGCACGGTCGCCGCGACTCAAACACCACTCTTCTCTAATTTCTTCTACTCAATTTTCTATCAAAAAACCCCCTAAGCACGGTGATCAAAGTGGGATCTGCCTTATGGGATATGTTCCTCTTTACCATCCACTGACTTGATCGTCGGAGTGCCCTTGCCAGGATTCCCTGCCCGGATCTCTAATACTATTTTGTAGGACTGGGAACCGTAGGACTCCAGAGTAAAGGGACAGATGTCCGATGCTACTTCGCAGCTACAGACCACGATGGTAAGGCCGGCAATATAGGATATGAATCCCTCTTCTATTTGGAGAATGTTTTTCTTGCTGATTATGATCAAGCTCCCGTGATTGGCTTTGTGAACATGTAGACTTGCACATACCACATTCACCTAAAATATTCTAGCACATCCAAGGGAATGGAGAACTAGGAAAGCACAAGAATGATGATTTGTTATTTGTCGAGTTCATCATTGAGATACAACAAGACTACTTTGCTAATTAAAGGCTTAGGATGAGAGGTTGCTATATGTTGAACTCATTGCTATCATGCCACAAAGGTTCCCCTTTGAGGCCCATGCTTATTAGTCTTAAGAAAACCTGTCTCGGCCTTTGGTTTAAAGTGGTATAGAAAGTTTTGTAGGTTATAAAGAGGCTTAGTGATTGAAGAAGTTAATTGGATTGTCCTTTTGTAGCTATTTTTGCTTGCATCATCGCTGCCACATGTAGTTGCACGTTCCTTTGTTTCTACCAATCTTTTACCATATCACTATGATGGTAGCGCGATTGGTTAGAACGCTGCTTCGTTTTTATGAATAATTCATTGATCACGGATTCGAGGCATGATCCTTCGGATGACTCGATTAAATTACAGAAATTCTGGATGCACGTGATTGGAAGACGGAGCGGCTGTAACTCCGGTGCCGTAGTGCAGTTAGGTTGACATACTTATCGGTTGGTCGGAAGGGTATACAAAAAAATTGTGACCTGAATCGAATATAGCAGGATGGAGGCTAGAATGGGGAGCTACACCGGGATTTACCCCCCTACCCCTTCGTTTCATCAAAAAAAAAAAAAAAAATCTCTTGCCATTAATAAGTCCTGGCCATGTGGGCCATATTCCCTTGGCCGGTCTATCATCAAATTGGTGGAGCTTGGGTTGTATTAGTTGGTCTAACCCAAGTATAAATTAGTGCATAAAATGATCTTGGTTGTAATTTGGTTTAGATAATTTGATGTACAAGTTATTATATAGTTTGGGTTTTTTGGAATTAAATAACCGGTATTTGTTAATCATGTACAAATAAAATGACGGGAAAAGAAATAGATAGTTATTGTATCAAAAGAAGAAGAAGAAGAAATGGATAGTATAAAACCGGAAAATATAGTCTATGGTTGGTGTAGATAGAAGAATAGATTAAAATATCACGGTAAATATGTTAGCTCCTCCATGAGCTAATGTAAACAGGTGAAATACTAGTCCATGGATGAGTATTTTGGGATTATAGACCCAGACCTGAATTGGACTGATATGGACTTGAACTGGATCCAGTTTTTCGGGTTGGGTTGTACATGAATCCGTTCCAACTTGAATTATCAATTGGGATAAAATTTTTGTTTAAGGATCTAATCCAATATGATCCGATATTTTATTATATTAAATTTGGATCTAATATTAGAATCTGATAAAAAAGATCAGGTCAGGTCGGGGTTATACATGACCCGATCCAATATTTTATTATAGATGATGACAATGACAGACTCAAATAAAGTCCCCAAAACTTACCGAAAATGAGCCCTGACCATTCGCTCTGCCACCCATTCTCTTTCTCAAACAAAAATCATATGGGACAGGGACATGTACTATAGAATATTATGTAGGATGGGCTTCATGGTTTGTCACGTTTTTGTAAACACCAATCTTAAAATATAAATCTAAAAGTTAGACATATTTTCTATTAATAAAGTTATTAGTTTTATGATTATGATATTTTCCTCATTTCTCATTTTTATCATATACGTTTTATTGATACATACTACATGATCATATGTGTTGCCGCCCGGATCGTCGTGACCCGTAGCTGCTGATGGCGTCGGGAGTTCTGCGTCCGCCCGTAGGAGATGCCTCCGGTGCCTCGGGCCTGCAAGACAGCCAACGTCAGTGGCCCGGGCCGGGGATTCCGGTGGGGGCACTCCGACGGTCAAGTCAGTAATGATCCAGGGGAACATATCCTCCTGGTCGAGCCCCTCTGGATGAGCTTTATGCTAGGAGGAGTGAGTGGAGTGTATGAGAGTATGAGTAAGCTGGGAGAGGTGTTGGCCGAGGTGGTCTTGCCCTCCTCTCTGGCCTTCCTCCCTTCTCCTCTTTCTTTTTGTGGTGGATGTGTGTTCTCTCGTGGAGAGAGTGTTCGAGCCAATGGGTGTTACCTCCTATTTGCTTATACTGGCTGGGTCATTTCCCGTGGCTTGCCTCGGGGTCCTTTCATGTTGTCGGATGGGTGTGACGTGATGTCGTGCCGTGAACGGTACGGTTTCTTTATTGGGTACCTGGGGAAGCTTCCACAAGTCTCTGACATTCTCTCAATTTGCCCTTCTTGGAAGCCTGGCAGAGCCTCGACTGTCGTGCCGCCGCTCTTAGGAATCGCGCTCCTTGGTGTCTTTTTTCCGGTTGTACAGCAAGCCGGTAGGGGGCATAGTACCTTGATGTGAGCTTCTTTTCTTCCTGGGGTGAACGGCGGCTGTGGGCATTAATGGTGACGCGACGGATGCTGTTGTACGGTCCTCGGGAGGCCCGCCACCGTCTTCGGATGGGAGGTGATGCTTTCTTGGTGGTTGACATCTTGATTTGCGTTGGAGGCCGAGCTGGAAAGATGGGGCCCACTCGCAAGGGACCCGCCTTGCAACTGCTCGGCTATGCGGAGAGGGGCTGAGCTCGAAACCAAGCTAGAGGGGCCCAGCCTTGACCGAGCTCGGGCCGGTTGGAGTGGATGAGGCGCGCCCAGGCCAGGGGACCCGGCCTCGAGGGGGCTCCTCGTGGCGGAGGAGGCTTGAGCTCGACTCCAGACCACGGGACCCGAGCTCGGGCTCGAGGGTTCTGCCTCTGGTGGCATTTGAGTTCGGCTCCGACCTAGGCGTCCCGACCTGATGGGTACCGACCTGGCAGAGGACGGAGCCCGGCTTCGACGGGCGGCCCCGTTGGCATGGGGGAGCTTAGCCCGGTGAAGGGGCCTATGAGTGGGATCCCGCATGGCGTCTAATGAGGAGTCCACGTCAGGCTCCTTTCCTTACGTCAGCGATCTGGTCACATCACTTTTCCCCCACTCCCGAGGCCCGTTGTCGCACGGCGCTCTGGGCGAAGGGAGTAGTTGCGGTGCTGACATGGAAGGATAGAAAATATGGTGCAATAATGATCGATATCGGTGGTGTCTCATCCAGCGAGCCCCTGAGCCTGTGCGGGGGCGCCGCATGGCCACGTCTTGGGAGCAGTTATGGCGGGCACGGAAGCTGAAGCGGCCGCGGTCAAATGGGGGCGCTGGGCCCGTTGATCGACGACACGTGGCGTGACTTTTGGGGAAGCCATAACGGTACGGTCGGATGCAGGTTATCTCGAAGGGATGGGTAAGTCCTTTCGAAACATACCTTTTTTCAAACTCTTCGCGCCCGTAGTCGTACAGGAGCCTTCCTCTTCTTCTTCTCCGGCCGTCGGCGTCTTCTGTGAGCATTAGCTGGTTAGCTCCTCCTTCTCGCCCATTAGAAGTCACTGTAGGCCTTCTTCCCTTTCGTCATCTAGGAGTCGCCCTGTTCTCTCCCTTTCTCTTCCATGGACCGCTTCGGGCCCAACTTCCGGACCTTCCCGGTCGAAGACTCCTTCCTCTTCCGACGAGTAGACGGAGGCGTCGAGGTACGAGTTCAGTAGAAGGCCTTTCCATGGCCCGGTGTCCATTAGGGAACCCGGGACTTCTCCTCCTCCTTGTTTGGCTCCTCTTCCTATTCCTGCTCATGCTTCCACTTCTGTTTCTGTTCCTCTTCCTGAGCCTGAGCCTTCTCGGTCGATAGGTCCAGGAGGTATCACTTCGGTGATTACCGCTGAGGACGTTGCATATATCCGGGAGGTTTACGGCATCCCCGAATCCATCCAGCTCTCCGTTCCTTGTCCCGAAGAGCGAGTCACTTCCAGTGGTCCTCGACGGATGAGACCTTTGCTGGGGGTCTTCGCCTCCCCGTGCACCCTTTTTTCCTTTCTTTCCTGGCCGGCTACCAGCTTGTCCCAGCCCAGTTGGTTCCCAATGCCATCAGAACGATATTTTGTTTCATCATTCTGTGCCACTTCCACGGGATTGTTGCCCATTTTTCCTTGTTCAGGGCCTTCTTCATCCTGAAACGCCACCCTACCGAGGACAGGTGGTGGTCTCTTTCTTCCCGCCCTCGGGGCATCAGATTTGTGCTCCCCTCTTCCATCAAAGGATGGAAGAGTAGGTTCTTTTTCGCCTCGATAGAGGGGATCGACTGGGTTTGGAGCGACCCAGATCGATCTCCAAACAGGAACTTCTCAGTCGAAGCTGCCGACCTTGACACGTATGACCTGCTCAGATCGGTCGAGATCCCATCACTGGAGGTCTTGCTGTCGGAGCAGAATCTTCACGAGGCGGGGTTAGCTCGGCGCGGGAGCCGGGTGAGTTCAACTTGACCACCCCCCCATCACTGTTTCTTGTTTATTTTTCCTTCTCCATTTTTTTTGCTGCTGCCGTTGGGCTAACCTCGTTCCTTCCGGTGCAGAAATAAAGTTTTCGATGGATGAGCTACTCTCGTTTTCTGAGGAACGAGAGCAGGCTGCTGAGGCGGGTTAGCGCGCTCCGAAGAGGGCTCGAGCCGAAGATGGGGCAAGGCCGGTGCAAGCCGGGGTGGATGCACCGGTTCAGAAATAATGGCTGAAAAGGGCGGCTGAGCCCGTCCCCGTACCTGCTGGGCAGCGTGAGCCGGTGGCGGCGCCCGAGCCCGAGGTGGCGGCCCACGCAAGATCGGCTACCGCTACCGCTAGGTCGGCACCTCCCATCCCGGAGGTCGTCGACGTCGAAGAGGAGGAGGGCCTGGAAGATATCAGGCCGGTGCTCCAAGTGCGGTCTGATGCTGCGCCGGTCTTGCAGTTGGCACCGGGGGCGTCGCATGCCGACGAAGGAGCTGAGCCGGCGAGGACCAGAGACGTCGACTATCGAAGGGTTCTCTTCAAATTGGGGCCGAACGTCTCTCTGGTCAAGGACCCCAACCTCGCCGAGCGAATGATGGACTTCTTCATCCAGTCCTGCGACAAGCGAGACGGAAGCGGGAGGCTTATAGGCGACGTCATCAGCATGACATTCGCGAACCTCTACGCTGTATGTCCTTAGCTCATCGTTGCTTTTCCAAATCACTTCTTTTTCTTCTCATCTAATAACTGACACCCCTTCCTCGATGTAGAAAGGCAAAGAGCTCCTCCTCATCCGGGACTTCTACCAGAACTGGGCCAGAGGGGAGAAAGAGCGACTGATTGAGCTCGAATCTCTGCAAGCTGAGGCGAGAGAGAAGAGCCAAGACACCCAGGACGCCCTCCTCAGAAATAAGAGCCTCGCGGGCAAAGTTGACGACCTCGTCCGGGCGAAGAAAAAGCTCGAAAGCGAGCTCGAATAGAAGAGGAATCGACTGAAGGAGCTCCGGGTCGAGTCCGAGAGGAAGGTGGCGGCCGCGGAGAAGAGGGCTGCTGAGGCCGAGGAGAGGGCTACTGCCGCCAGCCATAACACCGAGGTCGTCGAAAAGGGAATGGAGGCGGCGATCCATTGGGCCGAGCGCGTTGAAGGGATGCCGCCGGCGCAGTGGCCACCTTCAAAGCTTCTCCCGAGTACCTCAAGGACTTCAAGGAGGCAGCGACGGACTCCTTTGCCAAGGGGTTCACTTATTACCGCCAGCAGCTGTGGGGTATTCTATCCAAGGAGCGATTGGTCACACTCTAGACCCCGGGGAAGAAGGCTTCCTCTGCAACGACGACGGTGGCGGTAGGGCAGGGGGCTGCTCCAGCCAAGGTTAGCACCCCAGCGACTTCGGTGGTGCCCGGCCCCAAGGAGCCGACATCGATGGCGGTAAGGGCAGCACCTGCATCGCATCCAGAGGTTGCTGATCCGATCCCAGCAGCTGAACCTGCTCTTCTAGCGGAGGTCGTCCAGGAGCATGCCCTAGCGACGGAGGTGGAGGAGGGAGAGGTCCCAGCCGTGCAACGCCCGGAGAAGGAGCCGACTACTTAGGATAGGATTTTTCTCTTTTTCTTCTTACACTTGTACCTTTCTTTTGTCTTTCTTCTTCGACCGAGTCGCCCAGCCTGTCGGGGCCCGGAAGATAGTCTAATCAACTTTCTCAATAATGGAACTCGCTTTCGCAATCATGGTGTCTCAATCATCCGTAATGTAGAATGTCCCTTCTGTCCTTTCTCCTTCCTTTCTTTGCTACCTCTTTTTTTTGGTGCAGGGAGGTCCGAGAGAGGAGCCGAGTACTCCGACTGGCATGGACCCGGCGTTGAGCTTGAGGTCGTGCCGGTGATGGATGTTAACCTTGGACTTAGCTGCTTAGGGGCATAGTTTAGTGGTCGCCATCTTGGAGCGGGGCTCGAAGATGTCGAAGGCTGAGATCCTTGGTGTTGGAAGTCTGAGTCTTGAACCTTAGTGTCTCAGAGCCAGTTTCAAGGACGTCAATGCTTGGGACTTACGGTGCTGGAAATTGGAAGTTCCGGATCTTGGCATCTTGGAGCTGGGCTCAAAGGTACCAGGTGCCTGGGGGCTTCCCAGGTCCTTTGCCGGGGAGCTAGGCTCACCGGTGCCGGAGGGTCATTCGGTCTTTGGTGCCGGAGGGTCATCCGGTCTTTGATGCCGGGGAGCTAGGCACGTTGGTGCCTAGGGGCTTCCCAGGTCTTCGTTCTAGAGGACTCTTCTCTGGGCTTTGTTACCGGGGAGCTAGGCTCGCCGGTGCTTGGGGGCTTCCCAGGTCTTCGTGCCAGAAGACTCTTCTCTGGACTTTGTTGCCGGGGAGCTAGGCTCGCCGGTGCCTAGGGGCTTCCCAGGTCTTCGGTGCTGGAGGGTCACCCGGTCTTTGATTGGCAACGATGCTGCCCAACCCAGGGGATCTGAGCTCGGAGGGGCGCCTCGCGGTGGAGGAGGCTAGGCTCGACTCCTGGCCATGGGTCCCAATCTCGAGGGATCCGCCTTGGGTGGTAGTTCGTGCTCGGCTCTGGCCTAGGCATCCCGGGCTTGCGGGAGCTGACCTGGCAGAGGACAGGGCCCGGCTTCGGTTGTCGTCATGAGGCTGAGCCCGGGGGCATTGTCGGTGATGAGCTGTGTGGCTCGAGGGCACCCTTGGCCGGTGGTCTGGGCTCCGGTCTTGAGCAGGCGTCCTGGAGCTGGACTCGAAGATGTTGGGTGCCTGAGGGCTTCCCAGGTCCTTTGCCGAGGAGCTAGGCTCGTCGGTGCCTGGGGGCTTCCTAGGTCTTTGATGCCGGAGGGTCGTCCGGTCTTTACACCGAAGGGTCATTCGGTCTTTGCCGCCGAGGAGCTGGGCTTGTCGGTGCCTGCGGGCTTCCCAGGTCTTTGATGCCGGAGGGTCGTCCGATCTTTGCGCCGGAGGGTCGTCCGGTCTTTGCCACCGAGGAGCTGTGCTCGCTGGTGCCTGGGGGCTTCCCAGGTCTTTGATGCCGGAGGGTCGTCCGATCTTTACGCCGGAGGGTCGTCCGGTCTTTGCAGCCAAGGAGCTGGGCTCGAAGACATTCGGTGCCTGGGGGCTTCCCAGGTCCTTTGCCGGGGAGCTAGGCTCGCCGATGCCTGGGGGCTTCCCAAGTCTTTGGTGCTGGAGGGTCGTCCGGTCTTTGCTGCCGAGGAGCTAGGCTCGCCTGTGCCTGGGGGCTTCCCAGGTCTTTGGTGTCGAAGGGTCATCCGATTTTTGCTGCCGAGGAGCTAGGATCGCGGTTATAGTTTCCTGCAAGGCAGATAGATCATGTTGCGGAAAGAAATCTTTATTTTTCATGGAGGGCATACTTACATTACTGATAGTATCTCCTCAAATTACAAGCATTCAAGGTCCGGAGGAACCTTGCGCCATCCAAGTTTTCTAAGTAGTAGGCCCCCCGTGATAGGACCTCGGCCACCTTGTAAGGGCCCTTCCAATTCGATGAAAGTTTGCCGCATTCTCGGGACTGGGACGCTTCTGCTCGACGAAGTACCAGGTCACCAGGTTGGAAAGCCTTCTGCTTCACCCGCGCATTGTAGTATCGGGCGACCCGTTGCCGGTACGCTGCCATCCGGAGCCGAGCTTTATCCCTTGTCTCTTCGAGGAGGTCTAGGTTGAGGAGTAGGTGTGCCGAGTTCTGAGCCTCACTGTATCGTTGCACCCGGAGTGTGGGCACGCCGAGCTCAACTGGAATTACTGCCTCCGACCCGAAGACCAGGTTGAAGGGTGTTTCGTCCGTCGCCATTCTGGACATTGTGTGGTAGGCCCACAGGATGCTCGGGAGTTCTTCCGCCCATCTGCCCTTTGCTTGGTCCAACCTGGTGCGGAGTTCTTGGAGAATGGTTCGGTTGGTGACCTCGGCTTCCCCATTCGTCTGGGGATGGGCGACCGAGGTGAACCAATACTGGATCCCGTGGTCAGCACAGAACCCCTTGAAACTCTCGGTTGTCGAATTATCGCCCATTGTCGGTGATGACACAGTTGGGGAGTCCGAAATGGTAGATGACAGACTTCCAGAAGAATTGTCGGACATTAGCCTCCGTGATCCGAGCTAGTGGCTCTGCTTCGACCTATTTGGTGAAGTAGTCGATCGCCACCAGCAAGAACTTCCGTTGCCCTGGTGCAATGGGAAACGGTCCCAGAATGTCCATCCCCCATTGCACGAAGGGCCAGGGAGATGACAGCTGAGAGATCGGCGCAGTCAGCAGGCACTGAATGTGGGAGTGGCGTTGGCACTTGTCACATTTCTTGACGAAGTCGGTGGCGTCCTCCCTCATTGTTTTCCAGAAGTATCCATGGTGAAGGGCCTTGTAAGCCAGAGTCCTCCCTCCTACATGATTCCCATAGAGGCCTTTGTATATCTCCTGGAGCACGAAAGCTACCTCTGTGGGTCTGAGGCACTTCAAGAGTGGGTAGGAATAGGATCGGCGGTAAAGTTGGCCGTCCATCAAGACAAAGCGGGTGACCTTCCTTCTGATGAGACCAGCTTCCTTGCGGTCTTCCGACAGTAGGCCGTCTTGGATGTACTTGACATACTTGTCCATCCAGCTCGGCTCGAGGGCTACTTGCTGCACCTCTTCGGGGCTTTCGTAGCACGGGCTCTAGAGATATTCGATGTAGGCACGCCCTAGGTATGAGTCCGGTAGGGTCGCGAGCCTTGACAGTGCGTCCGCACGAGTGTTCTCTCCATGAAAAATGTGAGAAACGCGGAAGTAATGGAAGTCTGCTGCGCTCGATCGGACCCTCTCCAGGTACTTCATCATTTGGGGATCTCGGGCCTCGTACTCTCCGGAGACTTGTCCGGCAACCAGCTGGGAGTCGGTGAAGACCTTGAGGTTTTGTACGCCCAGCTCATGGGACACCTTCAGGCCCGCGAGGAGTGCCTCGTACTCCGCTTGGTTGTTTGTGGCAGGGAACTTGAAGCGAAGTGCACACTCCACCACCACTCTGTCGGAATTGGTGAGGATGAGGCCTGCTCCGCTCCTGCAAGAATTGGAGGCGCCGTCCACGTGGAGGATCCAAGGATCTTCCCGGGCCGGGCTCGACTTGGCTCTCCAGGACCATCCACTCTGGTTCCTCGAAAAATCATGTACATTCGACCACGAAGTCGGCTAGGACTTGGGCCTTCTGCGATGACCTCGACCGATATACGATGTCGTACTCGCTCAATATCAGGGACCATTTGGCTAACCTTCCGGAAGTCTCGGGATGGCCTAGCATGGTCCTCAACGGCTGATCAGTCACAACCACGATGGGATGCACTTGGAAATAGGGCCTAAGATGCTTAGCGGACATTATTAGTACAAAAATGAATTTTTCGGAGCGGGTATACCTGATCTCCGCATCATGGAGTATTTTGCTGGTGTAGTACACCGGCTTTTGCATTCCGTCCTGGCCTGTACAGACGAGGACCGAGCTGACGACCCCCGGGGTGACTGCTAGGTAGAGCAGGAGCTCTTCTCCATCTTCGAGTCTGGACAGCAGAGGTAGGGAGGTTAGGAACTCCTTCAGCTCTTCGAAAGCCGTCTGACACTCTTCAGTCCAAATAAAGTCATGCATCTTGCGTAGCGCCTTGAAGAAGGGGAGACAGCGGTCAGCCGACCTCGAGATGAACCGGCTCAAGGCTGCGATCCTTCTCGTCAGGTGCTGAACCTGCTTATTAGACGTTGGATGCTCCATGTCCAGGATTGCTTGGACCTTCTACGGGTTTGCCTCGATGCCCCTCTGGGTGACCATGAAGCCGAGGAACTTCCCGGCCGCCACCCCGAAGGCGCACTTCACCGGGTTGAGCTTCATTTGGTGCTTCTGGAGATTGTAGAAGGCTTCAACGAGGTCAGCAATGTGGTCTGAGCTCGGTTTGCTCATGATGAGCATGTCATCCACGTATGCTTGCACATTCCTACCGATCTAGTCTTTGAAGACTTTATTGACCAGACGTTGGTAAATGGCTCCAGCATTCTTCAGGCCAAAGGGCATCATTCTTTAGCAGTATGTCCCTCAGTCAGTGATGAAGGTAGTGTGCTCCTCGTCCTCCGGGTGCATTCGGATTTGATTGTACCCGGAGAATGCGTCCATGAAGGAGAGTAGCCTATGCCCCGAAGTGGCATCCACCAGCTGGTCTATCCTTGGCAGAGGGATGCTGTCCTTCGGGCACGCCTTGTTGAGGTTGGTGTAGTCTACACAGATCCTCCACTTGTCATTAATCTTCTTCACCATCACCACATTCACCAGCCAGCTCGGATACTGCACTTCTCGGACGAAGCCGGCGACGAGGAGTTTCTCAACTTCCTTGTTGATGGTCGCTTGCCTTTCTAGGGCAAAGCTTCTCTTCTTCTATCAAACCGGCCTGCACTTTGGATCAACATTAAGTTTGTGGGTGATGACTTCACGGGAAATACCTGGCATGTCGGCTGCCGTCCAAGTGAACACATCTATGTTCGCTTGCAGGAACTCCAATAGCGGGGCCCTCTCCTCCTCGGGCAGCTGGGCTCCAATCTGCACGGTTTTCGCCTGGTCGGCTCCGAGCTGATAGGAAAGCAGGCACTCGGCCGGGCCTCTTCTGGGGTCTTGGGCCCTCTGGTTGAGCTCCTCTGCTCCGGAGTCCTCCTCGAGCACCTGGGTGAAAGATTGTGCCCTGAAAGCCAATTGAAATATTGTAATTTTGATCCCAAAATCAATGAATTGACATTTTATAAAGGCATTATTTTCATCATTTGCTGTGTCTTTTTGATTTTTTGATGAACCCCATAGATTAGGGCTATGGTTCTAGGGTTATGATGAGATCATACCAGTGAGACCTAAAGCCTTAAAACCCTAATCTAAAATATTCCTGGTCGATGGGACATTGAGTTGGGGATCAATGTTTCCGGCAAGACCAGCACATCCTATATATGTTTTGTAATAAGGGTGACTGATCTCACAGTCACTTGTGTTTGACACTAATACTAGGATGTGAGTGTTCATTAGAGAATGAGTTCACTGAATTGATCCAGATTGAGAATATCTAATGGAACCTTATCTGTTTGTCAATAGATAATTCTCATAGTGGGAGTAGTGCATGTGGTCCTTTGACCTGAGACTACCATAGTACCTTATATACATGAATCCATACTTTGGTTCGTAGTCAATCATGACACTGAGTCATGCACGAGGTGATACTGGTTATGGTGGATTGTATATGGAGGTTGTGAGTAGGTCAACAAGGAATTGATCAGTCCTAATAAGAGGGAATAGCATCCAGCTAATTTCAAATGATGGATTCAGGAAACCTTTGATCAAAGTATGAACATTAGAGATATTTTCTAATTGTTCATTACTGAATCATCATTATAAAGACTGAGCTAGGGATGAATATGAAAATTGGATTTGACAAGTATCCATATTCATAATCATATTCGGGATGCAAGTTGATCAAAGGACTGAATTGCCCGGTAACTCACCACTAAAGGGTATTTTGGTAATTCCATCAAAATTCCACATCTTCCGGGTAGACATGATACGTTGCTAGACGTCAATCTTGTCTTGTAGGTATATGATTGAGTCATGGTAATTCAAATCAGTCAATTTGAATTAGATTCTAATTGACCGAGTCGAGCTAGTTTGAGTTGACCTAAATCGGCTTAGTTGAGATCTAACCGAATTAAGTCAAATAGAACTCGGACCTACTGCTGGCTAGGTGTGGAACCCAATGGGTCACACACAAAAGAAAATTGCTGAAGGATTTAATTTGGAATTAAATCATGTTTGCAGGATAAACACACTAGCATGTGTTGCAGACCAAATTTCTATTCGAATCAGATTCGAATTTGGTTCCGAATTGGGCTTAATTGGGTTCTAATTGAACTAGATTAAGGTCCAATTTATTTTTTAGGACATTGGGCTAACCCATGGCTGAACCCAAGTGAACTTAGTTCACTGAGACCCTCTCTCCAAGCCGCCCCCTCCCTCTTCTCACCCGCGCGCGCCAAGAAAGAAAAGTCCACGCGCGTGGACTTCTCTTAAAACGCGTGAGAAAGAAAACGTCGGAGAAAAATCTGAAAAGGGGCATTTCAGATCCTTGTCTGGCACCCTTGGATCTGGATCTGATGGCCAGAAAAATTTAAGAAAAAGATCCGTCGCTTTTCGGTCGCAAATCGTCTCCAAAAGTCGCGATCCTTCCTGAAGTTTTTCCGAGAGTTTTCCTCGTCGGAAAAACGAAAATCAAATCGGAGAATCGTGATTTTTGGTTGAGGGGACGCGTGAGGAATGAGGGATCGTGATCCCTGGGGTTTCAGAGGGTTGCGTTGTTTCGAGATGACACCCCTCTGAGATCTATAAATAGGGTTGGGGTTCTCGGGGGTTTTCACGCAACATAGTTCAGAGATCCAATTCCCTTACTTCCTCTCCAGAATACTTCTTCCTCTTGTTCTTGTTGGGTATTGTTTCCCTTACAGAGGTATCCTCTGTCGAAACTCTGACCCTAAACAAGAATAAAAAGAAGGTCTTGAACGGTAAAGGAAAGAACAGGGAAAGGATCTATTCTTCTTTTCCTTCTTGAATTAAGACTTTGACTGTCTTAATTTTTTCTTCCAATTCAATTCAAGAAAAGGGATTCAAGAAAGGGAATTCTTGAAGAAAATTCAAGAAGAGGAAAGAAGGAAGAAAAAGAAATTTTCAAGAAAGAAAATTTCAGCCTAAAGGTCCAAGAATTGAATTCTTGAAAAAGAATTCAAGAAGAGGAACCAAGAAATAGAAATTTTGTCTTCATTGTTTTTCTGTGTGGATCACCATTGGAGGGTGAACATTTGGGCACCTGGTGGAGATTCAGAGTTTGGATTTTGCGATACAGGTTAGCATCTTAATTTGAGATTAAATCTTATATAAACATCTATATGTTTTAATTCTTTTAAGGAGATTTTGGGTTGAAGGTTTGGTGAAGATTTCATAAAGATAAAAATTTTTGAAATCTATGATTCCGCCTTGCCACCGAACCCTACAGTGGTATCAGAGCCTCCTTATTAAGATTAAAATATATATTCTGAATTTTAGATGCATATTTATATAAGTAACATGAGATGTAATATATGTTTGTTATAATATCACCAATTAGGGTTTTCACTCAAACCCTAATTGTTGTAGAGATATGCATAGAGATCTAGTCATCATACTGAAATAAGGTTGCCCTGGCATAATGGTGGATCCATTATGTGGTAAATGGTTGTCCTAGTATGATGACACACTAATCACATTTTTGTGTTAATTATGTATATATATTTGATGTATGCCACTAATTAAGGTTTTCACTTAAACCTTAATTTGCATAGAGATATGTTTAGCCTTCTAGTCATCATACTGAAATAAGGTTGCCCTGGCATAATGGTGGATCCATTATGTGGTAAATGGTTATCCTAGTATGATGGCACACTATGGCACATATTTGCTAGAATGTGCTTTGTTTTAATAAAGCCCTCTTTAACAACATATTAAGTTGTAGTGTCATATACCAAAAGCAAAAATAATCAATATGATTAGTTTATCATTCGGTGTCTAGGAAAAGTGGTTCATGATCGGTAAAGAGGACGTGGTTTTTAATTGGTTCCGTTGACTGACCTGGCCAATTCTTATTGGTGTCTAAGGAAAGCAACGGGGGGACTCCCACCACTCTCCCACTTACCTGGCCGGTATGATTAACTTAATTATTGATTAATATGCTCAGTGTAATATTCACTACATATGGCTTTCCTTCATGCCAAGTCATTATTATGTTATGATCCATATTAGGTTTGTTGTGTACACACAAGGCCTTTTTCTTTATGGTGACTAACATAATTTTTTCTTGGTACATTTGACGCTTATGGAATGATTTAATATAATACTTTGTTGTGTACACACAAGGGTATTATGATTAATATCATGACTATATAGCAATGAAGGGTCTAACTAAACTAAAATATTATAGTTTGTTGTGTACACACAAGGCTATTAATATTTTAGAGGCCAAGATAAGTTGAGAATTGTATGAATTACAATTGGAAAGAGTTTTCCTACCTTTGAACTTATAAAAGATTTGTTGTGCACACACAAGGTCTTTTATAAGGAATTAGGATCTCAACCCCACTAAGAGAACCAATTAGGGTTTTCTCGATCATCACATTGAGGGTTATGATGCTTGATAAAATAGTGGGAGACATAATTAAGTTAAAGTCCTAATTTAATTATGTTTTGTCAACATTGATTGTCTGCTTATGTAATGTTGTTTGTTAATGTAGATTAAATGGCCTCTTCACTCTCACTCCGTAGCATTCTTGATGCAAATAAATTGACTGGACCAAACTATGTTGATTGGTTGAGAAACCTGAAGATAGTACTCAGCCAAGAAAGAATTTCTTATATTCTTGATACCCCAACCTTGGAACCATTAGGGGAAGATGCCTCGCAAGAGGATAAGACCACATATAACACGTGGCATAATGACTCACTTACTGTCAAGTGTATAATGCTTGCCTCTATGACCAATGAGTTACAGAGGCAACATGATAGCATGGACACAAACTCCATATTGCTCAATTTAAAAGAACTTTATGGAGAACATAGTCGAACTGCAAGATATGAAATATCTAAGCAGTTATTCCATGCAAGGATGACAGAAGGTACATCCGTACAAGACCATGTATTAAAGGTTATTGACCTAATCACCCGATTGGGTCAATTGGGTTTTGTTATGGATGGGGAGTTGAATCAGGATTTAATCCTGCAGTCACTCCCAGAGTCATTTTCACAGTTTGTTCTTTATTATCATATGAACAAACTTAACACTTCCTTGCCTGAGCTGTTGAATATGTTAAAAACAGCGGAGAGCAATTTAAAGAAAAATAAGGCTCCACTTCTTCTTGTGGATGGTGTAAACAAGAAGAAAATATGCAAAAAGGGTTCCAAGAGGAGGTTAAACCCAAAAGGGGGCATTAAGAAAAAGAAAGGAAAGAAGGCCTCCGGACAAATGACCTGCTTTCATTGTGACAAGCCGGGTCACTGGAAAAGAAACTGCAAGGTTTACCTTGCAAGTCTGAAGCCTGGTGCTAGTAATGCACCAAAAGGTATGTATGAGATACATGCAATTTTGTCATTAGACTCTTCTAATTCACACTCTTGGGTATTGGATACTGCTTGTGGTCATCATATCTGCAAATCATTGCAGGGACTACAGAACATTAGAGTTTTGAAGGAAGGCGACTTCGAGCTCTACGGTGCTGGAGGAGATTCCATCCAAGCAGAAGCTGTAGGGACTTATATGTTGAAGCTGCCTTCTGGGAAGATTTTAGAGTTAAAGAATTGTTATTTTATGCCTAGAATCATTAGAAACATCATATCTGTACCCTTGTTACTTAAACAAGGATATATTATGAATGTAATGAGCAGTGGATGCTCAATCAGTTTTTCTAATGAAATAATATTTAATGGCATATTTTGTAATGGTCTCTTAACTTTATCTTCTGATGACAATATACTACATGTTAATAATAAACGAAAAAGAGATGAAGTAAACAATACTTTACTTTGGCACTGTCGTCTTGGACATATTAGTGAGCAGAGGATTAACAAGTTATACAAGGAAAAATTTCTTAATCCTTATGACTATGAATCATTAGGAACTTGTGAATCATGTCTCTGGGTAAAATGACCAAGACTCCATTTAGTGGACATAATGAAAGGACAACAGAGTTATTAGGACTCATACACACTGATGTATGTGGTCCTATGACAACTCAGGCCAAGGGTGGATACTCATATTTCATCACATTCACTGATGATTTTTCAAGGTACGGATTTGTGTATCTAATGAAACATAAGTCTGAAGCTTTTGAAAAATTTTTAGAGTATCAAAGTATGGTAGAGAAACAAACGGGGAAAAGTATTAAGATCCTTCGATCAGATAGAGGAGGTGAATACTTATCCACCGAGTTTCTTGATCACCTTAAACAAAAGGGAATCATCTCTGAATGGACTCCTCCTTACACACCACAATTAAATGGTGTTGCTGAAAGGAGAAATCGTACTTTATTAGATATGGTACGGTCCATGATGTGCTTCACAGACTTACCTGTTTCTTTCTGGGGATATGCCTTGGAAACAGCGGCTAATATTTTGAATAGAGTACCATCCAAATCTGTATCTGGCATTCCATATGAGTTATGGAGGGGAAAGAAACCCAATCTTAAGCACCCTAAGATATGGGGATGTCCAGCTTATGTCAAAAGAAATTTTGGACAAAAGCTTGATGCTAGAGCAGAAAAATGTCTATTTGTTGGATATCCCAAAAATAGTATAGGATATTTATTCTACCACCCTACTGAACAAAAGATTTTAGTCAGTAGGCATGCCATTTTTATGGAAAAGGAATTCATCCTACAAAAGGGCAGTGGGAGAAATATTGAACTTGAAGAAGTTCAACAAATAGATACATCTCAACAAAATCATAACACAGTTAGTATAGAACCTGAACACACCACTCCTATCCGTAAGTCTGATAGAGTGCGACATGCACCTGAAAGGTATGGGTTCATTATTGAAAATAATGAAGCCCGAATCATTGATAATGATGAGCCTCTAACATATACGGATGCTGTCATAAGTAGTGACTCAGACAAATGGCTGGAAGCCATGAGATCCGAAATGGACTCCATGTATGTCAACCAAGTCTGGACTTTGGTTGATGCACCAGAGAGTGTTAACCCTATTGGATGCAAATGGGTCTATAAGAAAAAGATTGGGACAGATGGCCAAGTTGAAACTTATAAAGCCAGATTAGTGGCTAAGGGTTTCAGACAAAAACAGGGAATAGATTATGATGAAACATTTTCTCCTGTTGCCATGCTCAAATCTATTCGGATCATGCTTGCTATAGCAGCATATCATGATTATGAAATCTGGCAAATGGATGTGAAGACTGCATTCCTCAATGGATTCCTTGTGGAAGAGGTTTATATGTCACAGCCAGAAGGTTT
Source organism: Areca catechu (assembly GCA_021397845.1). Taxonomy (NCBI): domain Eukaryota; kingdom Viridiplantae; phylum Streptophyta; class Magnoliopsida; order Arecales; family Arecaceae; genus Areca; species Areca catechu. The sequence continues at coordinate 85,540,536 of CM038048.1, read as the reverse complement.
TGTCTTGGAGACTAAACCTAATCAGGTATGTAGGCTAAAGAAATCTATTTATGGATTAAAGCAAGCATCTAGGAGTTGGAACATCCGATTTGATAAGACAGTCAAAGAATTTGACTTTATCAAAAATGAGGATGAACCTTGTGTGTACAAGAAGACTAGTGGGAGTGCCATAGTTTTCTTGGTTCTGTATGTAGATGACATACTCCTCATTGGGAATGATATCCCAATGTTACAATCAGTCAAGGTATGGTTATCTAAACAGTTTTCCATGAAAGACTTGGGAGAAGCATCTTATATACTAGGCATCAAGATCTATAGAGATAGATCTAGGAGGATGCTAGGTTTATCCCAGTCTAGGTACATTGACCAAGTGCTAAAAAGATTTAGCATGGAGGAAAGTAAAAGAGGTTACTTACCTATTGGTCATGGCATACATCTTTCTAAGAAGATGTCTCCTAAGACACCTGAAGAAAGAAATAGAATGAATTCGGTACCTTATGCTTCGGCAGTAGGGTCTATTATGTATGCTATGTTATGTACTAGGCCTGATGTGGCATATGCCTTAGGTATAGCCAGCAGGTTTCAGGCTAATCCAGGAGAGGATCATTGGAAGGCTGTGAAAAATATTCTTAAGTACTTAAGAAGAACTAAGGATATTTTTCTAATATACGGAGGATCTGATCTTAAACTAGAAGCTTATTCAGATTCTAGTTTTCAATCAGATCCAGATGACAGCAAATCTATATCTGGGTATGTTTTTACCCTTAATGGAGGAGCTGTAAGCTGGAAAAGTTCTAAACAGCAAACTGTAGCTGACTCAACAACTGAGGCAGAATACATTGCTGTTAGTGAAGCTGCCAAGGAAGCTGTCTGGATGAAGAAGTTCATATCAGAGTTGGGCGTAGTTCCTGAGATTGAAGGTCCAGTATCACTTTACTGTGATAATACGGGGGCTGTTGCTCAAGCAAAGGAACCAAGAGCTCATCACAAATCAAAGCACATTCTGAGACGCTTCCATCTCGTTCGAGAAATTGTCGAAAGACAAGAAGTCTACATTAAAAGGGTAGAAACGAAGAACAACGTAGCAGACCCGTTCACTAAGGCTCTATCACAGCGAGAGTTTGATCGCCACCTTGATTGTATGGGGTTAAGATTTAAAGGCGATTGGCTTTAGTGCAAGTGGGAGATTGAAAGATTGTGCCCTGAAAGCCAATTGAAATATTGTAATTTTGATCCCAAAATCAATGAATTGACATTTTATAAAGGCATTATTTTCATCATTTGCTGTGTCTTTTTGATTTTTTGATGAACCCCATAGATTAGGGCTATGGTTCTAGGATTATGATGAGATCATACCAGTGAGACCTAAAGTCTTAAAACCCTAATCTAAAATATTCCTGGTCGATGGGACATTGAGTTGGGGATCAATATTTCCGGCAAGACCAGCACATCCTACATATGTTTTGTAATAAGGGTGACTGATCTCACAGTCACTTGTGTTTGATACTAATACTAGGATGTGAGTGTTCATTAGAGAATGAGTTCACTGAATTGATCCAGATTGAGAATATCTAATGGAACCTTATCTGTTTGTCAATAGATAATTCTCATAGTGGGAGTAGTGCATGTGGTCCTTTGACCTGAGACTACCATAGTACTTTATATACATGAATCCATACTTTGGTTCGCAGTCAATCATGACACTGAGTCATGCACGAGGTGATACTGGTTATGGTGGATTGTATATGGAGGTTGTGAGTAGGTCAACAAGGAATTGATCAGCCCTAGTAAGAGGGAATAGCATCCAGCTAATTTCAAATGATGGATTCAGGAAACCTTTGATCAAAGTATGAACATTAGAGATATTTTCTAATGGTTCATTACTGAATCATCATTATAAAGACTGAGCTAGGGATGAATATGAAAATTGGATTTGACAAGTATCCATATTCATAATCATATTCGGGATGCAAGTTGATCAAAGGACTGAATTGCCCGGTAACTCACCACTGAAGGGTATTTTGGTAATTCCACCAAAATTCCACATCTTCCGGGTAGACATGATACGTTGCTAGACGTCAATCTTGTCTTGTAGGTATATGATTGAGTCATGGTAATTCAAATCAGTCAATTTGAATTAGATTCTAATTGACCGAGTCGAGCTAGTTTGAGTTGACCTAAATCGGCTTAGTTGAGATCTAACCGAATTAAGTCAAATAGAACTCGGACCTACTGCTAGCTAGGTGTGGAACCCAATGGGTCACACACAAAAGAAAATTGATGAAGGATTTAATTTGGAATTAAATCATGTTTGCAGGATAAACACACTAGCATGTGTTGCAGACCAAATTTCTATTCGAATCAGATTCGAATTTGGTTCCGAATTGGGCTTAATTGGGTTCTAATTGAACTAGATTAAGATCCAACTTATTTTTTAGGACATTGGGCTAACCCATGGCTGAACCCAAGTGAACTTAGTTCACTGAGACCCTCTCTCCAAGCCGCCCCCTCCCTCTTCTCACCCGCGCGCGCCAAGAAAGAAAAGTCCACGCGCGTGGACTTCTCTTAAAACGCGTGAGAAAGAAAACATCGGAGAAAAATCTGAAAAGGGGCATTTCAGATCCTTGTCTAGCGCCCTTGGATCTGGATCTGATGGCCAGAAAAATTTAAGAAAAAGATCCGTCGCTTTTCGGTCGCAAATCCGTCTCCAAAAGTCGCGATCCTTCCTGAAGTTTTTCTGAGAGTTCTCCTCGTCGGAAAAACGAAAATCAAATCGGAGAATCATGATTTTTGGTTGAGGGGACGCGTGAGGAATGAGGGATCGTGATCCCTGGGGTTTCAGAGGGTTGCGTTGTTTCGAGATGACACCCCTCTGAGATCTATAAATAGGGTTGGGGTTCTCGGGGGTTTTCACACAACATAGTTCAGAGATCCAATTCCCTTACTTCCTCTCCAGAATACTCCTTCCTCTTGTTCTTGTTGGGTATTGTTTCCCTTACAGAGGTATCCTCTGTCGAAACTCTGACCCTAAACAAGAATAAGAAGAAGGTCTTGAACGGTAAAGGAAAGAACAGGGAAAGGATCTATTCTTCTTTTCCTTCTTGAATTAAGACTTTGACTGTCTTAATTTTTTCTTCCAATTCAATTCAAGAAAAGGGATTCAAGAAAGGGAATTCTTGAAGAAAATTCAAGAAGAGGAAAGAAGGAAGAAAAAGAAATTTTCAAGAAAGAAAATTTCAGCCTAAAGGTCCAAGAATTGAATTCTTGAAAAAGAATTCAAGAAGAGGAACCAAGAAATAGAAATTTTTGTCTTCATTGTTTTTCTGTGTGGATCACCATTGGAGGGTGAACATTTGGGCACCTGGTGGAGATTCAGAGTTTGGATTTTGCGATACAGGTTAGCATCTTAATTTGAGATTAAATCTTATATAAACATCTATATGTTTTAATTCTTTTAAGGAGATTTTGGGTTGAAGGTTTGGTGAAGATTTCATAAAGATAAAAATTTTTGAAATCTATGATTCCGCCTTGCCACCGAACCCTACATTGGGCCCCGGGGAGTGTTTGGAAGCAGTGCTGCACTGGCTAGGGCATACCCCTTATCTCTCCCATGCCGCAAGGGGTTGGGAACTGGACCAGCAACCTCTTGGTGGAGACGACAGCGTCAAGGAGGTTGAGCCCAGGTCGATCCAAGATCACGTTGTAAGGCGAAGGAAGCCTGACAACCGTGAACGTCATCATGATGGTGCTCTACCGAGGCGGGGTCCCGACAGTGACTGGAAGAGTGATTTCTCCCTCCACACTCGTGGAATCTCCCGTGAAACCAACGAGGGGAGTATATACTGGCTTGAGCTGAGTAGGGAAGAGATTCATCTGGGAGAAAGCATCGTAAAAAAGTACGTCCGTAGAACTTCCACTATCTACCATGATGCACTTTACAGGATGCTTTGCGATCATCATCCCAACGACCACATCATCATTATTTATATTTTTCTTTCCATTATCCCCTTCCCTCATAAAAGGGAGTACATTCTCAGAGTTCCCCTCCCCCCGGGTCCTCTTGGACGCGCGTTCAGCTCCCCAGGAGATCATGTCCACCGGCTTCTCGGTGGGGCGGTTGTCGATGGCTGGAGTTAGTAAGAGAGCGACGAGTGCCTGGGACTCTGGTTGAGGTCTGCCCCCCACATATTTTTCCGAGATAGCCTCTCTTAATGAGCTATTCAATTTCCCACTTGAGGTTGCGGCATTCCTCGGTGTCGTGCCCGTGATCGCGGTGGAAGCGGCAGTACTTCGTCTTGTCACGGGTGAAGGATGGCTTCAGCGACCGAGGATGCCTCAGATAAGTCTCGCCCTCGATCTCCATGAGGATCTTCGTTCTTGGGGCGAGAAGGGGAGTAAAATTCCCTTGGGGGCAGAAGCATTTCTTGGCCTTGGCGCTGGTTGGGAGCTCTGAGCCGGTGGTCTCGGCCTCCACACATCAAGCTTCTCGATGGGTGCCAGCCCCTTTAGCGGCTTCCCGTCGAGCTCCCGCCTCGTACGATCCGCCTCCTCAGCACGGATGTAGTTCTAAGCCCGGAAGAGTAGCTCGGCATAGGTCTTCAGGAGCTTTTTATCGAGCGAATAGGTCAGGCGAGAAGTCCTGAGCACTCCCTTTAGATCCAGCATCGCCACCGGCTCCTCCAGGTTGTAGATCTCCAAGGCAGCAGCTTTAAAGTGGGCCACGTAGTCTTGCAGCGACTCACGGTCTTACTGTCTGATAGAGAAGAGGCTGTCTGCCTCACGTGGCACCTTCCGGCAGGCGTCAAAATGGGCCATGAACTTCTGCCCCAGCTGGGCAAAAGAGCTGATGCTTTCTAGCTCGAGGCGGGTGAACCATACTCGAGCGACCTTCCGAAGGGTGGCAGGGAAGGCGACGCACAGAAGGGCGTCAGTGGCCCCCTGGACTCTCATGAGGGCCCGGTAACTTTCCAGGTGGTCCAGGGGGTCGGTGGTCCCATCGTAGAGATCCACCTATGGCATGCGGAACCGGCGGGGAATTGGCTCTATTTGGATCTCCTGGGAGAAAGGAGGGCGGGCATCATAGCCCACTGGCTCACTGGCGGAGCCAGGCAAGTTGGCGAACCTGCGAGCAAACTCCTCCAACTTGCGGTCATGCTCCTCCAGGCGCTTCTCTGCCATGCGCCTGATGGCTTCGTCTGTAGACCCCTCCGCTGAGGGGGGCGGCGAAGGCGATGCGGACACGCGGCGCCCATGACAGGGAGCCTTGCCCTTTCGGTCTCGGGGGGGTTTAGGTGCCCCCCGGTCAAGGTGCGGTGAGCAGCTTTCTTCTTTAGTAGAGCTGACTCGCCGTCGCTTCCCCGGGGCTTGATGGGTACCCCGAGGTTCTGTAACCGCCCGCGGCTGCGAGGGCCTCCCGTGGAAGGATTGCAGGCTGTCGCGGGATGCCGCGGCATGGGCCGCGTGGGTCTCTGGCTGTTGGTGGGTAGCCAGGGACCGGTACTGGTGCTGGAGCTGGCACACCGCCGCAGTGAGAGTGTACATCTACTGGGCGAGTGCGGTCAGCTGGGTCTCTAGTGGGGGTGGCTGAACTGGGGCAGGCACTTTCGTCTCCGGTTCGTGCGGGTTCTCGTGAGAAGGGGATGCCTCCGCACGACTGGGAGAAGCTCCCCTTGCCCGGGTGGTCACCATCCTCCCAATGGACTGGTTAAGCAGGGTTTGAATTGGATCAAGTGTCCTTCCCCCCTTCCTAGCACGCCAATCTGTTGCCGCCCGGATCGTCGTGGCCCGTAGCTGCTGATGGAGTCGGGTGTTCTGCGTCCGCCCATGGGAGATGCCTCTGGTGCCTCGGGCCTGCAAGACAGCCAACGTCAGTGGCCCGGGTCGGGGATTCTGGCGGGGGCACTCCGACGGTCAAGTCAGTAACGATCCAGGGGAACAGATCCTCCTGGTCGAGCCCCTCTGGATGAGCTCCACGCTAGGAGGAGTGAGTGGAGTGTATGAGAGTATGAGTAAGCTGGGAGAGGTGTTGGCCGAAGTAGTCTTGCCCTCCTCTCTGGCCTTCCTTCCTTCTCCTCTTTCTCTTTGTGGTGGATGGTGTTCTCTCGTGGAGAGAGTGTTCGAGCTATTGGGTGTTACCTCCTTTTTGCTTATACTAGCTAGGTCCTTTCCCGCGACTTGCCTCGGGGTCCTTTCATGTTGTCGGATGAGTGTGACGTGATGTCGTGCCGTGAACGGTATGGTTTCTTTATTGGGTACATGGGGAAGCTTCAACAAGTCTCTGACATTCTCTCGATTTGCCCTTCCTGGAAGCCTGGCAAAGCCTCGACTGTCGTGCCGCCGCTCTTAGGAATCGCGCTCCTTGGTGTCTTTTTCCCGGTTGTACAGCAAGCCGGTAGGGGGCATAGTATCTTGATGTGAGCTTCCTTTCTTCCTGGGGTGAATGGCGGCTATAGGCATAATGGTGACATGGCGGGTGTTGTCGTACGGTCCTCGGGGGGCCCGCCACCGTCTTCGGATGGGAGGTGCTGCTTTCTTGGCGATTGACATCTTGATTTGCGTTGGGGGCCGAGCTGGAAAGATAGGGCCCACTCGCAGGGGACCCGCCTTGCAACTGCTCGGCTATGCAGAGAAGGGCCGAGCTCGGAACCAGGCCAGAGGGGCCCAGCCTTAACCGAGCTCGGGCCGGCTGGAGTGGATGAGGCGTGCCAGGCCAGGGGACCTGGTCTCGAGAGGGCTCCTCGTGGCGGAGGAGGCTTGAGCTTGACTCCAGACCACGGGACCCGAGCTCGGGCTCGAGGGGTCTGCCTCCGGTGGCGTTTGAGTTCGGCTCCGACCTAGGCATCCCGACCTGGCGGGTATCGACCTAGCGGAGGACGGAGCCCAGCTTCGACGGGCGGCCCCGTTGGCATGGGGGAGCTCAGCCCGGCGAAGGGGCTTTTGAGTGGGATCCCGCATGGCATCTAATGAGGAGTCCACGTCAGGCTCCTTATGTCAGCGATCCGGTCACATCAATATGATATATACTAAATAAATTAATTATCAAATAAGTCAATACATACTTTAAATAAATCAAACATACCTTCTATAATATAGCATTTTTCAATACATAATATACGATCAAATGATATATACTTGATGGCTTACAGATATATGCTATAAATTTTCTTGATATACACCCAACAACAACTCAATATATATCTATAAATAAATTAATACATAATTTCTCGAACATAGTATTTATTAGTACATAATGTATTACCAGCTGATACACATCTAGAAAAATATTTATATGACAATTTAATACATACCTTTAGATAAATGGATATATAATTTCTAAAATATGGTGCTCATCAATATACAATATATGACTAAATAATATAGACTTGATAGCTTACTAATGCATATTATAAGTTTTTTTGATACATACCTAGTAGTGACTAAATATATCTATATATTAATTTATATATAGTTTTCTAAACAAATATTTATTAATATTTAATATATGACCAGCTAATACATACCTAGCAAAATAATCATTTGACATCTTAATACATATATTTAGATTAATCGATACACAGTTTTCAGAACATGATGCTTATCAATATACAATACATGATCAAATGATATATATTAGATATCGTACTGATACATATCATGTATCGATAGAAAATATGTACTAAAAATGAGAAAAAAAGATAATGTTATAATTATAGAACTAATAACCCTTTTAATAAAAAAATGTATTTGACTTTTAGGTTTACTCTTTAGGGTTTCTTCTTCGAAGGATAAATAACTTATATGAAAATTTCTATTTTCTTGAATAAGTATTTTCCAAGTAATATTTAGATAAGAAAATAATTTATCCATATTCTCATTAAAAAATGGATTGAAATTGATTATTCATGTTCTTTTATATTTTTATTTTTCTAAATAAATTACTAAGATCTATCCACATTTCCATAATACCCTTTATTATACACATATATATATTATATATGTTATAATTTATATTATAATATATCATAATATATAATATAATATAAAAAATATATTTTATTTTACTATAATATTATATACTATACTATATTATATATCCTATAATATATTATATAATAATAATAAATCATTTTATAATAATAGATTAACTATAATAATATAATATTATAATATATTATAATATTACAATAACATAGTATATTATTATATGATATATTATATTAGTATAATAATATATTATATTATTAGATTAGATTATATATAATATATAATATATATATATATTATTATATGATTATTATTATTATATGATTAATGGTATATTAAGAATAAATAAATAAATAAATATATATATATATATAAATTTATCAATAAAAAAAATTAGAGAAACGTAATGCTCCCGCATATATTCCACGCACACGCACGCACGCACGCGCACACATATATATATTATTTTTTTTTTGGTTCCTTGGCCTCTTTCTCCGTCTCTCGTCCGAAAAAAATAAAATGGACACCCGTCCATCAGAAGGTCCAGATCTCCCCATCCCTTCAATATCCATATCCTTCACCCGTCTGATCTCACCCTGCACCCTTCATCACCGACCAACCCGTGCATCCCGTTCCCGCCCTTCCCGGCTGCGAGCGCCATGACGCCGAGCTCCGAAGACGACCTCCGCCGCGATCTCTACTCCATCCCCAGCACTTCCGGTAACCTTTAAATATCCTTCCTCCCTCTCTCCCCTCTTTCTCTCTCAGGTTAGGGTTAGGGTCTTCTGGTCTGGATCTCAGGGTTCCTGGTTGTCTTTCTTGCTTGCAGGCTGGTTCCAATGGGACGAGATCCACGAGAGGGAGCGGCGGGAGCTGCCGGAGTTCTTTGACGGGAGCGCTGCCTCCCGGAACCCTAGGGTCTACAAGGAGTACCGCGACTTCATCATCAACAAGTTCCGGGAGGACCCCTCCCGTCGTCTGACCTTCGCAGAGGTCCGGAAGTCGCTGATTGGAGACGTGGGAACCCTCCATAAGGTTTTCCTTTGCTTGGAGAGATGGGGGCTTATCAATTTCGGGGTTTCAGGTGGGCGGCTGCGGCCGCCGGAGGAGGTGGGGCCGCGGGTTGTGGTGGAGGAGCCAGGGGCTGGGGTGCAGGTGGTTCCGGCGTCCTCGAAATTGGCTTCGGGGCGGTCGGCAGTGGCGGCGACGGCTGCTGGGGCTGGGGAGACTGGGTTCAGGTTGCCGCCGCTGTCGTCATACTCGGATGTGTTTGGGGACAGCGTGCCGGGGAAGGGCCCGGTGTGCGCGGTCTGCGGAGACCAGTGCGTCTCTGGTCGACATGAACCACTGATGGAGGTGACACTCTTTAAACAAATCTTCTTGTTCCGTTCTAATTCAAATGTGGAAGAGGAAAGAATCCATTTCAAGAGATGCTCGAGTTTTGATTGCCCAAAGACTTTCCTATGAATTGTATTAAACTTTCAGAATTTCTAGCATCAAAGAATAAGGTCATAGTAGCAGTATAATTATTATACCATCACAAAATCGAGGATATATGGCACATTTCTGCAAGTTCCTACAAAAGCTTCAAAATTGTTGATTTTGGTGAGCCGTCACATGCCAGTTTGAATGTTGAAGCAAAAGGTCATGTGCATAAGGGGCTGTGCGTGCTTCATTTCTAATGAAATACTGATGTCTATGCATTTATTGATAGCGCCCTTGCATTTGACCATATCAATACATTGTCATGGAAAGATACATAATTGAGATAAAGTGAACTGCATGTGCATGCATATGATATGCTCTTAGTCGTCACATTTTGATGATTGGTGTATGACTGTTTTACCATTTGTCATCAACAATATAACATATCCATCCACAATATATTCCATGGCTGACTCAGTGCCCTATCTACCGAAATCACTTCATTTAATCAGGTATATAATCCTTGTAAGGTAGCAATCATTTTTAATAATCTGTTCTTGAACATGCTTGTACATATTATTCACTTGAGAATGCTCTATTTGCAGCTGGAGTCACTTTTTTCAGGAATTCATTTATGCATGGCATGTAAAAGCATATCCCCATAAATAATGGTACATAAAACTGTTTCATACATAGAAAAAAAAACACATATATCAAATTACAATGCTTTCAAGCATTATAAATTGAAAATGGTATCTGAGTGTTGAATGAAAAGTTAAATAATCAGAAACATTTGTGATGATTCTATAGTAGTCATCATTATAGGTAAGATCCTTGAGAGGTCCTAGACAACTATGGATTAGATAATATCAGCATTCCCTTTCCTTGAAAAGTAAAGTACTCCATTTGATTGACAACTTCCACTCGTTTACATAAATTACCTCTTTACTTTCTTCATCCTACTAGGTCTAACTAGTGGCCATGGTAATTGTAATTTTAGCATGTTGCTTTAAACTTAAACATGCATCTGGTTTATTACACCATCTTCCTTGGAGGCATTTAATGATACTAGCTTTAAGGCACCTCAAATTGAAAATTACCTGTAGTCTGCAATCTGCATCTTCTTGTTCTTTCCTTTTCAATTTTATATGTTCTTCTTTGAGCTTGTCTTGTGTGCTCATCGTTCTCTTTTGGTACTTGTAATGCATTTTGTTTCCTGCATCGGGTCACTTTCTCTTGTTCTTAAGGCCTTATGCCATTAACAAAATTACAATAATGCCCCTCTCTTTACGATTGTGTACAGCTCATAAATTACTAAAAAGAAAAGGGAAATTGGAGACTATCTTGAAGTTCTTATGATTAGAAGCTTCAGATATGATTAGCATAAATAGGTTCCCATCCAGCATTAGATATACTATCACACATCTAGCAGCAAAAACTCAAGTCATACTATATTATGTAAACTTGTTATATAACGCTTAAATGTATGCGAAAATTTTGAGGCATTTAGTGCTGGCCTCTATTAAAATTGAACATTTATTTGAATATCAGTATTTGCTTTGTGTTAAAGTATTTGATTCAGGGTCGAAGTTAATTGCGACGCTTCTTCTTGGTGAATACAACACTTATTACAAAGAATACTACCATGAGCTTTAACATAATTAAATTGATGAATTGAGTGTTTTCCCTAGTGGTCTCATCCCTTTCACTAAAGAAGTATTAGATTCCAAGTTCAAGTCTTGGATGGTGTATCCCGAAGAATTCAAACCATTGTACTTTAGAATACCATGTAACTCTCCCTCTATCTTAAAAAGAGGAAAAAGAAGGAAAAAAAAAAAGAAAGGAACTAATTTGGGACAAAACAAGTACAACTAAAAGCATTAAAGGTGGCCATCTGGGCATGTAGCTTGCCCTGCCTAGGTGCTTGGGTATCTCTATTTCCTACACATATGCTGTTTTCAAGGGTCATAAGCAATGTGTCCACTCAACTGCTTGAGTTGGCACCTAGGTATGCAATTGGGTGCCACAAGTTGTCTATGGCTTAAGAAGTGGTTTGTTTGTTGCCCATTGTTTAGATGCAATCTGTTAATTTTAATATATAAATATATATGATGAGATATTAGAGCTCTTTCTATTGAAGTTGCACTTAAAGAGTATGGCATTTATAGTGCAAAATAAAAGTTACTAGCATATATACAATTAACTTATGCAAATGCACTCTTTCTTTAGTAGATACACTCTTTTAATGCTCTTGAAACAATACTTTTGATGGAGAAACAAGTGAAGCTCACTTGTATCTATGACCATCCTGTACATGTTTCTCTATTTGAATATTTGATTTGGTTAAAAGATGCTTTAGGTACCTTCTATGTCCTTTTGTGAACATGGGTTTTGTTGTTATCACAAATGTTGAATGCCAAACTTTCGTATAACCTTGTCTATTAACTTTGTTATCTTCTTCATCTTTTTTTGTTTTTGATTGAACAACTTTGTTACCTTCTTACAAATTATAAATTTTAATGTTTATATGAATATGATGAATCTATATTATTATGTAAAGTAAACTCTTTGGGTGCTTGTCGATCATCATCCATGTTGGATGTTCAATGTATCTTACATGACTGCATGTGAGAAGAAATCTTAAAAGGGAAATCATGGCCTGAAGAGGGCAATTTTTTAAAAATTCTGTAGGCGGTATAATGACAGCCCCCCTTCCTGCTTAGCTCCCATGGCCTAGGCAAGTACTTGGACAAGAAGCTAGAGGTCAAGGTAGTCCAAAAATGATAGATTAAAACAATATAAAAGGAGAAGCCTAAAGGGATACCTATCATCTAATGAATGAAGATAACTTATCAAATAAGACAGTAAGTCAATGGGAATTGGGAACTATCGACTAGTCAACATCCAATGCTAATATGTTAATCAATCTCATCCAGCATATGCAAACTTGATTCAAAATGTCAAGAGAAGTGTGTAGGCAGACTACGTAGGCTTGAGAGGTTCCAAATAAAGAGAAGTCTTTGAAAAGTTGCATGTAGCATGGACTGTGAGTGATCTCCTTTAATCCGATTGTAAGGCCTGCGATTTCCGTGAATCCCATCATAAGTATATTTTTTCTATCAGTAATTATACATTTACTATTAAATGAATAGCTCCTAAGTAGTAAATAAACTAAAATAGGAAGTTTATTTATCAAATTTATTGCAAATTTATCTTGAATGGTGGGATCATATACATCCATCAAATGTTCCTTATTAAATAAACCATGTGCATTGCCTATGTCAAGATCTAATTAAGGGAATCGATGGGCCAAGCTGCCTTGAATGACCCAAAAATATGACATGGAGACACACCAGGCTTGGGCTAGACTTGGGCCTGGAAATTGAGGCCCGATCAATTTCCAGGCCAAGCCCAAGAGAATATGGTGAAAATTAAGCAGGGGTCTATTATGAGCCTGGCTTGACCATAAAGCATATTTTGAGTTAGGTTGGGCTTGGGCCTGATACTTCTGCATGAAATTTAGGTTGGGCCTGTCCAGGATCAGTCCTGAGGTTTAAGCCTTAGGTTTGCTTTGGGCTGAGGACCAACCTGGCCCATTTACACCCATACATCTAATTTTTAAATAATTTTAATCCTAGATGCCATTTTTGTCTTGACATTCCAACTAGGCCTTTAAGGGTGTCGGTGCTTGGGACTGTCTAGGGTTTGATAATACTGAGGCAGATCTTAAGTCCCTTGATGATGGTTAGCATTTAATGATCCAAAGATTTTGTTCTGTTTATTTTATTGGGCAGCAAACATAAAAAATATTGATAACCTAGAATATAGGAGGCTGGTTTAGATTGATTGATAAATAAAGGAAAGAAAGGGATAGCAGGGAAACAAGAACAGAAAAGAATGAATAAGGGTTAGTTTTGGCGAACTATTAAACACAAAAATAAGGGTGATTTAATTTATTATGGTGTAAATCTAAGACCCCTTGTTGTTCAGTTCTTCTTATTTGCACTTGTTGGGGCATTAATGGGTACAAGAGTTTGGGAGAGACTTAGAGGTTTCTTGTGTTGAAAAAGTTTATAAGGCATCAATTTCAAGCCCTTAGCTTTTACACTTAGGTTGTCTTTGGTGAGGAGAAAATGCAAGAGATCCTTGAATTGCAATTTTCCATGAAACTTCAGTTTTGTGGACATGGTTGGTAGCGTGGAACTCACTTCCGCCAATCTTCATTTCTTTTAACTTCTGGCATTTGCTTCTGCAGAAGTCAGCAGGCCCAAGTTAAAATAGATGAAAGTGCTTCTCAACTTCTCATCTTCCATCCTCCCTCTTTTTGGAGAGGGGTGAGTGTGGGAGTTGGGGTGTTGTTTGGAGGGGGTGGAGTGGGGTTATAGTGGCAATCCGTCATGCACAGTTTAAACATCTTGAATTGAAGATGGCAATGAACCTGAACCATGTGACTATATGGAACCTCAAAGCAAGTTTACGATCAGTTATTGCATGAATAACAAACCTGGGGTGTCTTCATCATTACTTGTTAATGTTGAACATATTTCACTGGAAGAAGTACCAATTTCAATCATGTCCTGGTGGATGAAGTGATATCATGGAGAAACTTATGGGTAGGTGGGAGAAAATTCTTATATAGATTATTACCCTACATTTGTTTCCCAGGGAGTAACATTTCTCATCGCCATCAGTTTTTGCACTACATTTGCTTTGACTTAAAAACTTTTTTTTTATCTTTTAAAAAGATTAGATGTAATGACTTTGTATCCTCATTTTTCCCTGTAATTATATTATGTGCTGCTTGTTTAGATTTGGTATACTTGACTTCGTGATATGAATTTAACCAATACAACATTATTACATAGTAAGTCATCTTCAACTCTGCATTTTGTAAGTTTTTGTTAGTAAGTAGTTAATTAAACTGCTAATAAGGTGGAAGAACCAAAAAACTTTTATGTTTAAGAACTGAACTTCTACTTGGTGTTGACATGGTAGTGTAAGATCTTTCATGGTCCTATAAGGACTGCCATATGAAAATTATATTGATATGTGGTTATGATTTTCTGTCAACATGTCTGCAGGGTGATTTTGTGGTATGTTTGAAATGTTCCAAAAATAAGAATGACATTGAAGGAAAATCAGCAGATGATAATAGTGATCGTGCTGATGGCAATGCTAACCATGCTACCGGTGCATGGACAGATGCAGAGACCTTACTTCTTTTAGAAGCTGTTCTGAAGCATGGAGATGATTGGGATCTTATTGCCCAGCATGTGCGAACAAAGAATAGACTTGATTGTATTGCAAGGCTTATACAACTACCTTTTGGTGACCATATGTTGGGTACCTTCAGTGGTAAATATGATGCTCAAAACTCAGGCAACCAAGCAACCAATTCTACAGCAATCCAACATGCTTCTACTGAACTACTACCAGAGCTTAAGACAGATGGTCATGGGCATAATGATGTGAAGGAGAAGGTTGCAGAAGAATCTACTCCAGTACATCCTTCAAAGCGAAGACACATTCCATCTATTGCAAATGCTACAGATTCTTTGATGAAACAGGTAGTTACTGGCTGCTAATCGCTTTTCTAATCTCAATCTGCTGAATTACAAAAGGAAAATTAAACCAATAATATATAAACAAGAAACAAAGAAACCTAATTTCTCTGTTAGGTAGCTCTCTTGTCTACGGTAGCGGGCCCACATGTTGCTGCTGCAGCGGCAGAGGCAGCTGTTACAGCATTGTGCAATGAGAACCAATATGCAGGGAAGGTCTTCAATATCGATGGAGATGAAGCCAGAAAAAAGCTTAAATCATTCCCAGCTAATAATGATCCAAAGAGGTTAGCAAGCATCAATACAGTTCTTATGGTGTTTCAGCATTAATGAAAAATATGTGCTGTTCCTGTGATGTGCTTTGTATAATGCAATTATTTCAGTGATGTCAAGCTTGAGGATCAGGATGTGGAGATGCATAAACAAACAGGTATTTAGTTGTTTTTGCTATATAGCATTCTTGTTCTGTATATTGAACTGTTTTGAATTCTTCATGTTAGTGGTAGCTGTGTTGCAGCATTTGTATTTAATTGTTTTCATACAAGATATTTAATCGTTGTCATATGAGATATTTTTGGAGATAAGAGTCATGTACATGTTTTGAATGTTGAAATGTTGTGGGTTCTTTTGTCAAGTAATAGATGACATACATACAAGTAGGTATTTAATCATTTTGCTGCATTGTTGACATATTTTGAACATAGAAGCAAGGTTTTAAATCCTATGGAACAAAGTTGTCTCGGTTTCTTTATGAAATGGGATGTCCCACTGTCTCATCCCGTCTTGATAGTAGTCCTAATAATGCATCCCGGTAGATATTCTCCATCTATTTGTCTTTCTTCTTTCTTTTCTTCCTTTCTTTTTTTATTTCTTTCATTCTTTTCTTTTTTATTTCTTTCATTCTTTTCTTCTACCTTTCTTACTTTCCTTTTTCCTTTTTTTCCTTTTTCTTCTCCTTTCCTTTCTTTTTTTCTTCTTTCCTTTCACTTTTTCTTTTCTTGATCTTTCCTTCCTTTCCTTCATTCCTATTTCTTCTTCTTTCCCCATGTAGATGGGGTTTAGAGTCCTGAACCCATCCCGGTCCTATTTTTTCATAGGAACGGGATGAGATAGTTGGGACGCTCCCTGTCCTGCTGGATATAAAATCTTGCATAGAATAGCCTGTTCAGTATATTGGACTATTTCAGATTCTTCGTCAAGTAATAGATATTGATTATCTTGTCATTATCATGCAAGTGTGAGCTCGGATTCAATTAGCATGTTACATAGGTGTCATGTTAAACCACATTTTTTATTTTTTATGTTCGTTTTAACTGGATATGGGTTTCTGTTAACCATAGAATCTATTAAAGAAGATGATCTTGGCCTAGGCATATTTTTATAGGTATCTTATATATTTTGAAGTGTCCAAATTTTGTTTCTAATTTGCCTTGTTGAGTGAATAGTTTTTCCTTGGTGATTATCATGGTACTCTATATCTGATTTTTCCTTCTTCACTCATTATCTATACTTATTCCTAATCTTGGTCAATGATGATTGACTATAATGCTGCATGAGCCTGAATGCAGTAGCATATGACATGGGCTGTCATTCATACTCGTTAGTCTTTGAAGTTACATAGGAAGCTTCTTCTTCCTGTATAAGAATGCAACACCTGCAAAGGGTTGATGCTCAATTCAGAGTCAGTGAAGGAACTAAACTTTTATCTATAAAGCAAATTTGTGTGTCGGGATAATCCTAACAGGTTCAAATGTAGCTTGAGATTAGTATAGCTAAGATATTCAGCTGAAGACCGTCAGAAACATCTGCTTCGACATGGGGCTAAAAGTAATGGAGATGAAGAATTTGTCTCTTTATCAAGCTCCAAATGAGATTTTTCAGGGTTGGGATTTTCGTAGGTCCATTTCCTCTAGGACCTTTCTTAAAAACATCATAGACAATTGAAAATGAACACATCCTCTGGTTTATGCATGGGATGAGTGAGCTCTCTCAAGGACTACTTTATTTTGCAAGCAAGCAAGGGAGTTTATAAACTTAATAGCACTAAAAAGAATCAAATACATATTGCCTCATCACTTGTGCATCGCATAGAGAAATATGTATATATGACTTGCTCAAACATTGTGATAAGTGAAAAAAAAAATTCTAGAATTGGTTTCTTGATTTAGCTAGCATGTGTAGGGCTTTACTGACAACCTTTTTGGATGGTTCCAGATAGTTTCATAGTTAGGAGATAAATGAAGGTAAGAATATTTAGAGTGGGGCTTGTTTCATAGGGTTATTCAGATAACCACTGTTTGGCATATATGCTAGCATAATGGGAAAGTTTCCCATAAAGAAAAAGGTAACTTATATAAATTGATAGGTTTTAGAGGCTAGAAGGATATTTTTTCCTGATCTTGCACTACCGATGCCTCCTTGTTCACCGGAACAGGGTGAAACTTAAGCCTCTCATGGAGATTTGACTCTTTATGTCCAAGAGGATAAATTTGATTACTCAATAGGAAATCTTGCCCTTTTAAAATTTGAAGGGGCTTTTGGGTACTCAGGAAATTATTTGAAATTCGGTGGAAGTTTCTAGGATTAATTAGGTAGGTGGTGATGGATGTTAGGATGGGGTTAATACAGGAATAATTATAGAAGCTTTATAGTAGTAAGGTCCATATCATCAAATGCATAGCTCTATTAACTATTAACATCAGGAATTGCTGAAGAATGTGATGTCTATGGGTGCATTTACAATTTAATTTTCACCTTTTTATAATGTTTAATTTTTACTGGTAAAATTAGTACCTTACCTTGAAAAAATGAAACAACTATAGAGAAAAAATAAAAAAAACAAATGTAGAGATAGTAAAGATAAATATAGCAAGAATAAAAGCAACACTTAAATGTGCAGTGTGTTTGAAGCATGTGCTTAAATGTTAGGGCCTGTTTGGATGTCAGAAGATCTTATTGGCTGATAAGATCTTCCAGCTGTCAGCTTCTTTTAAAGAAACTATGGTGGAAGGAGGAGCCGATAAGATCTTCCAGCTGTCAGCTTCTTTTAAAGAAACTATGGTGGAAGGAGGAGCCAAAGAAGTGAGGGATATGACCGATTAGATCATAGCTTATTTCTCTGTTTCTACGATAAGGTAAATCATCTTATCCCGGATTCTAATGTCTCTTCCCACTCCTCGTGCTGGGATTTCTTCTTATTTCAAACTAAAACTCCCTGGAAGATCTTATTGTGCTGATAAGATCTTGCAGCTTCCAAACAGACACTGCATGCTTGCATTATTAAGGGTCTTAACTCTTAGTGCATGGTCTGTCAAATTTAGCTTTTCCACAGGTTAATACAATACCTCTTTACCATGTTGTTGCAACTTAAAGGTCCTTTATGTCCTATATTTCTTGATGGCCTTGCAAGAAGTTGATTACTTTGTCTTACATATCCCTGTCAGAAAGGTTGGTAGAGTCAAATTAATGACCACAAGGCATTATTGGTAATAGTCCATTTGTTACATGAGATGCACATGATTAATTTTATGGATGGTTATGGTGCCATAACATGTCGGGTGTACCTAAGTGAAAGAAGTTTTGGATGGACTGCTGTGATTATTTGTTTTATCATCGTGGTGTTCATTTCCAAGCAATTGCATGATTACATAGACATCATGACCATGTTACATGTGATTAATATTTTAGTGGGGGAGCCTTTGATGTGATAATATGATCTCTCCATTGTGACCTATAAGGTAGGTGTCATGGGTTTGAAACATGGAAACAACCTCTTTGCATGCATAGATAAGGCTGCATACCTTTGACCCTCCCCATACCCCATAGTATTGGGAGCCTTGTGCACTAGGCTGATCATCTTTACATGTGATGCTTATTTTAATATATATGGTGAAGAATTGGTACACCAAACAATGGGCTTCTATTATGGTTTAATCAGATGTACATTTGGTTTGATATATTTCCCATTTTGTGATTAAGAGAGACTGGTTAGTGGAATAAAAATTAAGGGTGCTTGCTAATCCCCAACATTCAAAAAGGATAAAATTGAAAAGATGAATTGAGGGTAAAATGGAATCGGAAAAGAAGAGCACACCCTAATCGAAGATGGAGAGTGTGCTAAATCCATGGATTTTTTTATATAGTAGCATAGATCTTAGGACGTGCATGCATTGTATACATACATATAGATAGATGAATATGAATTGGACTATACCTTTGTTAAGTTTTTGATTATGATGTTCACATTTTTAGCCTTCGATGTGCATTTTGGATTGGTCTTGGTCAACCAAAAAGAAAAGGGTGTCAACAGGTTGATATCTTTGCAAAGGATGGTTACATGTTATAAAATTGTTTGTTGCCACTCAAATAGTTGATGTTATTTAGGTTAAAGTATATCTATGAACCGAAATTTTTTAACCCTAACTCTGCATAAGTTTTCATGTCCTTGTTAATATCAGCTCTCTCCTTTATGCTTGCACGTCTATTCTAGTCACAAATAGCATCCTCTACTGCATCAGCTGCTTGTGTTCACATCCCTGACTCCTTTCATGAGGTGCTTCTCAAAGCTAAAAGAACTTGGCAAATTTTTTTATTTTGGCAGGCTTTTTGAAAGTGCCAGCCTGTAACAGATAGATAGTGAAACTCTTTTTGGTTAGGGAATAGTGAATTTTTTTTTTTTTACATTGTATGATTAATGTTTTGCTGTTTTGGGGCATAAATTCCTGATTTTTCTGGGTCATTAGTGAATTTCTTATTGGAACAAATGAAGCCAATTCACATACTTTTTTTTTATTTTGGGTGTAGAGAAGAGAAGCATGTTAAGAATCCTATATGAAGCTTTATTAAGTTGGTTCCAAACTGCTTAATATTTGTAAATTTTCTTTTATATGTCTTGATGAGTTCATACCATTTGATGAACAAACTCTCTATAAAACAAAATAAATATCACAATAGAATTGTATGGATCTGTATTCTCATCTTGCCCGCAAGCAAATCCAATTTGTTTTAAAAGAGGGAATTTTAAACAACATATTCAAACTCAAACAAATGAACTATCAAACTAAACAACCATGATTTTTCACAAATATTTTGGGGAGGTATTATCCTAGCAGGTTGGTTAGCTGAATATAGTTGTCAGTTTATGAATGTAGCATTCTGGCATTCATGAGCTTCATTAGAGCTTGCAGCTAGTTCCAAAGATATATCTGTATATATATATGTATGAAGGGTCAAAATTATAGTCACTCTTCACTGATAGAATAATCAGTGCATGCATGTCATAAGGTTAATGAAATGACTTTTGGCTTTGCAATATCCTAAATCATTGAAGTGCCACTGTTTTTATTAAAAGTACTGTTGTTAATGTATATAGAATGCCAGGTCGTACATAAGTGGAATGATTTTTTTTTTTAGATATAAAGTGGAATGATTGTTTCAGCTTTGCCATGATCCATGTTGAAAGATTTTTCTGGTGCTATGACACCAAATATGTTAGGCATCTGACGTGCAATTCGCTCTTTTCTTCCCTAGATACTCCAGAACTGACAGAGAAGAATTTTAGTGCAACGGCATTTAGAACTAAAGCTGCCATTGCGACAGCTCTTGGGGCAGCAGCTGCTCGTTCCAAGCTATTAGCAGACCAAGAAGAGAGGGAAATGGAGCTTTTAATGGCATCGGTTATTGAAGCACAGGTTTCTCTCTCATTTTTTAACTTAATGCTTAGTCTCTGGAGTATATAACCTGATTTTGTTTGATGACAAATCAACATCTATGGACATGCAAGTTGGACAAGTAATTTCTGTTATCGTAAAATATCAACTGATCCATTCTCCAGGCTTCTTCCAATATTCCAGCCTCCCTGGCGGGTTTTGGAACCTGCTAACCTATGAAAACAAATTAGCTTGATTTTGCACCAAGGTGTTCCATCTGACAATTTGCATTAGCAAGTTTGGTTGTCGTAAAGGGATGAATGCTTGAAAAAATTGTGAGAATGATCCATTCCCCTCCTGACAGGTCTTATATTATGGTATTTTGAAAAATATCCTTGCACTTTTCTCTTGAAAGTCTCCTTTAACAACCAAATATCTCCTCAATCTTATTTGTAATTTCAGAACTTTGGAGTTCAACCGGCAGCCAGTCACTCTGGATGAATCCATAAAATTGAGCTGGATTTAGAAAAATGTGATCCATGCCTCCTTTTTGTCTTGATGTCTTTTTAACAGGTGAGAAAGATTCAATATAAAATCAAGCATTTCAAGGAGCTGGAGTTCATTATGGAGAAGGAATACACCCTAATACAGCAGATGAAGGAATCTGTTCTTGACAAGTGGGTTGAGGTCATTCAGCAGATATTTCAGGCTGGGATTCCAAGATGGAAGGAGCATGCTTTTCCCAAATCTTTGTGGAACAATGGTTCCTAACTAAAGGTGCTACATGTCATGTATGCAGCTTTAAAGAAAGCACCCTGGGTATTTTTTAATACAAAATTTGGACAACTTTATATCTCCGTATGGGTTAAAGAAGTGTTCATTAGTACCAAATGATCTATGTAGTTTTATGGGTTTTTTCTTTTCTTTTCTTTTTTGTGATAACATAGATGCTTTTAACAAAACGAATATAAATATGACTCAAAAGATCAGAAAAAAGATGTCTCCATATGACATGGGTAAAAGATATACATCATTCCAAAAAGATCTATTAGAATGATGTGCAACAAAGAAGGCGATCCAGTCTATAATATTATTCGTCTCTATATCATAAGCAGTGTATCTTAGTAGTAGATGATGAATGTCGCATACTAGATGATGAGTAATCATATCACAGGCAGGATGTTTTTATAATCAGGGTCATAATCGTGGTAGAATTTTTCTCTGCAATCAGACAGTCGGTTGGAAGAGTTAATTTTATAAAATAACTTCTTTTTTATGCCATTACTAACTTAGTTTTGGGTACGGAGATTTCTATTAGCTAACATTGCGAGCCACAATAAGTTGGGAGTCATAAATTCTGTTGTCTTTTCTATCAATCATATTGTGGACAAAGTTAATCTTAAGGAAATTCTAGATAGAAGGATAAGCAGGGAAATTCTAGATGTTGTTAGCCCTAAAGATCATAAATAGGTAGCAGCGAGGTTTTATAATCTTTGCAGTCAGGATCAAGGTCTTCTCTATTACAAACTTTGTTGGTATCCATCTCTTCTCAAAAAACTTCCGTATTCCAGGTAAATCAAATTTAATAAGCAATATAGGCAATCCTTATCCTCGCCTTTCATATAGTATCAAGCTCAGAAGTCATCCACACAGCCTAGGTAGGCAACCGTTATAATTTTTGTTTTACTATTAGGATTTAGCACTTGTTTCCTTGCTTTCGGTAAGCAACCATTGATAATTTTGTCAAAACTTTCACCGCCTGCACCTGGGACCTCTAATTTCCGGACTAGTTTTTAAATCCTGTTCTAAACTTAGATGGTCTATTTAGGCGGATTCCATGTTGGAATCTTTTCGTTTATTTAGGAAATCTTTGAAGAGACCCTTAGACCCGTCGACCTCTGGCTGTTGACGTCTCACCGTCTCGCGTTTCTTTTTTTTTTTTTTTGCGAGGACACGAGCATTCGATCACGAAGTTGGCCAACTCTCTCCATGAAGTTAATGACTCGTTTTGTCCGGCGGTAATGGAGCTTGGGTTGGTGACGGCTGTGACCACGGAAGTCTGACTTTTAATCTGTGTGAAGGGCCAAGGTCGCTAGTTTGTGGGGGTATCCATTGGAGAAAAAAAAAAAAAAAAGGAAGCTATGGTGAAGAAATCTTGGGCTTTTCGGAAAGTTCTTGGTATGTCAAAAAATTTTTGTGAAGGTGATGTCAAAGTTCTTTGACTTTTAATTTTGCCAGATTTGGAGCATCGAATTCTCTCTGCCTCTGGGCAGGCTGGATGCTTTGAATTTGCTACGGTTGAAAATGCTGTGTTATAGATTTATTTACGAACTTTAAAGTGAAAATTTAGCATAAAACTTGTAACGAACATTTCATCGGTAGTCTACATCAGCTTGAATGGTTGGAAGGTTCATGAAGAGTTTTCTAATTGGAATCTTATGCGCAAGAAGAATACGGTGAACATGGATGATTCTTTTATTCGATTCACTTTATATTAATCTACTTTGAATTTTCAATGAAAATGAAAGACAACGAATAACTAATGATGAGAGAGGGCTTGCAGAGTATATATAAAAAAAAAAATAGACATCAAGCATGAAAGCATGCTTATTTATTATAAGCCTAGTTGGGTTAAGATTATTAATCTTCATGGAGCATTTTTTGCCTTTCTTGATGGGTGAATATAGTTACAATATCACTCTCTTAAACTCACAGATAATATGTGATTACTTGGTGAAGCACCACTGAGACTGCCTTAAATGCTTCATAAATTAAAAAAGGACTCTTCAAATAGGGTGTGTAGCCCACTTACTCCAATTAGAATTACATGACCATCATCTTAGGTACTTATAACTTAATTAGAGCTACAATTTGGTCTCCAATCACCATTAAGTCTAGCTTTTCTTGTTGAAAGTAGTTAGAACTGCAGCATAGAAGTCCCACCAACATGTGCCCTGAATTATTCCATCTCACACTGGCATAACTGAACTTAATGAGAGCAATAAAACATGTACAAGTACACAAATAAATAATAAATTTCTGTAGTGCCATATTGAAGCAAATGTACCTTTGATTTACAAACCAACTATATCATTCTTCCCTTTTCCCCATTTTTTCCTTTTTCGTTTTGTTTTTTCTTGAGAGATAAGAATTGGGCACAGCCCAATCTTGTTACAGACAAAGTAATATCTATTAACATGTGTGTGTGTGTGCAATTAAGAACTGAAGGATAAGTATCTCATTCCTATACAATTTTCTCTAGTGGAATCCAGCCCCCAATGTCTGATGTTCTGTAGGTGTAGATATTTACAGAGTGGTGCTATGGCTATTTTTGTTGTGTTGGCTATACATCTAGATTCTCTTTTGTATATGAATCTTCTTTGATGAGAGTGTGAAACAAGTTCATGAGGAGGATCTAATCAACCTGAAGCTCTGAAATGAACAGACCTTGAAGAAATTTCCGAGAAGGAATCCGGTGGCGTGCGCCGCGTCTGGAGGTTTAGGAGGAGGCCAGGGATTCTGCTTCACCTTCAAAATTGTTTGACCGATTTGCTTGCACAATGAATCAATGGTCTTGGCTTCCACAGGGTTGCCTGACATGTCAGAAAGGCAGAAAGTGTCCACTGCTTTGCCTTCAATTGTTGCTATATCTGCTCTCCTTATGCACAGGCCATTCTCTCGGAATATCCTGGTAATGTCTGAGAGAAGGCCAACCCTGTCCTCTGTCCTCAATTCCAATTCCAATCCCTGTAAAGATCCAAAGATCAAACATTAGAAAACCAAATGGAAGCATAGCACATATTTCATAATGGCTTGAAGCAAGATTCGCCATTTTGATATCAGATCTCGTATCAGTACCATCATATTACAATATTCATATGCAATTCAATACGGTACAAGATAGCATACTAAATATTAGTATGGTACAAGATAATATATCGGTACAAGACCGGTATGGTACGGTACGATCTGCTTCATATAAATTAGTATGGGGTGATATAACAAACCATGGCTTGAACTGAATGATACCTCCGAAGCTCGTCTCTCGATAGCTGCTTTGAGGCACTGAATCACACGCTGTCTTTCAGCCTCTGAGCTTATGGGGAGCCCATCAACATGCCTGATGTAATATTCCTGCAGTTGAACAAAATCAAAACCTTAAGAAACACTGAAAATTAGAAGGAACCATATTGGTATCAAGCATGAACAACTCCATTATGCCTTGCCTGATAAGCTTCTGAGCTTCCTACAGTGTGGACCGTTCCATGGAACACAACATACTGCATATCTGTGAGAGTACAGACAGTGTCAAACAAAAGCTTGGGCCGGTCCTTAGACCTCAAAATGATTATGGCATAACCCCTCTCAGAGCAATCCATTATTGCAACTTGGGGCCTAGATTTCTCATCTCCCCCTCCAGTAGAATGCGCTCTTTCGTAATCCCGATCATCGAACATCATCTGATGCAGCCTCCTCTCTGTGTGGGTGAGCCCTGTCGAGACCATCATCTTAGCAGTTCTTGAAGTGTTGTCCCCTTTAAGGACATTGAAGAGGAGCTTCTTGATTGTGGAAAGCCTCTGAGGGTCCTCAATTGCACCCGCCATCGACTCATCGGTGACATGAACCACCGCTGCAGCTCTTGTGTTGTGAGTCCAGACCTCTCCTTTCACCACATTACAATTCAAGTCAGCAAGCACGGCGAATATCTCGGAAAGTAGGCCAGGCCTGTCGGTGCCCGTTAGCTCGATCGAGGTATTCTCTTCAGATGACATAATGCCAACTGAATTCCCTAGTGTGGGGAAGAAGCAAGCATCTGATTCTAGGGACTGCGGAATAATTCAAACCAAAACAAGATGATGAGGTGATTGGAACTTGATCTGATACTTAGAATCTATTAGGAAGTGAACTAGGAAGTCCTTAAGATCATAAAATGTAGAGATAGCTAATATAAAGTTTAAGAAGGACTAACAGTCCTGACCAAAGAGTAGTAGCAAGCTTACTGTTTGTATGCAGGAAAGGATCTTTTTGTCCCGGACTTTATTCCCATTGCAGTCGGTCACATTAAAGACTAAAACCATAAGAAAATTTGGTAAGTAAATTTCAGTGCACATATACAAGTTGAAGGCCTTAAATTTGTGTTTCTATTTCCTTCTAGATTTGATAAGCCTTACCATCCATGAACCAATTCCCATCAGAGGATAGATACGCTTTGGTGATGATAAGGTTCAGATCAGTGAGGACTTGGACTACTTCAAGGAGGATTCCATGCTTGTTAACACTATGCACCTAAGATATAGAAGATTAAAGACACTAAGAAACAGCACAACAAACAAGATTGCTACAAATATGGAATGGACTCAATGGAAGCTGATAGCTTAAACGCAAGCTTTCTAAGAGAAAGCTCAACCTTACCCAGATAACAGTTGCGTTATCGCAAGCATCATTGTCTATCACAACCCTGCAGCAAAAAGCAATGGATATAGCTGAGGAGCAATACAAAAAACAAGTAACCAAAGGCTAATTTAGAAGACCCATAAAAGATGAGAACGTGTAGAAGCTAAAAGTTCTCACCCTCCTAATAGAATATAAATTCCAATTAACCCAATTTCAACACTAAAAGTACAAGTAAACAAGAGACTTTAAGAAAAACCATAAAAGTAAAAAGAAAAATTAAGGTAAGAACTAAATCAACAGGAACTCTAACTGAGCCATTTCTGTCAAACATTAAGAACAAGAAAGAAAAAAAAATCAGCTGGTAATCCTGTTAAACAACCTACATATTCTAAGAACTAAACCGAAAAATGAGGGGAAAAGAGCCCGGTAGAGTCTAAACTGTTCATCCTTGCCACAAACTCTAAACAACCTAATCCGTGAAGAAAACCCGGACAAAGCATGCCCAAGTCAAACAAGAACAATCTTTCTAAAGAAAAAAGAATAACAAATAAAGAACAAAACATGGAAATTCCAAAAGTATAGACACCAAAAACTCAGATAGGACTTAGGAGCCCATAAAAAACCATAAATCCAAAATAAAAACACCTAACCAAACAACAAGAAAATAAAATAAAAAAAAAAAAAAAAAAAAGAAAGGAAAGAAAAAAGAGACACAGGGAAGCAAACACTAATCCTCGCAAACACAAACACAACTAGCCCTAACCCAACCTTGAAAGCCCAGAAAACCAGGACTAACTGCAAAAATAAGTATTAAATCCAAACAAAGCAGACCCAAATCACAAAATAACAAAATTTAAAAAGAAAAAGGGAGAGATAAAACTGGCCCTAGCTAAACGAAACCACCAACTAAGTCCAACCCAACCTTTACAGCCCAAGAGAGCAACATTAAAATACTTGGAAACAAGCTCAAACCAGTTAAGAACAAAACCATGGTAAAAAAAAATATTTATAAAAAGAACAAGAACAGAAGGAATCTCATACTTTGGGGGATTCATCCTTCTAATGAGCTTAGCATACTCATCATCATCCATCTCCATAGCTACAGAACTCCACATGTAAACCAAAAAAGGGAGAACCACAACTTCTTAATACATACGTACGAGAGATAGATAGAAACAGGACAGGAAGGAAAGCAGGGGAGCAGGAGAAAAAGGGAGCAGGGGAGGAAGAAAAAAAAGGTATCGCCTTTGGACGATGGCAACCAGGGGCAACGCTACCGGCCGTTTAAAACTACCCCATCTTTTCAGACTAGAATCTTGTCGTATGATGACGTTTCAAGTTCTGATTCGATGTCAGATCTGGCAATCTAAGATCACGCCGTACTTCTAGCAGCTTTTTTTTTTATGAGTTGATATCGGTACTCTCCTTTTTTTTTGGGTGATCGGGGCCATGTCCTGTTGATGGCGGACCTGGAGGAGTGGGTTGTTGAATTTAGGGAGTGGAATTATTGTGGGTGTATTTTTTCAAAAAAAATTTGGGGAGGGTCAAGTATCCGGTGGTAGTCCGTAATGTTGGGGGTGCGTTCCCACGTGGGCGAGCCGCGGCTCCCGCGCGTGGGCCGTGGGCTGGTCGGACCGCTGCCGGTTTTCTTGGCAGTAAGCCCAGCGTGAGCGACCGGTTCTCCCGGTCCACGTCCACTTAATGACCAATTTATTTACTTAAAAATAAATAAATTTTTAAATATAGAAACATATTTTTTTTTTGATAAAAAAAAGATACGAGGGAATAAATTCCGGTATAGCTACCCTGCAGGCCCCCATCCTAATGATGAGTACGTCAACCTGACACCATGCAGGCCCCCATTCTAATGATGAGTACGTCAACCTGTAAGATATAACAAAGTAAGATATTGCCGGACAGTAGATCGGGAACAAAGAAAGATATCCTGACCTCTCACTGACGCCAATCGTCGAGGGCTCCAGAAAAATCTTATATTTAATCGAGTCATCCACGGGATCATGTCTCGAACCGCCGACCTGTTCGTAGTGAGGTAAGGTCTCTACCAACCGGGCTACCATCTTAGAAGTGTAGGTTGAGATCTTGATATCTCTGTTGACATATTTTAACCGAAATTATGTAATATTTTGTAAGGCATTAATCATAATATTACTTCGGCTAAAATAATAAAGATATTAGAAGGTATTTAAAAAAAAAATCAAATATTGGTTTTGGACTAGTTAAGTCTTGAAATGTATCAGTTTTCTATGTAGGTCAAGATAATAAAGTGCCGAGATTTAAGATATATTATATTGATGACTACTTGATGTTGTATAAATATAAGTATTGCAAATTTAATAGAATAATTTATCACTTTATCTGGTTTGCCCTTGTATCTTGGTAGAGGTAGAGGATGACCACTAATGAGAATTTGGTTACATATTTTGGTTTAATGTTGAAGGAACCAACAGATCATGAAACATGACACTTTGCTGGCCTCTAGAAAGAAAAAAAGCCTTAGCAATTAGAGTTATCCGTTTCTTCCCATATATTCTCCAATTTTTTCCATTCTAGCCTATTTAGTTTCTTCAAATAGTTCTTTATTTTTTTAATAAAATAGGTTTATTATATAAATCCAAAGTAAGCACATTCCATGGGCATCATAAAATAAAATATTTAGAAAGATATCTCCCACATGCTAACTATGGCTCTACATAGAAATCATCAACATAATTTATGGTGACTGCTAAGGTGGTAGCCTGGTTGGTAAAGTCCTTGCCTCACTACCGACCGATCATGGGTGGGTAACTCGATTAAATCCAGAAATTTTTCTAGGATCCATGACTGCTGGTGTGGATGAAAGGTCAGGGTCTTCTTCTTTATCCTTGTTTTACCAGCTACTCATTTTTAGATGGAAAAATATTATGAAAATCTAAACATCTTGCATCGAATATTACCCGGTAGGACGAGAGACCGTGGGGATAATTACACCGGGATAGAGGGCTATGTACGTGGAAGGGTGCTAATGGTGTACGGAGTATCATGGACCTGGCGAAGTAGGGAAAGACTATGAAGGTGGTGATGGACAGGGTGATGCCAATGTAAGGAAGGCGAGCAGGATAGCTCTCGTCTCGATTGATGTGGTTTTTGGATGATGATGCCACCATGCAAGCCATATGTATACATGGTAAAGGAGACTATCTACCTCATGTGTTGCACCAACATCAAGTTGATCTCGGTGCCGATGATGGAGATGAGGTAGATTACACCCGGATAGGCCACCATCTAAAGACGGACCACATAAATTTTTTTAGAAAAGATCAAAAAAAATATTAATAAATAATTAAAATTAATTTAAATATTTTTTTATAAATATTTTTTGAATTATATTTATATTATTTTATAAAATTAAATTCATTAATAATAAAATTTACTGTAAAATTTTTAACTATTTTTTTATCGATGGTATTCGATTTTGCGCATGTATAACTACTCGGTCTTATCGGGGAGCATTTTCACCGGTCACACTGCATGATAGGTTCGACCGCCATCTCATCCATCGATGCGGTGAATGGGATGGTGCTAGCTACGTGCGATGGCTTCGGCTACGGTAGGTTCCAGAGACGGGTATCGATCGAGCTACAAAAAAATCCTATCTTCTCCTAAAAAATTATGAAAAAAAAAAAAAATTAATAAAAATAAAAGATAAAGTTGGGAGTGATCTAACTTACTAGTAGAGAAAGCTGATTTACGATATTTATTTTATTTTAATTTTATTTAAAAATTTTTTAAATTATATTTAATATTTTTAATTTTAAGAGGATCAAATATGTAAATATGTAAATATATATATATTAAAAATTTTATATAAAATTTTAATTTATAAAAAAATGAAAAAATTTAGGAAGGGCTTTGCCCCCTGGGGGTCTGCCCCTGCCACCTTCTCTAGCATGTGGATATTCTTTTATGTGGCTCATCACTGGCCATCCTATATGGATGATTCATTGGGTATATATATATATATATATATATATATATAGAGAGAGAGAGAGATGGGTACCGATCGATGCGATGGCTTTGGCTACGGTAGGTTCTAGAGACGGGTATCAATCGAGCTACAAAAAAAATCCTATCTTCTTCTAAAAAATTATGAAAAAAAAAAAAAATTCATAAAAATAAAAGATAAAGTTGGGAGTGAACTAACTTACAAGTAGAGAAAGCTAATTAAATTATATTTATTTTATTTTAATTTTTTTCTAAAAGAATTTAAATTATATTTAATATTTTTAATTTTAAGAGGATCAAATATGTATATATATATATATATATATATATTAAAAACTTTATATAAAATCTTAATTTATAAAAAAATGAAAAAATTTAGGAAGGGCTTTGCCCTCTGGTGGTCTACCCCTGCCACCACCTCTAGCATATGGATGTTCTTTTACCTGGCTCATTACTGGCCATCCTATATGGATGAATTCATTGGATATATATATATATATAGAGGAATGAATATTAAGAATCATATTTACCACTAAGGTGGTAGCTCGTCCTCCCGATCACGGATTCGAGGCTTGAATCTTGCGGGTTACTCGATTAAATCCAGAAATTTTTCCTGGGGCACGTGACTGGACGCGGTGGGAGCGTTCCACTCTGGTACTGGTGAGAGCGTTCCACTCTGGTACTTTAGTGGGGTCAGGCTGACATACTCACCTTCGGATGGGAAGGGCAAGCGAAAAATGCGGTTCACATCGAACATGGTCTGGCGGGGAGAGAGCCCAGTGAAGGTAGCTACGATGAATATTTATTCCCTCCTTTTTCTTTTTTTCATCAAAAAAAAAAGAAAAGAAAAAAAAAATCATATTTAGATGCGAGTGGATATTAAGGATCATATTTAGATGTTTGCAGGCATCCAAATTGATTTTTTAGATGTTTGTACCTGCAAAAGCAGCTATACTTGATTTGAGAAAAAGGCTCCAAATCTTGTAATTGAAACTAGAAACAAAATTGACCATGGCTCCTATTACATGATCTATTGCAATTGAAAGTAGCCTCAAAGGAGTTTTCTTTCACTCCAATAATGGAAACTTAATGTTATCTAATTATAATATATTAAATATACTAATTATATTCATAAATATATGATCAAATAATAATTTATTGAATTATTATTGATTATTATAACAATAGTTACTAAGGTACTTATGTCAATTATAAAATAAGTTTGATATTATAATAAATTAAATATATCATTACAATCATAGATTATTTATAATGTATGCTATAATAATAATTAATAATTATTATATAATAGAATTATATGATAATTATGGTGATTATTGTTATAATATATAGCTAATAATACTATATAGTAATGATTATCATAATACTAAAATATTAATATAGTAATAATTATTTTTATAATATTATAATGATTATTTAATAATATAACTATTACTTCTAAGATCATAATAAATCTATTTAGTTATTATCATTTCATAATGATTCTTAATATAATCTATATATAATATAATAATAATTAACAATTTTTACACAAAAGAATTTTTAAAATATTATTATATCATATATAGATTATAATAATGCTATTATTTTTCACCATCATGAAACAAAATAATTGCAATTGCTTTTTCAATAAACAATCAAATAGAAGTAGTTTTTGCAACTGCAATTCTAATCATAGCATTTTCTATTTCATCCTATATGAATTACAATAATCAAGCAAACAAATAGTCTTTAAGAAGCACTTGAGAGCACCATCTGTATGCTCCTCTTCTTTACCACATGTGCATTACTTGCAAGAGTTGCAATGGTAGGGGTGCTATATATTGATTGGGATGGTCTCACCTATAATGTACAAACTAATGGCATGCACGCCATATAACGGGGAATCATGCCATAGAAGAATTATCTACCCATAATCAAAATCATCATGTTAAATAGATTTTAAAATTGTTAAATCTTTAAATTGCTAGATTACCTGTACTTTTGCATCTTATATATTTTTCACTCTACTCTCATGGTTATGTGAACTATGAAGAGATACGAGGGATAAATTCAGTATAGCTACCTCGCAGGTCCTCATTCTGCCAGAAAATGTTCGATTCAAGATATAGAATTTTCACAACCTTTTTTCATCCAAGGATGAATATGTTAATCTGACACCAAGATGCCAGTTGGTTAGAACGGGAAAGAAGAAGGACACTGGCCTTTCACTCACCCAACCATCACGGGCCTCAGGAGATAATTCCTGAATTTAATCGAGTCTTCTACATTGTCACACCTCAAACTCGTGACCAGTTGGTTATGAGGCAAGATCCCAACTAGTTGGACTACTGTCTTGACGGTTCTTAGTTAATGTTTACAAACATTTTAAAAGCTCGTAAATGCAAACATGCAAATATCCATCTAGGTTTATTTTATACAATCATCAAAGCCATTTGGCTGCTACAAGAGCTTATAGAAAAGTTGATGTCTAATCATGACACTAGTTATGGGGAAATGAACTATGTTTAAAAGGCGGAGGTAATGGCCAATTCAAATTTTTTGAGCATATCTTGAAGAGTTGTTGTTGGAACCACTGGTGAGTGGTGCAGTTGATTGTGAGGCTTTTCTCATAACCAGCTGGCAAGGATTCGAATCTTGGTTTGGACATATTTCGACGAGAAAGTCCGGGAATAAAATAAAAAATAAAAAAATAGTTCGGAAGTAAAATTAAAAAAAAAATTAATAAAATAATCCTGGAGTCCCTGTTGGCTGGTGGTAGTGAAAAAGTTAGGGATATATATAATAAATCCCGTTCACTCGGCTGACACCAGTGATAGTCAGGTTGACATACTCACCTTCGGCTGGAAAACGGCTGCGGAAAAACTAATATGCGCCGTGTATCGAACATTCCCTGGCTGGGGTAGGGGGACCGTCTGGGAGTGGCCACGCCCGGGGTCTAACTCCTCTCCCTATTTTTTTTATCAAAAAAAAAAGAGAGAGTTGTTGTTGGTATATATATATATATAATACTATTAAAATAAACATGCTATGCAAGTGACACCCTCTTTCCTATGGTTATGTTATGAATGACACATGCAATATTAAAATTTTGAAAGTCTTTTTTTGTACTATCTTTATTGAATTTCTATTTTTGGAAGAAAAACTATATTACTTTCATATGGATTTAGAGATTTTGATATCTCCCTCCTCAAATATTTAAATATATAGATGCCTATAATCTCTTTCTTGACTATGCCTAATATGAGATTTTAAGGAGGGAAAATGACTCTTGTTGGAGATACAACATAGAGAAAAGTTCTTGCCTTTTTTGATTGAAGAGAGAGGTTATCTATATGTAACTCAAATATTGAAGGATATTTATCATCTTTAAGAAAGAGAAGTGATATAGTCATAAGATATGGCATAGAGATAAATAGAGAGGCTAATCTCTTTACCTGAAGTACTTAAAATTCTTTATTTAAATTAATTTAGTATTTTACTAGTGAAAAGGCCAATTTAGCAAGGTTATAGGATGAATGAGAGAAATGGCAGAGAAAAAGGAAGAGGTGGCACCCATTTAATCAAACAAAGAATACCATTTATCACATACTCTTCAGGACTCTTATTTTGAGTATTATTAGATCAATTAAATTAGTTTAAGATGATATTTTAGTTTTACATGAGGATGACCAAGACTCCAAGATGGATCAAAGACTCCAAAATTTGTTTTTATGAGTACTACAAGAAAGAAAATATAGTTATCATCACTACAATAATAACATATCATCACTAAGATTTACATTAAGCTAGCATTGAAAAGAGATACCAATCAGCTGAGTTAATAGCTGCCAGCAAAATCATTAAAGTTTCACATAGACAACAAGTGGCACCTTTGATGTTCAAGCACATTAGGATTTGCAATAAAAAGACACTATGATCAGAGATATAGACTAATAAGTATTTGATGTTCATCCAACCAACTGCCTTATATCATGATTTGAGTGCCAAGCCCAAAGCTAATAAGGTTGGCATGCTTCACATTCCTTCTCATAGCTAGGCATGCAAGGAATGCTAACTAGCTAGCTATGAATTACTCCACTCCAAGTCAATCAGCTGGCCATCATTGCCTACCAACCGACTTTTCTCAACTTTATGAAAACACCACTGCCAATGAGGCTGCCAAGTGTGGACCACTTGTGCAACACCTCTCTTCTCCCCCACCATTTAGTGCACCTAAAAAGAAATAGACTTGAATAAGGTCTAATGATAGAGACAAAAATCTAGGATTAGAAGATAATATGGGAGAAAAGAAAACTTTGAACCCACATTTCAAAAAAAGGTGTAAGATAGATATTTTAATCTTACTCTCTATCAATGGAGTGTCATGGCTATGAGACCCCCACTTACCTTTTTTTTTTTTCTTTTTTAGCACTTCTTGCAAGAGGAATGCTTGTCCTCTCAACCCAAAGTTAGCGTTTGCTCCACTCCTAGAAATTATCACCATATATTGGTTGTAGGGCTGGAACTGGGTTCGAGCCGGGTTTCGGGCCGGTCTCGAAATAAATCAAGCTAGGCTTGGATCTAAAAATAGAACCTATTTAATTTTCGGGCCAGGCTCGGGCTCCCCCTTGACTCGGCTTGGCCTGGCTCGAATCCGGTCCAAAAAAGACCCGATCCGAGCCCGACCCGCTAGCCCTGTAATTTTAGGATATTATCTTTTAGATTTTTTGGAATATATACCGGTAGTTAAAAGAACTTTATTTTA
The DNA here is from genome assembly GCA_021397845.1 of Areca catechu. Taxonomy (NCBI): domain Eukaryota; kingdom Viridiplantae; phylum Streptophyta; class Magnoliopsida; order Arecales; family Arecaceae; genus Areca; species Areca catechu. The sequence continues at coordinate 85,505,755 of CM038048.1, read as the reverse complement.
TCAATTTATTTTTAATTTGATAGGCCCAATCGGACTTTAATATGGACCAGCCCGAATCAAAGCCTGGTTCGGGCTGACCTAATCGAGCTTGAGCTAGGCTCAGGTTCGGGCACGGGCCAAGTTTTTTTTAAATAAATCGGACCTGAACCTGGCCTGAAGCCCAAATTTTTTTTTTGGACCAGGCTTGGGTAGGGGTATGACCCGGCCTGGTCCACTTCCAGCCCTAATTGGTTGTAGTTTTAAAAATCAACTATGGTAAGAGAGCTCGCTATCAAACCTATATAAAACAGATATTATACTTGGCATGCTAAGAAATTTTTTCATTTAGAGTTTTGCATAGCCATTTAGCTTATGTTCTTGTTTTCATCTTTCTTTTAATTCCACGATCTATAGATGGATAATGAAATAATCATTATCATCACCATCATCATCATTATTTATTTTTTTTCAGGTATATTAATTTTGTTTAAATGGTTGTTTTTGAATGTCTCTCATGTATATTTAGGCCATGGCTATCACCACATGCTATATATATATATATATATATATATATATATATATATATATATATATATATATATATATATATATATATGTATGTATATGGTGGTGATTGAAGTAGGAAAAATTGTGCCATGCCTTCATATGTCACTATTTCATATATGCTTATTGTTAAGTGGGACAGATTTCCCTATCCTCTTTTTCTTTCAATAAAAAAAGAACAAAAAAGCTTATATATTGTTGGCTATCGCCCATCAAGAATACAATTAAGTTATCTATGCTATGTCTACATTTTTCAACCACTAAGCCTTCTAGAACACCAAGAGTGAATCACCCTCCATACCTATGGGCTTAGGTGTTAACCAAATGGATATCCATGCCTATGGGCTTATGTGTTAACAAAATGGATAGAGAAATTATCAAGTGCACTATATTATAAAAATGCTATAATTATATTTATTATATTATTTAATTTTTAATAAATAAAGATTATATGTAATTGACTATTTGATAGATAGCCCTCTCTTGGTATATGGAAATTCTAGGATTTCAACCTTATCCATGGTATAATAATTTGAGATCCTCCCAATCCAAGCATAGACTAGGGAGGTACAATCATGGAATTGCAAGATTCCATCCATTTTGCATGATGGCTTTGATGGTATATCTCTAACATGATGCATGAGATAGCATTTCTCATGCATTGTGTAGGTCATGCAATCTCATCTATTTTGTAATATATGGAATGCTATGATTGCATGATTAGATCTTTCTGGTCAAGGCCCGAATTAGAAAGGATCAAACTCTGGTACAACCATCAAGTTATTTTATCATCAAGTTAAACCATCATTAATTCATCATAACTTTTTTTTTCTCCTCCTATTTTCAGAAATAAAAAAAAAATTATTCATATTTTTAAATTTTTAAAAATATAGACATGGCAGTGAAAGTGTGGCATCGGTAGTGACGGTAGAAAAAAAACATAAATTTCTTATTTTTAAAATAGAAAAATCAAAGATTTTATATTTTTATTTTTTTAAAATAACAAAAATAATTCTTGAAAATTGAATATATAAATAAAAAACATAAAATTTTTGGTCTTAATCTTGTATTTCTATTTTAAAAATAAAACTTAAAAATAAGAGCGATGCCAAGTAGATCTTAAATATTTTTTATTTTTTAATAAAATCCAATTAAATTTATCGATAATTTTATAAAATGTTTATATCCATCAAATTAACCAACTATGAGAATGATCAGTTGATATAATAAAATGGAAGAACATAATTCTTGCCTAAAAATGATAGTTAGGTAGATTTTATGGAGCAGGCCTTCTAGCACAAGCACCCATCTCTCTCTCTCTCTCCCCTTCTTTCTCTCTCTCTTTCTTTCTTCTTCTTCTTCTTCTTCTTCTTCTTTTTTTTTTTTTTTTTTTTTTTTTTTTTTGTGCGTTGGGGTGTTGGGTGTAAAGCTACCTATCTCTTTCTTTGATCCCACCTTGAGCGATGATGCATGGAGGGTGGCCCTCGTAAATCGTGCTAACTTATCCTCAACCTTGATTTTTTTTTTTTTTATTTATTTTGGTAGCACATCCCAAACCTCGTTCGAGTGACGCAAGGGCCACCGTAGGGCATCACTCCCGTCCAAGACTAATTTACCACCCAGGTCACGTCAAAGTAGGCAAGCAGCCTGCGTGGCAATTTACGAACCACACAACAAAAGACCGTTAAATTAAATGGCGGTGCCTGCCCTTCATCAAAATCGCCACCAAAAGCTTAAAAAAAGAAAAAACCTAAATCATGCCACATCATCCAATTCCAAGTATCTCCAGCCTATTCCAGGATATTATAAAATAATTCTACCAGGTATATCTATGAAATATCTAATAAAAAATTAATATATCATTTAAAATTTAAATAAATATATATATATATATATATATATATATATATATATATATATATATTATTATTCAAGTTTAACTGATAATTTTTGAATGATAAAAAAATTTATTATTAATTATAATTGACCAACTAATAATTTTATTATTTTAAATAAAAAAAATATTTTTTTTTGAATAATATGATAATTTTTTACTAGATGATTTAAAATATACATGTAAAATTATTCTGATCAATAATTTCTCTAATATCCTTCCGTTTGGGGTGAACTTCTTCGGTCCACATCACCCATCAAGGGCCAGCCCACCGTCCCATAAACACGTGACCTTAGAAATATCTTGGATGTGGCCCATCTCATCTCCAATAAATTATAGTGCGGACCCGGTCTACCAGAAAGGAAAGCATATATATCTCATGGGTCTTATTCATTAAGTACTTATCTCGGTGATTGGACCATAAAATGACTGTGGTTTCATCAAAGAGTATATTCCCCTGCCATCCACGTCACCCCGAATCCCTTTGAAAGGGTAAGGATATTTGGTGGGCCCTGAGATTTTATAAGACCACTATTTTTTTTTTTTAATAAGGCTAATTATTTCTTGGACCTGGTCCACTAGACGATGCCAAAGCGGATAACATGCCACGTCATCCTTTCTATTTCGCCAATTCTTGATTATGCGTCATCCATCGTGCACCTGCTCCCAGATTTGCCCCGGTCCACTCGGACCCGGTCCATGCGATAATTTCCCATCTCGAGAAATTCCGTGGTGTAGGATATAATTTGTCATGAATAAAGTTCGGTGGCCCAACGAAATTCTTGGGCCCACCAAATATTCCCATTTATCCTTTCAAAGGGCCGATGCCCCCACAAGCTTGTTTAGCCAAAAGTGGGCCAGGCCGGGTCTGGATGCAGCTTGATATGAAGTATAAGATTTAAACCCCTATGAAAGTTATAGCGCTTAATGGGTTTGAACTAAGCCAAGTCTCTTTTGTTCCTTTTTAGAAATATTGTGAGGGATGCTCGCCACTAGGGTTTCAATCATGGTCCTCTCCCCTTCCCATAAGGGATACCAACTAGCTAAGATAAGGTCAATTGGATAGGTATGTCCGCATTAAGGACATTTAAATTTGGATTGATTGTTTGAATTATTATTAAATCGAGCATACCCGATCTCATTACAATAAGTGGTTCTCGTCGTCAATCTTTAAACCAACTAGGATCCTTTGTGGTACACGGTACTACAAAATATTGCACAATATTTAATGGCTGTCATCGGGAGATGGACGACCATCAAATAATGCATATCATGTATGACACGGAACATGCCTTGGGACCAACTTGTTCAATGATCCTTCATCTTTTGAAGGTGACCATTGAAAGATAACAATGCAATCCATGCATCACAAAGGTTTCACGCTCTCTTCGAGCCTTCACCGTGGACACGGTTTGTGTCCAGATTAGGTCAAATTCAGATCAGATCGAGGTCTACCCAACCCACTTAAGTCATGGCTCTAAGCTAGGACTTTTTTTCTTATAAAAAAAAAATTAATTATGGATTTTAATTTAGCTTGCCTTCTAAATAAGGCTGTAAATGGATCGAGTTGACCCGTGACCCGATCCAACTCGACCCATTTAGATCCGATCCAACCTTTTTTATAGACTCGTGGATCCGGGTCAACTCCAAAAATTAGACCCGTTTCATGTTCCGGATCGGGTCTGGGTTTACTGAATTTGGACTCGACCCGATCCGACCCGACTTGAACATACTAATACTGTTAGGATTATATCTGCTGCCATCTCACCACGGTGGCCTGTATCTCGAGCCGTGGGGGTCCTTGGCTGGAGCTGAGTTGCCAGGGAGCGCTGCTGGTGCTGCAGTTGCCACACAGCAGTGGTCAGAGTTTGCAGCTGCTGGACGACAGCTGCGAAAGGACTATCCACCGGGGATGGCTGAGGAGGAGGAGGTGGACCATGAAGTTCTCTCTCCGGGCTACGCGGCCCTTGTGGAGAAGGAACTTCTCCTGCTCGGCTGGTGGATGCTTCGTGTCCACGCGTCACCACTATGGTTGGAGCACGCTTTCGTCCACGGAGAGCTTGCTTGTACAGGGGTTACTGTTCTGCACCCCCTACCTGGCGCACCAATCTGTTGCCAATCTCACGCGGTGGCCTGTAGCTCGTGAGCTGGCGCTGGTTCTCGAACTCTCTCACCTCAAGATCTCCAAACTTCCAGACCTGCAAAACAAGGTCAGAGACCCGGGCCGAGGGTTTCGGCGGGAACACTTCGACGATCAAGTCAGAGAGCGGCAAGATGGAACAGGACCTCTAAGGCGGGCTCCCGAATGATCCCCGTGCTTAAAGGAGATGTAAAATGAAAGAAGTATGGGGAAGAGAGGAGTTGAGGCCCGGCCTCCCGTGCTAGGGCCACCGAGCTCTCGCCTAAGGACTTCCCGAGATCCTCCCGGATCGTTCTTTTGGTGTTTTCCCCATTTTTTCCGCCTATCTTTCCGTCCGTTTTTACCGTCCCTTTTATATCACCGAACTGCCTTCAGCCCACGTCCCCGCCAGGGGGCTCTCTGAGACCTCTGGACATTTTCCTTCCCCTTCTTCGAGTCTGGAAGTTAAGTGGCCGGCCCGCCTCGTCCGCAGTGTGTCACGAAAGGGGGAAGACTGGTGAGGCCTTGGGCCGAGCACGGGAGCTCTCCTTTTGGGGCGTTGACGGTGGGCTTCCAGCCGTTTCAGGCTCCTGCTAGGATTTCATTCCTCGGTTGCGGGGCCCTGATTAACTGGTGTAAACGAGGTTTCGCGTATCACTACAAGCCGTACCGGCACCTTGTATGGAGCGCGGCGCGTGCTGGCTCTATTGGCGACCTCGCGACCTGTGTCTCTGCCTCCCTAAGGCTTTACAGAGTAGGACTGACCTCGACCGAGGTGGACCCGTCAGGGGGCGCCACCTGGCGGTGGAGCAGGGGCTACCAGCTTCGGCCGAGGTGGACCCCTCCTGGGTGGACACCTGGCGGAGTGGCAGAGAGAGGCTCAACTTTGACCGAGGTAGACCCGTCTTGGGGTGCCACCTGGTGAAGGAGCAGGAGGGCCCGGCTCGACCTCGGCAGAGGTGGACCCGTCTTGGGGTGCCACCTGGCGAGGGAGTGAGGGGCCGCCAGCTTCGGCCGAGGTGGACCCCTCCTGGGTGGATACCTGGCGGAGTGGCAGAGAGAGGCTCGACTTCGGCTGAGGTGGACTCGCCTTAGGGTGCCACCTGGCGAAGGAGCAGAAGGGCCCGGCTCGACCTCGGTAGAGGTGGACCCGTCTTGGGGTGCCACTTGGCGAGGGAGCGAGGGGCCGCCAGCTTCGGCCGAGGTGAACCCCTCCTGGGTGGACACCTAGCGGAGTGGCAGAGAGAGGCTCGACTTCGGCGAGGTAAACCCGTCTTGGGGTGCCACCTGGCGAAGGAGCAGGAGGGCCCAGCTTGACCTCGGCAGTGGTGGACCCGTCTTGGGGTGCCAATTGGCGAGGGAGCGAGGGGCCGCCAGCTTCGGTTGAGGTGGACCCCTCCTGGGTGGACACTTGGAGGAGTGGCAGAGAGAGGCTTGACTTCAGCCGAGGTGGACCCGTCTTGGGGTGCCACTTGGCGAAGGAGCAGGAGGGCCCGGCTCGACCTCGGCAGAGGTGGACCCGTCTTGGGGTGCCACTTGGCGAGGGAGCGAGGGGCCGCCAGCTTCGGCTGAGGTGGACCCCTCCTGGGTGGACACCTGATGGAGTGGCAGAGAGAGGCTCGACTTCGGCCGAGGTGGACCCGTCTTGGGGTGCTACATGGCGAAGGAGCAGGAGGGCCCGGCTCGACCTCGGCAGAGGTGGACCCATCTTGGGGTGCCGCCTGGAGAGGAAGCGAGGGGCCGCCAGCTTTGGCTGAGGTGGACCCCTCCTGGGTGGACACCTGGCGGAGTGGCAGAGAGAGGCTCGACTTCGACCGAGGTGGACTCGTCTTGGGGTACCACTTGGCGAAGGAGCAGGAGGGCCCGGCTCGACCTCGGCAGAGGTGGACCCGTCTTGGGGTGCCACCTAGCGAGGGAGTGAGGGGCCGCCAGCTTCGGCCGAGGTGGACCCCTCCTGGGTGGACACTTGGCGGAGTGGCAGAGAGAGGCTCGACTTCGGCCGAGGTGGACCCGTCTTGGGATGCCACCTGGCGAAGGAGCAGGAGGGCCAGGCTCGACCTCGGCAGAGGTGGACTCGTCTTGTGGTGCCACCTGGCGAGGGAGCGAGGGGCCGCCAGCTTCGGTCGAGGTGGACCCTCCTGGGTGGACACCTGACGGAGTGGCAGAGAGAGGCTCGACTTCGGCCGAGGTGGACCCGTCTTGGGGTGCCACCCGGCGAAGGAGCACTTCTTCCCGAACGGAGGATCTTTTGAAAGAAAAAAATCCACGTGATACTGACTGTGTCCAGCTGGACCTGACACGCGCTCCACGTCAGCGATGTAGCCATATCAATATCTATTTGGACCTTTAAATTATAATTTAAAACTTGTATGAAACTTATTTTTAATATAGAGATATAGTTATAATTATTTTTATATCTTAATTTATTTTGAAAATAATATTATTTATTATCTATTTTATGGTTAATGATAGTTAGCTATCTAATAATTAAAATATAATTGTTTATATTTTATCCGTATCATATTTATATCCAAATTTTTGAGATTAGAACCATATTATTTATGGACTCGATCCAACCCGAATGACATGTTGGGTTGAAAATTCTTATAGTGGACCCGACCCGACCCGATCCAATTTTCTAGTGAATTGGGTATGGTTATAATATTAGGATCCGATCAAAAAATTATATCGGATCGGGGTTATTCATGATCCGGTCTGATTCGATCCATTTGCATCCCTGCTTCTAAACCATGAATGGGCTCTTTAGCATAAGAGAATATTCTTTCTCGTTAATTGTCATGGGACACGAGGAGGGAGAAATGGACAATGAAACATATGTCTCAAAGGTCTGGGTTCACAGTACAATGGTAAGTTGGGTAAGAAAGCAACAAAACAAACATGGGGAGCTTGGAGAGGGTGCAAAGAAGATGAGATTGGTGATGTTGCATGGGTAAGTCTGGATAACGTTCTGTTGTATAAAATTGTGTGCCCACTTTAATTCCTTGTCCAATTCTAGATTCTGACATATATTATGATGCCACTTGGAGAGCGTTATCATTTGTGGGGGGTGAAGGGATGGTTCAATCCAGAGATGGACGCAAGCGTCGGCGACAGTCACGTTACGTATGAAGAAAACATCAACGGTGATTGATTGGGCCTATCACCAGACTTCCCAAAGAGTGGGGGCCATGATAGTCATAACCTCGTATACTTGGCTCAACTTTGTTCTTATAAACTGCATCATGTAACCATCAAGATGATAATCCTGTTGATAGATATCCGGTTGATAGAGATCTCATCTCACTATTAATAGATCATGACTCGAATATGATCCTTAGAATGATTTGATTAAATCAAGCAATTGTTCGGTGGAATCCGCAATAATTAATTTGAATGAGAGATCAGGATTTTTTCTCTGTGTGTCTTCATTTTAACCGGCCATGATATCGAAACCTGCATTAAAAGGTGTGGCATACTTGTTAATCTCCGCATGCAATAAGTAGGGCATTTCTTGTATTTTTTTTTTTTTTTAAAAAAAAAACCCTATGGGTGTTAGAGATTTTTTTTTTTTAAAACCCCCTTATTCTCCTCCCCTTCCTTCTCTTTGGAGGGAGGGAAAAATTTTCTACAATTCAAGAACCTAAATATTAAAATTAAAATTTGAGATTAGCATGTGACCTAAACTTTTGATAACTTTTAGGTTTGATTTTTTTTTTTTTTTTAAATGAATTTGTTAGCCAATTAAGGTTCTGTTTGAAATAAGTGGTGATAGTAAAACATTTTGAAGTTTTTTTTTTTTTTTTTTAAGTATAACTTTTTAAAAATAGAGTTTTTATAAAAAAATATTTATTATTTAGTAATTATATTTTTAAAATATTTTAAAATTTTAATGAATATTTGGTAACTAAATTGAGAAGATACTTTCGAAGATATTATTTGAATTTTTTGGTCCTGTATAAGTATCCAAGATCTTCCAAGTGAATAATTGATATGGAATTAAATACACATTCATACGGATTTTCACATACTCTTTCTATCTAAACCTTGACATTTTTATCAAGCTAAGAGATCAAATCAATACCAATCCATTCATACATACCTCGATTGATCTGTGGTCAATCTCTAATGAATCGATGTTGCGATGTCCTTTAGTTCATATGGTTTATATGTTGGGTCATCTTTAATACTATTTTATATTAGAATCCAAGCGGGTATATATTTAGTTTCATATTAATTATTTTCTGGAAATATCTTGGATACTTATGTAGAGTCCATAAACTTAATAATATCTTCTTGCTAGTTGTATTAGATAAGGTCCTTTATTATTATAAATGGTATTAAAGCTTATCCACACGTGCCCACATAGGCTTATTCCAAGATGTTTTAGGGATTTTTGGCAGGATATTCCCATTTGAAGAGGTATCCCCTCCACTAATGGCCTCTACCAAACACAATCCGAAATGAAGAAATTGCTGGGAATTGCTCAGTATGCACTATACTTTGATTGACAAAGGATACAAAGTTGGTCCTTGTCTCATTTTCAGGTCCATCTCAAGTTTTTCTTGCTGCCAATGATGTTTTTTACTACCATGATGTGTTTTTTATTCTAGGTAGACCATCTGACCCGGGTCCCTTTCTGCATTGAACCTATATTTTATGGATTCCCACAAACTCTCTGATGATTCACCTAAGTAATAGTCAAGTGATCGCATCCGACAAAATTTTTAGATTTAAAATCTAATATATGACTTAATTATCATCTTATCCTGGTCAACTTTAGACTGGATCATATGTACTGAATCAGAGTCCAATTGATTGAAAGAATTATTTCCGATAAAATTAAATTAATAGAATTGGAGTAAAACTCTAACTGAAATTTTAATCTTTCATCAGTCTTCTGATGGGAAAGACACATGCAGCTATAAATAAGAGACTACCTGGTCTCTTTTCTTTAACTCTCATGACAGCGGTGTATGATTCGTCATCGATCATCCTTATCTTGCAGAGAAGAAGTGATGGACTGCATGAGGGACATCTCAAGGATTGTATGATCTACATACCGATACAATGGTTCAAGATATATCTTTCATAATTATGATTTATATATATATATAAAGCACGATCCATGTATAAAAGATTAAAATTTTCACAACAAAAATATCAAGGCTGCAGTGGGATCATGAGCACAGGATGGAAAAATCCCCATCAAGATGTTATCAATTTACAAAGAGGGAACTGGACTTGGTCATTGTTTAGAGGCTAGTGGTCCATGTCAAACCTTTTTATCTACACCTTTACAGGGTCATGAACATGAACACATATGAAAAGGTTACTAACAAAGAGGTAGGTCTGGGAAAAGTCATGATTAGTGGCTAGTGGTCCTACCCTAAAGACCCAATTATTAAGATTTTAGTTGGGTTTTTAGCACAAAGAGAGGAACCCTAAAGAAGTAGCCCATAAAGTCATGGGAGCTGGTCATTGTTTTAGAGTCTGTGATCAATTGGAAAGGCCCTTCTGAAGGTCAGATGATCTTGAGAGGGATTCCAGGACCCACTAGCCATTGTAATACCATGCTTGAGATGATCTTGAGAGGGATTCTAGGATCCACTAGCTATTGTAATACCATGCTTGATGCTAACTCTCTATTAATTAGGGTTTTAAATGCTTTGATTTTCATAGACCTTTATTGTTGTCAGACAGTATGATCTAGAAGAAGATGGACAGAGTTAGATAGGATTAAGGTGATCTTCCACTACTGCTAGTTTTCTAAAGGTAAAGTAGTGTCCTACCAGCAAAATAAGAGCAAAATAAAAATAAAATAAATATAATTAAAGATAAACTGGATTTATTGATATACCGAGAATTTTTTCTTTTTTCAGAGTATAAACACTAATTTATATTCGAAGACAAACTGGATGTAATTATCCACTCTTAGCAACACTCCGTATCTGGTCTCCACTTCTAGTAGTTTTGGTAACTAACATCAACCATCTTCCTGGTTGGAATAGTTAGATCTTGAACTGCTTCTCAAACCAATAATCATGCTTGATAGGCCTCAACTCATTACCAGCTTTCATTTGGCAAGTCTAATGATAGTTTGCTTTGGTCATCTCTCTACAGTCAGTCTATAGCATGATGCTTGCACTTTGAGGTGTCTATAGACCGATTCAATTATCTCTCCTTGTTTCGCACTCATTTCCTTCGATCCATCGAACATTTTTTTTACCAATCATCATGGCCATCATGCTAGCCCAAGATCTTAGCTCAAGGCTTGGGGTTCATGTCTAGTCCTACTTTAAAGCCACAGCATGTATGGTGAATTGGAGATCTATAAATATGGGGATGTGGTGTAAACAGTATTGTAGACAAGAATTTAGGCTAAAAATGATTGAGCTAAGGCCAGTGTGACCAGAGGCATTAAGAACTAAGAATATGGGGAAAGCCCAGCACCTCTCACTTGTGATGTGCATGCATGTATGGATGCACAAGCTTAGAGAACATAACATTTGTTGAAACATTAAGCTAAAGATTTCTTACTTTATAACCTCTATTTTTCTCTTCTTTTTTTCCTAGCAAAAGATTAGGAAACAAATTAGTGGATATTACACTTAAAGACTGGTTGCAGGGATATTTCAGAGGTCTTTTATTTATATTTTATTTTGATAAACGAGTTTTGTTTTTTTTTTTTTTTTAATGTCATGTTTGTTGTCTTTGCTTATCTTCATCTACCTAGTAATAAAACAGGTTTGATGGATTCCTGCATAGTCTAATAATTCCACCAAGTATTAGTCTAGCGTTCACATCCTGCCCAAAATGTCTAAGTCACGAGATGGAGTCCCCTTCTAGAGGCCACTAATTTACAAAGAGAAAACTGGACTTGGTCATTGTTTAGAGGCCACTGGTCCACATTAAACCTTCATGTCCACACCTTTAGAGGGTCACGAACGTGAATACATATGAAGCGGTTATTAACAAAGGTTATGCTTGGATGCTGCATACCCATCCATAATAAATTCTCATTCTAGGTTATTTTTTCAAATAGTTATGGAAATCGAGATGAACATCTAGAATAAGCTAATCCGGTCAACTTTGGTATTCTAGAATAGCTATTTCATGATGGACCATGAAATAACTTATTCCATATCATGTTGTTTCTATATGATGGGCCATAATGCAATAATTATGCTGGAATAAAATTGTTATCCCGGATTTCCAATCAAACATAAATCCGGAATAATAAGATGAATAGTTATTTCCTAAAAATTGGTTTTCCTGTTCCATGAATAAATTTTTTGTATCCAGACGCTATCAAAGAGATAAGTCCAGGAAAAGTCATAATGAGTGGTTAGTGGTCCAACCCTAACCCAAAGATCACCTAACCCCAAAGATCAAATAAATTATCAAGACTTTAGTTGGGGTTTTAGCACAAATAGAACCCCTAAAGAAGTAGCTGATAAGGTTATTGGAGTCGGTCATTGTTTAGTAGTCAGTGTCCAAGAAAGAGCCATTTGAGGTCAGATAATCTTGAGAGGGATTCTCAGAGAAAGTAGCTATTATAGTACAATGCTTGATGTTATAGATCTTGAAAGGGATTCTAGAAGCGAGTAGCTATTGTGGTACCTCGGTTGATGCAAACTCTTCTATAAGAATTGTGGACTCCTGGCCAATGCCAAGTTAAAATGGTGTCATTTAAGAACAATGACCTACCATCCTTTATGGTGGGAAATATCTTCAGTCATTTTATTCTGTGGAAGGCCCAATGTATATGCTATATGAGATCCAAATCAAGGGTTCCAAGCAAGCTACCTATCATCAATCATAGTGCAACCCTTTCACCATATCCTTGATAAATGTTTTGAAGATGCCATCCATTCTCTAAGCAAAAGATTCGTAAAATCGATTGCAAGCTTATTTCTTGATGAGACTTTGTAGCGACCTAAGTTCATTTGAACTTAGATCATGTTTGATGTTGGTTCTTTGTTTTTTGAATAAAAAATCTTTTCTGACATTACCAGAGCTGTTCATGATTTGTATGCTAGAAAAATTATCATCGAGAAAGATTCATCTACTGTTATCATCTGGATTCGGGATAGGACGGAGTATCCCGATGCCCATCCTCTCCTTTGTAATATCTGGAGCTCCTTCCGGCCGTCCTTAAATGCCTCTATCTATCATGTCTATCGGGAGACGAATAGCGCTGCTGATTGGATTGTCTCATTTGTTGCTCACCATTCGGATGATTGGTCTTGGAGTCAGGGTGGTAGTGTTTCGTCGCCTCTCTAGGATCTTTTTTTTCTTGATCTTCTGGACTGCTCTCGCATAAAAATTGTGTGACCGCCCGTCTTTATCAAAAAAAAAAAAAATTTTTTTTTTAATAAAAAAATATCAAAAACTTGATTTTCTATCTTCTCTTGAAAACAACTTTTTTTTTTTTAATATTTTTTTCCTATAGAAATACATTTCAAATATTACTATCTTTTTAATAAACATATTTTTGCTTTGAAAATTATAAAAGCACTTGTTAGAGTTCCTCTTCATAAGTTGGCAAATGAACAACATGCATAATTCCTCTTAGTATCTATGCCATTGGATTTCAAATTAAGCATGATGATCAATTGTGTGAGTCAATCATTCCTCTTACTGTACTATATTATCATGCCATGATGGATGAGCTAAAATTGGCATGTTGCTGGTCTTGGTCTATGCCACGTAAACTGACAATAAGTGGGCCTTTCTAAATGGCCGTTAGGCGTTGGTCAACTCCTTCGAGGTAGTTGGCTTTTCAGTTTAAGTGGATCTTGATGGGCCGGGGCTCCGCTATAGGCTTCGGCATGGGCCAGTAGATTAGCTTGGGGAGGACCAACTTTCTGTGCTTCAATACAAAGACAATTTGGTGGGTTTGTGCATTCTTCCTAACTTGAATCAAGTGTCAAGTCTGCTACTTTCTTTGCTAGCAGAGAGAGAGAGAGAGAGAGAGAGAGAGAGAAAGAGATAGATTAGCAAAGAGTTTGGATCCTCTACATCACATGTTTTGCACCATAGAAAGCTGTATTCCCCTCGATCATCACTATAATGTTATCTGATGGAAAGATGGATGACTATCAAACACGGTGCACCGCAATGCATGCTAAACATTGTGTATTGTCATTGGATGCCAGACGGTTGCTCATCTCCATGACAAGATGAAGTGGCAGCCGTCTAACCCTTTGCTGTTCAAAATATTCATCTTGGAAGGACCTTACTCAATTGTCAAAAGGATAATTGGATAAAAGGGCTACAAGTTCAAACAAGGAGAGCCAAGCTTTTAGTATAAGGGTTTGGGTTTGGCTCTTAACAAAGAGTATTCAAGCTATAGCCAAGCTTGACAAGAGATGTTCAAGCTTAGCTGATTGATATTTTCCGAAAAGAAATCTATTATCAAGCAAAAGTAAGCCTTTGTTTATTTTTGTATAATCAATGTCTCATTTATGAGTCTATATTTGTATCAAGTTTTAGCTCAACTCCAATTAAAAGACCTGATTGTACATGTCATGAAGCCAATTCCTATTGAAGGCTGCTTGGTGTCAAAGACAAAGCACTTAAATTTAGCCCATTGGTCTCTACCTACCATCTTGTTGGTAAACCATTTGAAATGTTTTAGTCCTTTAATTGAATTTTTAAAATTAACACACACTCTCTCTACTAAAAGAGGTCTAAACATGGGCCAATTATATCCTACACCATGTATATTAATGTGGCCTTATACCATACCAATCACATCATCTTCTTTTTGTGAACCAATTATTTACATGAGTGCATGAAGAATGGGGTCCATAAAAAGGAGATAAAGTGATTGGCATGGTACATGATAATGTGGTGCGCACAATGTAGGGTATAATTTCTTCTAAATCTATGCTATTGTATTGAATCTCTTGTGAGAAAAATAATTGCCTACTATCAATTTTTATAAGCTTACTCGGAGGACTTAAAAATCATTCTCTTAGAATTTAGTGACATAATTATTGACACTCAATATGGATAGCCAATCAACCTAGAACTTAGTGACATGCATGTTGACACTCTATTTGGAGAGCCAATCAACTTGTTGATTGGCTTTCTTATATGCTTGAGAGACTTGATACAAGGTAAATTGCCTAAGAAGTCATGCTTGTTCTTCACCATTTTCCACTGCATATGCATTTTGGCTAAATAAGTCTGTCTTAGATGGGTTGAGGTTGTATTGGGCTAATTTTCTTCCATCTAGGGAATGATGAGTAATTCTTTGTGTATCGCGTGCGGTGTAGCAAATCCAGCGTGGCCTGCACCGCATACTCCTATTGGTCCAAATATATTCACTGTAGCATGATGGAACAGGAGCTGAGATGACTAGCATTAATTAAAATTTTCTTCCAGACCAAAATACCCTTACGACGTCCTAGTTCAAAACCTATGACATCCAAGTTCAAAATCTACGACACCCTAATTCAAAATATGACATGAAACAGTATTACGACATCCTAGTTCAAAACCTACGACATCTAGTTCAAAACCTACGATATCCTAGTTCAAAAATGACCTGAAATAGTATTACGACATTCTAGTTCAAAACCTACGACATCCTAGTTCAAAACCTACAACACCCTAGTTCAAAAATGATCTGAAACAGTATTACGACACCCTAGTTCAAAACTTACAACATCCTAGTTCAAAACCTATGACATCCTAGACACCCTAGTTCAAAAATGACCTGAAACAGTATTACGACATCCTAGTTCAAAACCTACAACATCTTAGTTCAAAACCTACGACACTCTAGTTCAAAAATGACCTGAAACAGTATTACGACACCCTAGTTCAAAACTTACGACACCCTATTTCAAAAATGTAAAAAATATAAATTAAAACCTGAAATAGTATTATGACACCCTAGTTCAAAGCTAGACATCCTAGTTCAAAACCTACGACATCCTAGTTCAAGGGACTGGAGGGAAGGGTATTTTGGTCTGGACGAAAATTTCAAATAAAAGTTGAATGGTAATTAATGCTAGTCATACTCAGCTCCCATCCCGTCATGCAACAGTGGATATATTTGGACCGATAAAAAATACGATGCTACGTTGGATTTACTGCACCTCACCCGGTGCACAAAGACTTTTCTAGGGATGATATGAGATGGGGTTCTTTGCTTAGAAAGCATTGAAGAACCAGCTGGTGATGGGCTGAACTTCATGATCAATAGCTACTTGGGCCTGCATTGCTTTCTTAGACCAATCTGGCTATTGAGGCAATAGCCAAAGAACTTGAGATGATTTAAGATTCATCCTAATGCAACTCTAATCTATTCACTTGATGAATTAAATTAGTTCAGGTATTACAAGTCTGACCCCACATATTTGAACCAAGATTTTGTCAATTCTATTTGTATCAACAATATTCATCCTTGGTGAAGTTGGTCCAAATATGCTACCCCACTTGACAATTGGTTCTAAGTTCAGATTTGTTCTTGCTCCAAAACTCAGAAGAGTTCTAGGTCTGTTAAGCTTGATATAGTGGGTTAGAGGCCCAATATTTGTAGAATAAATAACTTACATGAATTTTTTTTTTGAATAATTGTTTTTTAGGTGATATTTAGATGAAAATAATTTATCTATATTTTTTTTATGTATAGAAAAATAGTTTTGAAATCTATTATCTATATTGTTTGCATTACTATTTTTCTAGATACGTTACTAAGATCCATCGATATTTTCCATAATAACTCTTATTATATAAGTATCTATTATATATTTATATTATAATTTATATTATATGATATATAATTTAATATACCATGATATATAATAAAATATAAATAATATATTATATTTTATTATGATATACTACATTATATTATATCATATAATATATATTTTAATATGATATATATTATATTATAATGATAAATTATCTTATAATATATTAATCATAATAAAACAATGATATATTATAATATAATAATAAATAATATATATTATGTTATATCATTATTGTATGATTATATTATCATTACATGATTAGAGATATTTTAGAAATAAAATACAAAATTTATTTTCTCGATTGATGGAAAAATAACTTTTCCACCTTCTAAGAGGATAAGACATTTTTTTTCCATTTTATAGATAAATGCCATCTATGAAAAACTAACTTACCTACTGAAGTAAAAGAGCAAAGATAAATTGATTAGAAAATGTTGACTCTGGTCTTAATTTTGATGATTGACAAAATGTTTAAGTATATATGAGTACTAATTATATTTTAAGTGTATTTTTCAGATCTTAGTACTCAACCATGTTGAATGAAGAAATGCTTGTATTTCAGTTGAAAAAGTCCTTAAATTAATGAAAAATCAAGTATATGGACTTTGGAATTAATATGGAAGAACTTGAAGAAGTTAAAGTTTCAATTTGAAGATGTTTCAGCAATGGCATAGGCAAGTGTCGATACCTGAGGATCAAGTGTCGACACTTGAAGTGTGAAGTATCGACTCAAGGCCTGAGACAAACAGAAAATTTCAGAAAGTACTTTCAGTCAAGTGTCGATGCCTGGAGCTGAAGTGTCGACACTTGGAAGTAAAGTGTCGACACCTGGAGAATGAAGTGTCGATCCTTGAAACTGAAGTGTCGACACCTGGATGTGAAGTGTCGACACTTGAACAGTAATGGCTAGTTTTCTAGGCTGCAGAACTTCTCTAACTTGGCTCCAACGGCCATATTTTCCTTCCTAACGGCTATAAACGGTCATTTAAGTGTTGGGAGGCTATATAAATATCAAGAATCAAATGGGGAAGTAATCCTTTGGTGAGTTTCATGAATATTCTTAAATGATTTAAGAATTGAGTGATTCAAGCCTTCAAGCTTCCAAGTTTCAAAGAGAGCAATCAAAGTCTACATCCACAAGCATCAATCAAAGGCTTCATCAACTTGAAGACAAGATCTTCATCAATATTCAAGGGCTTCAAAGAGATATTTACTTTATTTTAGAAAACTTTTATTATATTCATTTATACTTGCTCTTACATTGTTTTACTTAAGATTTTTGGTGAGCCTTGAAAACTAAAGAGGTTTTTCGTAAGCCTTGAAAAACCAAAGTAGTTGTTGGTGAGCCTTGAAACCAACTAGGGTTTTACTTGTGAGCCCGAAGTCAAAACAAGTTGTTTAGGTTCTTGGTTATCCCGTAAAACCAAGGGTGGTTGTTGGTGAGCCTTGAAACCAACTAGGGTTTGACTTGTGAGCCCGAAGATAAAACAAGTTATAAAGGTTGTTGGTGAGCCTAGGTTACAAAACCAAACTTAGTGAAATTCCCAAGGGATTCTTGGAGAGTGGATGTAGGTGCTTGGTTGGCACCGAATCATTATAAATCTTTGTGTTTATGTGATTGTTCTCCTCGTGCTTTTATTTCTTTATTTTCGCTGCATTTATTTGAAATACACAAGCACTTGAATTGCATTAGCATATACTTGCTTTAGTTCATACTTTGCAAATAGTATAAAAGTTTTATAAAATCCAATTCACCCCCCTCTTGGGTTGCCTACCTGAGCCTATAATTGGTATCAGAGCAGGTGCTCTGTTTGAAAATCTATCAATTTTGAGCTAAAGTTCATGGCAACCCTTGTAGGTATTAGTGTTAGACCACCATTTTTCAATGGCATGAATTACACATTTTGGAAAACTCGCATGCATATTCATATTCAATCTATAAATTATTACCTTTGAAAAGTTATTGTTAGTGGTCCTCATATTCTTTCTATTTTGGTTAATGGTATTTCCATTCCAAAGCTCGAAGATGATTGGAATGAATATGACATTAAGCAAACTGAACTCAATGCTAAAGCAATGAACTTGCTTTATTGTGCATTGGACTTAAATGAATTTAATAGAATCTCATCATGCACATCGGTGAAGGAAATATGGGATACACTTGAAGTTACTCATGAGGGTACTCTTCAAGTGAAGAACACTAAAATTAATTTGCTTGTACATTCTTTTGAAATTTTTGAAATGATGCATTATGAATCTATATCTGATATGTTTTCAAGATTTATGACTATTATTAATAAATTAAAAAGTCTTGGAAAAATCTATACTAATGCTGATTTGGTGAACAAAATTCTTAGATCCTTGACAAAATCATGGGATCCAAAGATGGTGGCGATCCAAGAAGCTAAAGATATAGAAACCTTACCTTTGGAAGAGCTTATCGGTTCACTCATGACCTATGAGTCGAACTTATGGCAAAGGATAGTGGAAGCTGATACAGAAAAGAAGATAATAGCTTTCAAAGCTAAAAAGAAATTCAAGGCAATGACGGCAACTTGGAGCGATAGCGAAGATTCAAGTATGGATGATGAAGTTGCCCATCTTCGCTTCATGGCAAATAAAGAAAAGGTATGTGCTGAAAATGATTATAATTTTATCTTTAATGAACTACATGATGCATCTAATGATTTTGTGCATGAATATAGATTGCTAAAAATTGAGCACAAGAAATTAAATAGACTTGTAGATTCATTTTCTCTTGATAACACCAATCTTGCCAATAAAAATGATGATTTAAATACCAAGATTGATATTCTGAAAAATAAAAAGAATAATTTTTCTAAAGAAAAGGAATTTTTAGAAAAAGAAAATATTGTTTTGAAAGATTTATGTGATAAAGTTTTGAATAAGAAAAATATTTTGGTTGAGGAAAAGAAGCAAAAACTTTTGAAAAATTTCTCTATTCCTGCTTCTTTCAATTTGTCTTATAAATATGGTTTTAATGCTTACCCTTCTAGATTAAGAAAAGTTTGGGTTCCAAAAGGAACCATAATTACTAATCATAAAGGACTCAAGAAAGTTTGGGTACCAAAAATGTCCACTTAGTTTGTTTTGCAGGAATGTCTTGCAGCCCAACATGAAGAAAAGAAGTTCTTGAAAAATGGCTGTACAAGACAATTTGAAGATGTGGACAAGCTACATTTTGGATTAAATGGTAAAAGGAAGGATTATGTACATTGATAAATTCTAAATATCTCCTTCCAAAATTGAAAATGTAGTTAAATTTTTTGTTATAATTATTGCATCAATTACTTTCAAAAATTATTTTAAATGATTAATTAGAATCAAGTTTAGACTTATAATCATTGATTATGATCATGGACTTCTTGATGTTGATGAATTTCATGCTATCATGATTAAACTTGTGATTGTGAGACCTTCATTTGATTTTGCTTAATGTATTTTATGAAAAATACTTTTACAGATGCATATTGCTTTGAAAAATATGTTAAGTGATTGATTAGAATTAAGCTTAGACTAATAATTATTTGTTGTGATCATGACCATTTTGATGTTGATGGATTTCAAGCTCTCATGGTCAAACTTGTGATTATTAGATCTTCACTTGATTTTGATTAATATAGTTTCTAAATTATTTCAAGTGAAATGTTATGATTTATATGTTTTTATTTTTGGTATCTATGCATAATCTAGAAATAATTTAGATCAAGTATAGAACTAGTAGTTAAGGGTTACATTTCAGAAGAAGGTATGCATATTGATAAACCTTTGCTCTAGTAGCTACACTTGCTATTAAATTACTTCTAGCATTTGTGTGGATACCAAATTATTTTAAATGAATTTGAAATCATGCTAAAAGTTTAAATGATCAATCATTTGTATTTTAAAAATCATGAATATCTTGAAAAATTCAAATATTTGATTTCAGACTTAAAATTTATGTTCATATCTTAAAATTGTCTGAAATTATGATGCATGTGTTTTCATGTTCTTATTCCTCAAATGAATGCATACTTTAAAGGGGGAATAACATTTAGGAGGAGCATCCAAATATTTGTTATCATATTTGATGCTTTGAATATCTTGCTTGATATCATGCTGTACTTATATTGCTTTGATACTCTTCTCCTTGTTTTCAAATCTAATTCTTTGAGGGGAGTTACATTCATGTGGTATCATATTCTATTGGTATCAAAATTTATTTTTTTAAAAGAATTCCTAGTAACTGCTTTGGATTAGGTTGTCACCATAGCCGTCCGGTCATAGGAGCTAAGTAGGGTTTAAAGACCCTCTCTTCCCATTCACTGGGATCTCTTATGACGTGTTGGGATGCTGTTGTGGCCTTATCCCATGAATAAGTGAGGTGAATGGATAATATATATATATTGAATTATGTCTTGCATGTGCTTATCATTGTGTGGTATCATGTTAAATTGTATCATATTTCAAGTGGTATCACGTTTAACTGATTTCATGCATTGATTTTGATGATCTACTAACTATTCTTTCCACCTTCATTCTCATTTTGTACTGCCTTTCACCCTTTTTCATGATGTCAAAAAGGGGAAGAAAAATGTTATGTATGAAAAGGGAAAGATAGGATAAACATGAAAAATCATATGAGAAATGAAAGAAAGTGCAAAAGGGGGAGAAGAAAGCAAATTTTTAATCTTAAGGAAAGAATTAGTAGGGAGGAGATTGTTTTAAAATTTTGCATATTTTGAAAAATATTTTTTGAAAATTTTGTGGATCATATATTGAGGGGGAGGTTGGTGCTTATTGTTTTGAGCTTACATGTTTATCTTATTGTTAATCTTTTTAAGCTTACCCTATTCATATACTTAAAGGTTTTGTCATTATCAAAAAGGAGGAGATTGTTGACTCTGATCTTGATTTTGATGATCGACAAAATATTTAAGTATATATGAGTACTAATTATATTTTAAGTGTATTTTTCATATCTTAGTACTTAACCATGTAGAATGAAGAAATGCTTGTATTTCAGTTGAAAAAGTCCTTAAATTAATGAAATATCAAGTATATGGACTTTGGAATTAATATGGAAGAACTTGAAGAAGTTAAAGTTTCAATTTGAAGATGTTTCAGTAATGGCACAGGCAAGTATCGACACTTGAAAATGAAGCGTCGACACCTAAGGATCAAGTGTCGACACTTGAAGTGTGAAGTGTCGACTCAATGCTTGAGACAAACAGAAAACTTCAGAAAGTACTTTCAGTTAAGTGTCGACACCTGGAGCTGAAGTGTCGACACTTGGAAGTAAAGTGTCGACACCTGGAGAATGAAGTGTCGACACTTGAAACTGAAGTGTCGACACCTGGATATGAAGTGTCGACTTTTGAACAGTAACGGTTAGTTTTCTGGGCTGCAGAACTTCTTCAACTTGGCTCCAACGGTCATATTTTCCTTCCTAACGGCTATAAACGGTCATTTAAGTGTTGGGAGGCTATATAAACATCAAGAATCAAATGGGGAAGTAATCCTTTGGTGAGTTTCATGAATATTCTTAAAGGATTTAAGAATTGAGTGATTCAAGCCTTAAAGCTTCCAAGTTTCAAAGAAAGCAATCAAAGTCTACATCCACAAGCATCAATCAAAGGCTTCATCAACTTGAAGACAATATTTTCATCAACATTCAAGGGCTTCAAAGAGATATTTGTTTTATTTTAGAAATCTTTTATAGTATTCATTTATACTTGTTCTTACATTATTTTACTTAAGGTTTTTGGTGAGCCTTGAAAACCAAAGAGGTTTTTGGTAAGTCTTGGAAAACCAAAGTGGTTATTGGTGAGCCTTGAAACCAATTAGGGTTTTACTTGTGAGCCCGAAGCTAAAATAAGTTGTTTGGGTTCTTGGTTATCCCGTAAAACCAAGGGTGGTTGTTGGTGAGCCTTGAAACCAACTAAGGTTTGACTTGTGAGCCCGAAGACAAAACAAGTTGTAAAGGTTGTTGGTGAGCCTAGGTTACAAAACCAAACTTAGTGGAATTTCCAAGGGGTTCTTGGGAAGTGGATGTAGGTGCTTGGTTGGCACCGAACCACTATAAATCTTTGTGTTTGTGTGATTGTTCTCCTTGTACTTTTATTTCTTTATTTTCGCTGCATTTATTTGAAATACACAAGCACTTGAATTGCATTAGCACATACTTGCTTTAGTTCACACTTTACAAATAGTATAAAAGTTTTATAAAACCAAATTCACCCCCTCTCTTGGGTTGCCTATCCGAGCCTACAGAAAAGATGACCAACTTTTTTTGTAATATATATCCAACAAAGAATGGATCCTAGAGGTAAAATGGATTGGAAAATATTTGTCTTGATCAATGTCTACATTTGAATATATCCAAATGCAAAAGTTTATATTGTTAAAATATAATAAAAAATAGTGGTGAAATTAGAGGTGGCAATTGGGTTGGGTTGGGTATATATGGATTGGGTCAAATTCAAGTCGGATCAAAAAAGTTTTAACCCAAACCCAATCTTGATGTGGCATGACCGCTGATATGGAGCCCGCATCTGACCTAGTTGGCAATCAAGCTGATAGAAGGCGCCACCTAGATACTGTCAACATATAAGAGCCGAGGTTGAGCTCCCGTCCAAGGTCAAGCTCTCAACCCAGGTCGAGCTCCTGTCCGAGATCGAGCTCCCATCCAAGGTTGAGCTCCCGGCCAAGGTCGAGCTCCTGTCTGAGGTGGAGCTCTCGTTTGAGGTCGAGTTCCCATCCGAGATCGAGCTCTTAGCCGATGTCGAGCTCTCCACCCAAAGTCAAACCTAAATGAAGATAGGTGGGTCTAGTCTCTCCTTGGACGACCATGGAAGCGACTGGGATGGCGACCCCAGTAGGTGGTGTCGCCATCCTTGCCAGAGCCCCCCGTGTTACTCAAAGAAATGGCACCTTCTACGGAGAGACGCCCCACGAGGGCACGCCGCCTGCACCTTGTACGGAGTGGTGCTCTGCCAGGGCATGCCGCCTGCACCTTCTGTGGAGGGGTGCTCCGCTAGGGCATGTCGTCTGCACCCTTTGTAGAGGGATGCTCTGCTAGGGCATGCCGCCTGCATCCCTTGTGGAGAGGCGTTCTGCCAGAGCGTCGGCCCTGCAACACACTATCAGCATTTTCTTTGGAAGGGCGCTCTGCCCGGGGCATCGCACCCTACAACCCACTACCTGCACCACCCGAAAGAGGGATGTTTTACTAGAAATCTTAGACCCTGCAGCATATCCCATCAAGCTAGTGCTTCGCCAGGCCCCGGCATGGTGGCACGATGCTCATCAGAGGAAGTGTCCTGTCAGGGTGTCAGGCCCCGTAGCATGCCACTTGCATTCATCGCGGTAAGGACGCGCACTTCACAGTACTCCGCCTGCACTCATAATATAATCTTCCTCTAAGGATTATGAACCTTGTCCCCCTCCTCTCAGGGGAGGCAGGGATAGACTTGCGCTCTGCCCACGTGAGGCGCACCAAGAGAGCACCAGATCGGGGCTTTAAACCCCACTAGATGAAATGTGCTTCTATAAGAAGCTCGAAGGGGCCTCCGATGAAGGTAGGTACGAGCAAGTAAAGAGGAGCTGAGGCAAGGGCAGGAAGAACATCTAAAGACTCCCCCGAGAACTCCCACTGCTTAGATTTTACTCTCTTTTAAAAATTCTCTGAACATGGAGACTACTCTGGGCTCTGCAAAGGAGGATCTGTTTTCCTTGGTCGCCCACTAACTTGATCATCGGAGTGCCCCTATCGGGATCCTCGACACGGGTCTCCTCTTTTTTGCAGGACCGGCCACACTCGGAGGTCCCAGGTAGGAAGTCCACTCATCTGAGCCACGTCGGAGTTGCAGGCCATGACGATCTAGGCGGCAACAGATTGTCGTGCTAGGTAGGGGAGAAGATTCAAGAGCTGAGAGGATCATAGCAAAGACTAGAGATCACAACTTTTCAATTGGTGGAACAACGGTAGCCGTCTCTAAGCCTAAGGGGCAAACTGGGGGCACAAGAGCTCCCCCTCGGGGTGCCAAGGAGTGATCTCAATAAAAGATCCTGAGTTAAGGAGCGTCATCACCTTCGGATGTCAGTGGGTGGCAAGCTGAAGATGGGATTACTTCCAGGAGATGCCACCTTCTAATGTGCCACCCCTGATCTTTCATGAGATCAGGTGGGGGATGTACTGAAGTCGGTGGAGGAGAGGGGAATGTTGATGGTGCCTTTATTGAATGGCAGGGAAGATTCGAACCAATGCTAATGCCATGGATGGCTAGTCGCATGTGTTTCTAAAAAAACAAAAAAAAATGAAAAGAAAAGAAAAAAATGGGTTTAATGGTAGGTGAAAGAGGGGTTCATGCCCGTGGTCTTTTCAAACACCTACCACTTTTCGTGGTGCTCTCCAGCTGGACCCACCTCCATGCATTTTCCTATGAATGGAGCACTCGTCACTTCATGCAAGCCTAATAGGTAACTCCCTGCCCCCACTTTCTTTACAAGATAAAAAACATGTCGTAGTTCCACAGGGAGAGCTCATGTATCACCATCGATGGCAAGTACCATGGACTGTCGAAGCTTGCCAAGTCTAGCAAGGAAAGCTAAAAAGCTTTCGAAGCCCTGCACTCATCCACCTGGCTCCAAGTCTGGCAAGGAAAGCCAAGAAACTTCCAAAGCCCTGCACTCATCTGCCTGGCTCCAAGTCTGGCAAGAAAATCCAGGAAACTTCTAAAGCCCCACACTCATTCGCAGGTCTGGCGAGGAAAGCCAAGAAACTTTTGAAGCCCCGTACTCATTCGCTGACCTCAAGTCCGGTGAAGCAAGCCAGAAAACTTTTGAAGCCCCACACTCTATCCGACTGACTCCAAGTCTAGCGAAGCAAGCTAAGAAACTCTTGAAGCCCCGCACTCTATCCAATTGACTCAAAGTCTAGTAAAGTAAGTCAAAAAACTCCTAAAGCCCCGCTCTCTATCCGCCTGACTCCAAGTTCGACAAAGTAAGCCAGAAACTCCCGAAACCTCGCACTCTATCTACCTGACTCCAAGTCCGACGAAGCAAGCCGGGAAACTCTTGAAGCCCTGTACTCTATCTACCTAACTCCAAGTTCGACAAAGCAAGCTGGGAAACTCTTGAAGCCCCGCACTCTATTCGCTTGACTCCAAGTCTGGCGAAGCAAGCTAGGAAACTCCTGAATCCCTACACTCTATCCGCCTGACTCCAAGTCCGGCAAAGCAAGCCAGAAAATTCCTGAAGCCCTGTACTCTATCCGCCTGACTCCAAGTTTGGTGAAGCAAGCTGGGAAACTCCTGAAGCTCCGCACTCTATCCACCTGACTCCAAGTCTGACGAAGCAAGCTGGGAAACTTTCGAAGCCCCGCACTCTATCCGCCTGACTTCAAGTCCGACAAAGCAAGCCGAAAAACTTCTAAAGCCCCGCATCCTATCCACCTGACTCCAAGTCCAGTGAAGCAAGCAGGAAAACTCCTGAAGCCTTGCACTCTATCTGCTTGACTCTAAGTTTGGCGAAGCAAGCCAAGAAACTCCTGAAGTCTCGCACCCTATCCACATGTCTCCAAGTCCAGCGAAGCAAGCAGGGAAGCTCTTGAAGTCCCGCAGTATATCTGCTTGACTCTAAGTCAGGCAAAGCAAACCAGAAAACTCCTGAAGCCTCGCACTCTATCCACCGAACTCCAAGTTTGGCGAAGCAAGTCGGGAAACTTATGAAACCTCGTACTCTATCTACCTGACTCCAAGTCCAACAAAGCAAGCCAGAAAACTCCTGAAGCCCTGCACTATATCAGCCTGACTTCAAGTTCGGCAAGCAAGTTGGGAAACTCTTGAAGCCCCGCACTCTATCCACCTAACTCCAAGTCTGGTGAAGTAAGCCAAGAAAGTCTTGAAGCCCCGTAATCTATCCGCTTGACTCCAAGTCCAATAAAGCAACCCAAGAAACTCCTAAAGCCCCACAATTTATCCACCTGATTTCCTGGGAAACTCTTGAAACCCTGTACTCTATCTACCTGACTGCAAGTCTAGTGGAGCAAGCTGAAAAACTCCAGAAGCCCTGCATTCTTATTTGCATGACTTTAAGTCCAACGAAGAGGGTCGGAGAACTTCCAAAGTGTTGACTCTGGTTTTGATTATGACAAAACATTTAAGTATATTTGAGTACTAATTATGCATTAAGTGTATAAATCAGATATAGGTACTCAAGATTTGAATTTAGAGAAGTTTTAACACTGGTGCAGCCAAGTGTCGACTCATGAAATCCAAGTGTCGATTCAAAGAATTGACTAATGAATAGTGAAGTGTCGACTCAAGGCCTGAGACCAAACAAGATATAGAATGTGGTGATTTCAGGAGTTTGGTCAAGTGTCAACTCACGGAACTAAAGTATCGACTCAAGGTGTCGACTCACTAGATGAAGTGTCGACTCACCAGTGCAGAGCAGAAGACTTCAGAAGATATTTTTGGTTAAGTGTCGACTCAAAAAAATGAAGTACTGACTCATGAAGGTCAAGTGTCGACACTTGCTATAATGGCTAGTTTTTTTGAAGTACAGAACTTCCCCAACTTGGCTCCAACGGCTATAAATTTTCTTCCAATGGTCATAAATGATCAAAAAGGTATGGAGGACTATTTATACACCACTAAGCTCTTGGGGAAGAAGAGAATCCATGGTTTGAATGATAAATCCTTTGGTTTACAAGAAAAAATATGTAAAGGATTTTAAGGATTTAATATTGAGAATGTTGAGCCTCCAAGGATTTAAAGTGGAGAGGGAGCTTCCAAGAGTGGCATCTTCAAGCATCCATTGAAGCTTCTATAATATGGAGACAAGCTCAACAACAACAATCAAGTGCTTCAAAGATAAATCAGCTTTTTGTAAGAAAGCTTTTATATTTTCATTGTTGAATTTGTACCGTATTGTTTACTAGTTTCAATGGAATCTAGATTGTTGGTGAGCCTATATGATGAAAACCAACAAGAATTTTGACTTGTGAGCCTGTGAAAATAAGTTGGGTTGTTGGTTAGCCCGGAAAACCATCAAGATTGTTGGTGAGCCCGTAAAACCAACTAGATTCTTGGTGAGCCCGTAAAACCAACTAGGTTCTTAGTTAGCCGGCAAAATCAAGGGATTTTTGGTGAGCCCGTAAAAACTAAGGGGTTTTTGGCAAGCCCGTGAAAATTAAGAAATTTTTGGTTAGCCTGTGAAAACCAAGGAATTTTGACTTGTGAGCCCGGAAAACAAGTTGGCTGTAATATATATGATTATAGTGAATTCCCAAGGAGAACTTGGAGAGTGGATTTAGGTCCCTTGGAATGCACCAAATCACTATAAATCTTGATGTGTTTGTGATTGTTTTTATTCTTGCATTTATTTCTTTATTTTTGCTGTACTTTATTATCATGCTCACAAACACATGCTTTGAATTGGCACATTATTTGAAGTATTGCGAAAAAGTTTTAAAGTCCAATTCACCCCCCCTCTTGGGTTGCATCATCTTCATCCCCTGGCCAACACAAAGCCCTCGTGCCCATCCACCAGACTTCAAACTTGGCGAAGATAGCCGGGACCTTGGAAACCCTACACTCAGTTACCATATAGTTCATGCTCCTACCATGCAAAAAAAAGGAAGGGATGAAGAAGAAGGAGAGGGACCTAAACCCTAAGTGATCCCCTTCGGCACAGGCCAAAGAAGAACAAGGAAAGAAGAGGACTAGGAGAACTAACCTACAGCGGGTTAGGGAATCAAAAATGGGTTGAAAACTCTTGCTCTCCCCTTACTCATTCGCTCAAGGTTCTTAAGGAATGGCTAAGGAGAATGGCCACTTTTCAAAAGGCTGGCAGCACCCCGTCTCATCGTGCCAGTCGAAACATGCATCCTTTCCCCTTCTCTGGCCGTTGGATGCTCGCTATATGTCAAGACCTACTGGGAGTGGCACTTTGGTCTGCAGGAAATTGCATCGGGCTAAGCACAATCATCATGCTCCCCTTATGCCAGCTGATGTGGTGCCTCCTCATTGGTGCAAAAGTATGATCTATGAGTCGCTAGTGATTGAGATATTAAATAGTGCAGGCTAAATGTCCTTCCATGTTAGTGTCACCATAACTCCCTTCGCCCCGAACCTGAGGGACTGCATCATGCTCTAGACTCGAGAGTGGGGGGCATCTGATGTGGCATGACCACTGATGTGGAGCCTGCATCTGACCAAGCTGGCAGTCGAGCTAGCGGAAGGCGCCATCTGGATACTATCACTAGATAAGTGTCGAGGCCGATCTCCTGTCGGGTGGAGCTCTTGTTCGAGGTCAAGCTCCCTGCAGAGTAGAGATCCTATCCGAGGTCGAGCTCCCCGCCAAGTAGAGCTCCCATCCGAGGTCGAGCTCCTGTCGAGTGGAGCTCCTGTCCGAGGTCGAGCTTCCCACCGAGTAGAGCTCCCATCCGAGATTGAACTCCCCATTGAGTAGAGCTCTTGTCCGAGATCGAGCTCCTACCAGATGAAGCTCCCATATGAGATTGAGCTCCCCATCGAGTAGAGCTCCCATCTAAGGTCGAGCTCTTACTGGGTGGAGCTCTCGTCCGAGGTCAAGCTCCCATTTGAGGTCGAGCTCCCTGTCGAGTAGAGCTTCCATCCGAGATCAAGCTCTTTATCGAGTAGAGCTCCCATCCAAGGTCGAGCTCCCATCTGAGGTCGAGCTCCTGCCAGGTGGTGCTCTCATTCGAGGTCGAGCTCCTGTCCAAGGTCATGCTCTCGACCAAATCAGGCCCCAGAAGGTGAGGAGATCTCTTTCCGACCATGATGGAAGGACTAGGGGAAGGCGAGGCATGCCTCCCAAAGGACAGATATGAAGGAGGCCTGGATGGTGACCCTGCATGCAGCATCACCATCTCCACCGAATTTGCTACATCTCTTCAAAAAGTATATCTTCTGTAGGTGGAGTGCTCTGCCGGGACTCTAGGCCCTGTAGCATGCCGCCTGTATCCCCTACAGAGGAGTGCTATACTAGAACCTCACAGGCCTATGAGAGCCTTACAGGTCTGCTAGAACCTCACAGGCCTATGAGAGCCTTATAGGTATACTAGAGCCTCACAGGCATAGTAGGACTTTTTTATGGCTCGTGGTAGACAATATCTTAATAAGAGATATGGGAGACTAGATCCTAACACTCTACCATAATTGGTTGCAAAGTGTCAAGAAAAGGACACCTCCCCAAATGATAGGGGGTCACGTGGAGTAATTTCATAAATAGGTAAGAGGGACCTCTGATCAAGGTAAGATAAAAAAAACTACCACATGCTCATTCTCTGGCTCTCGGGCCGTTATCCTCCACATCTCTAGCTATTGTCCAGATAACCCAACTGACTTGAGTGTCGAAATGTCCCTGTCGATACCCCCAGCCCGGGTTTTCTTGCAGGTCTCTGTCCATGAGGAGTGTCCAGGAAAAGCATCTCACCCCACCGGAGAAGCAACAAGGTGACCGGCA
The DNA here is from genome assembly GCA_021397845.1 of Areca catechu. Lineage (NCBI taxonomy): Eukaryota > Viridiplantae > Streptophyta > Magnoliopsida > Arecales > Arecaceae > Areca > Areca catechu. The sequence goes on along the minus strand of CM038048.1, from coordinate 85,475,931 downwards.
TTCCAAGTCCTCAGAGGCAGGTGATCTGGTAGCAACAGATTGGCATGTCAGGAAGGGGAGAAGATTCAGGAGCTGAGAGGATCGTGGCAAAGACTAGAGATTAAAGCTCTTCAATCTGTGGAACAACGGTAGCCATCTCTAAGCCTAAGGGGCAAACTGGGGGCACGAGAGCTCCCCCTCGGGGCTCCAAGGAGTGATCTCGGGGAAAGATCCTAAGTTGCGAAGGAGCGTCATCATCTTTGGCATGTCAGCGGGTGGCAAGCCGAAGATGAGATCACTTCCAGGAGATGCCACACCCTCGATCTTCCACGAGATCAAGCAAGGGATGTACTAAAGCTAGTGGAGGAGAATGTAGATGGTGCCTCTATTGAATGGCACAGAAGATTCAAACCAATGCCAGTGCCATGGATGGCAGTCACACGGGTTTCTAAAAAAAAGGGAGGGATGAAGAAGAAGGTAAGGGACCTAAACCCTAAGTGATTTCCTTCGACACAAGCCAAAGGAGAATGAGGAAAGAAGAAGACCAGGAGAACTAACCTGCAGAACACCTCAGGACAGGGAATCAAAAATGGGTTGAAAACTCTAGCTCTCCCCTTGCTCCCTCGCTCGAAGGTTCTTAAGGAATAGCTAAGGAGAATGGCCACTTTCAAAAGGCTGGCAGCACCTCGTCATATCGTACCAATCAAAATGTGCATCCTTTTCCCTTCTCTAGTTGTTGGATGCTCGCCATGCATCAAGTCCCGCTGGGAGTGGTGCTTCGGTCCAAAGGAAACCGCATCAGGCTAAGTGCAATCATCATGCTCCCCCCTGTGCCAGTTGATGTGGCACCTTTTCATTGGTGCAAAAGCATGATCTACAAGTCGCCAGTGGTCGAGGCATTAAATGATGCAAGCTAAATGTCCTTCCACATCATCATCACCAAACTCCCTTCACCTCGAGCCCGAGGAATCGCGATGTGCTCTGAACTTGAGAGTGGAGGGCATCTGATATGGCATGACCGCTGATGTGGAGCCTGCATCTGACCTAGTTGGCAGTCGGGCTGGTAGAAGGTGCCACCCGGATACTGCCACCAGATAAGCACCGAGGGCGAGCTCCCGACCGAAATCGAGCTCTTGGCCGAGGTTGAGCTCCCATCTGAGGTTGAGCTCCCATTTGAGGTTGAGCTCTTGTTGATCAAGCTCCCGTCCAAGGTTGAGCTCCTGGCTGAGGTCGAGCTCCCGTCCAAGAAAAAGCTCCTGGCTGAAATCGAGCTCCCCACCTAAAGTCAAACCTGAATGAAGATAGGTGGGTCTGGTCTCTCCTTGGATGACCATGGAAGTGGCTAGGATAGCGATTCCAGTAGGTGGTGTCGCCATCCCCGCCGGAGCCCTCTGTGTTACTCAAAGAAACAACACCTTCTACGAAGAGATGCCCTGCCAGGATACATTGCTTGCACCTTCTACAGAGGGGTGCTCTGCCAGGGCATGTCGCCTGCACCTTCTGCGGAGGGGTGCTCCGCCAGGGATGCCGTCTGCACCCTCTGTGGAGAGATGCTCCGCCAGGGTACACCACCTGCATCCCTTGTGGAGAGGCGTTTCGCCAGAGCACCGAGCCCTGCAACACACTATCAGCATCTTCTTTGGAAAGGTGCTCTGCTCGGGGTGTCACACTCTATAACCCACTACCTGCACCACCCGAAAGAGGAATATTTTACCAGGAGTCTCAGACCTACAACATCTCCCCCAGGCTAGTGCTCCGCTAGATCCCCAGGCATGGTGGCATGATGCCCGTCAGAGGAAGTGTCCTATCAGGGTATCAGGCTCCGTGGCATGCCACTCACACTCATCGCAGAAGGGATACACACTTCATAGTACTCCACTTTCACTCATGGTAGAAACTTCCTTTGAGGTTTTTGAACCTTGTCCCCCTCCTCTCAGGGGAGGCAGGGATAGACCTGTGCTCCGCCCACGTGAGGCGCACCAAGAGAGTACCAGATTGGGGCTCTAAGACCCACCAGATGAAATGCGCTTCTATAAGAAGCCTGAAGGGGCCTCCGATGAAGGTAGGTACTAGCAAGCAAAGAGGAGCTGAGATAAGGATAGGAGAAAATCTGAAGACTCCCCCGAGAACTCCCACTTCTCTAGCTTCTACTCTATCTTTTAAAAATTTTCTGAACATGGAGACCACTCTGGGCTTTGCAAAGGAGGATCTGTTTCCCTTGGTCACCCACTGACTTGATGGTTGGAGTGCCCTCGCCGGGATCCTCGATTCGGGTCTCCTCTTTTTTGCAGGACCGATCGCACTCGAAGGTCTCAGGCGGGAAGTCCACTTATTCGAGCCACCTTAGAGCTACAGGCCATGGCGATCTAGTAGCAAAAGACCTGCATATTAAATAGATTATAATTTAAAACCTGAACCTGATATATATATATATTAAACTAAGTAACCTAACCCAACCTGTTTATCCTGTTTATTAAACAGGTAACTTATAATCCAACCCGACTCAACCAATTTAATAAATAGGTAAGCTGTTAACATAACCTAACTTGCCCTAATCCGTTTAACCTGTTTAATATATACGTAAGCTATTAACATAACTCAACTTGACCCAACTTGTTTAACCTGTTTAAAATAGAACTTAGCCCAACTCAACCTAGCCTAACTTGATAAATATAAAAAATCAAAAATCTAGATATAAAAATAATTACAAAGTAAAAATAGCTAATAAAAAAACAATTCATATAAAAGAATTCCTAACTAGCCATTTTAGTAGAATGTGAAAAAAATATCCTTTATTAATAGCTTAAATATAGTAATACAAAACTTAAAAGATTTGATGCAAACAAAAGAAAAAATGATCCTCTTAAAAATTAAAACCCAATGGGCTACTATAAAAGAGATACAATAATAAGAAAACATAGCTAACAGCTCCTAACATTATGAAAAAATATAAAAGAGAACTTATAAAGGGCTAAAGGCTAGATTAGACAACATCCTAAAGGAATGAGACATGTTGGACTTCAATCTTTACTAATAAACCATGCCAACATAAATATAAGGGTTCCAAAAATATCCAACAGTGAAGTCCATAATGAGCTTCCACCAATAAGCCATACAAGAAATATATATATCAAGCTGCATAGAAAAGAAGGTTATTTATTTGAGCAAAAAAGAAGGGAAGAGAAAGAAATATAGGGGTGGTAAAATATGACCTGACCTATTAACCTGATGCATGTTCGACCCACCATAAATAGATTTAGGTTTAGGTTAAACAGGTTCAGGTCATAAATAGGTCAATCTATTTAACCTATTTAATATACGAGTCGGGTTTAGGTTTCAGGCCCTTGATATGTTTAACCCATTTAATATACGGGTCTAGATGGGCCAGGTTGGGTTGCATAACTTGTTTAAGGGAGTAGTCTTCATAGGCCTCAGACCCACAGGCCAGTCTTCAGGAGCCAGCATTGCCGAATCATGCTGGGCTTGGCTCACTAGTGTGATCAAATGCAGGACGGGAGGGGAGCACCGAGTACCTTTTCAATTTTCATAATTTCATCATGTTGAAACTTGAAAGGGGCCAAATTATTTTGGTTTTTTTCTTCGATCCTTCGACTCCTTGCTTCTTCAATGGTGGCTAACCATAACTCCCTCCTTATCCATCGATCGATCGAGTGAGCGAGCTCTCTAGCATCTCGAATCAGTGTTTCTGGAGTCTGGACCTCTTTGGCTCTCTAAATTGATATGTAGTCTCTTCCCTTCCTCCTCATCGATTGAATAAGCTCTCTACCTCCCCGACATCTCGGATTGGTGTCTCTAGATCTCTTCAGCACTCTAAATCGATAAGCAGCCTCTTGCTCTCAAGCAACAAAGCGATGGACCTAAGAGCTTGAGATCTAGAATTTTCTCATTTGGTCCTTCCTTCTCCAATGGTGGCCAACCTTAAGCTCCCTTTCTCCTCATCGATTGATCTACCTCTTTGGCCTCTCAATCTGGTTTCTCTGGGCCTCTTTGGCTCTCTAGATAGGTGAGCTCTTTGGCCTCTTCTTCGGTCCTTTTTTCTCCGATGATGCATTTGGACCTCCCATATGTCATACTGGTGTCTTTGGATCTCTCTAGTTATCTAGATTGGTGAGTATCCTTTTTCAATTAATCACCTTTCTAACATCTATTCTTATTCTTTCACAAGATTCTATTTTTTAATGCATTTTTAACTTCTTTTATATAATCTAATTTTTATGATGAGTTGTTGCTATGGCTTCTCCAAATTCATAGCTTTTGGAGGCTGATGAAAAATTAGGGATAGGGATTGTGTTAATGGTAGCTAGGGTTTTGAGAACTTAAAACATTTCTTCTTTTTTTATTATTATTGAGAATTAGGGAATATTTGCTTTTTACCCGGGCTGATGGAGGATCTTGGTTTTTTGTTTTTACTGTTTACCCTTATAATGAGGGTTAGATCTTATATTGGCTTCCTTTTTTTCTCAAGTACCTAAAGACAACATCAATGCTCTTCTGATGTTTAGTACTACATCATGCTAGCTGAATTGGTCTACATGATGCTTTTGCATTTAATTTACAATATACTTTTATTAACTCCAATAAACATGCTTATGGATGAATGCTTATGCTCCTGCTCTTGTATCTCATTTGATGATTCTCATGATAAGACTGTATTTTTTTTGTACAAGCTTGGTCATTTTATCAAAAAAAAAATGCTGGAAGCATCTTTAACCGAATTATTTCTGCATGTCTTATTTGTCATTTAAATTTATCAAATGCCATTTTCATTTCTATTTTGTCATGATAGTTAGAACCTTTTGAATAGATTATGGACTTTAGACTCTCTCTTATTAGGTAGTTGGATGGTAAAGAAGCTTTCTTGTTTAGATTCTAAGTAATTTTGAAATTGCTTCAAGATTTATATATGGAGGCTATGATGATTTTGGGATATCTTTTTTATTGATTCAACTATTTCTAATGGCAACAATCTTGGATGGCCCTCTTTTATAGGCAATTGATTGTAGTCATTTTAATTTAGTTGTAGATTAAATGCTAGATCTAACCTCCTCTTCCTCTTCCCTTCTTTGTTATTCTAACTTCTTGGTGATTAGAAATTGGGTTTAATCTTTAATATAATTAAAAATTATATGATATAGATGGATAAAGAGTTCGTCATCAATGTGGATTTGTCGAGTGATAATGATAGGGCTAATGAATCAGTACCCATAGATTCTAATACAGTTGAAGTAGATAATTCCATACATGGCAAATGTAAAAGGAAGCTAACTTCACATGTTTATTAATTCTTTCATGTAAATGAAGCAACCAAAAAATGCAAATGCATAAAGTATGGTATGGAATATCAATTTGGAGGTAAGGTTGGGACTGAAAATTTGAAACGATATTTATAAATTTAGAAAAAGAACCATCAAGTAGAACAAATGATTTTATAACAATCTCATGTTTTTGTATCTATGCATTCTAGTAAAATTAATCCCGAGAAGTTCTGTGAATTGCTGACCTATGCAATTATCAAGCATAATTTACCATTTTAATTTATTGAGTATGAAGGAATTAGATCTCTATTTGCTTATATTTGTAAGCATGTCAAGTTGGTATCAACGAATATGGTAAAGGCAAATTTATTGAAGTTATATAAAAAAGAAAGGCAAAATAGAATTATAGCTACAATCAATATCTTCTAGGATAAGCTTGACTTCAAATTTATGGATCTATTGCTATTGATGGGTATTTGTGATTGACCATCCATTTTTTGATAAAGAATGGGTGCAGCAAAAGAAAGTTCTCAACTTTCATTTTATGCCTCCTCCATATAATGGCATATCTTTGTATGAAATGATTTATGGTTTATTAATTGATTAAGGGATTGAAAAAAAATTATATTGTATGACTGTGAATAGTGCATTGTTAAATGATATTTTTGCTAGCATGCTAAAGATTCAACTTAATTTGAAAGGTGTACTTTACTCAGATGATGAATTTTTTCATATCTGTTGTTGTGCTCATATCCTTAACTTATTCATATAGGAGGGATTAAAAGAGTTAGATGAACCCATTTTCAAAGTTCATAAAAGTATTAAAGTTTTTGGAATATGTTAGACAAGTATCTTTAGAAAGTAAAAAGGTTTAAGATAAGATGTTTCTATAAGATGAAATTCAACTTTTTTGATATTAGAGAGTGCTCTTATCACCATATTTTCTTCATCGAAAACAAAGTGACTCTAATTATAAGCATTATCCATCTAAAGAAGAGTGAGGCAAAGTTGAAAAGACTAGCAAGTTGTTGAGTATATTTTATGATGCTAATCTTATATTTTCTAGGATTAAATATCCTATGTCAAACTTATATTTTTCTTATATTTTTTTGATTGAACTTACTTTAAAATAAGAGATGGACAAGGTATATGCTTTCATGTAAAAAATGGCATAGCAAATGTATGAAAAATTTGAAAAGCATTGACTAGATCATTGTTTAATCTTGACCATGGTAGTTATTTTGGATCCTTGGTATAAATTTCAGTTTGTTGAGTATTGTTATAAAAAGTTATATGGATATGGTTGTATCAAAAGCCTGTGCATCTGTGAGTTTATATTTTCTCTCTTCAATCAATATATAGTTTCATTTTCTAAAGCTCCATCTATTAGCATATCAACTCATAGAGACATGGATAATGGTACTTCTTATGAGACTACTGAGCCATATAGAAGAGCAGATATCTTCAAGGTAATATAAAGTTTTTTTCATAAAAATAAATTTAGTCTTTACTTATGGTACTATTTTTTGATAAATAACATTTTATTTTTGTAATAATATAGGATTTTGATATATTTGAAAGCTTTGATTTTATCACTGCTACACAAAAATCTCAATTGAATTTATATTTGGATGAGCCTATAGTTAATAGGAAGTCTAATTTGGATATCCTTGAATTTTGGAAAGCTAATTTGTTTTGATTTTCTCAACTTTTTCTCTTTGCATAGGATATTTTAACTATTTCAATATTTACAGCTACCTCTAAATTAGATTTTAGTATTGGTGGGCTAGTACTTGATAAGTATCATAGTGCACTTAAACCAAATACTATTGAAGCCTTAATTTCCACTCGAGATTGGATGTTTGGAAATAACTGTATATGTTTCATTAATTATATTGCAATTATATTTTGAATGAGTTTATTATTAACTATTGCAATATTTCAATGTAGATATTTTGAAACTCATGTTAGATGAAATTGTATAAGATGTAATGAACTCAAGTTCCATCAATGAATCCAATCACTTAAGACTTGGCCAATATTGATGCAAACCCATAATAAGATAAATCATGGTCATGGATACTTTTTTGGATTATGATGCTCATGTTATTTGGATAAATTATATTGTTTGTAACTTTTTTTGTTATTGTTTGAATATGGATGTTGTTATGTTGCATTTTTTTTGGAACTCATTTAAGTGCTTGTTTCATGTTAGAATTATTTTAAGATTTGTATGTGGAGGTTATGATGATTTTGGTTTGTGATTTAATTGATTTAGCTATTTTAAATGACAACAATATTGAATGGCCTTCTTTCATAGGCAATAAATTATAGTCATTTTGATTTAGCTATAGATTAAATACTGGATTTGACTTTTCAGCCTCCTCTTTCTCTTCTTGTGCGGCTTACTGGTTGATGACTTGATATTGATTATGGACATTTTTATTAGATGATCTTGTCTTATATTTTGTATCATTGCATTTAAGCTACTAGAGCAGGATCTTTTCTTCACATTCTAGTATAATGTTTAGTTAAGATTTCTCTCATTAAATTATTACTTTCTTACCATTTTTATTTTATAATGATTTATATATTCAGATTTCTATTTTTTTTAAGGCTATGATGATTTTGGAATGTCTTTAAGCAACTTTGAATTTCCTTTGGGATATCTTTAAAGTTTCTATGTGGAGGTTATGATGATTTTGGGATGTCTTTTTGCTGATTCAACTATTTTTGATGGCAACAATCTTGGATGGTCTTTTTTTATAAGTAACTGATTGTAGTCATTTTAATTTAGCTATAGATTAAATGCGATTTGAGTTTGCTCTTTTCTTTTCTTGTGTCAAGCATCTCTGCCCTTCTTTTAAAACCAAGAAGCATCGATAGCTAAATTAAAATCTTTATTATAAGAAGAGGCAACGAAATCCCTGTAAGGCGGGGAGCGATTTGTGCAAAAGAAAATCTTTATTATTATAAGAAGAGAGCCTTACACTACTGATAATATTTTCTCAGGTTGCAGGCGTTCTACGTTCGTGGGAATCTGACACCATCCAGATCCTCGAGATAGCAGGCTCCGTATGGAAGAGCTTCGGCCACCTTGTAGGGGCCTTCCCAGTTCAGCAAAAGTTTGCCGTATACCTGGGGTTGAGATGCTTCAGCTCGGTGCAGCACCACGTCGCCCAGGTGGAAGACCTTCGGCTTCACTCGCGTATTGTAATACCAAGCTACACACTTCTAGTAAGCCACCATCCGGAGTCTGGCCTTGTCTTTGATTTTCTTGAGGAGATCTAGATTGAAAAGAAGGCATGTCGGATTCTCCGCTTTACTGTACTGCTATATCTGCAGTGTAGGTACGCCGAGTTTAACCGGGATAACAGCCTCTGTTTCGAAAGTAAGGTTGAAAGGCATTTCATCCGTCGCCATCCTGGGCATCATGTGGTAGGCCCAGTGAACGTCGGGGAGCTCTTCCACCCACCTGCCCTTGGCTTGGTCCAGCTTGGTCTTGAGTCCATGGAGGATGGTCCGATTGGTTACCTTGGCTTCCCCGTTTGTTTGAAGGTGAGCCACTGAGGTGAAGCGGTGTTGGATGTGGATGTCGTGCTTGGTATAAAATTCTTTGAACTCCTGGTTATTGAATTGCCATCCGTTGTCAGTGATGATGCTGTGGGGAAGCCCAAAATGACAGATAATCGACTTTCAGAAGAATTGGCGGAACTTGGCTTCCGTGATCCGTGCTAGTGGCTCCGCTTCTACCCACTTGGTGAAGTAGTCGATGGCCACTATTAAGAACTTCCGTTGCCCTGAAGCTGGAGGGAATGGGCCCAGGATGTCCATCCCCCACTGGGCAAACGGCCATGGGGTGGAGAGCTATGAGAGCAGTGTCGCTGGCTGGCGCTGGCTGGTGCTGTATATGGGCATGGTGCTGGCATCGGTCGCACCTCTTCACAAAGTCTGCGGCATCCTCCCTCATAATCTCCCAATAGTAACCTTGATGGAGGGCCTTGTACGCCAGTGTCCTCCCCCCGACGTAGTTTCCACAAAGGCCTTCGTGGATCTCTTGGAGCACGAAGGTTGCCTTTGCGGGTCTCAGGCACTTCAAGAGTGGATAAGAGTATGATCGGTGGTAGAGTTATCCTTCTATGAGGACAAACCATGAGGCTTTCTTCTTGATGAGGCCTGCCTCACCCGATCCTCCGGTAGAGTGCCATTGGTGATATATCTGATGTACCTATCCATCCAGCTCGGCTCTGGGATGACCTGCTGCACCTCGGTGGGAGCTTCGTTGCTTGGATTTTCAAGGTACTCGATGTGAGCTCGCCCCAGTGACGAGTCTGGCAAGGTCGCAAGTCTGGACAATGTATCGACATGAGCGTTCTTACCTCGGGGGATGTGAGAGATGCTGAAGTACCGGAAACCTATCATGGTTGAGCGGACCTACTCCAGGTACTTTATCATCTATGGATCTCTTGCTTCGTATTCTCTGGAGACCTGTCCGGCTACCAGTTGGGAGTTGGTGAAGACCTCTAGGCTCCTTACACTTAGCTCGCAGGAGACCCTGAGGCCTATGAGGAGTGCCTCATACTCCGCCTGGTTATTTATCGCGGTGAACTTGAAACAGAGTGCGCATTCAGCCACAACTCCATCATTGTTGGTGAGGATTAAACCTGCACCGCTTCCGCTCGTGTTGGACGCGCTGTCGATATGGAGGATCCAGGACTCCTCTGCACCAAGCTCCTCTTAATGCTCCGGGACCATCTGCTCTGGCTCTTCGGCAAGTCCCATGCACTCGATCAGGAAGTCGGCCAGCACCTGGGCCTTCTGGGATGATCTCGGCTGGTACACGATGTCGAACTCGCTGAGCTTTAGTGCCCACTTGAAAAAGCATTCGGACGTGTCGGGACGGCTGAGCACAGCTCTCAAGGGCTGGTCTGTCAAGATCGCGATTGGATGTGCTTGGAAGTACGGCCTGAGATGTTGAGCAGACATGATAAGAGCAAAAATGAGCTTTTCGGATCGGGTATACCTGATCTCGGCATCCCGGAGGAGCTTGCTAGCATAGTACACCAGCTTCTGGGATCCATCCTTATCCGTACGGATGAGGACCGAACTGATGGCTCCAGGGATGATCGCCAGGTACAACAGGAGTTCCTCTCCTATCTCCGGCCTAAAGAGCAATGGTGGTGATGCCAGGAAATCCTTTAGCTCCTCGAAGGCCGTCTTGCACTCCTCCATTCAGGTGAAGTCGCTCATCTTGCATAGCACCTTGAAGAAGGGGAGGCAGCGGTCCATCGACCTCGAGATGAATCAGCTCAGTGCAGCAATCTGACCCGTCAGGCGCTGGACCTGCTTCTTTGAGGTCGGGTGCTCCATGTTGATGATTGCCTGGACCTTCTCCAGGTTTGCCTCGATCCCCCTCTAGGTCACCATGAAGCCGAGGAACTTCCCTGCCGCTACCCCGAAGGCACACTTCGTCGGGTTCAGCTTCATCTTGTGCTCGTGGAGGTTATGGAAGGCTTTCGCAAGGTCGGCTACATGATCCGAACTCGGCTTGCTCATGACGAGCATGTCATCCACATAGACTTGCATGTTCCTGTCAATTTGGTCTATGACTAGTTCATCAAAAATTTCATGAAGCTCATCAAAAGATAATTCATTTTCGGTTTCAGAACATACCTCTTCTTGATCGGCCATTAGACAGAAATTTGCTACTTCCTGTTGTTCTTCCTCAGAGCTGGAGTCTTCACTTTCGCTCCAGGTTGCCATCATGGCCTTTTTCCTTAGCTTTCTTCTGCTTTTCTTTAGTAAGGGGCAGTCTACCTTGAAATGCCCTGGCTTTTTGCACTCAAAACATGTGGGCTGCTCCTCCTTCATTTCCTTATCTTTTTCTTTACTGGACTCACCTTTCAGAGGTTTCTTTTTGTAATTGAATATCTTTTTCCTCATAAACCTTCTAAATTTTCTTGCTAACATAGCAGTTTCATCTTCTTCGTCATCCTCTTTGGAGTCTTCACTCGAGTCTTCTTTGGTAGAGGATTTGAATGCTATTGTCTTTTTCTTTTTGTCCACCTCTCCGTTCTTCTGTTTGAGAGATAGTTCGTATGTCATTAAAGAGCCCAACAGTTGTTCCAGCGGGAGAGTGTTGACATCTTTTACTTCTTCAATTGCAGTGACCTTTGCATCCCATGAAGCTGGTAAAGACCTGAGAAGTTTATTTACAAGTTCACCGTTAGAAATTATTTTTCCTAAACTTCTCATGCCATTCACAATGTTTGTGAACCTAGTATACATCTCACTGATAGACTCAGTAGGTTCCATTTTAAACATTTTATAAGTGTGAATTAGCATGTTAACTTTGGTGGTCTTTACTTGGTGTGTACCCTCATGGGTAACCTCAAGTGTATCCCAAATCTCCTTTACGGAGAGACAATTGGATATTCTGTTAAACTCACTAGGATCAAGAGAACAAAATAAAAGGTTCATTGCCTTTGCATTAAGCTCAATTTGCTTAATGTCACTCTCATCCCAATCATCTTCCATTTTAGGGGTGAGAATGCCATTAATCATCATTGAAGGCTGATGAGGACCTTTTACTATTGTTCTCCACAAATTATAATCAAGAGCTTGTATAAATATGCGCATGCGTGTCTTCCAGTATGTGTAATTTGTGCCATTAAAAAGTGGGGGTCGGTTTGAAGCTTGACCTTCAACAATACCCATCGCTATTGGGGCTGCCATGATCTTTTACTCAAGATCCTTAGACCTACAAGAGAGTACCGGTGCTCTGATACCACTTGTTGCCCAGAAATGGAGCCCAAGAGCGGGGGTGAATTGGGTCTTTTAAAAATTTAACACAATAAAACAAAAGGTCTAGTGGTGGTTGTGAGTAACAATTAATTAGATGCAAGATGATAGCACTTAATTAAAGAATTCAAAGGGAAATAGCAATCACACACACACACAAGATATATAGTGGTTCGGTGCAAACCTAGCACCTATATCCACTCCCTGAGCCACCTTTGGGAATTCCACTATAATCCACACCAGATTACAGTTGACTTGTTTTTACAAGGCTCACAAGTCAAAACCTAAGTTGGTTTTATCACCTAGGCTCACTAACAAACCTAACTACTTGTTTTGTCTTCGGGCTCACAAGTTAATCCTAGTTGGTTTTAACACTTTGGCTCACCAACAAACCACAATAACCTTCTTTCAAAACACCCTTGAAAGCAAGGTTAAAGCACAATAAAACAGATATGAAATTTAAATGCTACAACAAACTCTCTTCAAGAGTAGATTGGAATCTTTGAAGCCCAAGTGATGCTTTGACTTCACTCTTCTTCTAGTTGCCTCCTTTTGGAATGTAGTAAAGTTGAGCAAGTAGGCTTTTTCAGTGGAATCAAGCTAGAAGAGGCTTTTGATTTGAAGTTTGGAGAGAATATTGGCTTTTTGGCTTTTGAGTGGACTTGAATGCTCTTGAATAAACTTCTCTCTTCTTTTTCTTGACTTCTTCACACTTCTCTTCATTTAAAATGAGGTTGGTGGAGATTAAATACACCAAAAATCTTCTAAAAATGGTTTGTGACCGTTGGAGCATTGGAAATAGCCGTTTGGAGCTTGAAAACCCATTTCTGCAAGCCAGAAAAATAGATCCGTTAGAGCTGTCAGGCTGCAAGTGTCGACACTTGGCTGTCAGGTGTCGACACTTGGCTGTCAGGTGTCGATACTTGATTTCTGAGAGTCGACACTTGATCATTCAAGTGTCGACACTTGATGCACAGGTGTCGACACTTGACACAAAAATCCTCGAACCTACAAAGTTCTGTATTTTCAAAATTCTCAGGCCTTGAGTCGACACTTGAAACCTAAGTGTCGACACTTGGTATCGACACTTGAATTCTAGGTGTCGACACTTGGCGTGCCAAAGATTTTTGTCCGTGCCAAATGCTGAAGTGTCGACACTTGACTGTCCAGGTGTCGACACTTGAGACTGAAAACATCCAGAATCAAGAGTAAAAGCCTTGAAATCAAAAATGATATACATGAAAGCATAAACACTTAATAATTAAGCAATTGTAAGCCCTTTTTTAATGAAGAGGATGTCCGGATATGTGAGATTTGCTCCGTGCTATTGCGTGCCATACACCATAAATATTTGGAATTTTGAGGTGCTTTCTTCCTGAAAACTCACAACTTGAAATCCATATTAGAATACAATATGTACTCAATGCTTTGTTATTCATCAAAATCACTGGGTGGAGCCAACAATCTCCCCCTTTTTGATGATGACAAAACTTTGAGAAAAAGAGACAATATAGTTCAAACTTTTATAACCATGAGTTTCTAATCATAATAGGAAACAATCTCCCCCTTAATTAGATACTTCTTATTAAGGTAAACTTCAAATCAATATAATGCAACTTTTTCTTAATAAAAAAACTTGTTCTCAAATTCTCAATAACAATTAACATCACTCTTTTTCTTCATACCAATTAACATCATTTTTTAACATTACTTTTTCTCCCCCTTTTTGTCAATCATAAAAAAATAACCTCCTCCTTACAATTGTGCATGGATACAAAAAGAGAGTAGAGAAACAAATATCATAGCTGAAATTATGCTTGTATCAGAGTTAAAATATCCCATTGTATCAGAGCTAAAATATGATAAACTGAAATACAAAAGGTTTAAGATAACAAACATTATATATGAGATAAATTTTCAGTACAGAAGAGCTGAAATATACATATATCAACCATACAAAATAAGATCTGAAACAATCATCTGTGAGGCTAATCCTCATCAGATGGAACATCAAGACTGAAAGGAGCACTAATCCTAGATCTGGTGGCTAATGCCCTAGGAGGTGCTAAAGCTCTAAGACTCCTGGTACGGCCGGCAGGACCAAAAGCGGGTACAACCCTAGAAGATCTGGTAGAAGGAGGTAAAAGACGATCAGCTGGCTCAATAGAATCCGGAACGAAGTCAACTAGTGCAGTAGAAGGAGCAGGTGTAGTAGGAGGATCTCGACTGACCACCTCATAAGCATCAGCTCCGCCTACACTGTCGCTGTCAGTGCCTACTACCTCAGTGGCTCGGTCAATATCCTGATCACCTCCGTCAGCAAAATCAGCATGGTCGCTCTGGTGATCGCCGCCGTCATCATCATCATCATTATCATCATCAGATCGAGCAAGTGCAGGTGCAGCAGGAGGTATAAGTGATCTCAGAAGACTCTCAAGACGTGTAAATCCCTCCTCCATGGATCTGCGGATCTCAGCATGCTCTGAGGTAGTCTGTGCTCGTAGAAGCTCGACCTCGCTACGCAGCTGAGTCACCTCTCCTCTGATCTGTGTGAACTGTGCTCTGGCATGCTCCTCAAAGGATAATCCGGTAGATGGTGGTGGAGGAACTGAAGCATCAGGTGACAGGTGCTCTGCCTGTGTCGATGGTACATCCACTGGAGGAAGGACTGCTGGCTCTGATGGTCCAGCCTCAGCCTCTCGAATCTCATCCTCCTCATCTGGCTCCTGGCCAGACTCTCTCCGAACCCATTGACCTCCAACCATCCTGAATCCCATGCGGTGCAATGACCTCTCATCATATACATCTGTGTGCAGTTTCTCCTTGGGGATCTCCCCCTCCAATGATACTCCACAGGCTCTGAAAAGACGGGTCAGTGCCATCCCGTATGGCAGACAGTGTCGGCGCTGAGTGGCAGCATCATGCATCTATGACAGCATCAAGGCGGGTATGTCAACTGGTCTCCTCTCGATCAGACTGGTCATCAACATCAGCTCTCTCTCTGTGATGAAATCAAATCTGCCAGTCTTTGGTAGAAGGATCCGTGCGGTAATGTGGTGCAGCAGTCGCATCTCTAATGATAACTGGTTCGCGGTAACCACCGAGATACCGCGAACATCCTCTCGCTCAAGGATGCATCTGAAAGCTGCCTCTTTGTCATCAACTGAAAATGCACAGACTCCTCTTCGGGGTATCTCCCATACTCGGCTCAGCAACTTATCAGTCAAAGAAATCGTGTACCCCTGACGGATGTCATCCATAAGAGTCGTTGACAGTCTAGTGCACCGTAGAGCTCCCTCACCAGGTGAGGATAGTATCTCTCCTGCATGGTGCAGAAAGGGTACTAGTCTCGCATCTGTGAGTATCTCCCTAATGCCAAAATGGTGCCTGTCGAAACACAATAGATCAACTCTCCTCCCTGAAGCTACTGACTTCCCTGCCATCCTCTCTGCAGGGGGGGAGCTCGGAGTGGCTGTACTGCTCGGCTGAGCGGGATCGAATCTGGCCTTCGACCTCCTCTCACTACCCTGACTAGGCCTCGCTCTAACTGCAAGTCTCTTCCTAGGACCCATATCAGCCAACTGACCAGGAAGAATGGAAAAAGGTTCAGAACAAAGGACTGGCCATAGGTTGAGATAGAGTTCAAATTGGTTTCGAAAACCAGAATCAATAAGTTTTGATCAAATGACAAAATTTTTGAGTAAAATTTATAAGAAAAATTTGTGTTAGGTGGAGCACATTTGAATCCCAAAAAGAATTATTTTTGTAAGGTCCAAAAAAATAAAAAACCATGGGATTTGGGTTTTAATCATTTAGGGTTTTTGCAAATAGGCAAAAATGTTCAAAATGCATTACTAAAAATCCTTCCTAATTATCAATAAAAGGATTTAGCATGCTTAAATTAGATGGAAAACCCATTTTATTTTGCCCAAAATTGATGAAATAGTGATTTTTGTGAAAAAGGATTGAAAAACGTCCAAAAGATGAGGAAAACTCGAGAAAAACAAATCTAAAACAAGATTCCCTCAAATGGAGTTTTAGAAATTTACTAAAACACTCAAAAATCCGGTTAGATTGAAGAAAAATGTTCGGAAAACCTAAAACATGATCGTTTGGTTTTTAAAAATAATCAAATTAAAAACATAGAGAAATAAAAATGAGTTTAGAGAGGGAAAATACCTGATTTGAGACGGATTGAAGGGTGAAAAGACGGGTTTGGACAGGGGGGACCACTGTTCTAAGAAATTTGGGGGAAGAAAATTTTCAAAAAAGCCTTTGTTCGGCCCGTTTTAAAACAGTTCAGATTCGCAAGTGTCGATACTTCGGATTTGTCAAGTGTCGACACTTGGTCAGGTGTCGACACTTGACACTTTCCAAGTGTCGACACTTGGCCAAGAAAATTCGAGAAAATCTGAAAAAATTAAAAAAAATTTTGACAACTTTGTTGGGGTTTTAAACAATAAGTATTGAGCTTTTAGGACTAGGTAAAATGATACTAAGAGAGTCCTAGGAGAATGGATCAATTACACCTAACTCTCTTCTAATCAGACAGAACCTATCCTCACTCAAAGGCTTTGTAAACACATCAGCTAATTGATCATTGGTACAGACAAAATCAAGAATTACATTTGAGTTTTGTACATGATCTCTTATGAAATGATGTCTTATTTCAATGTGTTTACTTCTTGAATGTTGTACTGGATTTTTAGATAAGTTAATTGCACTAGTATTATCACATCTTATGGGTGTCTTAGTTAGTTTAATGCCAAAGTCTTCGAGTTGTTGTTTGATCCAGAGGATTTGAGCACAACAGCTCCCAGCTGCTATATATTCGGCTTCTGCCGTAGATAGAGCAACAGAGTTCTGTTTCTTGCTACTTCAGGAGATCAAATTTACTCCAAGAAACTGATAGGTTCCACTAGTACTTTTACGATCAAGTTTACACCCAGCAAAATCAGCATCGGAATAAGCAATTAAATCACATGAAGAATCTCTAGAGTACCATAAACCAATTTTAATTGAGCCAGATAGATATCTAAATATGCGTTTAATAGCCAAAAGATGAGACTCTTTAGGATTGGACTGATATCTAGCACACATACAGACACTAAACATGATATCTGGCCTACTGGCAGTAAGATATAATAATAAACCAATCATGCCACGATATAATTTTTGATCAATTGACTTACCTGATTCATCCTTGTCAAGTCTACATGTAGAGCTCATAGGGGTACCTAATGGCTTAGTGTTCTCCATCCCAAACTTCTTGAGTATTTCTCTTGTGTATTTTGTTTGGTTGATGAAGATTCCCTCTTTGGTTTGCCTTATCTGGAGTCCGAGAAAGAAATTCAGTTCTCCTATCAAGCTCATCTCGAACTCACCCTGCATTAGACTTGCAAAATCTTGACAAAGAGATTCATTAGTAGCACCAAATATTATATCATCAACATAGATTTGTACTACTAAGAGATCATCATTCTTTTTCTTTAAAAACAATGTTTTATCTACATTTCCTCTAGTAAAATCATTTTTCAGCAAAAAAGAGCTTAAACGATCATACCAAGCTCTTGGAGCTTGTTTTAATCCATATAAAGCCTTATGAAGTTTATAAACATGATTTGGAAATTCATAATTTTCAAAACCAGGGGGTTGTTCAACATAAACTTCTTCTTCAATTAATCCATTCAAGAAAGCACTTTTAACATCCATCTGATACAGTTTAAAGTTCATGAAACAGGAAAAAGCCAATAATAGCCTAATTGCCTCAAGTCTAGCCACAGGAGCAAAGGTTTCATCAAAATCTATCCCTTCCTCCTGATTGTATCCTTTGGCAACTAGTCTAGCTTTATTTCTAATTACTATTCCATTTTCATCAAGTTTGTTTCGAAAAACTCATTTTGTGCCAATAATTGATGTGTTTGAGGGCTTATCTAATAGTGTCCAAACATTATTCCTTTTAAATTGATTAAGTTCATCTTGCATAGCATTTATCCAATTACTATCACATTCAGCTTCCTCAATAGTTTTGGATTCAATTTGAGACACAAAAGCTAAATAATCACAAATATTTCTAAGAGATGATCGAGTACTTACACCATTAGATGGATCACCTATAATTAGTTCTTTTGGGTGTCCATGAGCATACCTCCATTCTTTTGGTAAAGGATCAACAGTTGAGGTATCTTCATCACCTTGTGCTTGATCTCTGTCAGTGTTTTGATCATCATTCTGTTCCTTGGTAAGTTCTTCATTGTTGTTTCTTTCTTCAGTTTTCTTGTTACCTGATTCATCAAAAAGTACATCTTCTTTTCTTGAAGATTTTTGGTTAGTTTCGTCAAATACTACATGAATGGATTCTTCAACAACAAGTGTCCTTCTGTTGAAGACCCTGTATGCCTTACTAGATGTGGAGTAGCCTAGGAAGACTCCCTCATCTGATTTGGCATCAAATTTACTTAGATTATCTTCTGGACTCGGAGGAGGAGCTCAGAGTAAGTCTTGGAAACTTTTTGTCGAGAGAGTAGGTTAGGCGGGAGGTCCTGAGCCCTCTCTTCAATGCCAGCATAGCGACTGGCTCATCAAGGTTGTAGATCTCCAGCGCGGCAGCCTTGAAACAGGCCACGTAGTCCCGTAGGAGCTCGCGATCCTGCTGCTTGATGGAGAAGAGGCTGTCCGTCTCACGTGGCTCCAGGTGGGTGAACCACACCCAGGCTGCTTTCCGGAGATTTGTAGGGAAGGCGATGCAGAGGAGAGTGTCGGTCGCTCCCTGGACCCTCATGAGGGCTTTGTAGCTCTCGAGGTGATCAAGGGGATTGGTGGTCCCATCGTAGGAGTCCACCTGCGGCATGCAGAATCGAGCCGGGATCGCTTCCTCTTGGACTTCTCGGGAGAATGGGGGACGGGTGTCGTAGCCTGCTGGCTCACTGGTGGAGCCCTGTAGATTTGCAAACCGGCGGGATAATTTCGCTAGCTTGCGGTCATGCTCCTCCAGACGCTTCTCTGCCATGCGCCTGATGGCTTCATCGGTAGAACCCTCCATCGAAGGAGATGGAGAAGGTGACGTGGGACGGTGTCCATGATGAGGGATCTTGCTTTATCGGCCTCGGCAGGGTCTGAATGTCACCTGCTCGAGGTTCGGGGACCGGCTCTCCTGATCGGTAGACCCAGCTCGTTGTCTCTTCACCGGAGTTTGGTGACTACCCTGGTGGCCAGCGATGGCTCGCGGCTGCGAAGGCCTTCCTTGGAAGGAACACAGACTGTTGCGAGGTGCTGCGACATGGGCCGCAGGAGTCCTTGGCTACTGGTGGGTAGCTAAGGATCGTTGCTGGTATTGGAGCTGGCGCACTGCCGTAGTGAGGATCTGCATTTGCTGGGCGAGTGCAGCCAGCTGGTTGTCCATCGGAGGTGGTTAAGCTGGAACGGGGAGCTTCCCTTCTGGACTGTGCGGGTCCCTACGGGAGGGAGGATCTCCTGCATGGCTGGTGGAGACTTCTCTCGCTCACATCATCACCATCCTCCCAGTGAGCTGTTTGAAAGGGATTTAGGCTGGACCAAAGAGCGTCCTGCCTCTCCCCCTACCTGGCACGCCAATCTGTTGCCGCCAAGATCGTCATGGTCCATAGCTACTGTCGACATCAGATCGCTCCATGCCTCTTCGGGACTGGTCTATGCTTCAGGACCCGCAAAACAGGGTTAGAGACCTGGGCTGGGGATTCCGGTGGGGGCACTCCGACGGTCAAGTCAGTGATGATCCAGGAGAACAGATCCTCCTGGTCGAGCCCCTTTAGATGGACTCCACACTAGGAGGAGTGAATGATGTGCGAGCAAAGCACAAGTGTACTGGGGAGAGTGATGTCCGAGGTGAACTGAACTAGAGTGGGCTCTCCTGTGTGACATCGACTTCCTTACTTGCTCGAGTGTGTTTTTTGGTATATTGTTGTTATTGTTGCCTTACCTTTCCTGTTGGGGGTGCCGATGGCTCTTTTAAGTCTAGGTGGTTGCCGAACACCTACCTCGGGATCTCCCCGTGCCAATAGGCGCGTGCAGTGGCGTTCCATGCAGTGGACGGGACATCTTTCCTGGTTCGTGATAAGGGAACCTACTATGCATTCTGACATTCCTCCCGATTGCTCCATTCTGGGAAACTTGGCAGTCCCTCGATCAGGGGGCCGCCACTCCCGGGATTCGAATCTCCTGGTTGGCTTCCTCTTTCGGGTGGTGTAGGCGGTTGGTGGAGAGCGTAGTGCCTTGATCATGGAGCTCCTTCCTTTTCTGATGTAAGTGGTAGCTGCAGGTAGTTATTACGGCCTAGTGGGCTCCTCTCTATGATCCTCGGGCGACTTGCCGGCGTCTAGGAGGGACGATGTCACCCCTTCGGTGGCTGGTGCCTTCGTCCGAGGTGAAGGCTGAGCTGAAGAGGCAGGGCTCGACTCCGAGGGGCTCAACCTCGAAGGGGCTCCATTTGGCGAAGGAGGGCTGGGCTTGACTCCGGGCCAAGGGGCTCAACTTCGAGGGGGCTCGACCTAGCGAAGGAGGGTAGGGCTCGACTCCAAGGGACTTGACTTTGGAGGGGCTCCACTTGGCGAAGGAGGACTGGGCTCGACTCCGAACCAAGGGGCTCAACTTCGAAGGGGCTCGACCTGATGGAGGAGGGTAGGATGCGACTCTAGCCCAGAGGGCTCGACCTCGAAGGGGCTCCACGTGGCGGAGGAGGGTTGAGCTCCACTCCAGACCAGGGGGCTCGACTTCGAGGGTTTCGATCTGGGGGAGGTCGCTCGGCTCTGACCTAAGCATCCCGATCTCGTGGGGGCCGACCTGGCAGAGGACGGAGCTCGGCTTTGACAGGCCGCCCCGACATCCTGAAGGAGCTCGGCCCGACAAAGGAGTCCGAGGAGGAGTATTTGGCATGGCAGCCCTCTCTAACGTGGAGTTTGACAGATGTCCCACGTCAGCGGTCCTCTGACAAGTGTTCAGCGTCAGCGATCCTCTGACAAGTGTTCCACATCAGCGATTCTGCCACATCAGTACCAAACAACGTTTCGAAGATCCGGTCGAAGATGGAGTCACATAGCACTCTGGATCGTCGCCTGAAAGATAAGCTTGTTGTCCTCGGATCAGTCAGCTATCTTGGTCGGTCCAGGAGGCAAAGAGGGCCTCCTCTTTGGAGGTGAACATCTCGGGGATCCTGCAAGCGTCAGAGGTCAGTTATGAAGCAATAAGAAAACAAAAGTATGGAATTAGGGTTTGAAAGAAGGAAAAATCAGGGTTGCTGAAGTTGGCGGCCTGGGGTGGAAGAAGACTCCTTGCTTGTGGATGGCTAGGGCTTCTTCACTTTGGACGTATTAGGGTTTGGAAGAAGGTGCTTTGGGTGGCTAGGGCTAGAAGGAATTAGGGCACATAAGTTAAAGGAATTAGGGCACATAAGTTACTCACACTCACTTCAAAGAACACAACAAGCTAAAAAAAACTTCTCCAGAGTTTTATTTCATGAATAAGAGTTGATTACAGGAGGGGGAGGGGTGGGGTATTTATAAAATGTTCCCATGCCCTCTCTTTGTTAGGATAGGATTACAAAATTTGCTTAGGACTAGGAGTACATAATGTGAATAGGAAAAGGATTACAAGGTTGAATAAAATTAAAACTTGAATCCTAAAAGGAAGTGGACTCCTCTCCTCCTTTGACTTGGTCAAGGGGTGCCTTGGGCTTGGTCAAAGGGCCCCCTCTTGGGCTTGGACGCCTAATTGAGTTGGGCTTGGATGTTTGCGCAGCAAGGGCATCCTCCAGATGGGCTTGGGCGGCCTCCAATGGGTTTGGCACAAGGCTTGGCGCATGGGCTGAATTTGGACCGGAGAATATTCCTTGGTGATGCCTAGAATCTTTATATGTGGAGGGCTTCATGAGCTTGGACTTGCTTTGACCTAGGAAGGCTTGGTGAAGGCTTGGCTGGTGATCTTCCTCTTGTAAAAAAACTGGACTTGTACTGGACTAATACTAACACAAACTTACAGGACTCAATTGGACTGGACTGAGGTTGAGACAACTCAAGTTATTACAGGACTCAACTCAACTCAACTTCATTACAAAACTTGACACATTATTAAGGGCTCAAAACTCTAATTAGTAAACCAGATAGGGCCCAGTAATCTGTGTCGGATCCTGGTGCCCCCACCACTCTACTTCCTTCACCCAAGGCCCTAGGAGCATGACCCCTCGGGCTTGGAAGGGGCAGATGATATCTTAGGATCTGATCGGTCTAGCATATCACTGAAGCTCCATCTATGCCTAACACTTATCAGCAAACTCAGATGACCAGGCTACCAACCTATGCTTTGCCACTTAGATTTCAAGCCACGTGCTCACCTACTCGCTACTTGGGTGCCGATCATTATTGGGTCCGTCTCTTGTTTGCCTAGGTCACGCGTGCTCTAGAAGTGGCTGCCATAATTATTCATCGGTTGAGGATCGCCTGGTAATAGGGACATGCTGTGCCGGTCACCACTTCTTGCTCTACCAACCATGGTACGACCCCTGCCACTGGTGTGCCTGCAACCACTAGGACGTGCTAGATACCACTCTCCTGCAATGCACACCATACCTCTTCATTTCAAAGTATAAGGTATATACCTATACACTCGTTCCCTAGGACCCTCCAAGTAAGGAGCCGAAGGCCATGATAAGTGAGCCAACGGAGAAGAACAAGGAGGCAAGGCAAAATAAAATCGAGAACCCTCATCTCTTGAGAGATCTTATCATCCTAAGAGTGTACCCTAAAGCTCCCTAACTCCATAATCATCTACTTAAGTATTCATCAAGATATTTGTAGGCCTACTTATATACTTTTTGCCTACCATAAAGTATCTTGACCTTTGCAACTTCATTCACTGGTGTGCCATCTCCTCGGAAGCGGGCCTTACATGTACTGAGAGCCCCTTCTCCCATAAATTTCGTTTTGTCTCCCTCCTCCATTCCTTCTCCAGCTCCTCCCTCTACTCTACTTTGAATTCTAGAAGGAACTCCAAGTTTCCTCTATTTACCTATCCGAAAGACTAACTTAGACATCGAAGGGTCCACCACCGAGAAAGCCCCTGGGTGTCGGCTTTCTGATAGGATTGACTCATAGTGATAAGACCTTGCAAGACCTAGCTTCCTGTCAGTAGCCATCTTAGCTCCAGTCCTGCTCAAGTTAAGCCTGAATCAGCACCATCTCCAGGTGTGGTAACAGCTGCCATCAGAAATAGTTGAATTAGCAAAAATGACATCCCAAAATTATCATAGCCTCCATATATAAACTTTAAAGCAATTCCAAAATTGCTTAGAATCTAAACAAGAAAGCTTCTTTACCCTCCAAGCACTAGATAAGAGAGAGTCTAAAGTCCATAATATATTAGATAGATTCTAATTGTCAAGACAAAATAGAAATGAAAATGGTATTTGATATATTTAAGTGACAAATAAGACATATAGAAATAATTTGGTTAAAGATGCTTACAATTTTTTCTTAGGATAAAATGACCAAGCTTGTGCTACAAAAACATAGTCATATCATGAGAATCATCAGATGAGATACAAGAGCAGAAGCACAAGCATTCATCCACATGCATGTTTATCAGAGTTTAAAAAAGTTTATTATAAATTAAATATAAAAACATCATGTAGAACAAGTCCAGCTAGCATGATGTAGCAGCTAAACATTATAAGAGCATTGATGCTGTCTTTGGGTAATTGAGGACAAAAGGAAGCCAATGCAAGATCTAACTCTCGTTATAAGGGTAAACAATATAAATAAGAAATCAAGATCCTCCATTAGCCCTGTAAAGAGCAAATATTCCTTAATTTTTAATAATAAAAAAAGAAGAAATATTTTAGGTTCTCAAAATCCTAGCTACCATTGGCATAATTTCTATCCTTGATCTTTTATCAGCCTTCAGAAGCTATAAAGTCTGGAGAAGCCATAGCAACATCTCATCGTAAAAATCAGATTATACAAAAGAAGTTAAAAATTAATTGACAAATAGAATCTTGTAAAAAAATAAGAACAGAAGTTAGAAAGGTAAATAATCGAAAGAGGATGCTCATCAGTTTAGAGAGCCAGAGAGATCCAGAAACATCGATATGGCTTATAGGAGGTCTAAAAACATTGTTGGTGAAGAAATGACTAAAGGAGAGGTTAAAGAGTTCATCTATCTAAAGAGCCAAAGAGGCCCAGAGACACTAGTCCGAGAGACTGAAGAGGAGGATCAATCGATGAGGAGAAAGGAAGCTTAAGGTTGGCCACCATTAGGGAAGGAAGGATCAAATGGGGAAACTCTAGACTCAAGCTCTCAGGTCCATCGCTTTATCGCTTGAGAGAAAGATGCCGCTTACTGATCTAGAGAGTATGAGAGGTCTAGACACACCAATTCAAGTTGTCGAAGAGGCGGAGAGCTCATTCAATCGATGAGGAGGAAAGGAGGAGATTGCTTAGCGATTTAGAGAGCCGGAGAGGTCTAGACTCTAGAGATATTGATCCGAGATGCTGGAGAGCTCAATCGATCGATGGATGGATGAGGAGGAAGGGAGTTAGGGTTAACCATCGCTGAAGAAGCAAGGAGTTGAAGGATTAAAGAAAAAACCAGAAATTCTAGATCCCTTTGGCAGTCTGGCCCCTTTCAAGTTTCAATGCGTTAGAATTAAAAAAATTGGAATGTTGCTTAGCACTCTCCCTATCCCACATCCGATCATGTTGGTGGGCTAGCCCCAGCGCAAAGTGGCACCACCAGCTCCTGAAGATTATGGCTTGTGGGCTTGAGACTTATGAAGATTGTTCCCTTAAACAGGTTATACAACCCAACCTAACGTGACATATCTAGATCTATATATTAAACAGGTTAAACGAATTAAACGGATTAAAGTCTTGAAAATCTGAAACCTGAATCCGGCCCATATATTAAATGGTTCAAACTGGTTGATTTGTTTATGATTCAAATCCAATTAACCCAAATCTAAACTTGTTTATGGAAGGTTGAATATGAATCCGATCATATTTTACCACCTAAATGAAATCATCCTTATCTTTCAATAAACCATTTTTTATTATTTATTTTTATTTTTTTAAAAAATAAAATATTTTTTTGATAAACAAAAAGGGAAAGGGGTGAATAAATTTTCGTCGTAGCTATCCTCGTTGGGCCTCCTCTTCGCCAGACCATGTTCAATACGGACCGCATTTTTTGCTCGCCCTCCCCACCCGAAGGTGAGTACGTCAGCCTGATCCCACTAAAACGCCAGAGTAGAACGCTCTCCCGTACTCAGTCACGTGCTCCAGGAAAAATTTCTGGATTTAATCGAGTAACTCGTATGGCTCAAGCCTCGAATCCGTGATCGAGGGGGGGGATGGGAGTAAAGCGCCTACCAACTGCGCTACCACCTACCACTGCGGTGGTAGTCCGGTGGTTAAGGCGCAGCTCCCCTTTGTGAATAGTTTCACTGGTCACGGGTTCGAGGAATGAACCCGAGGGTGATTCGATTAAATTCTAGATTAATTCTGGGAATACATGATTGGGAGGTAGGGCGGCCGGAAACTCCGGCGTCGTAGTGTGATTAGGCTGATATATTCACCAAGTCGGTGGGAAGGGTACGTGAAAAATTATGGTCCGAATCGAACAAAGATCTAATGGATTGGATCGAACAAAGATCTAATAGATTGGGACTCGAGTGAGAAGCTATACCGGGAGGTTTTCCTCCTTTCCCTCATCTTTTTAATTTATAAAAAAAAAAAAAAAAACTATGCTATCACCTTAGCGATAAATAATATTTTTTTCTGATTCCGATTTGAAGCACCCATATCCCTTTTTCCCTCTAAATTCTATTTTTTAGTTTAAAAAAAAAAAAAAGAAAATTGCGCTACCACCTCAGTGGTAAATAATATTTTTTTCTGATTCCAATTTCCAAGCACCCATTTCCCTTTTTCCCTCTAAATTCTTATCACTTATCAGCGTCGGCAAGCCGAACCAACATCCACCAACCCTCTTCTCTTTCATCATCGCTTCTCCCGCCCAACTCCTCCTCCTCCTCCTCCGTTAATGGCGAGCAGCCTCGTACAACCTCCTGAAACCCCCCCTATCTCTTTCTTCCTCCCTTCCTCCCCATGTCTCTCTGACGTCGTTTCTCTCTCTCTCTCTCTCTATTTTCTCGCAGGCGAGCGTGCGGCCAGCGGTGGCTGGCCCGGGGGGCTTCCGCCGCTCCCCTCTCCGGACCCCTTTGCAGGGTTTCTTGGGTCTCCGAGGGAGCTCCTTGCCGGCGTCGAAGATCTCCTCCGCCACCGCTCTCTCCGGCGGCCATCGGCTTTCCTCCCTCCCCGTGTCGTCCGTCCGGAGGAGTGTCCGCTACACCACCTGGGCTCGTGCGGAGTTGAAGGTCAGTAGACGGGCATTAGGGCTTTACGGCTGTTCTTTTTCTTGTCCATTTTCGGTTAGGGTTTCCAGCAGGATTTCTAGTAATGTATTGCTTAATGTGGAATGTCCAAATTTCTTTATATAGTAATAGGGATTGGATTTTTGGTTTCTGTTATATTTGATCGGTTGGGTACTTGGAGAAGCTGAAACGAAGAGAATCAATTATTGCCCCCTTTGAACCATTTAATAGTCAAGAAAAGAATATCAATGGAAGTAGATGTAATCTGCAATGAATTCTACTCTGTTTGATGGGGATTTTGCATGTTGTTGCAGTATTCTTGTAAAACTTGATTGCCTTATTCTTGAATTTTTTTATTGGGTTTTAATGGAATTTTGAGTACATCTTGTGGTTTGTGTAGTTAATTCAACATTCTTTAATGCTGGAAGCTGCATTCTTATTTGATGTTGTACGTGATTACTTCGATTTTGGGAATTAAGATAAAACAATTTTTTTTCACACTTTTCTGATTCTATTTTTGTATTTTAAGACAATTTCACAATAGTTTGATGCTGCACTGGGCTACTGTACCTGTAATGGAATATGAATACATCACTGCATTATTCTTTGAAAGCTTTGTTGGGCTTTTAATGGAATTTTGTCTCAGTGTAGTTTGTTTAATTTGTTCATCTTTCTCTTTTAGTGGTGGAACTTGGATTCTTATTTGATGTTATGTTTTGACTTCGTATTCTTGTGGGATCCCTTATTCTTGAAAACTAATCAAAGAAAACAAGCTTTTCTTTCTCTGGTTCCATAAAAATATTTCAGTCCTTCAAGATGAGAATTCCGTGAGTTTTTTTAGATTGAATTTGTATTGATATCTAATATTTGTAATGGAATCTTAATATTATGTTGCAGCTTATTTTGAGAAATTTATTGGCTTACAAGTGAACAGGGTTTATTTGCCACTAATACGAGGTTTTGATTTTGATGGCATTTTTAAATATAACAATGTTTGGGTAGAGTTTTTTGAGTTCTGATAATGGTTCTGTTGTTTGATGTAATTTCAGGAAGCTGAATTGCAGTCTAAGGTCACCAACAAAGTGTTCTTTGACATAAGCATCGGGAACCCTGTGGGAAATCTTGTTGGAAGGATTGTGATAGGGCTGTATGGGGACGATGTGCCCCAAACAGCTGAAAACTTTCGTGCTCTCTGTACAGGTTTAGAGTTAGCATTTATTCTTTTGATACTCTTTTTATTTGTTTATTGTTTTCTGGTCTCTTGGTTTATCATGAAAAAAATGTTGATGCATTTCTTGATTCATGATGTTTTGCTCAGGGGAGAAAGGCTTTGGCTACAAGGGATCCATGTTTCATCGTGTCATCAAAGATTTCATGATCCAAGGGGGAGACTTTGACAAGGGAAATGTATGTTCTCTTTTTCCTTATTTTCTGATTTAAGCCCAGTCGTTTCTATAGAAAGTTTAAACATGGTAACTTTTTTTTTCGTCACTGGAATGCATTGATAAGTTGGCATTTTCACTGTTTCGTCAGATGCACAGCAGAGGCTGCCATATTATAGGCAACCATACATATCAGAATATCAACCTAATATGTCATGTCCATCTTCTACATACTATTTTTTCAACTGACATCTATGGATTGTTGAATTAGTCTTTAAAGAAGATTTACTTTTGAAATTTAATCATTCATGAAAAATTAATGCATAACCCCATGACAATGCAACTCATCTATTCAGTATAAATCAGAAAAAGCAAAATAATTAATCAATAATGTTTCATTTCCATAATCATCTTATTTTAACTATTAGTTTATGAAAATGTTAAACTGAATAACCCAGTATAACAGCTTTGGACTTAAAGAAATGATTTGAAAGAGTCATACTACATGATGAAAACAACATGATTTCTACTCATGAATGTTGAATTCCTCGTTTAAGGTGTGTTAAATGTGGGAGGATTTGCAATTTAATGATTTATTAAAATTTTAAAAAATAATTATTCATGGAATTTTGTGGGGGCTTTGTTTATATAAACAACATGAAGATGCATGTTAGATTGGAGAGGTTTGGCAAAATATGCGTTCATTGAAACAAATGGATTTGTTATTCTTCTAAGTAACAATCCATGATTTTTGCATAAAAATCGTGCAAAAGAATGTATGATGTTGCTTTGTATCCTTTGTTAAATAAGAAAAGTGTCACTTCCCTAAATTTTATCAAGCTAAAATGAGTGTTACAGCTGTAAATTATATCAAGCTAAAGTGAGATTATCACTAAGCATTATGGAATGATTCCTTTCCTCGTTGTCTGCTGCCTTATATTAAATGGAGTTTCTGGCTAGCTGAAATAAAGTTTTGAAATTATATATATATTGGAATTTAAGGTTTGGGGATTTGACTTATATTGGATAGCTGTGATTTATCTAATCTTGACTATAAGGCATTTGGCTAGGTTGTGGAATTTTGAAAAGGATTTGAGGTTTGGATTTCTTACTCTTATTTTTCGAATGGATATGCATGTTTGCATGAGGATTTGTCAAGGTAATGAGACTAGCAAGGGATGAACAATGTCTTGTCCGTAGCAAAAGCTGTAAAATGACTAAGTTGTGGGAGGCTGAGAGGGGTTTGACTAAAAGGGAGAGTTGGTGGTGACATTCTAAATAATCAATTGTAGGCTTTTGTGGGTCTTTGGTGCTTACTAAAGGGGATGAATATTGGGGATAAAAGAGGGGAAAATGTTGGAAGAATAAGGACTCATTTGGTTCGCGGGAATAACTTTTCTTCCTAGGAAATAACTTCTTGAGAAGTTACTTCTTGAAAAAAGAATTTTGGCATGGTTGGGGTTGACTATAAAAAGTAGCTTATTCTAGGATGGCTTATATTTGATTGAGCATTCACTTTCTCGGAAAGACTATGTAAAATACCTATTATATCCTTAATAGATATAAAACCATACCTTTTTGCTCTCAAACTATGTAAATAATAATATTATATTTATAATAATATAAATATAACAAAATATACTATAATATAAAATTATATCATAATAATTTATCATATTAATATAATACTAATATTTTAATATGATACATTTATTAATATATAAATATAATATTATGTTAATATAAATATTAATATATTAATATAAGTACTATATTAATATTAATGAAAATATTATATTAGTATAAATATATGATCTTTGTATATTATCACTATTCATTATTTTATCCTAACCATTCATCCATATTTTACAAAATCTTAGTGCTTGATTTTAAAAGGGTATTTTTGGAAATAAAAAAGCACCATCAATTTCTATCTCTTGGAAAGTCCTAAAACCTCCCTCTCTCATGGATTTTTATTTTTCATGAAATGTGGGAAGTACTTTTCCCTTTTTCATGGAAAGACTTTTTTCCATTCTCTCTCTTAAAATTTCAACCAAACAAGAGACTCCCTCTCCACTTTCTAGGAATTACCACTTTCCCCCTCCACTTCTTGTGAACCGAACGAGTCCTAAAGGAAAAAGGATGCAAAGGCCTAGCTTTGGGATGGTTGTTTCTCTTTTCTAGATAGGGGTTTAGGACAAAATTTCTTTAGTTGCTTTTATTTAACTTGATTAATTTGTGAGATTTAAATAAATGCTCTAATTTGCTAATTTAATGATTCAAATTGTATTTTCTAGCTTAGAAACTTCTGAGTACTGATAATTAACGATTTTAAGAAATTAGGAAACATGGGCACCATGTTTGAAATTGATGTTTTGTGTAAGATTAGTTACAATATATATTGAGTTTCATTTGGTTATAAAGAGTGGGTTGAGAGAGTTATTATGCATTTTAGAGTGATTTATATATCTTATCATTAAGGCTTTGGAAAATCATGACTTTTATAATCAGATGATCAGTTTAGTAGAATATTGTTTGGAAAATTATTCCACTTTATCTTTGTATTTATTCTTGTATTCTATCATCATTCTTTTCTTGTCTCTCTTATCTATTAAGTGGGATACACTATTCATCTATCTTTCCTCTTTTATATTATGCATTAAAGTAGTACTTATGATGCTTATGTGAACCATTGTTCAGGATGGTTTACATATCTATATATCGAAATGCTCCAGCACATATTGGGACCAAGGTTAGAAAATGGCTAGGTTTGGCAGGGCTATGCCAAGTTTATGATTGACATACCCATTTTAATACAAGACTAGGTCTAGACCAAGTATGGAAATACAACTGTATGGGAGCCTTAATCTTAAACTTGAATTTAGGCTTGACCATCTCAAATGCACCTTGTATGTGTCTGTGGGGAGGCAGGAGTGTGGGGTGGGTTGCAATTGAGAGGACAAAAGGGGTGGTGGGACTATGTGGATGAGCAAATGTTGTTGAAGTTGCTAAGCTTGTTTTGCAACTAGGGTTGCTACGACCATGGGAGATGTTGGGGTTGTTGGATGCGTGAATTGTGTGGGTCACCAGAGGTTTGAGGTTTGTTAGTGATGCTAGGGTTGCTAGATGTTAGTGTGGAAGGGAAGGATACGAGAAGCTAGGAGGGGAGAGAGGGAGAGAGCAAAGGAAAGGAGGAATAAGTAAGGAAATGAGATGAGAGAGGACAAATGTGGAGTATGAGGAGGGGGAAAGGGATTGGTATTTTAATGGCATCAGGGTAATAGAACGGGATTTTAATGGGGGCCATCCATTTGAACTATATGGATGGTTAGGCTAGTTATTCCCTATGTAATTTCGCATTCATTTATGGGCAATGTTTTGTACATATGCTTAAAAATTGCCCTCTAAAAGTCAACATCTAGTGGCATAGTTTTGGTAATTTGGTGTCACTAATACTTCATTAGATATACAAAATAATCAACAGATTGTCATGTATCTTTCTCAGTTCAACAACCAAGTCATTGTGATACACTTCTCATATTTCTTCCCTCCCTCCTATCACAACCCACAACTTCACTTCAGCCTCTTCTTTTCCATGGCATGGCTAGGTTCTTCCATTCCATGCGTCAATGTCTTGACACTCTGCCTCCATTTTCCCATTCGCATTCCTCCTTCTAACAGCTCCTGGCCTACTCTCTTACCATTTTCCTTCATGACAAGCTTCTTCCATGGTCATTCATGAGGTTGCCCTCTTTTCAAACATCTGTTAACTCAATCCTCAACTAAAGCTCCACAATTCTCCTTGCTTGGATCAATACAATAAGACATGGTGGCATGGGTGAAAAAACATAGTGGGGAGCAATGTAGCCAAAAATTAATGAGAGAAGACTCATAAAAAAGCTATAAGAAAGTGGACTAACAAGATCATCTAAAAGTTACATGATAGTGAAATCGCTAAGTGCGATATTCCTCTTTGTGATCATAATATTTATGTTAATATTTATATTTCTTTGAGACAATAGGCATTTTAATATTTGTAGTTGTTAAAAGTTTATGAAACACAAACTCAAATTAATTTTATCTGAACTCTAGGTGATTATACATTATATCTAATTTTAGAAATGCAGCCACTACTCCAACATTACAAACATAACATTATTGAAAGCAACTTAGAGGCAGCGAATTACTTTTGTGTGTGTGAGAGAGAGAGGACCTTGAGGTTGGTGCAAGAGATGGAATGAGATTTGGTGAAGTTTTGGAGAAACAAGGGTCACATAGTAATTTTGGTGATTGGTTGTAGAGCAAAATATGAGGGGCATGTGCTTCATGTCAAATTGGAAATTCATAGCTGAGCCATTAGAGGAAAATAAGAGAGGGGAAGGTTTTGTATTTAAGCAGTGAGATGAAGGGAGGAGTGGAGGAAGAAAAGAAGGATGGAGAGTCTAATTGGTGCTAAACTAAAATAGGAAAACTTCATAAAAAATATTGATGTTTATTTTCAAAATCTTGTTGAGCTAGCTTCTTCAAGATGTTACCAGAATTGGCCTTTAAATATTTGCTTCAAGTAGGGGTATAAATGGGCCGAGTATCAGGGTGGTTGAGCTTGGCTCGGTATATGTACATGAGCTGCTCAAACTTGTATTGAGCTTGCTAAGCTTGACTTTGCTGTTGTAATTCTACACAGGGACAACCAATGTGGTTTTTCTTTGCTAACAATGAAGCCTTGCCCTACATACCCTGTAAACTTGTATTGTGCATGTGTGTGGGTGACTTGTAGTTAATGAAAGAAGTGAATTGGCACCTCCCATATTGGCATCCATTATTGGTTCGACGTTTTTCCACCGTATAGTGCTCTTTCCTTCATCTTGCAAGGCCATGCAGCTTGTCCTACTAGATGTGTCTTGTCTCTGAAAACATTTTTGACATCATAGGCAAGAACTCCTTCCTTTCATTCGTTTAATGCCCATTTTATTTTTTTTTAGAAGACTATTTTCGCCATCCTTCTGATTTAGTTCAATAATAGTGATGCCTCTCTTAATTGGAAGGTTGATTAAACCATGCAGTGGGCTAGGAACTGTACTATTAAATCATCACCAAAAACCCATCTTCCTAAAGCTTGTATGTAGTCCTCTAGGTCCTGACTGAAATCTAGGCGAATTGTAGTTGATGATATGCCACCTCCCAAATTCACTTTGTCATCTTGGTGTGGTTATTTATTCATTTCAACCTTTGTGCTCTATGTTTTATGATGTTCTTCATATTTGGCTAAGAATGATTTCAAAGTATCCTCCCATGTTCACTCTCTTCACCTCATGCAAGCACATGCCATAACTTGTGTGCCACTTAAATTGTGCACAATTTTGTTTTTTATATAAGTTAAAAGTAAGGAATTTCAATTCTATCCAACATAATCTTAGATTTACTGAACCTCAATTTTGGAGTACTTGGAATCAGGGTTTGCGGTACCATCCCATACCGCCCGATACGGGGCGTACTGTACCGTACCATACCGGCCAAGAGTCGGTACGGTTCGCCTATAAAAAATAGTCCGGCCTCCGGACCGTTAAAAAAAATAAAAATAATTATATTCCGTATTGGTACGGTATGGTACGATACCATACCGGTGCGTACTGCCCGGTTTAGTCCGGTTCGGGCTTGGTTTGGCTCAGTTCGGGTTTGGTTCAACGATTATTGCTTGAAAGGGGGGTGGAAGAGATTTTTTTCTCAATTTTTAAAACCTGGTACACGTACTGATACGGTATGGTACGGACCGTACCTTACCATACCATACCGGTCACTGACCGGTACGGGCCCCAATACCAGTTCAGCGATCCTTGCTTGGAATGTCTTATGACTGCTTGTATTTTGCCTTTTGTATTTTTTTTCCCCTTAATCTGTAAACCTTTTGAATATTCATATTTCTTTCACTTCATATTCTTATATAAGATGGAATGTTGCTCTTCAACATACTTTTTGATTTGCATTATGTCACATGAGTTTAGGAATCATTGTTATACAATTAGGCATAATTTCGGTAAAGAACCTTTTGCATATTTTCTGATTTTTTAAAACTCTGTGACCAAATAAATAAATCCTCCAAGATTTTGAATTCATACGAAGAGAATATGCTTTTTAGCTTCGTATTTTAGGAGATTCTTGCATGTTTTTAGACTTCGCTGTTTGCACAAGATACACGTGGAACTAATATTTTTCCCCTTTATTTATACATATGGTACTTAATTATGGTTTTCTATATAACACTTGGCTGTTTATTTCACTTATATAAGAAAGTAAATGGTAATTTTTTCTAAGGTCTATTTCACATAACATTCAGAATTTGGTGAACCTCAATTTTTGGTGTATTAGAAATGTCTTAAGGTTG
The DNA here is from genome assembly GCA_021397845.1 of Areca catechu. Taxonomy (NCBI): domain Eukaryota; kingdom Viridiplantae; phylum Streptophyta; class Magnoliopsida; order Arecales; family Arecaceae; genus Areca; species Areca catechu. The sequence continues at coordinate 85,441,716 of CM038048.1, read as the reverse complement.
CTCTTGTATCAACTTTTTCTTTGGTAAAATCTACTCTTTTTTTTTTTTAAAAAAAAAAATTTATTCCTATCATCACCTGTACTTATTGATATAGAAGGTGACTTGTCCCTTTTCCATGTTGATTTGCATTAGGCTTTATTTTATTGTAGAAGAATTGAAGGGATTAGTATATTTACCAAGAATTGTAGTCATGTATTGCTTCACATGAAAGAAGTTATTAGCTTAATATTCTGATTTTGTGGAGTTCTAGCCAAATAAATATGGCTAAAGTCAGTCCCAAAATTATAACATTCTCATCAAGAATGTCTTTTTCATTTCTTGTTGGCCAGTTACAAAATATATGCTATGCATCTGCTTCTGCTTATCTATAAAATATCAGGCTATCTTATGTTTTTAAATTGTTTATCAGCACTAATTAAGTACTCAACTTGGGTAAGAGAACAAACAACAAATTTCTATAAGATTGTTACTATAATCACAGATGCAATGCGCAATATGCACCAAGACAATCTATGAAAAATATCAGAGTTGTTACCTTGTCTGTGACAAGAACTCAAATCTGAGTCTTATGGCAAGATATGATTCATAACAATGCAACATTTGTCATTGATCAAGAGGGAAATCAATAAAGAACTTGAATTTTTGTTTGATTCCTTTGGAATTGAGAGAGCTCGATCTTTCTAAAAGTAGTTTCATTAGCTAGCTTATTATTATAAATTTTGGTGGCTCGGATCATGGTATGGTAGGATTTCTACAATAGATCAAATTAGTATATTGTGCTGCCATGATTTGAGCATGGATGCTCTGTTGCTGCCTTGCCAGTGGGGGGTTTAACCCCGTGACAAGCATCCTATTTTCCCTCCCATAGGCCACCATGCAGGGATGGCAAAATGCGACCCAACCCACCAACTTGACTGGTGTTCGACCTGTCTTAAACAGGTTTAGGTTTGGACTAAATGGGTTCAGATTGTAAAGGAGTTAACCTATTTAACCTGTTTAGATATTTGGGTCGGGTTCAGGTTTTAACTTTCCAACTTCTTTAATGCATTTATCTTACTAGTCTGGTCAGGTCAAGTCGGGTCTACTGTTTGTATGTTTATCTGCTGGGTTTCAGTTAAAAAAGTGCCTGTTTAAAATTTAAACACTTAAAGCATTAAATCGGACCCACTGGCCCGCTGCCAACTACTGCACTGCGCCTGATGGGGGACCCGAAACCTATCCAGGTTTCACCTTTTATTTTTTTTAGAATTTTTAAAAAAATTTTAGAATTTTTGTATTTTAGTTATTCCCGCTATTCCACCTATTCCCTTTATTCCCATGTTATCCCGGTGTTATTCCAACTTTATTCCAGGCTATTCCTATCTCCTTCAACCTCCAAAAAAATCACAGAGGCCTTTTTTTTTCGATTTTTTTTGCCCCACCGGTCCGCGATCGGCCGTGCCCGACCCCCGCCACCGCCGCCTGCCCACCGGCGCTCCGCCGATCCGCCGCCCGGCCGCCCCGCCGGCATCCCGCTAGGCCTCACGCCCGTGGGAAGACCCGCGGACCGTGGAAGACCAACGGTCATCCACGGCCGCCGCCGCCGTTCGCCGCCGCCGTCGTGCCGCCCCGCCGTCGTCTGCCCGCCGGCGCGCCACCAGACTGCCCCGCCGCCGCTCGCTGGGCCGGGTGCCGAAGATCCAGATGTCCCTGTTGCTCAGCTGTGATGGGAGCTTCCGCACGCTTTTCAGAGCAGCCAAATGAAGCTTCTGCACGCTTTTCAAAGCGGTGGAAGAAGAGTTGTTTTGCACGATTTTTGGAGTAGCACGAGTTTCAGAGCGGAGGGGATTTCAAAATTCAAATAAACGGGATTTATTTGGTAATTTTTTTTAATGGATGTAATTTGGGAAGTTTGGGGATTTTGATTTTGAATTTGATTTCAAAATCAAGAGAGGATTTCAGGGGATTTTATTTTTGAATTTCAAAAGGGATATGGGCATCTATAAATACCCATACTCTTGTAAAAAAAAATAGTTGAATGAAATTTTTGAGTGTTCTTCCAGTGTGTGGTTCTTGGCTGAGGCCCTTTTTCCTTCGTCCTTCGGGACGTCGAGGGGTGTGAGGCCCCAAGTATCTCCTTTCTCCCTCCCACCTTCGCGCCTTCCCCTCGTGGCCTTGAGAACCATCCTAGCGCCTCTAAGTACTGAGGAGGGCGTAATGCCTTAGAGGTGGACGGTCTCTTCGTTAGGGTGAGTCCCAAGATCCATGAGTTCTACCCCACCCCCGTCCTTCGTGACCTTGAGATCCATCCTAGCGCCTCTAAGTATTGAGGAGGGCGTAATGCCTTAGAGGTGGACGGTCTCTTCGTTAGGATGAGTCCCAAGGTCTAGGAGTTCTCCCCCACCCCCGTCCTTCGTAACCTTGAGATCCATCCTAGCGCCTCTAAGTATTGAGGAGGGCGTAATGCCTTAGAGGTGGACGGTCTCTTCGTTAGGATGAGTCCCAAGGTCTAGGAGTTCCCGTCCCAGCCTCCCATCCCCATCGTTCCTTCACCATCTCCGCCAAATTTTTTTTTTTTTTTAAAAAAAAAAGAAAAAAAAAAGAGCCCAGTCGTTTTAGGATTTTCGGGGGTCGTTCTATCCTAGTCCCGGAGGCTTCTTAGCCCTCCCACGATCCTTGATTTACTTTAGGTGTTTTTCCTCTTTTCAAAATAAATATAGGTTTTCTTCGTGTCCTTCGTTCTACATCAGCGCCACTGTCACATGGTCCCATTGTCACTGCCTGCAAGGTCCCATCATCAGGTTGATACGGTGATATCCATTACCCATTTGAAAGAGAGGCATGTGCCAATGCTTCTTCCTTACTCTCCTTCCCGAATCTCCTTTTGCTTTCCCTTCCCCTCCCCTTCGATAATGTCAAGAAGAGTGCTCCTCTCCACTGCCCCAGCCATGCACTCCAATCCTCTCTCCTCTCTCTTCCCAACATCACTGAAACCAAGAAGAGCAAAGTTAGCAGCAGGCCATGAAGTACCACAATCAGACCAAGTTTTCCCTCACCATTGGCTATGCCTGTAGCTTGCATAGTTCATTTGGGGATTCTGGTCATTTGGAGCTTTCCATTCCATTGAGTGTCGATTGGAGGTCTGGAGACGATGGAGATCGTCTGAGAGTGGCAAAGAGCAAAGAGGCGATTGAGATTATCTAGAGACGAGGGCAAAGAGGTGGTTGAGTCTTGAGAACAGTGAGGATGGAGAAGCAGCAAGGGCAGAGAGGCGGCGGGTTCAAGGGCAGAGCAAGAGAGGTGGCCAAGAGTGGCAAGGGCAGAGATTCGGCCAAGAGTGGGGTTGAATGCCTCGAGGTGGCTGGAGAGGTCGGAGGCTAGAGAGGCGGCAAAGTTTTTCTTGCTGCTTTTTTTTAAACAAAGAAATTTCAACATTGGTCGTAAACAGGTCAGGTTTTTTTTTTTTAATAAAAAAAATAGGTGGGTCATAAATAGGTCAGGTCGGATGACTTGTTTATTAAACAGGATAAGTTTAAGTCTCAAAACTTGAGCTGTTCAATAAATAGATTGGGTTTGGTTTTAGAGGTTTTTTTTTTTTTGACTTGATATGTTTCTGACTCAACTTGTTTATAACCGATCTGACCTGACTTTGATTGCCACCCCTACCACCTTGTGCTGCATTCTAGCTTACACCATGCACCGGCCAGTGCTCCCACTACCCTGCTGCTGCAGCGTGCAGCCTGGCATGTGGTCCAATCAGATTGACATCAGGGGGGGTAACACCTGGCAGCATATACCATCTTGACATTGATGTTTCAATGTCATATGGGTACAAAAGAAATGTGGCATATGCCTCTGGATAATTTTTTACTTGTTCTTCTTTTCAAACATGTGCTGTTGGGGAAGAAAAAGGAGCTCTATCATTGGCAAAACTTATGAAGTAATAACATGTTTCTTTTGAATACAACAATGTCAAGGCCCTGTGAGCATTTGTACTAGGAACAGGTCTGTGCTTTCTTGACATTTCCTGCGCTCTGTTCATAAAATAACTATTCTGATCATATTTTTGTTTATCATGTTAACAGACGTCAAACCTACTACTGATTTAACTAAAAGAAGAGCAAACAGAATGAACATATGTGAAGTTACACTTATGGATTCTTGTCTGACGTCTTTCTATGACGTTCACAATTGGTTTGGTCTTACGTAGACAAGCAATTGTATTGGATGAGTCATTCAGAGAATTGTACTTTAGTGTAGAAAAGTGCTCTCAGTTATCCAAAAACTCAATTTTCAATTGCAGGGAACTGGAGGTAAAAGCATATATGGCCGTACATTTAAAGATGAGAACTTCAAGTGTAAGTAAAATTCTGTATTCTATGTCTTCATCTAATATCATTCACTCACATGGTTGTTAATCTTTAGCTATTTAAAAAATTTGTAGTGTTTCATGTGGGACCTGGAGTAGTTAGCATGGCAAATGCAGGACCCAACACCAATGGAAGCCAGTTCTTCATTTGCACTGTCAAGGTAACTGACAATATTATTACTAATATGAAATTATTTTCCAAAATTTTATGCTAGACTTGCTAGTCTTGATTATTCTGGTTTCCATCAACTTTTGGATGCATCATGTTGTTTATCATAATATGAGGTATAATTTATCTTGACTGAAAGTTATACCATTAAATGGGCTTGGTAAAGTGTGGGTGAATATTGTCATCTTGATTTCTTCATCACCATCTTTTTGTTCTTCTTCCACAAGGTTCCACCAAGAGATTTTGGAGGTTGGCCTATTGTTGTCGAACAGTTTTAGAGTTTAGATACCTTGATCCGATCTTCAAACCTCAAGAAATGCAGGCCTCTTCTTGCACATGGTTCTTCTCTTTCTACAAGTTCCCGTTATGAGAAATTGGAGGTTGGCCTATTGGGCATGTTGATCATCAAACATCAAGAAATGCAAACCTTATTTCCCCTGTTATTAACTATCTTTAGAATATAAGCCTGGAAATTATACAGACAGCTGGAACAGTGACTTGCACTTCCGATTATCAAAAAAAGAAGAAGAAGAAGAAGAAAAGATAGATAGATAGAGAGAGAATCTTGAAATCTGAATCAGTGATTTTGGAGAATAAAAAATATTGGCATACATTCATTGCACAGGCACATTGATCACGTTTTTAGGGGCATGTACTAGCACTAGTGAATGCTGAGTACAATTTTCAACTTCCCTTCAAATTTCAAATCATCTTGACCGTGGGGAACCCTTTTTTATTCCTCTCCCCATTTGTTTAAGCCTCAGCCGTTTGTTGGTCTTGTTGTTATGAGGACCTGTGCTTGCTCTGGTAGAGAATAATGCGCAACTATGTGCTTGTGCTTAATACGAGCACATGGTGGCTACTAATGAAGCTGACAGTGCGACTTGTGTGTACTATTTTGGTGCAGACGCCATGGTTGGACCAGAGGCACGTTGTGTTTGGGCAGGTCCTCGAGGGGATGGATGTGGTGAAGCTGATCGAGTCACAAGAAACTGACCGGGGGGACCGGCCAAAAAAGAAAGTGGTCATCAGTGACTCTGGCGAGCTTCCAGTGGTCTGAGCCATGTTCCGAGGAAGAGATCTACCCCACTTTTCTTTATTCAAGTGAGGCACCATCGGGATCCTACAATTTTTCTAGATTTAAACTTATCGGCTAAGCATGTCATATTAAAATATCCAGTGGCCTCATGCAAATACTGGTGATTTTAAGTTTGAATCGATGATCCATTTGCTGCCTGCTGTCTGTTGGAATGAGTGCTTTATAAGTTTTAAATAATAAAAGTATGGATGGCCACTTGTATGTTAGTAGAGGGCATTTTATAGCACATCTAAGCGATAATTGGGAAACTATTTCATCCGTCTTCTGAATTTCGAGTCAAGTGTTTTCTGAATTTCAAGTCGAGTATGATGTTGGATTTTCCTATTGCTCTGTTGCTGACTGATGGGAGTTCCACATGAGTAAATACGAGGACAAGCTGGAGAGCTTGATTCATTCAGCATCAGAACCCGTAGCCACATTAGGGCATTGCCTTCTAGGTTCCTGAACTGAAGCTGAATAGGGCGTTTGGATCCGTTCCCACTAGGTCATCCGTCACTGAGCTCTGACAATAGAGATTGGCACTCCAGGCTTTCCTGTAGGATGGAGACGCCGGACTGGGTCGTTCCATCTTGATGACCTGCAAAAGGTCTTGGGATTAGAGTTTTCGGTGGGGGCTTTTTAACGCTTAAATTGGTGCACGAAAAATGAGAGATTATTAGCGGGAATGTTTTAATGCTCGAGTCTGTGGTGGCTCAGTGATTGTGCCAGCAATCAGGAATGATCGTGGCATACCTGAATTGAGGATTTCTCTTATCTATTTGTACCGGTACGTGGCATAAGAGTGTTGTCATGAGGGTATCAATCCCTGACAGGCATAACAAACTTGGTCGAGATGGTGGGTCCTTGTTCCTTGGCATGTTAATTAAGAATTTTTTTTTTTATTACGATACAGGGTTTGTTGGAATTATGTCTATCTCGATTTATGCCATAACAATTATGATTGGCTGGATTGTTGACTTATTCAGATATCGTAGCTATCGGGTAGTGAGGCAGACTTGGCCATGTGCCTGGATTTATTGGGTTAACAAGCCCGACTGGTTGGTTGAAGTCAGAAGAGAAATTGGCATGTTAAAGAATGGATAGGTTATAGCAGACTGCAGTAGTCGGGTCCCGCTTCTTGGCCCAGGAGTGGCTAGTCAGTCTGGATAGATCTAGTTAGCCAACTAGATCTGTTGTTAGTCACTTGCCAATGTCCGGTTAGTTGACTTTGATGTTCAGACCCCTAATTGGATGCTTATTCGCACCAAGGTGGGTGTTATGACTTGCTGTGGCTGGTGGCACATTCAACAGTACAAGAGGTCTTCGATGCCATATCAGCACTGGCCATATCAGATATCCCCCACTCCTGAGATTAGGGGGTTCTTCTTTGTTGCCTTTTGAGCGATGGTAGTAGTCATCCTGACGACCTCAAGGGGCCATGCTGACACATGTCCAATCCAAATGCCAACAGGCTAGTCTGCTGTGATGTCACCAGCTATCCTGGCATTCTCATCGTGGGAGAGAGAAAACCTTTGATGCGGCATGCTCAAAGGGTCACATAAAATTCTCAGCTTGAAGGGTGACTTGCACGTCTTCTGTTGACTGGTAGGAAGCTGCCACGTGTCCTAGAGGCGAAGGTTTGAAATGATACATTTGTGCTTCCCTGGATCAGGTGTTAAGGGAGGTGGGATGAGCCCAAGGTGATGTGACACTTGCAATTAGGTGCACGCCACATGTCGAAATCTTGGGGGGCATGCTGGAAAGAGCAAAATCCTGACTGTTGGAACTTTTGTTTTAAAATAGGTGTTCATCTTTACTTCAGGGGTTTTTCTTCCATTGGCTTGCAGAGGGGTGTTTAGGAAGGAGAGCTCCAAACCCTAACCTGTTCTTGGAAGTCCTCTCCCATGGTAGGTTGGTCTTCCTCCCTTTCTGCTATTTACTCCTCACTCCCATCCTTCTTAAGTCTTCCTTAGAGCTCCCTAGACCAGGCTATATAGAGCGACCATTGTCCTTGCTTAGGTCTCCTCTTTCCTTCGTACCATGAGTTCGTCTGAGGGTGATGAACACTCAGCGAGCAATGTTTTTGGTCTTTTGGGTCCGGAAGAATCGTATCTATACAGGCTTGACCCTTTAGATTAAGAAGGGAAAGAATTTTCCTTTAGGATAGTATGGCGGACCAGTAGGTTTACTTCGGTTCCGGCTCTAGCCTCTACTTTAGTCCAGGCTCTTGCCGGTCCAGCAGGCAAAGCATTAATGATGTCTACACCAACCATCCTCCACCTTTATAGGATGTATGGAATCCCGAACCATATACGGATGTGCACTCCTGGTCCAGAGGATAAGGTGGACTCTAGCCTGCAAAGGAGAATTGCCATATATGAGGCATTCATTCAAGTAGGTCTTTGTCTACCCTTTCATCCTTTTATCCTTATACTGTTTGACCGATACCATCTTGTTCCAGCTCAGTTAATCTCAAACTCTTTTCAGATCATTTGTTTTTTCTTGGTTCTCTACCATTTTCATGGGATTATTTCCAGGTTTTTGTTTAGGTCACTCTTCATCCTGAAACATTATTTGACTGAAAGAGGGTGGTGTTTACAGCCCCTCGTTAAGGGACTGTTTACTTTGATTTGTCTTTTTCCTTCAAGGGATGGAAGAGTAGATTCTTTTTTATTTTTCTTGAAGGGATGAATTGGGTTTGGAGTGACTCATACAAGTCCCCCAACCAGGATTACGAGGTGGAGCCTATCAACCAGGAAGTCTATGAGCAGCTCCTTAATTCAAAAATCCCAAAAGAGGAGTTGTTATCAGAGCAAAATCTGTATGAGGTTGGGATTAGCCTAGTGCAAGCCTTAGGTGAGGGTTTTTGTGTCTCTTATTGGTTGGGTCACTTGTAGCTAATTGGATCTTATATTTGGTTGTCTTGCAGACATGAGGTTCTCAATGGAGGACGTCAAGAGTGCTAGCCAGAAGAGGAGCGCCAACCAAAAGCCTAGAAAGATGGCCGAGAAGAGGCCGTGCATGGATATGCCAACAGACCTGCCCACCACCATGCTGTTGCTCAAGGGGACCTCTGTGCCTTGCTCAGATGAGATCCCTGCTACCATCGGTGTGGAGGTAGTAGAGATCTCGCCGTCATCACCTGCTTCAACCCTCGTGCTTCCAATGTCCCTAGTCAGGCCATAGAGCTTGCTCGCTCTGTCAGTACCATCCCCTGTAGCAGGTTTGAGTTTGCCAAACTCTCCTTGACCGGCTAGGCCATCATCGCTCGAAGGGACTTACCTAGGGGATGTTGGCATTCTTGAGTTAAAGGTGAAAGTGCGCCAGACTGCTTCCATTTTCCATGACAAGAGGTTGGCCTGTTTGATCACATTCTCCTCCCTCGAGACCAAAGGAAGTGGCTATCCCGATCTATCGACAAGATCTTCTTTGATTCCATACACTAGTTACATGGGGTGAGTGTTTTTTCCAACTCTTGCTCGAGTAGTCTCTTTGCACGATGGGTAGCTGATAGTTCTCTTTCTTTTGACAGCTTATCCATGATATTCTTACTATGAATGAGCAATTTGGCAATTTTATAGAGTTGATGAGCTTCTTGAAGGAAAAGGCCGAGCTCGCCGAGAGATAGGTAAAGCTCTTGGAGGGCTTACTGGTTGTAAGTGAAGCTTGGGAGGCCAAGATCAAAGAGGAATTGCAGGCTTCTTGAGACACTATGCAGGGGTTTGAGGCCCGGTTGAAAGCAAAGGAAGAGGAGCTCAGGCAGAAACAAAAAGAAGTTTTTGAGATGGAGATCCAGCTTACTGATGTGACTACCAAGGGCATGTACTGGGAGTCCTTGGTTATGGTAGCCAACTAGAGGCTTGATGCCACGCATGCCATCGCCAAAAGAAATTGACAGAAGGGCCAAGGAGGCTGAGGCCAAGGCTCAAGCCGTAGAGGAGAAAGTGGCCTCAGTGGCTTCTTGCACCATTGAGGACTTTAAGAACTCCAAAGACTTAAGGATGAGGTGGGATAGGCCATCCTCGACACTTACTTGAAAGGATTCGTCGAATGCAAGGCGAAAGTCTCAGCAGCCCACTTCAGTTTGGATTTGAAGGATATCATTGCCGATGCTGAGGAGAGGAAGAAGAGGGAGGGGAAGGGGCCAAGATTTCGGCTATGGAGATTATGGCAGTCGAAGCTGAAAGGGTGGACCCTGCCATTGCTACCATTGAAAAAATCGATGAGGGCATAGGCTTGTCGCACAAGCAGGCTAGTGCTGGAGAAGTTGCCAAAGATAATGTTTGCGAAACTGATAGCTTTCGGGAGACTATGGCTATTGTGATGGCGGAGCTCCACGCAGCCATGGAGATCGATGAGGTAGGTCTGAAACTAGCAATTGACCAAGAGAAGTGACTGCATCCTTCTTTTTCTTCTTCCTTTTGTTCTGTACATGGGTGTAGTCCCATTTTTGTGTAAAGACTCCCAGTTGATGGGATCTTCTTACTTTGTAAAAACTTTTATCAAGCAATGAAAACTTTATTTTTGGGTTAATCTCTTATCATGTCATACACTACAAACTGTATTTTGAGCTCCATGCGAGGCAGACTTGTAATATTGTATTTGACACTGGGCAGTCGGTACTGCATCAACCCAGTAGGTAGTCTTCCTAGAGTTCCCCTTAGGTCCCTTAGTTGGGCAAGCATTGGTTTCGGGGGAGCAAACACTGACCGGGGAACATCACTTTATGGGAGTTGGTTGTATGCAGGGTCCCGATCGTAGAGGGCTATTCATGGTTAACCAGCCATATGGTGTAGTGCTGAAGAGCGATCAATCTTTGAAGTTAACCTATGGCTAGTCGGTCGTAGGGTGTAGTATTGGTAAGCGACCCGTCTTTGATGTTAACCTATGGCTAGTCAGTCGTAGGGTGTGGCGCTGGTAAGCAACACATCTTTGAAGTTAGCCTATGACTAGTCGGTCATAGGGTGCGGTGTTAATGAGCGACTCATCTTTGATGTTAATCTATGACTAGTTAGCCATAGGATGTAGTGATGGTAAGTGACCCATTTTTGATGTTAACTTATGGCTAGTCGATCATAGGGTACGGTGCTAGTAAGCGATCCATCGTTGATGTTAATCCATGGCTAGTCAGCCGTAGGGTGTGGTGCTGGTAAGTAACCCATCTTTGAAATTAACCTACGACTAGTTGGCCATAGGATGCGGTGTTGGTAAGAGACCCATCTTTGATGTTAATCTACGGTTAATCGACCGTAGGGTACGGTGCTGGTAAGAGACCCATCTTTGATGTTAACTTATGGCTAGTCGGTCATAGGGTGCGGTGCTGATAAGCGATTCGACTTTGAAATTAATCATAGCTAGTCGGTCATAAAGTGTAGTGCTGGTAAGTGACCCATCTTTGATGTTAACTTATGGCTAGTCGGTCATAGGGTGCGGTGCTGATAAGCGATTCGACTTTGAAGTTAATCATAGCTAGTCGGTCATAAAGTATAGTGCTGGTAAGTGACCCATCTTTGATGTTAACCAACGACAGTCGGTTGTAGGGTGCGGTATTGATAAGCGACCTATTTTTGATATTAACCTATGGCTAATTAGTCATAGGGTGCGGTGCTGGTAAGTGACCCATCTTTGATGTTAATCTATGGCTAATCACCATAGGGTGCAGTGTTGATAAGCTACCCATCTTTGAAGTTAACCTATGGCTAATTGACCGTAGGGTACGGTGCTGGTAAGTGACCCATCTTTGATGTTATTCTATAGTTAGTCAGCCGTAAGGTATAGTATTGGTAAGCGACCTATCTTTGATGTTAACTTATGGTTAGTTAACCATGGGGTATGATATTGTAAGCGATCCATCTTTGAAGTTAACCTACGGCTAGCCAGCCATAAGTTTTTATAAATTGGAGGAGGCTAGGGGGCTCGTTGAAGAGAATTCCTTTCATTCCCGGATGAAGCAAGTACATTACTGATAGTAAATTCGAAGGTTCTATGCATTCCATGTTCAGGGAATCAGGGCTCCATCTAGTTCCTCGATCCTTTATGCCCTTTAATGTCGAGCTTCTGCATCAATCTATTGTCATCAGGTCATCTGTCACTGAGCTTCGATGACGAAGATGGACACTTTGAGCTTTTTTAGAGGAAGGAGAAGCTAGACTGGATAGTTTCACCTTGATGACTTGCAAAAGGTCCCTAGGTCAGGGTTACCGGTGAAGACATTGACGCTCAAGTTAGTGCCTGAAAAACAAGAGGCTATAGCAACCAGAGTTGAGAGCTTGTGGTAGTTCGGTGACTGTGTGAGTAATCATGTGAGAATGTTCTAGGCATGCTTGGACCAGAGGTCCCTCTTACCTATTTATACGGGTTCGTGGCGCAACATAATGTTATCATGGGGGTATCAATCATTGACAGGCATAACAAACTTAGCTGAGATGGTGAGATCCTGTTTCTTGGCATGTTAACTAAGAAAATTTTTTCTGTTATAATACCAAGATTTGTTGGGATCATGTCTACCATGATTTATGCCATAACAACTATAATTGGCTGGATTGCCGACTTATTCAGATATCGTAGCTGTAGGGTAGCGAGGCAGGCTTGGCCACATGCTTGGATTCATCGAGTTAACAAGCCCTATTGGTCGGTTGATGTCGGAAGATAAATTGGCATGTTAAAGAATAGGTGGGTTACACGAGACTATAGTAGTTGGTTCCCGCTACTCGGCCTAGGAGTGGCTAGTCGATCTGGATAGAACTAGCTAGCCAATGGGAGTCACTCGCCAATGTCCGGCTAGCTGGCCTTGACATTCGGACCCCTAACTAGATGCTTATTCGCACCAAGGTGGGTGGCATGACTCGCTGTGGTTGGTGGTGCGTTCGACGATATGGGAGGTCTTCGATGCCATGTTAGTACTAGCCATATCAGGATCCATGTAGAAGTGTTTATTGTTGTCAAAGGTCCATTTTGATTTCAAGTCTGATGAAACCTAAACATGTTGTAGTAGTAAAAGCTAGCAAATTGTTCTTGACTTGCAGGACTAATTTTACTTCCCAGTTTTAACTAAGCAGTACTATCAATATCTAAGTAAAAGGAAAAAAATCTAAGCAGCGCTCTTCTACTTAACATCATTTGTGTTCAAAAATTTCATAGACCACCTTACCGGACATCACACAAAATAATCAAATACGTATCATGGTGAGCACCACTGCTGCTGCTATTAGTAACAGAATGAGAATTAGAGGAATTCTTTATGCACAGTGTGTGGTGCAAAAAATTCGAGCTGGCCTGCACCACCTCTCTTCATTGATCTACATGGATCCCACCTGGCATGACGGGATAGGATGTAATGCCGTATCGATGATTTTCAAAATCTGTGCACTACCGCGTTTACACGTCTCTTTAAATGAGTGAGTCATTTTTCCACTCTTCTCTTTTGGAAGAAAATTGTTGCACCAGAGAAGAAAAATGCTTCTTTTACTTCAAATGGAAAAAAACCCTATAAGTTCCACTCTACCCACCAAAGTCCCCTCCATTGTTTTTGCTCGTGCTTTTCTCTTTGGTGGTCCATGTTTTCATCTCAACAGTCGGCAGTGACCATCTTTATCCCGTCCCAAGTTACCACTGGACTTTTCCATGCCCGAACGAATGACGAAGAGTTAAGATTCCCAAATCTATCTATCAATGGAGTCTAAATATTTCATGTTCAAAAGTAGACGACGAACATGACAGCAAAGGAAGGAAATAGTGCAGTTGGCGGAAGAAAGCACAACAATTGATATTTACACAGGAGAGGGTGACACCCCTTTAAAATTCAGAAGACAAGAAGTTGGAGAACCACAAGAAGGTAATGAAATTATATAATTTAATATAATATTTTAAAATTCATGCCTAAAGAGGGATGTCATCATATTTTTTAAAAAAATTAAAATATCTATTCACAAAATAATGACTTCGTAGTATAAAATTATGGCACCGTACATGGTTTCAAGGTGAGAAGTTTTAGAATTCTTCTAGTAGTCATAGAATATCCTAGACTTATAACACTATGCCAAAATATGCTTTCTACGATTATACCCTTTTTTCAAAATTATGACATCCCGTTTCAAAAATTATGATATTCTAGTTCAAAAATCATAACATCCTAATACGAAATAAGAAACCGAATACATTAACTCCTCCAACCAGGACTTTTTTCTATCATGGCATGAATTATGATTTCCAGAATGACGTAACATGCCATGGTAAAAAAGCTAATATAATTCAGGTTAAAAGAGAATTATATTATTCTAGTTTAAAATTTATAATATCTTAGTTGAAAAATTATGATACATTGGCATGAAACATGAAACTAAATACATTAATCCCTCATATCAAGACTTTCTTCTATCCGTGGCCTGAGTTATGACTCCTAGAATATCATAACATGCCACAGTAAAAAAAATAATATAATTCAGGTCAAAATAAAATTATGGCATTATAGTTTAAAAATTATGATATCCTAGTTAAAAAATTATGATACCCTAATATGAAATAAGAAACTAAATGCTTTCATCCACCTACCAGGACTTTCTTCTATCCATAGCCTGAGTTATGAATCTTAGAATGTCATAACATGTTAAGATAAAAAAATAATATAATTCAAGTCAAAACAAAATTATAACATCCTAGTTCAAAAATTATGACATCCTAGTTAAAAAATCATGATACCTCTGTATGAAACAAGAAATCGAATGCATTAACCTTCATACCAGGATTTTCTTCCATTCATGGCTTGTGTTATAAATCTCAGAATATTATAGTATACCAAGGTAAAAAAATAATATAATTTAGGTTAAAACAGAATTATGATACTCTAATTCAAAAATTATGACACTTTGTTTAGATTTAAGCTAGAAAACCTTATAATTCTTATAACAGTGAGATATAATTTTTTTTTCATAATTTAGCATTCTTTTTCCTATGTTTCAGGTGATTTAATAATTATTCTAAAGCCTAGTATGAAGCCCTCATAATTATTTAAGAATTGTTGCAAATCGGCAGTTTATATTGAAGTAGCAATGCCATTATAAATCTAATACGAATAGTGGCAAAATATTATCGGTCCAATGTTCCATATCTAGTGTGTTAATGAAGATGTGATGAAGTGGACCATAGAGAAAAATGTTGAATGCCCTTCTCAATCAACCAGTTTACTAAATTATGGTCTTTATTATTTAAAATACAGAAAATTTCTTGCTCATAGAGATGAGCTAGATCATTGGAACTTCATACAAGATGATATCAATCTATATCAATGACTGATAGGAGTAAGAATATTAAAAGAGAGCCTCAATCAAAAAATAGATAGAGTTTTAAAAATCTAGGATAAAAAATCTAAATATTTGTCATTGCTTTTTCTCTTCGGTTCATTGACTTTTATAAGATGATAATAAAAACTTGTAATTCAATTGATGTTATCCCTTAAATATTAATAAAAAGAAAAATTATGTATAATTATTTCAAACTAGAATGTTTTAAATATATTTTGCTCATTATATGTAGTTTTTTGGATATAAGATGTTATATTCAATGCCGGAATATTAAATTTCTAAAGAGATATCATAATATTATATAAGGATATCATTTCACCGTCTATAAGTTTTTTGAGATATTTTTTTCAGGGATGTCATGTTTCATGCCGGGGTGTCATAGTTTTTTAACTAGAATGTCTTAATTTTTGAATTAGGATATTATAATTCCATTTCAGTATATATTTATTATCTTTTTTTCTCAGTAGTGTATCATGACATTCTGAGAGTCATAATTTAGGCCATGTGTGATAGGTATTCCTGGTAGAAGGGGTTAATACTTTTAGTTTCATATTTTCTAGAGGGATATCATAATTTTTGAGCTAGGATGTCAAAATTTTTTAACTAGGATGTCATAATCCTGTTAGGTGATAGGTATTCCTAGTAGAAGGGATTAATACTTTTAGTTTCATATTTTCTACAGGAGTATCATAACTTTTTGAGCTAGGATGTCAAAATTTTTTAACTAGGATGTTATAATCTTATTTCAGCATATATTTATCATCTTTTATCATATATGGCATGTTATGACATTCTAAGAGTTATAATTTAGGTCATGGATAATAGGAAGTCTTGTTAGGAGGGGTTAGTACTTTTAGTTTTATGTTTTTTACAGAGGTATTATAATTTTTGAGCTAAGATGTCATAATTTTTGAACTAGGATATTATAATCATGTTTCGACATATATTTATCATCTTTTACTATCTATAATATGTTATGACATTCTGGAAGTTATAATTCAGGTCATAAATGATAGGTAGTCCTGGTAGGAGGGATAAATACCTTTGATTTAATATTTTATGCAGGAATATCATAATTTTTGAGCTAGGATATCATTAGTTTAAAACTAGAATGCCATAATCCTATTTTGGTATATATTTATTATCTTTAATCATCCGTGGTATGTTATGACATTCTGGAGTCATAATTCAGGCTATAAGTGATAGGCAGTCATGGTAAGAGGGATTAATGTCTTTGGTTTCATGTTTTCTATAAGGGTATCATAATTTTTGAGCTAGGATGTCATAATTTTTGAATTAGGATATCATAATCCTATTTTGACATATATTTATCATCTTTTATCATCCATGGCATATTATGATATTCAGAGAGTCATAATTCAGGCCACAAGTGATTAGTAATTCTAATAAAAAAGTTTAAGACCTTTAGTTTTATATTTTCTACAGGAATACCATAATTTTTGAGCTAGGATGTCATAATCGGCCTTTAATTTTATATTTTCTATAGAGATATCATAATTTTTGAGCTAAGATGTCATAATTTTTGAACTAGGATGTCATAATCCTGTTTTGACATATATTTATTATCTTTTATTTTTTATGGCATGTTATAATATTCTAGGAGTCATAATTTAGACCACAAGTGATAGGTAGTCCTGGTATGAGGGGTTATGCTTTTAGTTTTATATTTTGTATAGGGTTGTCATAATTTTTGAGTTAGGGTATCAATTATTGAAGTAGGGTGTCAGAATCCTGTTTCGATATATGTTTATTATTTGTTATCATTTATGGCATGTTATGACATTTTGGAAGTCATAATTTAGACTACAAGTGATAGGTAGTCCCGATGGGACAGGTTAATGTCTTTAGTTTTATGTTTTCAATAGGGATGTCATAATTTTTGAGCTAGGATATCATAATTTTTGAACTAGATGTCATAATTCTGTCTCAGCATATATTTATCATCTTTAATCATCCATGGTATGTTGTGATATTCTGAGAGTCATAAGTTAGGCTACAAGTGATAGATAGTTATGATAGGAGGGGTTAATGCCTTTAGTTTCATGTTTTCAAAAGATGGGACTTTAGAGGGTGAGCCTTGCAAAATGGTTAGTTGATGAAAATATGATCGATAGATTCTGTGACCGCCTTTGTTACACTCATTCACCAAGATATTTTCTAATCTTTCTGCTTGAATTATAATTAGGACTATACATACTCGATGTATGAGGTATGTAATTATTTTTGGGAGTATACATGGTAGATATAATTAGGAGTATACATAGTATACATGGTTGGAGAAACGAGTATAAAATGGTAGGTAGTCTCAGAATGGATTATAGCAAAAAGGCTATCAGCAGCCCATAGTTTCTTGTTTTGAGGCAAAGGGAAGCAAGAGACTTACCTTGATTTATTAAATGAAATATTTACAATGAAAAGCTACAATGGGAGTTATAGGACATATGAAAGAGATCAAAGAGGGACAAGTGATTACACTGATATAGGGATGTTCATAATTAAATTTTCAAAAAGGATGAATCATCGTTGGACATATGAAAGAGATCAAAGAGGGACAAGTGATTACACTGATATAGGGATGTTCATAATTAAATTTTCAAAAAGGATGAATCATCGTTTTTATCTTAGATTTTGAGCTGAATAAGTGTCTTGTAGCTAGTTAAAAATAGGAAAAAAAGATTTACAATACTAAGTCAAAATGTAAGCCTTGGAAGTGATGAGAAAAAGAGTTTCAATTTTGAAATTGATCATTTTTGATGTTGTCAACATAGAGGTGCTTCCAAGATTTTGAAATGGCAGCCCACAGTTTCATGGATTCATAAGAATGATTTGTGCCGATACCTGCAATGCATTTTCAAGTCTAACTTCTCGAGGGATACATGTGAGGTTGCTATAGTCCAGCTTGTATGGATTGCAGAGTATGAGCATCTAAGGGTCCAAACTAGTTATCATATACAAGCCCGGCACCGGGAGGATAGTTGACATTGGAGATGTTCATGTTGACCTGATCGAGAACATTCACCACTTGGTAAGTAACTTCCTTGCTACCATTGGCGTGTGGCACAGTTGGTTGTGAGACTTTTCTCGTAACCAGCTGGCAGGGATTTGAGCCCTGTTTTGGGCATATTTTGACTAAAAAGTCCGGGAGTAAAATAAGAAAAAGAGAAAAATTAATAAAATAACTTTCGAGTCCTTGTTGGCTGGCAGTAGTGAAAAAGTTAGGGATATATATAATAAATCTCGTTCACTCGGTTGACGCCAGTGGTAGCCAGGTTGATGTACTCACCTTCGGGTGGGGAACGGCCGTGGAAAAATTAATATGCGCCTTGTATCGAACATTTCCTGGCTGGGGTTGGGGGACCGTCTGGGGGTGGCCACGCCCGGGGTCTAACTCCCCCCCCCCACTATTTGGTTCATCAAAAAAAAAAAAAAAAAAGTAACTTCCATGGTTTGAGACAGAGATTCATTGGTAGTGGCACGATCCACACAGGGAAGGATATCATCCTAAGCTGTATGCTCTTAGGGGTGAATGATCCATTTGTCCATTGCAATGCATGTGTCTATGACCACACTGATACATTGGAAAGAACATCAGGTAATTCAAGTGATGATGGTACTCCAAAAAAATGTGAGGAAAGCTGTAACTTTTTATTTGTTTGCCATCAGCTGGCATTGCAAGGATGTATAATGATATAATGATATAACAAGACCTCATTTATAAGTGCATCATATGCTGCAAATGATGCACAGACATGCTGCCCTTGTGCTATAGCATAGCAGTTCCAAAAGGTCCTGGTTATATAAATCTTGTACATTAAATAGATGGGAATAAATAAGCTTTTTAGTAAAAGATATTTTCATGGAATCATATATAAACATAGAAGACACCCTTTTAATTCTTAGCCTAAAAAAGAGCAGAACATAATCGTCACATATCTCAGAATTTATGAATATAATATGTAGGTAACAGTAAGCTTTATACAACCAATAATACACACTCTCTAGTGTAATTTTGAGAAGTTGCAAACTAGGTTTTGAGCGTGTGATATCACTTAGTAGTTAGAATTACTTGTCTAAAGATCAATATCCAACATAACATAACATAACAAGATATGGTGGCTAAAAATTTGAAATCAATAGGATAGATTGATTCTTTGCTAGGAAGATGGTATAGTAGTTTCAATTATTTATCGAGATTCTTCTATTATTTGATGGGAAGTGTTCCTCCATCTTTTGATAGGTCTTCTTTGGTTTTGTATAGAATGAGTATCAACAGAAGCCTTCTTCATATTTTTCCTTTTTTGACTTCTTCTCGACTCCTCTTAATTCTATTCTCTCTTGGATAATCTTTCGTAGCGATTTGATCAAGATCTTAGATTACAAGTTATGTACTTAGCTGAGCTGCATAATTAGCATCTACTGCTTTTTTGAATAATAGTGTTAGATATCTATCATTAAATTAAATGCATCTTCGGACATGGAGACTATTTTTACAAGTTTCATCATCTGATGACTCATCAAAGTATATCTATAATTAATAACATGCTACATTTGTATTAGGATTTTATAACATATAATAAATTTTCATAAACATAAAATAGGATATCTTAATGTTAATAATATAACTACATACCGAGATTTTCGAATACTTTTATCACAAAATTAAATATTGCAGTTGAAATCATCAAATTGGTATTTCATGTTCTTATATCATTTCTTCAAGAAATACTTATCTAGAATACGAAACACTTCGCTTTTATGAAGGACCAATAAAGATTATGATACTCTAGCTTAAAAATTATAACATTCTATAGAAAACATGAAACCAAAGGTATTAACCATATCACTTGTGGCCTAAATTATGACTCCTAAAATGTCATAACATGCCACGGATGATAAAAAATGATTAAATATATGCCAAAACAGGATTATAACATCCTAGTTTAAATATGATATCCTGTAAAAAAATTATGACATCCCCGTAAAAAATATGAAACTAAAGGTACTAACCCCTTCTACTAGAACTACATATTACTTGTGACATAAATTATAACTCCCAAAATATCATAACATGTCATAGATGGTAAACGATGATAAATATATGCCAAAACAGGATTATGACATCCTAGTTCAAAAATTATGACATCCTAACTCAAAAATTATGACATCCCTGTAAACAACATGAAACCAAAAGCATTAATCCCTATTACCAGTACTATCTATCACTTGTGACCTGAATTATGACTCACAAAATATCATAACATGCCACAAATAATAAAAGATGATAAATATATATTGAAATAGGATTATAACTTTCTAGTTCAAAAATTATAATACCATAGCTCAAAAATTATGACATCCTTATAGAAAACATGAAACTAAAGGCATTAACATCTCTTAACATGACTACTTATTACTTGTAGCCTGAATTATGACTCTGAGAATGTTATAACATGCCACGAATGATAAAAGATGATAAATATATACTGAAACATGATTATGACTTCCCAGTTCAAAAATTATGACATCTTAGTTCAAAAATTATGACATCTTACAGAAAAAATGAAACCAAAAGCATTAACTCCTCATACCAGGACTACTTATCACTTATGGCCTGAATTATGACTCCCAGAATATCATAACATGCTATGGATGGTGAAAGATGATAAATATATACTGAAATAGGATTATGACATCCTGTTCAAAAATTATAATATCCTAACTCAAAAATTATGACATTCATATAGAAAACATGAAACTAAAGATATTAATTCCTCTTACCAGGACTATCTATCACTTGTAGCCTGGATTATGATATCCAGAATGTCACTACATATTATGGATGATAAAAGATGATAAATATATGCCAAAATAGGATTATGACACTCTAATTCAAAAATTATGATATCCTAGCTCATAAATTATGACATCCCTGTAGAAAACATGAAATTAAAGTCATTAATCCCCTATAACAGGACTTTCTAAAACATGAAACATGATACTTAGAGTGTGATAATATAGCCAGGAGAAAAACTTCATGAAAATATGAGATTTTAACTTATGATATCCCTTCACAAATTTTGTGACATCCTAGATCAAAAATTATAACACATGGGAATAAAACCATAAATTGGATATTTTGATCCTCTGTACTAGGACTATTTCACTATCTATTGCCTAAATATGATATCCCGAATGTAATAATATAGTTCTGAAATAACATGAGCTAAAAATATAAGAAATGTGACTATCTCGGTACAAAACAAAAAATAAAGGTTTTAATCCTTATACTAGGACTTTTCAACTATTCTTTGACATAAATATAACACTCAGAGTATGATAATATAGCCAAGAGATAAAAACTTTTTGAATATATAAGATTTCAATTTATGATACCCTAATTTAAAAATTGTAACATCCAAGTACAAAATCAAAAAATAGATATTTTGATCCTCTGTACCATGATTTTTTTACTATCTATTATCTAAATATGATATCCAGAATGTAATAATACGATATTGAGATAACTTCACTAAAAAATATGAGAAATATGACCATCTTACTATAAAAAAAAATGAAGGTTGTAATTCTTCGTGCCAGGACTTTTTAACTATCCATTGCCATAAATATGACACCCAAAGTATGATAATATGTCAGGAGATAAAAACTTTCTAAAAATATGAGATTTTAACTTAGGACTTTCTAGTTCAAAATTTATAACATCCTAGATCAAAAATTATGATATCCAAGTGCAAAACCAAAAATTGAATATTTTGATTCTCTGTACCATGACGTTTTCACTATCCATTGCCTAAATATGACATTCAGGATGTAATAATATGATTCTGAGATAACTTGAACCAAAAATAGGATAAATATGACTATCTTGATACAACATAGAAAAATAAATATTATAATCCTTCATGCCATGACTTTTCAATTATCCATTATCATAAATATGACACCCAGAATATGATAATATAACCAGAAGATAAAAACTTACTAAAAATATAAGATTTTAACTTATGATATCCTAGTTTAAAATTTATGACATCTTAATTTAAAAATTATGACACCTAGGCACGAAACCAAAAATTACAAGGACTTTTTTATTATCCATTGTCTAAATATGACATTCAGAGTATAACAATATGGTTCTGATATAACTTGAATTGAAAATATAAGAAGTATGACTACTTCGATATAAAACAAAAAAATAAAGATTGTAATATTTCATACTAGGACTTTTCAACTGTCTATTGCTATAAGTATGACACTCAAAATGTGATAATACAGTCAGGAGATAAATTTTTTGAAAATATGATATTTCAATTGATGATATCATAGTTCAAAATTTATGATATCCATTCACAAAAATTATGACACCTCAGCATAAAAGGAAAAAACCAAAAGTTTTGATTCTCCTATCAAGACTTTCCATCATCCGTCGGCTTGAATATAACTTCTAAGATATGATAATAAGGTATAGTGACGACTTGAAAATATGAGAATTAGACTTATGACACCCTAGTTCAAAAATTATGATGCCCAGACTTAAAACCAAAAATTAAATATTTTGATCCTCTATACCAGGATTTTTTCATTATTCATTATCTAAAACATGACTAACTAAAGAAAGTTAACACTTTTAATATTCAAGATGTTACTAGGTTAAGTAATTTATGACATTTTGTGATATTATATAGTTTCCTAATACATTAAATTTCTCTAACTACCAAAATAGTTGATGAAATAAAGGATCTACGAAAAAAATTGCAAAAAAATATTCTTTGAAGGATTTTTTACTTCATGTTGGAATGACATTTTGTCTTAAAGTAATAAAACAAACCTTCAATTACTTACTTTAATCTCGAATCAAAGTTGAATCCTTATATCCGATACTTTTTTCAGAGCAAAGAAGAATCTTACTTCAATTTTAAACACTACTTGATTCCTTAGATTCGACATCTAGAGCACTATTTAGAACGAGAAAGAATTTTACCAGTAGCTTTCAAATTTTAGAACGAGCAAAATATAATATAACTTGCTCTCTATAGTATCCAGGAGGGAAAAGTATCTTTGAGAGAGGGAAAGGGCATTTTAGTTTATTCAAAATTTTTTTAAAAAAGGCTGGCTTCTTATTATGTGATAAAAGACATCGCTCCCCTAATATTCATTGCATATTTCATCATGTCCCATCATACCAGCTCAGATTCACGTGGACCAATAAAAAGAGATGATGCAAACTAACTTGGATTTCCTGCATCGCACGCGGTGCACAAAGAATTTCTCATGAGAACTATATAGATAGTAGAGCTTTCATCTATTGATTGTGCTTTGGATTGTAGAGCTTTTGCTAGTAAAGTTTTTAGTAAAAAAATATTTGTTATGCAGTAACCATTTTTTTAAAGTGCAATAAAATTTTAATATTTAATCAATAATCAAAATAAGAAAATACATTTAGTAACATAAAATAAAAATTTTAAAATCACCCAAAAGTACTTATAGCAATTTTTTTTTTTTTTTTGATGGAAAAAAAGGTAGGGGGGAATAACCCTCGGTGTATCTCCCCCATTGGAATCCCAGCCCGTTAGATGATTGTTCGATACGGGCCGTATATTTTTTCGCGTACCCTCTCTACCAACCGGTGAGTATGTTAGTCTAACCCCACTACGATACCGGAGTATCAGCCGCTCCGCCTCCCGCTCCGCCTCCCAGTCACGCACGTATGCCAGAAAATTCAAAATTTAATCGAGTCATCCAAGGAATCATGTCTCGAACCCGTGACCGAAAAGAGGCGGAGCTGTGCTTTTACCAATCGCACTACCACCATAGTGGTGTATTTATAGCCATTTTAAAAAGTCCTTTTAGCCCGCTAAAAGCAATGCCAAGTGAGACAGCCTTATGTATGGGAATAGGATCACTCATTTTAGCTAATGACAAAAAAATTTTGCCCCCCCCCCCCCCCCCCCCCCCACTCCCCACCCCCTGAAAGCAAGACTACATTTTCAAACACAACTTGCCTGGATGGAGACTCCTTAAAGTCCAATCCTAACTGCTAAGATGGTAGCCCGATTGGTAGAGATCTTGCCTCATTACCAACCAATCGCGAGTTCGAGGCGTGATCTCGTAGGTGACTTAATTAAATCAAAGAGTTTTCCTGGAGCTCATGACAGTTGGTGTGAATGATCTTAATGGTATCAGGTTTGACGTCCTCATCTTTATATGAGAAAATACTGCAAAATTCTAAGCATCTTGAATCGAATATTACCTAATAAGACGGGGACCTGCAAGAATAGCTACACCGAAATTTATCTTCCCATTCCTTTTATTTACCCAAAAAAAAAAAAAAAATGTTCAATCCCATGGCAGTCCGCTCCCCTGGCCTAGAGAAATTTTCCACGGTGAGCCCAAACATGTGGTCCACTCATTTGTTAATTGTTACCATGGCAATTACAAGCAACTTAAAAAGTGATTTTTTTGAAGAGAGATAAAAAAGAGTATTTTAAATTTAAAGGTCCACTGGATGCGGAGCAAATCATAATCTATGCTTTAGGATTTGGCTGAGAATGATACATTTTGCTTGATGTGATGAGATTGGGTTGAGTCATGAAAATTGAACTTGGTATTTATTACTTGATAGTTGATAGACATTGAGAAGCAAAATGCTACAACGGCCGAGCTACCTTGCATGGATAAAGCGGAGATTGTTCCATCAAAAAATAAAAAAAAAATTAATAAAATAATTCTAGAGTTCCTGTTGACTGGTGGTAGTGAAAAAATTAAGGATATATATAATAAATCAAGTTCACTCGGCTGACATCAGTGATAGTCAAGTTGACGTACTCATCTTCGGATGGGGAACGGCTGCGAAAAAAATTAATATACGTGGTGTATGGAACATTTTCTTGATAGGGGTTGGGGAACCGTCCCCCTTTCCTTTTGTTCCATCAAAAAAAAAAGAAAAAAAAAAAAAAAAGAAAAAAAAGAAAGAGATTGTTCGATCTTGTCAACAAAAAATATAACAGATCTCATAGTAGATTACCGGTACGCTTTAAGTTACCTTACATAAGGTCTACACTCTTAGCAGCTCTGTCTCTATTTGATGCTTCTTGCCTACACTTTGAATCTCTGACCGTCCCAGCATTGTCGTGGAAGTAGGGGGCGCAAAGGAATCGTGTTCAATTTGAATCAGATTTAACTCAATTTAATTATTATCGAGTTCAAGTATTTTGAATAATTTTTTCAAATTAAATTCAAATAACCGCATATTCAGCTTCAAATCTCATGAACCTATTTAAGTACGTGTGTGTGTGTATATATATAGCATGGTTGATTTTTAAGTTGAATTGAATCAATTCTAAGTTGTATATATACATTTATATTTTTGAGTTGAATTGAATCAATCCTAAGTTTTGCCCTTTTTTTTTTTTTTTTTTTTCATCCAACCAAGTTTAATTTTAAAATATTAAGACTCCGTTGATCTTGAGTCGAATTTTGAGTTCACATATTTTAAATTTGAATTTAAAATATTAAGACTTGTGTGATCTTGAATCGAGTTTTGAGTCCACATATTTTGAATTGCATCAAGTTTAAGCTTCTAACGACTTGACTTGACTTAGCTCGATTATATTCTTAGGTGAAAAAAATGAACCACTAAAAAAGCACTAAAAGGACTCAATTTTT
Organism: Areca catechu; assembly: GCA_021397845.1. Classification (NCBI taxonomy): domain Eukaryota; kingdom Viridiplantae; phylum Streptophyta; class Magnoliopsida; order Arecales; family Arecaceae; genus Areca; species Areca catechu. Next base: position 85,416,118 of record CM038048.1, on the reverse strand, counting down.
TCACCAATGATTTAAAGATACGTCCTAAGCTGCTAGATAATAACTAAATGGACATTTCGATTGTTAATGTATATCATAAAAATGTGTATGCAATATTTTCTAAAATGTATGTTATAAAAGTATGTACATAATATTTTTTAGAATATTACCATATTCTTTACCTAAATGTATGCAGATAATATTTTCTAAAAAATCATTATATTTTCTTACTATAAACATGTGTAGAAAATATTCTTTACTATAAAGAGACCTTTGTACATTCTTTATATATATATATATATGCGGACCCTTACATTCTTTTGAGCATGAAAAATACAAGAATTATCCCTCTCCCCTTCTCGTAACATTGATGTAGAAACCACAATCATTTCATTTCCAAAAACTTCTCCATGTGACATTCGAGGCATAAATAAGTGTAACAACCTAGAACTTTATTAAAAAAGATTAACCAAAATGATATCTAAGATTTTTCCGACAAATAAATAAATGTAGAACTAGATACATGCACATACAGATTCTCATATAAAATCTGGCATCCTCATCAGACTAAGAATTTAAATTTATATACACCATCCATCAACACTACGATCAACCCATGATCATTCCATCAAACCTATGCCGCAGTATCTTAATCTACATGAACTAGATCGGCTCAGATACTATTTGTAACAAACCAAATCTTATCCAAAAAAGTTAACCAGAAATAATTATACGAATTCTTTGATTCTGTATAAAATTCAAGATCTTTTCAACAAATAATCGATGCGAGATTGAAAACATGTCTCTGCAGGTCCTCACAAGGTCCAGGTATTGGTAGAGAAGTTTAGATGCAGGTTAGCTTCTCTCTTCAGCGAAAAAATCTGATAAATTTTTCATGGAACCGCATTTCAGATCAACAGGATTAATCGGCACTCGATATACATGCAATAATACAAACATGGCTTCCTCATTTCATGAGATCCAACAAGACAATGCCATTCCACAAGCTATGCAAGATCACTGAAGGTATTAAAAGTTGTGGGATCTTGCAAACACAACCCATATTACCATCCAGAGAAACAAAAGCAACGGCAACCCCTGAGCATTGAACCCTCCCAGATCCAATCACACACCGAGACCACCACCGCATACAGAGCCATGGCCACTGGGATCACGAGCCACAATTCACAGCTCCACACTGGAACCAGGTCGATGTTGATCCGAGATAGGAGATTGACCGATGGAAAGAGCAGTCATCCCAGGCCAACATCACAGTGCCAGTCACCTTTGAGGCTGAAAGGAAACCAACCGGATGGAAGGGACCGGAATCTAGCAAGGCATCAATCCCAGGTAGGCCTTCAGCAATGTCAGTAAGGAGGAGGCTGTATAGGGCTGGACCTCTGACTAAAATATTCGTTTCTGAAACCAGTGGCATAAGCAAAAAAAAAAAAAAAAAAAAAAAAAAAAAAAGGAATTATCCAAATATCCAACAGACCAATACGATGCAAATCCAAAGGAGCTTGACCTGCACGGTCATTACATATTGTTCAAATTTCGTTTCAAGAATGTTTCTGTAATGCCATGACTCTGGTTATAAAAACATTCTTCAGGCAAAAGATTGACCGATATCACCGAGTCGAAATAAGGACATATTTATGAGGCAAGAGGGAATCATGGTTTCAAGAGGAGAGAGCACAATTTTGAATAAAGATAACTACAGCCCTGACCAGCATTAACAAATCTTCTCTCGGTCCAAACCACCCAACCCCCCGCCGGCTCTCTTCTCTTATTCGATGAGAAGAAAGACGCTTCCTTTATCATCACCATCTCCACCACCATTGTTGTCATCTTCATTACTGCCATGCTCAACGACACTACCTACCTCTTCTACAAGATCGAGAATGCTGAACTAATCGAGCATTGAGAGTTGGAAGCCGGCTTCCACTGCTTCTTCTTCTACAAGGAATTAAAGCTTGCCTCCAAGGGGTTCTAGGATCAGAAGCTCGATTTTGGTAGGTTTAGCAAAGTCTATAAAGGGCCCCTCTTGAAATCCCTAGCCCAGACTGCAATGAAGCGATCACTCACAAGTCGAGGTGGGGGATTTAAGAATTCGTGGTGGAGATCGTTAGCTCGAGGCGGCTCCACCATTGACATCCAGTCCAACTCCAATGCAAAGCTTGAAAAGCAACTCCATCCAAATCATCTGCCACCACTGCTATGCCGTGGACCTTGAAACCCCGGGAATGGTCCATGGGGTAGAGTAGTACCTACTGTCAGGGATGACACCGAGATCGACAAACAACAGAACAACCTCGGACAACTCATCAACACCATCAGGATGCACCACCAATGGATACTCTTCAATGAGTACCACCCTAGGTGCTTTGGCAAGGTCAGCTTATGCTATTTCCACTGCTGCCTCTGCAACAAATTCCATTTCTGGTCCCTTGTTCCCCAACACATATGCTCGGCCCCCCTCTCCCCCTTCAATCGATGATCAAAATCCACCAGGTTTGGGTACTTCAAGGTGCTCGACAAGGGGATGTTGGCCCCCTCTACCCTGTTGTCATGAAGGCTGAGCCTGGGTCCAAGATCATACAGAAGAAGATCAAGGCCACGGGTGATGGTGCCTTTCTCATCTCTGCTCCCATGAAAGGTGAAGAAGAGGTTGGGCTGAAAGATTACGACCACCACCAGGATGGAGATTCCTATCTCCACGATTGCTCCCTAGCAGGATTATTAGCCCCTCAAAACCCTTTTCAGGAAATCCTCTCTACTTCTCTGCATGAACGTTTGCTTTTCCTTTTCTTGCTTCCTGATTCTCATGTTCTTGCTTTGTTTCCCGCATTTTTTTATTGGTTTTGGTGTTTTTTTACGCACATATCGTGATGGTGGCCATGTTGATGTCGTTGGTGGTGATGGCAGTCATGGTGGTGGCAACGATGGTGATTTGCATCGAAGAGTGCGAAGCAAGGGCTGGACGAGGAGATGAGCATTAGCAATTCAAAGTGACATGGTGGTGAATATTGGGCTCATCCTCAAAAATTGAGAAAGAAGGAAATGTAAGTTGAAATCTTTTTGAAAAAAAAAAATAGGGATGTTTTGTTCGCTTGAATATTGCTCTCAATGCTGTTGGCAGTTAAATAGATGGAAGGGGCTTGGTTCAGGATAGAACATCATGGGCCAGTCTAAAACTTTTTTTTTTTTTTTTTTTTTGTGGGGGGGGGGGGGGGGTGGGGTATAACTCGAGATAAGGACAGGGTGGCAAATTGTATTTTTCCCTTTTCCCAAAAAAAACTTCCCAGAGCCTCGATCCGAAGACACAACAAAAATTGAAATTGAATTTTAAGATGATAAATTGGCTTAGCTAATCTAAAATGGCAAGTAATTTAGATGTATTAAGATTAATAATAGAAATATCAAACTGACCGATTAGCAACCAACTGATTGAGATCTACTTTCTTTTTTGGGTTAATATTTTTTGTTTTCCTAGCAGTCCTTTGATTGTAACAAATCATGACCCAAGAATATGATATAAGACACCACTCACCTAGGCAATGGTTTCTGCCATCCATGGTATTGCCCAAGGATCACCATCTAAAATGAAGATTCTATCTACTACCTGGAATAAAAATTTAGCATGTTAGTTGAGCCGCATGCAGAGCGACAACAATCACATAAACCATAACCAAATCATTTTTCAATCTAGCCCTGATTAAACCAATGTTCATGGGAAGTAGTTCAACCACAAATTTATAGAACTGGATTTTGAGACCAAAATATGGATTTCATGGTTGAAAAATGACCAAACAAAATAACTCAGCAGATATTCCAAGCCTCGAAGTTAAAAGACTCATTTATATCAACAAAAAGTATATAATCCATTTCATGAGTAAGTTAACATCCAATGATTCCTTACCAATCATGCAAAAGCAATTAGAGCTATTTTCGTTGGAGAAGTGGTATAGAAAAAAAAAAAAAAAAAAAAGGAGAAACAGATATATGTAGAAAAAATAATCTTAACTATATGTTAAGATTATTTCCTAAAATCAAAAGAGGAGCCTACACTGCAGTGCAGCTCATGTCAAAGAAGGTAAAAGATGGACAGTATGATGAGAATATATGAAATTGAACAGGTTTAAGAATATAGTTTTCTTCGACATGTTTTAGCATCTAATAAGCATCAGGTATAGCAAAAGAATGCCACTTAAAATGCAAATACGCACAAACCTACAGGCATATATGATATGAAAAAAAAAGGATCTTAACATATCACAACTAAGGATGCGAAATGGTAAACAGTGGGCCTAGCCTTGAACCAGTGATGATTTTGTTGCAGAATCTTTTCTGTCGAAAAAACTGCATCAGATAGTTCTTCAACAGATGGCAGACTTGATAATCAAATATATAACTAAAATAGTTGGCTATCATGACCTATCATTATATACTTAGCACAATGAAATAGAAAAAGGGTTCCAAAAAAGTGTGATATGCTATCCAACTCCTTAAATTTCAGGGTCAAGATACCACACGGATTAGTTTTAAACTTCCATCTACTGCCATAGAATCATGACAAGATATCATCAAAAGATGGACAGCTCAATAGCCTTACTAATGTTCTAATCTTTGCCTGCATATCCTGGTGCGTTATACATGATGCAGGTATTGTTTATTCTTTCTAGGTAAGAGAACATCTATGAACTAATTTGCTAAAATCAAAAGAGGAAAAGGTTAAAAAAAAATAATTAGGAGGAAGAGAAACAAAAATCATTGCAGCAAAACTAAGCATACGAATAGCAGACCTTTCTAATGCTGGAAGTTCAGCGCTCGTTCTTTGCTATGGACTGATCCAACTTGTCTCCGCCCAACTGTTCAATTTTCTTACCATCCATAAATTCAAAATTGCCATTGATAGCAGAGGACTCTTATTCTTCATGAATAAAGCATGACATACGACCTAGCTTCCATCTCTGCACAAAAAAGAAGACTCATTTTGGAAAACTGGATTCGATTAGATCGAAGAAGTACAGCAATTTAAAGTAAGAATACGACTAACAAGAAATAAAAATTCAAAAGAAAACAAGATCAATATATCCATTAAATACCGCTTCCTCTCGGCGCTAGCCCAACCAAAAGACCATAAAAGATCAATGAATAAAACATAGAAAATGAGAAATTTCTCAAGAATAACAATCATTAGTGTTGATGCTGGACCAAATAGACCGGATGGAGTGGTTCTTCCGCCGGATCGCCGTCGATCGGTACCTGCAAGAAGTCCCTGACCGGAGGTTTTCCGGCGGGAGACACTCCGATGCCTGAGTCAGAAAGAGCCTAGACAACAGCAGAATGGAGAGTTTTGAGAGCAAGGAGGAAAAAGGGAGATTCAAGAAAAGGCTCTTCCAAAAAAAGGTTCCTGAGTGTCCCCTCTTACCAGTATTTATAGGCTCCAACGTAACTACTTACGGTTATGGCGGTTGACGGATGCAACCACTTCATAACTGTAAGTAGTAGCTGTCGGAAAAGCCGTTACATTCGGAGTTTGTTCGATCTGAGGCTTCGGACCATGTGGGTGGTTGTAACAACCCAAACAGATTAACTGTTTGTCCAAGAAATCCACATGCTCCAGAACCCTCTTTCTTTTAAGGATGAATCCGAAGTAAACTTTACATTCTCTTTAGTAGCACTCCTGAAGGGAATGTTAGTACTTCGGATTCTTTTGAATATAGCAAAAATAAATACTTACAGTCTTCAGATTATGTTAAGAAATAAAGTCAAGATATTTGCCTAGGAGGTCAAGCCTTCGGATCAAGATGGATGCACGAAGCCGAAGACAGTAAACAAAACTTGCTCCCTAGAAAGTTAGGTATGGTCTTCGGATTGAGATAATGATGCGATGTCGAAGATTTAGGGTTAATAATGAGAAGACGGTAACAAGAAACCGAAGACTCATTTTGCCAGCTAATGCAACCAATAAAATAAAAGAACAAATAATTAAATTGGAATAAATCGGGATGTCATAACAGCTGTCCCCCACTCTCAATTTCAAAATGATTACGTTTCGAAAAATGGGAGTACTTTAATTTTGTCTTCTAGTGATAACCGTCAAATAATGATGGCAGAATCCTGACACGTCTTTTCGCCATAACTTCTTGGTGGAGCGATAGAACGTGGCGAAGACACGTGTCACCCCACCACGGGTGACCTCAAAAGAAACTCCTCGACTCCGGAAAGGCCTTGGAAAATTTTCGAGAGAGAAATTTTTAATTGATGGGGATCGAACACGTGGCAATCATCCGGAGCATGGATGTTTTGTTAATGTGATCCCATCCACTAATGAAATTTCACGCGGATTGCCATGACTTGTCTCATTAATGATCTTTCTAAAAGGCCATACCCACGACCGAAATCGCCGATGCGGCGCACGATCATTTAATTCTCCGAATCGTCTTGAAGATCCATCTCCTTTATCTATGAAAGGGGAGGGGACTTGAAAGAGAAATTTTTCTTCGCGCCCGTGCTCTTGGATTTTCAGTTTTTTCTGCAATCCGTCATCTTCCCCAGTGGCCTGGTCCACTATTTTTGTTTTTTCACAGGTTAGAGGTCCTCCCTCCCTCCTTTCATTTCCTCATTCCTTTCAATGTCAGGATCTTCTAGGAGCCTTTCCTCCGACTCTAGCAGAGATTTGTCGGTAGGTGAAGCGAGTAGAGGATTATCCGAAAGAGAGACCGATAAGATCCCACTGGGGGGTGGGATCAGTAGGAATCCTCAGGGCGAAACCAGTAGGGGAAGAAGTTCTAGGAGGAAGCGGAGCCCGGAACGATCACCGAACTCTGTTGAAAGCTCCTTCACCCTTGCCAAAATAGAAGAAACTAAACAATGTTATCACATTCCACGTACCTTCCACATGATCCTTCCGAAACCCGAAGAAAGGGTAGATAAGCCTCCCATGCGATCCATAGCTATATACGAAGACCACTTCAAAGCGGGTCTTCGGCTTCCCCTCCATCCCTTTCTTACAAAGATTTTTAACCTCTATCAGATAGTACCAGCCCAACTGACCCCCAATAGCTTCAGGAACATCTGCGGGTTCCTAGTGCTTTGCAAACTTAGAAACGTAGAGTCGAAGACATCCCTGTTTACTTCCTTGTTTATGTTAAAAAGAGATTTTCACGACAAAGGGTGGTGGGTCATAGGTCCTCGGCCAGGTCGAAGACTACTAAAAGGAACTCCCAGTGCGATACATGAGTGGAAGCCTTGCTTCTTTTTTGTATACTATACCTACTGGGATTTCAACACTGAGTGGACAGCTCCGCGTTTGGATGCAAACACTGGTAAGAGGGTATTAAAAGCAGATGCTAAAGATTTTGAGACCTTGTCGGAACCGGAGATCCCTTCCCTTAAAGAACTGCTGAGGGAAGAAAATCTTCATCGCGCTCATATCAGCGAAGTCCCGACATTAGGCATAGAATAAGTGGTCTTCGGATTCTTCTCGCTTCTCTTCTCTATATGTACGTGCATAACAAACTTCTTGTTTCCAATTGCAGGTAAGAAGATGAAGCCCCAACTTGAAAAGGTTCGGCAAGCTTCTAAAAAAGGGCGGTGGCTGCTCCTGCAATAGCTAAAGTCCGAAAGAAAAGAAGGGTGGAGGAGGGTTCTAGCGCACCTCCGATGAGGCCCGTATCAGATGAAGATGTTCCCTCCGCTTCTCCGGTTCCACCTGATTCCGCTAGAAGCTCATCTCCAAGGATGTCCCCTTCAAGGAGCCCTCAACATACGCCATCCATGGGTCAACGAGATACAAATTTTAATAAAGAATTCATGATTGCCCCTCCGAAAGATGGAAGTCAGAAAAGGTCGAAGTACCGATCCGAAGAGGGTCCTAGATGGAACGCCACTTCAGAGGGAGGATGCAGCGTAGATTTTACTACCTTCTCAGATCGAGAGGGCTTGAAGAATCCTGAACTGGCGAGAAAGTTGATGAACGCACTCTTCTTCCGACGGACTGGGACAACGTTAAGTCTCGGTGCATCGAAGAGATCTCGGATTCGGTGTTCTCATCCACTTTGAAGGTAAATATCCGTTTGCGGTGTTGAACTTAGGTTTATAATTACTAAGTTTCCCACTTGCTATTGTAGATGATACACGACATTATCCATATGGAGGAAAGCATCTTCGACTTCAGAATAACCTACAGAAAGATGAAAGAAGAAATAGAAGCGGCCCAAGTTGAGAAGGCCATAGCTGAAGAGCAAAGACAAGCTATGGAGGAAAAGCTCGCCCAAAGTAATGCTTCGGTTCAGAATCTGAAAATCGAAGTGGAAAAAATCTGATTGGAACGTGCTGAACAAGAGACGAGGTCTAAGAAGAGAAAATCCAAGATTCGATCCTTGGAAGCCTCACTTAAGGAAGCTACTAAACGTTCCGAGGAAGCTTTCAAAAGAAAGGAAGAGGTCATCGAAGAAAACCGATCTTTGAAAGATCAGCTGGAGAAGGCAATAGAAACTTATAAAGCATCTCCGGCCTTCGAAGTTGAAATGGTTGAAGCAGGGACTCATAGCTATCAGGGAGGCTTCAACGATGGAGTGGAGGAGGTGCAAAAGCTTTACCCAGACTTGGACATTTCAAGTATCCAACTGTTTGATCTTGAGAGTCCAACTGTGCCTGAACTCCAAACAGACTCTGAAGTACCAACGATGACTGAAGAAGCGGCGGATCCCATTGATCTAACCGATGAGGCTCCCATGGAAAATTTGTAACTTTTTTTTTTTCTTTTGGGATGTAAGAAAATTGTTGTTAATGAAAGAACTCCTTTTGAAATTTTCAATTGCGTGTGGTAGGATAAAAATTTCTTAGGTGTGAAGTCTTCGGACGAATAATAATTCTGAGGCACATAACACCGAATCTTCGGATCATGTAAAAATCACATCTTTGAACTTAGGATAAAAGAAACCCAAATATAAAGGTCAAGTCTTTGAACTTGAATTTAGGCTAGGTCTTCGGACTTAGGATAAAAGAACTCCAAATAATAGTTAAGTCTCTTGGACTTAGGATGAAAGAAATCCAAATGTAAAGATTAAGTCTTCGAACTTGAATTTACGCTAAATCTTCGGACTTAGAATAAAAGAATTCCAAATAATAGTTAAGTCTCTTGGACTTGGGATGAAAGAAATCCAAATATAAAGATCAAGTCTTTGAGCTTGAATTTACACTAAGTCTTTGGACTTAGGATAAAAGAACTCCAAATCATAATCAAGTCTCTTAGACTTAGGATAAAAGAAATTCTTGAATCATTTGAGAATTAAGATAGGCTGATCAGGCCTACCTTGGCACTTCGTGAGGTAGATCCGGAGATCGTCCTCATGCCTTTTTGCATTGGGATTAAGACAGGCTGATCATGCCCACCTCGACACTTCATGAAGTAGATCCGGAGATCATCTTCATGCCTTTTGGATTAAGATGGACTATTTTGAGTCCAACTCTGTACGTCGTGAGGTAGATCTGGAGATCATCCTCATGTCTTTTAGATTAAGATGGACTATTTTGAGTCCAACTCGGCACTTCATGAGGTAGATCCGGGGATCATCCTCATGCCTTTAAGATTAAGATGGACTATTTTGAGTCAAACTCGGTACTTCGTGAGGTAGATCCGGGGATCATCCTCATACCTTTAAGAGAAATGAGATAGGCTAGGTATGCTTACCTCGATATTTCATATAGTAGATCACGGAGATTATTACAATGCCTTTAAGAAATAGAATGAAGATAAACGGATCGAATCTGTATTGATGATTTTGAATGAAATCTTTATTGATAATATTTTCGAAGGTTTTGTACATTCCAAGGTGGAGGTAATGGAACACCCCCCAAAGTTTCCAGCCGATAGGTTACAGGTCGAATGACTTCTTTGATCCGGCATGGCCCTTCCCATGTAGGAGAAAGCTTACCCTGTTCTGTTGGTTTTGACACTTCGGATTTTCGTAGAGCTAAATCTTCCGGGAGAAAGACCCGTTCTTTTACACGAGAATTGTAGTATCCTGCAACTTTTTGCTGGTACATAGCCATCTTTAATTGTGCATGAAGCCGTGTTCCTTGCAATAAATCCAGGTCAATTCTTCGGCGTTCAAAATTTTCGGGTTTCTCATAGTGATCAATCCAAAGAGAGTGCAAAGAGACCTCGACAGGAAGGACTGCTTCAGTACCATAAGAAAGACGAAATGTGGATTCCCTAGTGGCAGTTCTGAGAGTAGTCCGATATGCCTAAAGAACCGAATTCAACTCATCAGCCCATGATCCCTTAGCATCATTCAACCTGGTTTTTAAACCATAAAGAATAGTTATGTTGGTTACTTCAGCCTCTCCGTTACACTGAGGATGCCCTATCGAAGTGAGTTTGTGTAGAATATGATACTGGGTGCAAAAGTTTCTGAACTTGGAGTTGTCAAACTGTCTCCCATTGTCAGTGATAATAGAATAGGAAATTCCGAAACAGAAGATGATGAAATTTCTTATGAAAGTTTCAACTTTTGTCTCAGTAATTTGTGTCAATGCTTCAGCCTTGACCCATTTTGTAAAGTAATCAATTGCTACTATAAGAAACTTTCGCTGCCCAGAAGCTGGAGGAAACGAACCAAGAATGTCCATTCCCTATTGCGCAAAGGGCCAGGGTGCTATCAACGAAGTTAATTGATTAGCAGGCCGTCTTTGTACATTGGCATATCTCTGACAATGGTCACATTTTCGAACGAATTCTGTAGAATCCTTCTGGATGGTAGGCCAATAATAACCTTGGCGGATTATCTTGTATGCCAAAGATCTGCCTCCCAAATGGTCTCCGCATATCCTTTCATGCACTTCTTTGAGTGCGTAATCAGCATCGGATGGACCTAAGCATTTCAGCAAAGGTTGTGTGAAAGACCTTTTATACAATGCTCCGCCTAAGATGGCATATTAAGAGGCCGTCCACCGAAGCCGCTTAGCTTCCAACTTGTCCTTGGGCAAGGTGCCCTCTTTCAAGAACTTGAGAATTGGATCCCTCCATGAAGGTTCATGTTCAACTTGACAGATTTCAACTAGGAATTCTGATATGCTAGGGTCTTCAAGATATTCCACATACATCCTTCCAAGAGAATCCGGCGCGGTGGTTGCAAGCCTTGAAAGAGCATCCGCCCGAGAGTTCTCTGTTCTCGGTACATGAACAATTTCAAAGTGTTCCAACCCAGATGCCAAACTTCGGACCTTTTCTAGGTACTGGATCATATTTGGATTTCAAGCTTCGAAATCACCTTTCATTTGATTTACCACCAACTGTGAATCAGAAAAAACTTTAACCCTTTTGATCTTCAACTTCTGGGAGATTCTAAGTCCAGCAATGAGTGATTCATACTCTGCCTGATTATTTGATGCTTGAAAAGAAAACCGAAGAGTGTATTTAATAACCTACCCATTGGGTTCAGTAAGAATTAAACCTGCACCACAACCATTGATGTTAAAAGCACCATCAACATGTAACATCCAAACAAACTCTGGATCATCTTCAGCTTTTTCCTTTTCAGCCCTTGATTGATCCTCTTCGGATCTCCATGTGCACTCAATTATAAAATCAGCCAAAATTTATGCTTTCATTGATGATCTAGGCTGGTATTCAATATCAAATTTCCCTAATTTAATAGCTCACTTAGCAATTCTCCCTGATACGACAACAAAGTATAGCCTTTAAGGGTTGATCCGTTAGAACCATAATAGAATGGGCTTGGAAATAAGGCCCAAGTCGCTTCGCCGCAACTACCAGAGAGAAGATAATCTTTTGCACTCTAGGATATCGGACTTTAGCTTCATGCAACACCTTGCTAGTGTAATAGATCGGTTTTTGTGAATGATTGGCATCTTTTCGTACCAGAACCGAACGATCGCTTCATCCGTGGCTGACAAATATAGATAAAGCGTTTATCTTTCATAGGGTTTAGAGAGCAATGGTGGGTTTTCCACATATTCCTTCAATTTATCGAAAACGATTCGGCAATCTTTTGTCCAATCAAAATTTTGAGTCTGACGAAGGACCTTGAAGAAGGATAAACACCTTTCTGCATAGCGGAAAATGAAATGGCTCAAAGAGGCTATTCTCACTGTTAGCCTCTGCACTTCTTTCTTGCTAGTAGGATGCCTCATAGTCCGAAGGGCCTGTATCTTCTCCGGATTAGCCTCTATTCCCTGCTTGGTAACCAAGTATCCCAGGAATTTCCCAGAGGTTACGCCAAAGATACATTTGGTTGGGTTCAGCCTCATCTGATGATGTCTCAGAGCATCAAAGCATTCCTTTAGATCTGTGATGTGATCAGATTTATGAAGACTTTTCACAATCATATCATCAACATAAGCTTCCATATTTCTTCCAATCTAGTTTTTGAAGACTTTGATGATGAGCCTTTGAAAAGTTGTCCCAGCATTCTTTAATCCAAATGGCATCATTTTGTAACAGTAGAGTTCTTTCTCTGTAATAAAAGCAGTCTTTTCTTCATCTTCAGGATCCATTCATATCTGATTATAGCCTGAAAAGGCATCCATAAAACTCAGCATTTGATGACCAGCCATAGCGTCAACCAGTTGATCGATCTTCGGCAAAGGAAAACTGTCCTTTGGGCATGATTTGTTGAGATCCGTATAATCTATGCAAGTCCTCCACTTGCCATTTGATTTTTTCACCATGACTACATTTGCTAGCCACTTCGGATACTGGGCCTCTCTTATGAAATTTGCTTCAAGGAGTTTGTTAACTTCTTCATCAATTGCCTTTTGCCTTTCTGGAGTAAAATTTCTCTTCTTCTGCTGTACTGGCTTGTAGTTGGGGGATACTTCCAAGCGATGAGTAATCACTTCAGGCGGGATTCCAGGGATGTCTGAAGCTGTCAAAGCAAAAATGTCAGCATTATCACGAAGAAAGGAAATCAATCTTACCTTTGACTCCTCATCGAGCAAGCTGCCAATTTGCAGAAGCTTGGTTGGCTCGTCTTCGGATAACGGTATAGAAAGTGTCTTTTCCACTGGTTCTCCAGAGTCTTCGGATCCATCTCTTGGATCCAGCTGGTCAAGTGCCAAAGATTTGGATGTTTGTTTGTTCTGAATCATGAGACATTGGTGAGCGATCCTTTGATCCCCCCTCACTTCTCCTATGCCTGTCCTGGTAGGAAACTGAACCAACAGATGGTATGTTGAAACTATGGCCCTGAATTTATTCAATGCCGGACGCTCCAAGATTGCATTATAAGCTGAAGACGTTTTAGCCACAATAAAATTGATTGGAAGGGTCCTTTGAAATGGTTCGGACCCAAAAGTCACGGGCAAGATCATTTCACCCTCAACTCCAACCTCATTTCCACCAAAACTAGTTATTGGAATGAGGGATCTTCATAACTCGTGTCCAGACAATCTCATCCAAAGAAAAGCATCATACAGCAACACATCAACTGAGCTTCCATTATCAATCAATATTCTTTTTACATCAAATTTGGCAATTACTGCCGAGACACTACAGGGTCATCATGCGGAAGCTGTACATCTTGAATATCCTCATCAGTAAAAGTGATAGAGTTTTTTCCTTTAAACCTCTTCGGTACATTCTCTTCAGCTTCTTCATCCCATGCCGAAGATCGATGAAGCATCCCGACATCTCCGCTGATTGGCTTTGTGAGGCAAATCAGCTTCTTCGGATATTCTTGGAAGGGCAGTTGCTTCGGCTTGAGACTCTAGGCGGTTGATATATTTTCCTAGATATCCTCTTTTTATCAAATCCTCAATGGCATCTCGAAGTTGGAAGCATTCTTCAGTATTATGGCCATGGTCTCGATGATACCGGCAGTATTTGCTTTTGTCCCTTGCTTTTGCCAGTGTCTTCAAGGGATGCGGCCTCTGGAAATATTTCTCTTTCTCTATCTCCAGTAAAATCTTTTTCCTAGGTAAATTGAGGGGTGTATAGGCATCGAACCAGTTATTTTGTGATTGAGGCCTGGGGCTGCACCTAGAAGCCGAAGCATTGTTAAAGGATGTTGGCGCGCATTCGGTTCCTTGACACCTTTCTTTTTGGGAGGAAGTCTCCCTCCGCCAGTCTTCGGCTTGCTGCTTGCTCTTCAGCGGCAGCATACTTCTGAGCTCTTGCCAGCAGTTCGGCATAGCTCGTTGGGAATCTTTTGTCCAGGGAAAAAGTGAACCTGGATGATTTTAAGCCTTTCTTCAAGGCAGACATGGCCACATGTTCATTCAAATTCGGAATTTCCAAAGTGGCCGAATTGAAACGGTGGACAAAACCTTTCAAACTTTCTCCTTCTTGTTGCTGGAGAAGAAATAAACTATCAGTGTTGCGCGGCATCTTTTGGCATGTCCTGAAGTGCGAAACAAACTGCCGCTCTAACTCAGAAAAGGAATGAATTGAATTTGGAGGCAGGCTCGAATACCACATTCGAGAGAATTTTTCAGAATGGCTGGAAAAGCAATACAGTAGAGAGCATCGGACGCTCCCTGCACCATCATGTGTGCCTTGTAACTCCCCAGATGGTCAAGGGGGTTCGAAGTCCCATCATAGGCTTCCAACTGTGGAATCTTGAAATGCCTGGGGATAATTTCATCCATAATGTCATCAGAAAAGGGGGGTTGAGAGTTGAAGGTCACAACCTCATCATTTTTTCTCAGTTATGAAATTCTCGCTATCTGCGCTTGCATAGCCTTGAATTTCTCCTGCACTTCATGATTGATCTCCTTCTGCCTTGTATTTTCTAGCACATAGCTTCTAGAAGAAACGGAGGGAGATCGCCGGGTTCTCTTCCTTTCAGCATGATCCCCTGCTTGTCGATCTGGCGGAGAGATGTAGCGGCCACGAGATGATCGGATCTGTGAGAAGCTGGGGGTGATCTCTCTGCGTTGATCTTGCTCCCTTCAGGTGGACAGTTAGGTTGTGAAACAGGGGGAGGGCATTATTTCTGAGCTGCGGCTTCATGCAAGTGCTGCACCAGCACTATCAAGGTTTCTACCTTGTTCACCAGACTCTCAAATTGTTGCTTCTCCACCATGATCATGGGAGGCGGTGATCCCTGAGCTGCCGGAATAGAATTGATCGGAGGTCCGTTTAATGGAGGAGCCTGCTGCTCCTGACTCGTGGAAACGTTCTTGCCTTTCCCTTTCACCATTCTTGCCCAGCAGAACTTCTCCTTCAAATAGAGGAAGTAAATTTCTTCCCCTACCTGGCGTGCCAAACTGTTGATGCTGGACCAAATAAACCGGGTGGAGTGGTTCTTCCACCGGATCGCCGTTGATCGGTACCTGCAAGAAGTCCCTGACCGGAGGTTTTCTGGCGAGGGACACTCCGATGCCTAAGTCAGAAAGAGCCCAGGCAACAGCAGAATGGAGAGTTTTGAGAGCAAGGAGGAAAAAGAGAGATTCAAAAAAAGGCCCGTCCAAAAAAAGGTCTCCTGAGTGTCCCCTCTTACCAGTATTTATAGGCTCCAACGTTACTACTTACGGTTATGGCGGTTGACGGATGCAACCACTTCATAGCTGTAAGTAGTAGTTGTCGAAAAGCCGTTACACTCGGGGTTTGTTTGATCCGAGGCTTCGGATCATATGGGTGGTTGTAACAACCCAAACAGATTAACTGTTTGTCCAAGAAACCCACATGCTCCAGAACCCTCTTTCTTTTAAGGATGAATCCGAAGTAAACTTTACATTCTATTTAGTAGCGCTCCTGAAGGGAATGTTAGCACTTCGGATTCTTTTGAATATAGCAAAAATAAATACTTACAGTCTTCAGATTATGTTAAGGAAATTAAGCCGAAGATATTTGCCTTGGAGGTCAAGTCTTCGGATCAAGATGGATGCACGAAGCCGAAGACAGTAAACAAAACTTGCTCCCCAGAAAATTAGGTATAGTCTTCGGATTGAGATAATGATACGAAGCCGAAGATTTAGGGTTAATAATGAGAAGACGGTAACAAGAAACCGGAGACTCCTTTTGTCAGCTGATGCAACCAATAAAATAAAAGAACAAATAATTAAATTAGAATAAAATCGGGATGTCATAACAATTAGCTTACCTTTCCATGAAATGATAAATTCCTCAAAAAATTGAATTTTTATCTTATCTCGACACAGAAATTGAGAATTTCCTAAAAAATTCAACTTTTAGCTTGCCTTTCCCCCCGGAAACACATGACTTGCTTGGGGGCTGCTGATAGCTTCCATCCCCTAGGTACGAGAGATAAACTAGAATGCCGAGGAGGAACCCGGGGAAGAGAGGGCTGTTCTCCTGCCAAGTTTAAGAGAGATGCGTGAAGGCTAGGGCTTGTCTTGGGGATGAGAGTGCGGTGCCCAGAGTGGATGCCATCGCTGAGTTCCCTTAGAGAAGGGGCTGTCGTCTCTCCCATCCCCCGGCTTCTTCACCCCTCGCCGTCTTTCCGCCAGCGCTGGGGGCGCAGTGGGCGTCGACGGATAGGCCGGCGAAGCGAGGGAAGATGACAGTACGGCGGGGGGGGGGGGGTAAGGGGGTGACGTGCAGTACCCGTCAGATTTTATCTACATACATATATACATACCTATATACATAAACATACATATATAATAATAATAATAATAATAATAATAATAATAATAATAATAATAATAATAATAATAATAATAATAATAAATATTTGTTTTGCAAGCAAATGTTGACATCTTCCCACAATTTTGTCCTGAATCTAAACAAATATAATATACATAAAATATACTGTATTTATATATTGTATTTATACATAAAATATCAAAAACCAAATATAATATACATAACATATCGTATTTGTATATTGCCATACAAGATAAAATTATTTAAAAAATCCTAAATACATATTATCTTCTTTAAAAATATAAAATAAAATTAAAAAATAAAATAAGTAAAAAATAATTAATCAAAAAAATATTAAGAGACTTGAGAATTTACCTGCTTATTAAAAGGTAGAAGCACCTATTTTACTATTAATCTCAAACACCTAAATAATTAATGGACTTCTGTTGTGGACACTCGTTTCTATACCACTAAGACTGGACATATCAAATTCTAGTAATTATAGATTACAAGATATAAATAATGACACGTATGATTCTGTTGTAGACACTCGTTTCTATACCACTAAGCACCTATTTTTTTTTTCAATCAATTTTGGAAGAGAAATTCTAAAGTCATTGCAGAATGTTTAAAAAAAATATATGCAAGTAATTTATAACTTTTAAAACTACTTTGTCCTCCTCATCTTGGTTATTTTTCTTAAAAAATATTTATTTGCAAGACATCATGCCTTCTATCATGAAATTAGATCTATCAAAATTAAGTATATGTTATGCAATGAGGAGCAAAATAAAGAGTGACAATGTAAAGATTATTTTTTTACATCATAAATGCTATAGTTGATTAAAAATGTTGAAATAAGATAAGCCAAAAGCAGGAATATTTAGTAAAGATGACTGATTTGCTTTAAATAGCACAAATTATTATATTAGAAAATGATGGATTCGGCTTGTGATGAGGTAGGAACCCTTACACAAGGTATAAATTATAAAAAAAAAAAAAAAAGGAATTGCATTATCACAACTCTAGTTAGGGGAGTCCTTGCCAAGGGAAGGGGGATTGGATTGTCCTATGATATTACTCAGTATCTCGGTTTGCCAATGTTAGGCTTTAGTCTGTTTAAGAACCTGGGTTCCATCTCAGGTGAAGAGGGGATGCTGGTATAAGATAGGATAGAATTAAAACCATTCCCTGTTCACAAAAGAAAAGGGATGTGTTATTAAATTTATTTAAGAAAAACATAGTATTGTTAAGAAAAAGAACACACCATCTAGTAAAACCTGCACACATTGAACTAGAGTGCATTTGCATAACCATGGATGAATAGATAAAGGATCCTTAAAGATGTGCCAATCAAGAAGGTAATGACAGAATGGGACACATATCCATTGAGGCGAAAACAATGTCTGCTCTTCAAATTTTGAGATGCATATCATTGCCACAAGTACATTAAACTTGAGAACGATAACAATTCAAAGTCCTGCAGATGAATATGAGATGCAAGATCCTTCTTCCAATTTCAAATAATGTAATCACTAGTTTCCATTATACTGTGCCAAACAGGAACAAAAACACAGCATGTGAGGGCTAGGCATAACAGCAGCAATCGCAAGCAATATAGCATTCAAGCAGTAGATACTAAGACAGTGCAAAGTTTGAAGATGAGAAAAGGCAGGAAAAATTTGATGATCTAATGACATGAACTGACGGAAGAAAGGAAGATTTTGAACCAAAGGAGGAATAGCATGCCAGACAAGCTACACTGTGCTCCATGAGGGAGAAAGAAACTAGGAGCTTTGCACATGTTCTTGCTTAATTGGGGAGGTTGATAAGAGGAGATAAGGAAATCAAGTTCCTTGAAAGAGGTGGAGTTCACAGATTATCTTCAAGTCATCAATTATTTTGCTATCGATCTGTCTCTTGACATCCTTCAGGAGTCCAGTACTCGTCGTCGCTGAAAGGAGTGTGGCCTGTTTTCGGTCTTTGCTTTTTTCCATGCAGCAGAATATTTCCACCAGGGATTTAAGTTTATCATTTGATTCTTTTGTTGCATTATTGACACTCCAATATGCTGCTCATGATGCTAGTTTTTGGTGCATTGCATAAGCCGGGAATTGGTTCTGGCTGCCTGATACTTATCACTGGCCAAATAACCATCCAAAGGGCATAACAAGCCAATCATTCATTATCTTTGCCTCTGCAAGTTGAGCTACCTGCAAGCTTTAAAAGACAAAAATAAGGTCACCACGTCATGGCATATTAGAACATTAGCACTGGCAGTCACTTCCTCGATACTGCTGCATAAGAGAACTGCATTGTTCTCAACATTTTGGACCATAGATATGCCACACATCCTTAGATACAATGTTTTCTGAAGATAAAACATATCGATCTCGTTATCCCTGAGAGTACATGGTCAAGAACTTTCAATGATTATCTGGGGAAAGTTGAATAACACAAGCTAAACATCAATGGATGAAAAAAAAAATCAAGTAGACCATGCTGACACTCTTGTGATTCTTTGGTCAAGAATGCCAGCATATGGCCTGCTTTCACTTTTATCATCAACCTTGCTTTTCAGGTCCTGCAATATAGCCATGTAAAACAGCATTTTTGATATCTGACATGGACGGTATAACAAGACAAAGTTGATGAGGTAACACTGGCATTGACGGTATTTAGTATTGTTTCTAAGTGACACAGCCACCTGAAGAATTTTTAATAACAAGTCACCAAGATTGGTGCTTAAAATTGCATACATCCCGAGCAAACTAAAGAGATTGCACCCTCATTACACACAGACACCATGGCATTTAGATGGTCCTCATACTTCTAAGTCATGAGAGAGAGAGAGAGGGAGGGGCATCCCACTGAAAGTAATCATGCATTTATATGAATAGCAACCTCTACAATCTAATGCCAAACTATCAATCACTTCATGATCAGAAAAAACAACAATGCCACCTGTAACTTGACAGTAACTGATAATGAAGAACTTCAGTTAAAGTTCTTGCATATGTGATGCCGACAATAGACAAAGGTGACAGCATGGCACAACTCATGGATTAGCCTTCATTCTATGTTACAAAATGCATAATAGGGAGCTAGAAGAGACTGTGTTATCAATAGTTAATGAATAATGAAGTTGTTGCTCTGAAATATATGAAATGCTGTGAGGACTTTTCATGACTTAAAAAAGCTTTACGAAACTAGCACTTTATGCAATAAATTGAAATGGCTTATAGTATCCAGAATGAGTTTTCTGAGGTTTTAAGTTTTACTTGTCATGGTTGTATAGATAAAAGTCGAATATAGATTTATTTTGTAATTTCAAATTTAAAAGCCTTAGAAAATAAATTAATCAAGTATTCTTCCAGTTGTTCCGTAGATGTTAAACCTATAATTAAATAAGAAGTTCAGAATACCTATCAAGATGATGAAATAGAGATGGGTCTGTCTGATGAGCATACCCGATATGTGGGTATTAAGGTGGACATGTGTCGCACCTAATAAGGGCATTCAGAAATCACCTATTAGGAAGCTTATCAATCCCCGTCATAGGGGGTGAGGAATAAGCAGCAGCTGCAAACTGATAACAAGTACAATAAATGCCACTGATGACTCGTAAGAAGCCAAAGATGCATCAAAGAGTTTTAAAAGTAATATAGAGAATTCTGGAATTAAAAAAATAAAAAAGGATATCTGAAGCTCACATTGCCAGAGGAATCGAATGTGGGAACATCACCAAAGAAGGGTACATCATGCCAACCCAAACATTAATGGACTTGCACTTGTTGCTTATGGTAAGCAAACAATATAAAAGTGGAATGCATGTCTCTCTTATTAAGCTTAAGCAGGTAATATAAACAGTCTTGGTTCTTTAGCTTAAGGAAAGTGTTCCTTCCCATTCCACTAACTGATTATTCCATAAACAATCAAACTATCCACTCAAATTTTAATATAATAAACAAAATCCCAACAAGGATTAAGAAGGTTATAATTTATGTGCAGATTAAAGCATGTGGAGTAATGGGATAGCATATAGCTAATAAAAGATCCACAAGTTCCTTTCGGCTATTGGATGACCCCGTTTCTTCAGATACTTTTTTTTTTGAAAAAAAAAAGCCTCAGGTGGCTAGTTGTCATTCACAATGAATTTTACTTGAGATGTTACAAATTTGCAGCGAATAGCAAAATTTTTTAACAATAATAGTAGCTGACTATGGTCTGGTGGGGGCATCAGGATCCGAAACAGATTATTGGGCCCTATCTGGTTTATTGATTAGGGTTTTGAGCCCTTGCCTATGTGTCAAATTTTGTAATCAAGTAAAATTGAGTCTGTAATAAATTGAGCCAAGATGCCCAAGTTGGTTTGTCTCAACCCTAGTCCAGTTCAGTTGAGTCCCATTGAATCCTGTACATTTGTATTAGTCCAATACCGGTCCAATTTTGTACAAGAGAAGAGGATACCCAGTTTTGGAGTTCTACCAGGCTTCATCCAGGAGTTAGAGGCCCTCACATAAGCCATAATGGGCCTTTGCTTGCTGCCCCAGATGTTTTGATGTCCTAGATGCCAAGATTCCTTCCAGATGCCCAAAGAATATTCCAAGGACCAAGATGCCCCATGATTCCAGGAATATACCTGGCGCCCCAGCCCAAGAGTCTCTCAAGCCCAGAAGTCTAGTAAGAGGAGGCATCCCAGGCTTTTTCCCAAGCCCATATGAAGATTTCAAGAACCAAGATACTCAGGAAATATTCCTGGCACCCCAGCCTAGGGTTTCAAGCCCACCTGGAGGCCCATGCGCTCAAGCCCTTTGGAGGCCGCCCAAGCCTAACGGAGGACGCCCCTTGCTGCCCTAAAGTCCAAGCCCAAGCTATCTTGGTGTCCAAGCCCAAAGAAAGCTTTTTGACCAAGTCAATTGTGTTCTTGTGATTGAGGTGTATGAGTGCTACTGAGTATGCCCTAGTTCTTCCAAGCCTTGACCGACCAAAGCATCAGCATTCAAACCCTAATCCATCCCAAGGAAGAGAGCCCTAGCCGTTCTTCAGCTTGAGTCTTCTTCAATCTCTAGCCGCCAGCAATAGAAACCCTGATTCCTCTTTTTCCAAACCCTAGTTCTTCTTTTTGATTTTTTTATTTGTCTCTTGCTAACCTCTGACGCTTGTAGGATCCTTGAGGTATTCACCTCCAAGGAGGAAGCCCTCTTTGCCTCCAGGACCGATCCCAGATAGCTGCCTAAACCGAGGAACTGAAGGCTTGTCTTCCAGGCGACAATCCCGAGTGCTGTGTGACCCCGGCTTCGAGCGGATTTTCGAATCGGTGCTCAGCAAAATCCTTCCCCCTCCTAACTTTTGATTTGTTGAAGGTACACTATCATAACTGGAGGTTTCTCAATCTCCGAGATCCTTTCTTTTATTATTTTGCATGAGTTCTTTGTGTGTATGATGTTTCTTTTCATTACTAGTTTTTCTGCTTATCTTTACTTGATTTCGGGTCATTAGCCTGCAAATTAAAATTCTAAAAAAATTACAAAAAAATTAGTTTCTATTTTCCTGCAATCATGGTAGTCCTAGGATTATCCCGCATCAGTTTGGTATCAGAGCTAGTTTAGGATAGTTGCATCTTCATCAAAAACACCAAAAAAAATTTCATCTCTGATTTTCTGCATCCTGTCTTTTACATTAGGGGTCCAGATTTCGGTCAATTTCGTCCATCTAGGCATTTTATTTTTCTCTGAAATTTGCATGACTTGTCCTCTGTTTTGTCCTAATAATTTTCATAATTTTTAATTATTTTTACAAAAATTAAAAGGTCCTAAAATTCGGCATCTTAGAAATCCTAACTGAATTTCTGAGATTTCTGCACACAGTCCGAAAACCCTAGGAGTTGCATCATCATCTGATTTTTGTTTTGCATAAAATTTGGAAGGGATCATTATCACCGTCCATCCTCTATTCTATAATTTTTTCAGATTTTTTTGCATTGAAAACTGTGTCAAATTCTGCATCAAACCGAATCCTAATTTTCTGATTCTGTGATTTCTGCACACCTGACTAAACCTAACCTAATCAACTACCAAATCCCTCAAATCCCAAACCAAATTTTGTTTGCTAACTTAATCAACTTAAACCTAACTTGACATCTCATAAAAAGACAAAAAAAAAAAAAATTTCTGATTGTTGTTAGATTGCATCAGGACCATTGAATGTTCATCATCTTCTTAAACTAATCTTAAAGGCATTTCTCTATCTCATATCAGGACAGGAGGTCATTACCTGTCCTGAGCCCAAAACAACCACCATCATCAGAATCCAAGCCTTAATTAAAATTAATTATACTTAATCTGCTCTAGAGAGCTAGGTGATACCAACAGGTCGGGTCCGAATTGTGTGAATACTAGTACACTCAATTCTCCAACTATTACTGGAAACTGGTGTCTAAGGCTGGGGGTCCAGAGTCAAACGACCTAAGTGGTGTTGTGGTTCTTTAATTGGATCCCTACGAAAGCAGGGGGGCCTCCCACACTCCCACCCCTTACCTGGCTAGTGGAAGGATTAGTTGTTAAGTTGAGTGTAAGTTAAGTCGACCCACTTAATTCTGGCTCGAGGTCTAGCAAATCCTAGAACGTACTAATCCTTGCATGCTTGACTGCACCATACCACTTTGAGTAATTGATTGCATGACCACTAGGTTAGGAACCAAATATCAATGTCTAAGCCCCAACTTAGCTCAGCCATGGAATCCAACTTTGAGATCTTCATGAAAGCCATGACTGAACGATTTGACCAGATGAACCAACTGAATGCCCAATCCACTGCCCAATTAACCACCCAGATTAACCAGTTCAATATCCAATCCCAAAACCAGTTTGCCCAGTTGACCGCCCAGATAAACCAAATAACCTAATCAAATGCCCAAGCAACCACTAGGCTTGACCATTTAACCAATAGGCTTAACCAAGTAAGGATCGATTAGGTACCATGGAACAAACCCAAGAGTCCAATGCTGAACCAGATCCTGATTCACCCTGTTCCACCTCTTATAACCCCTGGGGAGTCCAAAATCAAGATCAATTTATGGAACCCAACCCTAGGAGAACCCCAAACCAGGACCAATTTGTGGAACCCAATCCTACGAGAATACTAGGAACCATATCAGGAACCCACCCTAGGAGAGTCCATTACCAGGTACCATATCAGGAACCTAATCCTAGGAGAGTTCAACATCAGGATCCATATCAGGAACCCAACCCTAGGAAAGTCCCAGACCTTGACCCTATCCAGGAACCCAATCGTAGAAGGCCCCACCATGAAGTTTGTGATAAAGATGAGAGGGCCATGAGAAGCATTAGGGTAGACGTACCCACCTTTGATGGTAGTCTGGAACCAAGGTCGATGTAGATTGGGTAGGAGACATGGAATATTATTTTGAATGGTATGACATGAGTGAGGAGATGGAGTACAAATTTGCAAAGATGAGGTTGATTCATTATGCTAAGCTATATTGGGCTAACCTTGAACGTGCTAGGAGACAACAAGAACTTCCTTCCATAACCACCTGGCAAGACATGAAACTGAAACTTAAGAAAAAGTACCTTCCTGAATCCTACAACCAGAAACTCCTAGAGACCTAGACCAATGGAATAAGCTACGTCAAGGAAATATGTCTGTCTCAGAGTACATCGCCCAGTTTGATGATTTCGCAATTAGGTGCAATGAAGCTGAGTCTCTAGCTCAAACCCTGTCTAGGTTCATAATTGGATTACGTGAAGACATTCAAAGAGAGCTATATATGAGGGAGGTCACTGATTTGGATCAAGCATACTAGATAATTAGACATTATGAATAATTCCAAAGGGGACCTACGTATCAACGATCTGAACCTATTAGGACCAATACCTCATTCCCAAAACCAAACCCAAACCAGGTGTACCAAGGTCGACCAAACCCTAATCCCAACCCAGTCAGATTTAACTCCAACCCAGTTAGGTCAAACCCTAATCTAGTCCGATCCAATCCTAATCCAATTCGATCCAATCCAAACTCGGCCCATCCCAACCCTAACCCGAGTCCGAGTCAGTCCAGTTCAAGTAATTCTGCACCAGTTAGAATCGATAAGGGTAAGGCACCAACATTTCAGAAAGCCCCAAGCCCCAGCCCCAATGCCTGTTTTAGATGCAACAAGGTAGGTCACTATGCTAGTTAGTGTCCTACCAGATAGTTACACATAGGGGAGCTTGAGGAGGAAGAGCCTGAACATAATGTTGAAGAAGAAGAAGTTTATGAAGCTGAGGTAGACTTGATTGAGGCATATGAAGGAGATGAAGAGGAATTTGATCAGTCTGATCTAGTAGGGGTAGTTAGATGCATCTTGACCCAAACCCAAACTGAAGAAGATTGGTGTATGACTAGTATCCTACAAACCTTTGTGAAAATTGGAGATAAGGTATACAAGATTATAATAGATAGTGGGAGTTGTGTCAATGCTATTGCTGCTGATACAGTTAGATCTTTAGGATTGACCCCAGTTTCCCATCCTAGCCCCTATAAAGTCTCATGGATAGACTCCACATCCATTCCAATCAAGTCTAGGTGCCAAATCTTGATTAAACTGTAATCATATGAGGAGAAGATTTGGTGTGATATCCTTCTCATGAGAGCCAGTAGCATCATCTTAGGTCGACCATGGCTCTACGATTACGATGCAGCCCTATCTGGTCGAACCAATACCTGTACTTTTAGTCATCATGGGAAAAAATTTGTGATTCACCCGACTCAGCCCAGAGAACCGATTAGGAGAAATTCTAGTAGCCTTAAGGAGAAGAAATCAGGAATTAATCTAATTAAGGCTAAGAAATTAGAGAAAGAAACTTCTGAACCCATTGAGGAACCAAAGAAAAATGATCATGAACCCACTATAGTAATTGAAGAACAAGTGACTGAGCCAGGATCGAACATTATAGATGATATTGAGGGTTCACAAGAGTTGTTCATAGAGGAAATCCAGGTACAAGTCCCTAAGGAACAACCCCAGGAAGTAGATGTGGGTAGTGAAATAATATCTGGTTTTGAGTTCAACAAATCCACATACCTACTTCATCTGTCTATACTTGCACTGACCTCTGCACAGCATTTGCATCAGGAAATTAGTCTAACGATGAACATAAGTAATGCACCCTATAAAAACTTGGCTAATTCCCGAAAACAAGTTAAAGAATTTTCTGCAGGGGATTATGTGATGATCAGGTTTAGGCCTGAGCGGTTTCCTTCAGAGATCGTAAAGAAATTTCATGCTCGTGAAGCTGGACCGTTCAAAATTATAGAGAGAGTTGGATTCGATGCCTATGTGCTTGAGTTGCCACCCGAATTAGGTATTAGTTCCACCTTCAACACTTCAGACCTTATGGAGTTTTGGGAGCCAACAACGATACCTAGCGAGCTCTTTGAACCTCTCCCTTTCGTTGAGAGAGAACCCACCCCAGAGAGTCCACTTACAATATGGCCTATTAGTGAGAAAAGGATTGGGCACATCCTGGATGATCGAGCCATTAGTATCCGGACAAACGGCTATCCACGGTATTTGGTCCGATGGCAAGGTCAACCGGAATTCGAGGACTCGTGGATCATCCGTGAGGATCTACAGCACCTCAACCCAGACCTTCCTGAGCCATATGAGAGCCACATTGATCCATACTCGACGGGATCGAGTTCCTCTCGTCCTGGAAGAATTGGTAGGGGCACCAGGATCCGACACATATTACTGGGCCCTATCTGGTTTACTGATTAGGATTTTGAGTCCTTGCTTATGTGTCAAATTTTGTAATCAAGTAAGATTGAGTCCTGTAATAAGTTGAGACAAGATGTCCAAGTTGGTTTGTCTCAACCCTAGTCCAGTTCAGTTGAGTCCCATTGAGTCCTGTACATTTGTATTAGTCCAGTACCAGTTCAATTTTGTACAAGAGAAGAGGATACCCAGTTTTGGAGTTCTACCAAGCTTCATCCAGGAGTTAGAGGCCCTCACATCAGCCATAATGGGCCTTTGCTTGCCGTCCCAGATGTTTTGATGCCCCAGATGCCAAGATTCCTTCCAGATACCTAGAGAATATTCCAAGAACCAAGGTGCCCCATGATTCTAGGAATATACCAGGCGCCCCAATCCAAGAGTCTCTCAAGCCTAGAAGTCCAGTAAGAGGAGGCGTTCCAGGCTTTTCCCCAAGTCCATATGAAGATTTTAAGAACCAAGATACCCAAGGAATATTCTAGGCTTCCCAGCCCTGGATTTCAAGCCCACCTGGAGGCCCATGCGCCCAAGCCCTTTGGAGGCCGCCCAAGTCCAATGGAGGACACCCCTTGCTGTCCTAAAGTCCAAGCCCAAGCCATCTTGGCGTCCAAGCCCAAAGAAAGCTCTTTGACCAAGTCAAATAAGGAGAGAAATCCAATTAGAACAAGGAGAACAAGTTTTAATTTCATTCAAAGTGTATACTCCTAATTCTAAACCCCTTTGTAATCCCTCTCCCACTCTACTTTGTAATTCTATCCTAACAATGAGAGGACATGGAAAAACTTTATAAATACCCCACCCCTCTTCCTCTTGTAACTCTTTTTATGAATGAAATCCTGCTAAAATTTAGTTCAATTGTGTTCTTGTGATTGAGGTGTGTGAGTGCTACTAAGTGTGCCATAGTTCTTCCAAGCCTTGACCGACCAAAGCATCAGCATTCAAACCCTAATCCATCCCAAGGAAGAGAGCCCTAGCCATTCTTCAGCCTGAGTCTTCTTCAATCTTCAGCCGCCAACAACAAAAATCCTGATTCCTCTTTTTCCAAATCCTAGTTCTTTTTAATTTTTTTATTTGTTCTCTTGCTAACCTCTGATGCTTGCAGGATCCCCGAGGTATTCACCTCCAAGGAGGAAGCCCTCTTTGCCTCCAGGATCGATCCCAGATAGCTACCTGAACTGAGGAACTGAAGGCTTGTCTTCCAAGCAACAATCTCGAGTGCTGTGTGATCCTGGCTTCGAGAAGATTTTCAAATCGGTACTTGGTAAAATCCTTCCCCCTCCTAACTTCTGATTTATTGAAGGTATGCTATCATAACCGGGGATTTCTCAATCTCCGAGATCCTTTCTTTTATTATTTTGCATAAGTTCTTTGCGGATATGATGTTTCTTTTCATTACTAGTTTTCCTGCTCATCTTTACTTGATTTCGGGTCATTAGCCTGCAAATTAAAATTCTAAAAAAAATACAAAAAAAATTAGTTTCTATTTTTCTTCAATCATGGTAATCCTAGGATCATCTCGCATCATGGTCAGGGCAAGAATTGTGTCAAATCAATTAGATTATGCAGTACTCTATATGCTAAGATTGTAAGGCAAGTATATGAACAAAATACTCCCAGCAACATTAGAAAAGTGTTTTTACATTGACCGGCTATAAGATCTTAAGACAGAATCATACCTAGAAATGTGGAAAAGGTTGATTCACAATTTGTGTTGCTCTGACCACACTGAAGAAAGACAACAGAACACAATGAATTCTCAACCCTAATTACTGCAACAAGAACACCAAAGCAATATCCAGCCTCTCCAGCTCTCTTCTCATGATCAAGATAAACAAAATATGCTAGTGCGCCACAGGGACCAAGCCTGTAGGTTTAATCATGTAGCCTAACTGCAACCCTTTGGGTTCAATTATAAATATTATTCTCCATTCTTACCTATTTAAGCTACATTATGCAAGCCCTCTAAATTCTGTTAATACATATTTTATCTAGTTTTTTTCCATCTTCCCACCGACTTTACCAAATATTCGATAGATATTCAACCACCTTCCTTAATGCAGACTCTGATAATCTTCACTGAACACAACAACACTATCTCGGAAAATCATCTTCAATATACTGATCATTGTAGCTTGAACCTTTTTAGTCTTATGAATCATCCAGTTTGGTCACCAATATTTTGTCTATAGTGCCTCTATGCAAACATTCTGATGTCCAGAAATCGCCATCCTTGATATGTGCACCAGCCATGCACATGACTGGTTATAGAAAGTTATCGGTGGATGGATCTTAATGATCCATATTAAATCGAATGACCAGCATTTTTTTCTTAAGTAAATGACAATTCTGTCCTTTGGAGCACCGTAGCAAATGCCTTATGCAGCTTTCATGTTTCAAACATATGTAGCAATCATAACACCACAGAACTACCCCTCCATATCCATGATTCACTGATCGAAGCAGATACACTTCATGTCTCTTCCACTTTTCCTTTTAAGAAAGTTAAAATAACAAAATCATCAATTGGAGTTACCCTTTGGCCATTGATTCTGACTGAAGGCATCATTTTCATTTATATTTTGTTCCCATTAAAATTGTGGCCAAGCTACTTTGTCTTCGTTACAACTTTTCAAAGTCTTATCTTCCACAATATCAGCAAGAAGAAAACAAAATGACACCTCCGACCATAGCAACAGATATTTGTTCATATAATTAACAAGATAATTATTAATGATATTTGGTTATGCACCTGCCATGAAATGCCACATAACAATCTCACCAAAGATACCTTATACATGTCATTATAGAATACCCTTTGGAATGCCTATCTTCTTCAATGTGCCAGGCCATCGCACTACATCTCGTGTCCTCCTGGAGTCGATAAGAACCTTGTGTAGGTGCCCTGTACTTAACATTAATATCACAGGCACAAGCAAAAATGTAGCTAAAAGGACCTTTTTGAGGGATGATCAGAAGAACCAGCAAGCATCTCTTTGATTTAAGTAGCATAATAAAGGGCATCATATGCTTATCATTTCTTTGTAGTAATTCATTCTACATGCCGTTGATCATTTCCTGAACTTTACACATGAATGAAGATGCACTTGCTTGACATGATAAAGCAAAAAGGAAAGTGCAGTGACTTGGAAAAGCTCAGACCTAAGCATCGATGTTCCAAAATTATGGACTCTGTCAACAGAAAAGAAACAAAACCATATATGAATGTCTAAGTGCATTACCAGTTTATGGTTTGCTACACCACTAACACCCTGAAGACCGACTACCATTACCAACTCCAAAAGGAAATGTTGTACTTTGTTATTTCATGGTCATATAACCGAGTCATGCAATCGAAAGAGAATAAAATTATAAACAGATGAACAATATAAGTAGCTAAAATTTAAACCATTAATTGGTAAAGAATTGCTTCCGCAATTATTGTAAATGTTTAGCCACACCATATCTGTAGAGAATCTCATTGGTGACAAAATAGGAAACTTATAACTTTATTCATCAAAAAAAATATAAACCAATCATCATGCCATCCAGACCTCCTAACAAGATGGCTTCATCTCTTATCTACATAACTCCAAATAGACAAGATCTCCAGTTCCATCCCAAGTAACTCAGCTGCCCTCAATATGCACCTGCATCAAAAACCACCCTAAGTCTATCATCATCATCATCAAAAATTGCCAAAAGAACAATCTCACAATCCAAACAACTAGAGAAAGAACAATACCCATAAAATAATCAGAGACTCCTTTGGAACTCTGCAGAGAGAGGGAGAGCAGATACAATAATAATCCAGTTACCAATTCATTAGATATGTAAATCCAATCACCTCTTTTCTCCAGTAATAATTATCAAAGCTACACATGGAAGAAGACCAATCAACAAACCAAACTAATCCTATCAGCCTCTGCAGCCGCAATTTTCTTCTATTTTCTCCTCGAATTCTCCTTCAGAACTACTCGGCCTCCTCTCTTTACTTCGTGGACTCATGCGAATTATCCTTCAACGGCGCCAATGGAGGCTGCTGGTGATGGTGATGCAAATGACCGGCCTCGCCGCCCCTCCCCTGCCCCATCTGCTGATAAAATTGGCTCAAAACTTGGGAATTTAACACCCCACCCATGCTTGCATCCTGCGAGAGCCCGAGCTCTAGGCCTGGCAGATGCTGCCCGGTCCCACCCAGCATCGACAAGAAGCCCATCGCCCCCATCCCGCCGGTGGCACCGCCCGGCAACTCCAGCCCATGGAAACCAATGTTGGACGGAGCCAGGGACGTCGCCGGCTGCAAAAATCCTGAATTGAACCCCCCGGAAACCGACGCCGCGGGCCGCCACAGCCCCTGGTGGTGCGGCCGGCCGAGGCCGGCGGTAGTCGTGCTAGTAGCGAAACCGGTCCAATTGGTCTGATGCGGGGTGGAGGTGGCGGATGAGGAGGGGGAGGTGGAGAGGGCGGAGGCGGGGATGGTGCCGGTGCCGGTGGTGGCGATGATGGCGGGCTCGGCCTGGTGGAGGAGCCACTGGATGGTCTCCCCATCGGACTTGTGGCCGAGCTCGCGGGTGAGCTGGAAGATGCGGGCGGCGCAGAGTGCCGGCATGCGGATGCGGCGCCCGCGGCCGTCCACCTTGGTGTGCCGGTCCTTGTTAGAGCTCCGGCGGGCTGCAAGCTGCCGCCTTTCCTGGTCCTCCTTCTCTATTACTGTTGTTGGTGAAGCCGTGGAGGCCATCATCACTATCTGGAGGTCTCCTCCTCCTCTGCCACTGCTTTCTTGGTGCTGTTCCGTGGTGGCGGAGCCAGTTCCGGTGGGGGTTTCTCTTTTATCCTCTGGGTGGCAGCCCAGAACCTGGTGGAACTTCGGGGCCTCTTGGGAAACGTTGAGGAGCCCTTGGGATCCATGACAGCAGTGAGAAGCCAGAGAAATGAAGGCCAAAAAAAAAAAAAAAAAACTCCTTTTTCTTTTTTTCCTTGTTAAGAAGAGAGAGAGAGAGAGAGAGAGAGAGAGAGAGAGAGAGAGAGAGTTTGAGAGAGGTGGGGAAAAAAGGAGATTTTTTTTCCCCTTACGTTAAGGTCCTAAGGATGGGAAGGGAGCATGATTGAGAGAAAGGGGGAGGAATTGAGAGGAAGGGAAAAAGGTGGACTTTGATGGAGCCCACACTGGGTTGGTAATAAAGCACAAGGGAAGAGGAGGAAGGTAAAAGAGGAGAAAAACAAGGTCCATGCATTTGTTTCAAAATTCTCCCAATTTTGTTGATTATTATTGTTGTGATTAGTTTTCCTCTTGACTTGTTTAGGATAAGTCATGGGTGTTTAGATGGCAAGGTAAAATGTTTTCCCCCACGTTCTATGTATTTGGATTCCCTTCTCATTATGTCTCTCCCTCCATGATATTATTGTAAGGTGGGAAGTCATGATTACAATCATTATATTTAGAAGGTGCGCTCCCCTTGCATGTCATCTTCTATATTAAAAGGGGAGTGCATTACTGGTGAGTGGTGCAGTTGGTTGTGAGACTTTTCTCATAACCAGTTGGCAGGGATTCGAGTATTGATTTAGACATATTTCGACGAGAAAGTCCGGAGATAAAATAAAAAATAGAAAAATACTCCAGGAATAAAATCAAAAAAAAAGAAAAATTAATAAAATAATCCTGAAAATACTCAGGAATAAAATCAAAAAAAAATAATAAAAATAATCCTGGAGCCCTTGTTGGCTGGTGGTAGTGAAAAAGTTAGGGATATATATAATAAATCCCGGTAGTAGTTAGGTTGATGTTTTCATCTTTAGGTGGAGAACGGCTGTGGAAAAATTAATATACCCTTTATCAAAAAAAAAAGAGGTGGGGGTTTATTTGTTACCTTGGAAGGCCAGAAAAAAATTTAATACGACACACTATTCAAAAAAATTTTTCTTGAAGGGGCATAATATTCTATTATAAGTTTATCACGTCCCTATTATAAGTTTATAACATCCCTATTAACTATTATAATAGATAAGATTTTTAAAAACTTTGATATTAAAAACTAAAATAATCATTAAAATAGTGGTTGTTATCCTGACATTATAACCAAATTAATGGATAATAATGGAATGTAAGAATACTATTCTTCTCCTTATCTTTTATTAAATGGAATAATATATTATTTTGGAATGTATAATAATATTTGGAGAAAATTTTAAGAAAAAATATAATTAAAAAAACATTTTAAAAAAATGAGCAAATATATAGTGTTATTTATATTATAATTATTTGTTATAACAAAAATAATGCAAAATTATTTTTATTATAGTTTTATAATAATGAGGTGGATAAAATTATTGGAGTAAATTACAAATCCTTTTCATTATTGAGATTTATGTTTATTATACTTACATCCAAATTTTTTTGTAAACCTATATTTTGGGGAAGAGTGGCACTTGATAATGGCCATGGAAGAGAGTAGATGGAGGATGAAGCTGAGGGTGGGATGGAAGAATCCTATCGAGAGGAAGGGGGGCTTAAAAGTTTGTCTATTGGGGGAGAGAAGCTTGGGGGATGCTGTGGCCATTGGTGAAGTCAAGGGTCTAGAAGTGGACATGGAGGGATTAGATGTAGGTGAAGAAGAGGTCAAAAGCGAGTGGAGAGCTTAGATATATTTTTTTTTAATAAGAAAAAGGAGTGAGGGAGGCGACCAGCATAACTCTCCTCTCTGGATATGATCATAAAAAGCTCCAACTCTGTTGAAGAATGTTTGATGCATGACGATAATAAAGATGCAGGCTTAGCCATTCCCCACCATATTTAAGTTCTATGGATCAGTACATCATTTTAGCCTCATTAAGATATCAACCGATCAAATAGCTAATCCTACACACTCTACGTTCAGGCATCTAGGATAAATCTTTTTATTTAATC
This sequence comes from Areca catechu, assembly GCA_021397845.1. Taxonomy (NCBI): domain Eukaryota; kingdom Viridiplantae; phylum Streptophyta; class Magnoliopsida; order Arecales; family Arecaceae; genus Areca; species Areca catechu. The sequence continues at coordinate 85,382,872 of CM038048.1, read as the reverse complement.
AACTCCATTTCTGCTCAAATCTTAGACATGATGGTGATGGAACCATAGTTTGTATTGGTTAACCTACCACTTTAGTGGTGGAGGGCTTAGATTTAGGTGGTAGCAGTGTAGAGTGGAGGAGAAGGGAGAGCTTGTTGGCTTGCTCTAGTCGAAGGTAGTAGCAGTTGAGCACCATCCATACAATTGCTTCTAAATACTTTAATGGAGAGAAGAGTTTAGAGTAGTAGGGATGAGGGATAGAGTCTTGACTCTGAGGTTGCTTTTGATGCATTGCTTAGCAATCTTGAAAGATAATGTGGATTGCTAGTAATATTGATTGTAGATAATGTGGAATATTATATTTGGTACATGCAGGTAATGTTGCATAATGTAATTAAATTTTTAAAATACTCATAAATCAAATATATATTTTATTCATTTATTAAAAATATATATTTAAATATCTTATATTAAAAATATAAAATATATTATATATTATATATTTTTGTATAAAATAAAAATTATTATTATATTAAATAAGTTTAATATAAAAAATTATATATTAAATAAATAATATATTTAATATATTACTTAAATATATTAAATTTATATATTATATTATAAAATATAATATATTTTATATTATAAAATAGAAAATAATATATTACATTAATAATATAATATATTATATTACTATAATATAATATATGAAATTATATCAATATAAAATTAAATAAATTAAAATTTAAATATATAATATAATAAAATAAAATAATATAATTATATTATAAAATATAATGTATATTGTTATATTATATTATATTATATTATATTATATTATATGGAAGGAAGGAGGAAGGGAGAAGGGGAGGGTAATTTGATAATCTAGATTATCTAAAAGGTGGTAATCTGGATTATAACTCCTTTTAAAAGTAATCCAGAATGCTAAACATGATAGATTGTCATCCAAAAAAGCATAACAAATATAGTAATATGGTGGTGTCTCATTAAGTTACCGGTAATTTGGATGGATTGCCTGCTACCAAATGTAACCAAAAGAGATTGGTTGGGTGGTTTTGTTGCCTAGCTTCCTAGCCCAATATGATCCAACTAATCCATGGGTTGCTATACCTAGATCCTCTTTCCTAATTGATTGTTGTCAAAACACTGATCTTTCTCATTAAAGACTATTTCATTTCCATGCAAGTAAGGTTAGTATGATCTTCTTATAATTTTTTCAATGTGATATTTTGATTCCATTTAATGTAAATGATTTAATTAATATTCTGTTAAGTTATAGATTAAATCATTGGATAAAAAAAGAATTCAAAGGATAAGTATTGATTTTTCAAATTATTGGATGTAAGTATAATTTATTCTTTATTTGAAGAGATTTTTGTAAATTTATCAAACTATTGTTAATGTTTGGTGATCAAAATAGGATTACCATGATAATGTAAGATCATTAGTGATCCGAATGCTATAATGATTTGATTCCCAGTGACTTAAGATTAATATATTTGGTAGTTCATTATCTAGTGATCAACGATCTATGGATATCTACAAGGAACTTGTTTGGTATTTCATGAAAATCTAAAATCACTAATCATATAATACCAAAACAATCCCTATATATTCCATAAAAATATATTTATTAATCATATAAAATATGTTATAATAACATAGTAATATATTTGTTAAAATAATAATAGTTAATATATTCTACAAAATATATTTCTTAGCCCTATAAATTATTAACCCTATAAAAATATATAAATTACTATTATAAAATTAATATTATTTTTTAAACTTATAATATAATATATTATTGTTGCCACCCGGATCGTCGCGGCCCGTAGGTGCTGGTGGCGTCGAGGGTCGCCCATTCACCTGCTCGAGATGCCTCCGGTGCCTCGGGACCTACAAGGAACAATGTCAGTGACCCGGGCCGGGGATTCCGGCGGGGGCGCTCTGACGGTCAAGTCAGTGACGATCCAGGGGAACAGATCCTCTTGGTCGATCCTCTCGGGATGAGCTCCATGCTAGGAGGAGTGAGTGTAGTGTGTATGGAAATGAGAGTGAGTTGGGAGAGATAGTGGTCGAGGTGGAGAAGTCCTCCTGCATGGCCTATCTCCCTTCTTCCTTTGTTTTTTTTTTACTTTTGGCTTACTTTGGCTGGGTTTTTACCCTGGCTTGCCTTGGGATCTCCTCGTGTCGTTAGGCGTGTGCAATGAGGTATCGTGCCGTAGATGGGACGCCTCTCCTGTCAGATAGCCGAGGAAGCTTCCATGCGCTCTGACATTCCCTCTGCTTGCCCCCTTCCTGGAAGCCTGGCAGGACCTCGATCGGTGGGCCGCCGTTCCCTGGCGGTACGGCAGGTTGGTGGAGAGTATGGCACCTTGATGTGAGTTTCCTTCCCTTTTGGCGTGAGTGATGGCTATGGGCATTAATTGCAGCATGGCGGGCGCTGCTGTACGACCCTCGGGGGGCCCGCCGTTGTCCTTGGAGAAAAGGCGCCACTTCCTTGGCGGTTGGTGCCTCTGCCTGAGTTGGGGACCGAGCTGGAAAGGTGGGGCCCAACTTCGAGGGGCTCGCCTTGAGGTGGCTCAGCTGGGCGGAGGAGGGCTAAGCTTGACTCCGGACCAGTGGAACTCGGCTACGGGCGAGCTCAACCTGACGGAGGTGGGCGGGGCGCCGCCTAGCCCAAGGGATCTGACCTTGGAGGGGCTCCTCGTGGCGGAGGAGACTTGAGCTCGACTCCTGACCACGGGGCCCGATCCTAAGGGGTCCGCCTTGGGTGGGGACTTATACTCGGCTCCGGCCTAGGCGTCCCGACCCGGTGGGGACCGACCTGGTGGAGGACGGAGCTCAATTTCAGCGGGCGACCTCGTTGCTCCGGGGGAGCTCAGCTCGGCGAAGGGGCCCATGTTGAAAACCAGCATGTCATCTGATGGGGACTCCACATCAGTTTGCCCACCCCACGTCAGCGATCCAGCCACATTATTTGCCCCCCACTCTCGAGGCCCGTTGGCGCACAGCTCTTGGGACGAAGGGAGTAATTATGGTGCTGACATGGAAAGGCAAAGAAATTTGGTATAATAATGATCGATATCGGCGACCTTCACACGGCGATCCTTCGAGCCTGTGCGGGGGTGCCACGCGGCCACGTCTGAGGAGCAGTTATGGTGGGCACCGAAGTCAGAGTGGCCACGGTCGGATTGAGGTGCTGGCCTCGTCGATCGATGACCCGTGGAGAGCATCGCTTGGGAGAGCCATAACAGTACGGCCGGGCATAGGTTGCCTTGAAAAGAAAGGTAAGTTTTCCGAGACTTACTTTCTTTCAAATCCTTCATGCCCGATGTCGTACAGAGGTTCTCTCCTCCTTCTCCGGCCGTTTTTGTCCTCCCGGACTCTTAGCAAGTTAGTTCCTTCTTCCTCTCCCTCCTTGTCGACTAGGGGTTGTCTTAGGTCTCCCTTCGTCCCCCTCTTCTTGTTCCATGGACCGCTTTGGCCCAAACTTCTGCCCTTCTTGCCAAGCTGAGGCTGGGTCTTTCCGGCCGAAAACTCCTTCTTCCTCCGACGAGGAAAGGGAGGTGGCACGCTACGAGTTCAGTAGGAGACCTTCGTATGGTCCCGTAGCCATGAGGGAACCCGGGTTTGCTGCCCCACCTCGCTTGCTTCTTCCTGCTCCTGCTCCTGTTCCTGCTCCTGCTCCCGAACCTTCTCGGTCAACAGGTCCCGGGGGATCGCTTCGATGATCACCATCGAGGATCTCGTGACCATCCGGGGTGATTACAACATCCCCGAGTCCATCCAACTTTCTGTTCCTCGTCCGGGGGAGCGAGTCACATCTAGTGGTCCTCGTCGGATTGCTTTCTATGAGGAGGCCTTTGCCGGGGGCCTCCGATTTCCTGTCCATCCTTTTTTTCTCTTCTTTCTGACCAACTATCACCTTATTCCCGCCCAGTTGATCCCCAATGCCATCAGAACGATCTTCTGTTTCATCGTTATATATCACTTCCACGGGATCGTTGCCTGTTTTTCTCTGTTAAGGGCCTTCTTCACCCTGAAACGCCACCCTACCGAGAAGGGGTGGTGGTCTCTTTCTTCTCGCCCTCGGGGCATTAGGTTTGAGCTCCTCTCTTCCATCAAGGGATGGAAGAGTAGGTATTTCTTTGCCTCGGTCAAAGGGATTGACTGGGTTTGGAGCGACCCAGATCGGTCTCCCAACCGGAACTCCTCCATCGAAGCAACTGACCTCGACCTGTACGAGCTGCTCAGATCGACCGAGATCCCTTTGCTTGAGGTCTTGCTGTCGGAGCGAAATCTCTATAAGGCCGGGATCGGCTCGACGCAGGAGTCGAGTGAGTTCGACTTGGCCACCCCTTCCCTTTCTTTTTTTCTTTCTTCTTTCTCTTTCTCTTTTCTTTTCTCTTTTTTTTTTTTAACTTGGGGTTGACAGTGCCTTCTTTGGTGCAGGCATGAAGTTCTCCATGGATGAGCTGCTCTCATTCTCCAAGGAACGAGAGCAGGCAGCTGAGGCCGGCGAGCCCGCTTCGAAGAAGGCTCGTGCAGATGATGGTGCGAGGCCGGTGCAAGCCAGGCCAGACATGCCGATTCTCGAACGGAGGTGGAAGAGGGTAGCTGAGCCTGTCCCGGAGCCTTCAGAGCAGCATGACCCAGCCCCGGCGCCTGAGCCCGAGAAGGCTACCGCTGCCACCTATTCCACTGAGACCGTCGAGAAGGGGATGGCAGTGGCGATCCGCTAGGCCGAGCACGCGGGAGAGCAGCTAGCCAAGGTGAAGCACCGGGCGGAGGCCACAAGGAAAGAGGCCCACGATGTGGTGGCCAATTTCAAGGCCTCCCCCGAATATATAAAGGATTTCAAGGAGACAGCGATGGACTCCTTTGCCAAGGGGTTCACTTATTGCCGCTCCCAACTGTGGGGGATTCTTTCCGAGGAGCGGTTGGCCGCGCTCCGGGCCCCTGGCAAAAAGGCTCCAACTTTGATGCCGGCTGCAGTGGGGCAGGGAGCCGCTCCTGTCGGGCCCCTCCCGGAGGTGGCCTCATCTGCAATGGGCCGCATCTAGCCAACCTCGGCGACGACGATAGCTGGACCAGGGCCGTGGGCAGAGGTGGCTGAGTTGGCCCCGGTGACACCAGCAGCTGACCAAGTCCCCCTGGTGAAGGCCGTCCAAGAAGGTGCCCCCACAGCGGAGGTGGAGGAGGAGGAAGTTACAGTCATGCGTCGCCCAGGGAAGGAGCCGGCTCAGTAGAGTAGGACTCCCTGTAAAAATTTTTCTTTTTGTTAGACCGGGTTGCCTGGCCTGCCAAGGCCCGGGAAGTAATGTAATACTTTTTTGAGTAATGAAAAATGATTCAGTCAGTACGACCCTGTCTTTCTTTCTTTCGTGGTGTGAATGCTTTCTCCCCTCCCCTCTTCTTCTTTCTTTTCTTTCCTTCTCTTTTTTCTTTTAGTGCGGGGAGGTTGGAGAGGAGTTCCATCTTGCATGGGCTCGAGTCTCACAGTCTTGGAGCTGGGCTCGAGGACATGTCGGCCGGAGAGCTGGGCTCCGGGTCTTGGATGCCTTAGAGCTGGGCTCGAGGGCGTGCTGGCCGGAGAGCTGGGCTCTAGATCTTGGTCGCATGATGACAAGGCTCAGGAGTTATCATCTTGGAGCTGGGCTCGAAGATGTGCTGGCCGGAGAGCTGGGCTCCAGGTCTTGGTCGCATAAGGACAAGGTTCAGGAATTATCATCTTGGAACTGGGCTCGGAGACGTGCTAGCCGGAGAGCTGGGCTCCGGGTCTTGGTCGCCTGAGGACAAGGCTCAGGGATTATCGTCTTGGAGCTAGGCTCGAAGACGCGCTGGCCGAAGGGCTGGGCTCCGAGTCTTGGTCGCCTGAGAACAAGGCTCATGAATTATCATCTTGGAGCTGGGCTCGAAGACGCGCTGGTCAAAGAGCTGGGCTCCGGGTCTTGGTCGCCTGAGAACAAGGCTCAGGAATTATCATCTTGGAGCTGGGCTCGAAGACGCGCTGGCCAGAGAGCTGGGCTCCGAGGTCTTGGTCGCCTGAGGACAAGGCTCAGGAATTACCGTCTTGGAGCTAGGCTCGGAGACGTGCTGGCCGGAGAGCTGGGCTTCGGGTCTTGGTTGCTTGAGGACAAGGCTCAGGAATTATCGTCTTGGAGCTGGGCTTGAAGATGTGCTGGCCGGAGACCTGGGCTCCGGGTCTTGGTCGCCTGAGGACAAGGCTCAGGAATTATCGTCTTGGAGCTGGGCTCAAAGACGCGCTGGCCGGAGAGCTGGGCTTCGGGTCTTGGTCGCTTGAGGACAAGGCTCAGGGATTATCATCTTGGAGTTGGGCTCGAAGACGCGCTGGCCGGAGAGCTAGGCTCCGGGTCTTGGTCGCCTGAGGACAAGGCTCAGGAATTATCGTCTTGGAGATAGGCTCGAAGACACGCTGGCCGGAGAGCTGGGCTCCGGGTCTTGGTTGCCTGAGGACAAGGCTCAGGAATTATCGTCTTGGAGTTAGGCTCGAAGACGCGCTGGCTGGAGAGCTAGGCTCCGGGTCTTGGTCGCCCGAGGACAAGGCTCAGGAATTATCGTCTTGGAGCTGGGCTCGAAGACGTGCTGACTGGAGAGCTGGGCTCCAGGTCTTGAATGCCTTGGAGCTAGGCTCGAGGTTTTGGTGCCGGAGAATAGTGGCTTCGGGCTTGAGTGCCTGAGAACAGTGGCTCAGGGCTTGTATGCCTTGGAGCTAGGCTCGAGGCTGAGGCCCCGGCTTTGGGCTCTGAGACCTGGTGCTGGAAGACGTCTTTCCGGGCTTTGAAGCCGGGGAGCTAGGCTCGCCAGTGCCGGAGCATGGTCCGATCTTTGGTGCCGGAGCATGGTCCGGTCTTTGGTGCCGGAGAATAGTGGCTCCAGGCATGAGTGCCTGAGAATAGTGGCTCAGGGCTTGTATGCCTTGGAGCTGGGCTCGAGGCTGAGGTGCCGGAGAATAGTGGCTCCTGGCTTGAGTGCCTGAGAATAGTGGCTCAGGGCTTTTTCTTCCAGAGATTTGGGTCCCGGACTGCTTGGTTCCTTGGAGCTAGGCTTGAGGCAGGCCTCCCGGAGAGCTGGGCTCTGGATAACGACATTCCTGCAAGGCAAATAATCCGTTGTGCAAAGGAAAGCCTTTATTTTTAATGGAGGAAAAACTAACACTACTGCTAGTATCTCCTCAAGTTACTGGCATTCCATGTTCGGGGGAACCTGGCGCCATCCAGGTCTTCCAAGTAGTAGGCCCCATGCGAGAGGGCCTCGACCACTTTGTAAGGGCCTTCCCAGTTCGGCGAGAGCTTGCCGCACTCCTGGGGTTGAGAAGCTTTAGCCCGGTGCAGCACCAGGTCGCCAGGCTGGAAAGTCTTCAGCTTCAACCGCGCGTTGTAATATCGAGCAACTCGTTACCGATATGCCGCCATCTGAAGCTGGGCTTTATCCCTTGTTTCTTCTAGGAGGTCTAAATTAAGTAGGAGGTGCGCCAAATTCTGTGCCTCGTTGTACTACTGCAACCGCAGCGTAGGCACGCCGAGCTCGATCGGGATTACTGCCTCAGTGCCAAAGACGAGGTTGACGGGTGTTTCACCCGTTGCCATCCTGGGCGTTGTGTGGTAGGCCCATAGGATGCTCGGAAGCTCCTCTTCCCATCTGCCCTTGGCTCGGTCAAACCTGGTGCGAAGTCCTTGGAGGATGGTCTGGTTAGTTACCTCGGCTTCCCCATTTGTCAGGGGATGAGCGACCGAGGTGAATCGGTGTTGGATGCCATGTTTGATGCAGAACTCTTCGAGCTCCCAGCTATCAAACTGTCGCTCGTTATCGATGATAATGCAATTAGAGAGTCCGAAGCGATAAATGACAGACTTCCAAAAGAATTGTCGAACATTGGCTTCTGTGATTCGAGCCAGCGGCTCCACTTGACCCACTTGGTGAAGTAGTCTATCGCCCCAGCAAGAACTTTTGCTGCCCTGACGCGGTGGGAAACGGTCCTAGGATGTCCATCCCCCACTGTGCGAAGGGCCAGGGGGACGACAGCTGAGAAATCGGTGCCACCGGCAGGCGTTGTATGTAGGAATGGCATTGGCATTTATCACACTTCTTGATGAAGTCGGTAGCGTCTTCCCTCATCATCTCTCAGAAGTATCCCTGGTGGAGAGCCTTGTACGCCAAAGTTCTCCCCCCCACATGGTTCCCACAAAGGCCCTCGTGTATCTCCCAGAGCATGAAGGCCGCCTCCATGGGCCTAAGGCACTTTAGGAGTGGGTAGGAGTAAGATCGGCGATAGAGCTGACCGTCTATTAGAACAAAACAAGTGGCCTTCCTTCTGATGAGGCCAACTTCTCTGCGGTCCTCTGGTAGGAGCCCGTCCTGGATGTACTTGATGTACCTGTCCATCCAGCTCGGCTCGCTGGCTACTTGTTGCACCTCCTCTGGGCTTTCGTAGCTTGGATTCTCAAGGTACTCGATGTAGGCACGCCCTAGTGATGAGTTCGGTAGAGTTGCGAGCCTCGACAGTGCATCCGTATGAGTGTTTTCTCCGCGAGGGATGTGAAAAATGTGGAAGCAACAGAAGCCCGCCGTGCTCAAACGAACCCTCTTCAGGTACTTCACCATTTGGGGATCTCGGGCCTCGTACTCTCCGAAAACTTGTTCGGCAACCAGTTGGGAGTCGGTGAAAACTTTCAGGCTTTGCACGCCCAGCTCGCGGGATACCTTTAGGCCCGCGAGGAGCACTTCGTACTCTGCCTGGTTGTTCGTAGCGGCGAACTTGAAGCGGAGAGCGCATTCCGTCACCACTCCGTCGAAATTGGCGAGGATAAGGCCTGCTTCGCTTTCGCCGAAATTGGAGGCACCGCCCACGTGGAGGATCTAAGGGTCTTGTGGTCCGGGCTCAGCTCGGCTCTCCAGGGTCGTCCGCTCTGGCTCCTCGGGGGGTCCTGTACATTCGACCACAAAGTCGGCTAGGACTTGGACCTTCTGCGATGATCTCGACTGGTACGCGATGTCGAACTCGCTCAGCATCAGGGACCATTTAGCTAGTCTCCCAGAAGTTTTGGGGTGGCCTAGTATAGTTCTCAGCGGCTGATCGGTCACAACCATGATGAGGTGCGCTTGGAAATAGGGCCTGAGATGCTTAGCAGACATGATTAGTGCAAAAATGAGTTTCTCGGAGTGAGTATACATGATCTCCGCGTCGCGAAGGATTTTGCTGGTGTAGTACACCGGCTTTTGGGATTCGTCCTGATCCATGCGGACGAGAACCGAGCTGACGGCCCCGGGCGTGACCGCCAGATATAGTAGGAGCTCTTCCCCTTCTTCCGGTCTAGATAGCATAGGTGGAGAGGTCAGGAACTCCTTCAACTCTTCAAAGGCCGTCTTGCACTCTTCAGTCCAGGTGAAGTCATGCATTTTGTGCAATGCCTTGAAGAAGGGAAGGCAGCGATCGGCTGACCTTGAGATGAACCGGCTTAAGGTTGTAACCCGCCTAATCAGGCATTGGACTTGCTTCTTAAATGTTGGATGCTCCATATCAAGGATCACATGGACCTTCTCTGGATTTGCTTTGATGCCTCTCTAGGTGACCATGAAGCCTAGGAACTTCCCGACCGCCACCCTAAAAGTGCACTTTGCCGGATTGAGCTTCATTTGGTTCTTCCAGAGATTGTGAAAGGCTTCGGCGAGGTTGGCAACGTGGTCCGAGCTCGGCTTGCTCATAACGAGCATGTCGTCCATGTACACTTGCACGTTCTGGCCAATCTGGTCCTTAAAGACCTTGTTGACCAAACATTGGTACGTGGCCCCAGCATTCTTCAGGCCAAAGGGCATCATCCGGTAACAGTATATCCCTCGGTCGGTAATGAAGGCGGTGTGCTCTTCGTCCCCCGGGTACATCCGAATCTGATTGTACCCGGAGAATGCATCCATGAAGGAGAGCAGCCTATGCCCTGAGGTGTCATCCATTAACTGGTCTATTTTTGATAGAGGAAATATGTCCTTTGGGCATGTCTTGTTGAGATCGGTGTAGTCTACACAGATCCTCTACTTGCCATTGTTCTTCTTCACCATCACCACATTCGCCAGCCAGCTTGGGTATTGTAACTCTCAGACAAAACCGGCGGCCAAGAGTTTCTCCACCTCTTCATTGATGGCCGCCTGCCTTTCCGGAGCAAAGGTTCTCTTCTTCTGTCGAACTGGCCTGTGCTTCGGATCGATGCTGAGCTTGTGGGTGATGATTTCGGGGGGGATGCCTGGTATGTCCGCCATTGTCCAGGCGAACACATTTGCATTCGCCCGTAGGAACTCCAACAGTAGAGTCTTCTCCTTCTCGGGCAGCTGAGCCCCAATTTGCACTGTCTTCGTCTGGTCAACCCCGAGCTAGTAAAGAAGTAGGTGCTCGACCGGGCCTCCTTTGGGGTTCTGAATCCTCTGGTCGAGCTCGTTCGCCTTGGAGTCCTCGGGTGCCCGGGCCCCGGGGAGAGTTTGAAAGCATTGCTGCACTAGCTGGGGTGCGCCCCTCATCTTCCCAATACCACAAGGGGTTAGGAATTGCACAAGTAATCTCTTTGTGGAGACAACAACGTCGAGAAGGTTGAGCCCAGGTCAGCCCAAAATCGTGTTGTAGGCCGAAGGAAGCCTGACAACCGTGAACGTCATCATGATGGTACTTTACCGAGGTGGGGTCCCGGCAGTGACTGGGAGAGTGATTTCTCCCTCCACCCTTACGGAGTCTCCTATGAAACCAACAAGGGGGATATGCACAGGCTTGAGCTAAGTAGAAAAAAGATTCATCCTGGAGAAAGCATCATAGAAAAGCACATCCATGGAGCTTCCATTATCTATCATGATGCATTTTATGGGATGCTTTGCGATCGTCATCTCGATGACCACATCTCATTATTTACATTTTTCTCCCCGTCTTCCCCTTCCCTCCTAAAGGGGAGTACAACCTCGGGATGCTCTGCCCCCCGAGCTCTCTTGGGCACACGCTCGGCTCCCCAGCGTATCATCCCCACCGGCTTTTCAGTAGGGCGATTGTCGACCGCTGGGACTGGTGGGAGGGCGACGAGCGCCTGAGATTCTGCTTGAGGTCTGCCCCCCACATATCTTCCGAGGTAGCCCCTCTTGATGAGCTCTTCGATCTCCCACTTGAGATTGTGGCATTCCTCGGTGTCATGGCCATGGTCACGGTGGAAATGACAGTACTTCATCTTGTCATGGCCAGAGAACGGTTTCAATGGTGGTGGGCGCCTCAGATAGGTCTCACCTTCGATCTCCATGAGGATCTTCGTTCTCGAGACGAGGAGGGGGGTGAAACTCCCCTCAGAGATAAGAGCGCTTCTTGGCCTCGATCCCGGCCGGGAGCTCTGAGCTGGCGGTCCCGGCCTCTGTGTCCCAGGTGCCTCGATAGGTGTTGGCTTCTTTGGCAGCTTCCCATCGAGCTCCTGCCTTGTACGATCCGCCTCCTCGGCGCGGATGTACTTCTGAGCTCAGGAGAGGAGCTTGGAGTAAGTCTTCGGGGATTTCTTGTCAAGCGAGTAGGTTAGGCGAGAAGTCCTGAGCCCTCGCTTCAAAGCCAGCATTGCGATCAGCTCCTCCAGGTTGTAGATCTCCAGCGCGGCAGCCTTGAAGCGAGCCACATAGTCCTGCAGCGGCTTGCGGTCCTGTTGCCTGATGGAGAAGAGGCTGTCTGCCTTTCGTGGCATCTTCCGACAGGCATCAAAGTAAGCCACGAATCCCTGTCCCAGCTGGGCAAAGGAGTTGATGTTTTCGGGCTCAAGGTGGGCGAACCACACTCGAGCCACCTTCTGGAGAGTAGCAGGGAATGTGATGCACAGAAGAGTGTCAGTGGCTCCCTGGACCCTCATGAGGGCTCGGTAACTTTCCAGGTGGTCCAGGGGGTTGGTGGTCCCATTGTAAGGATCCACCTGTGGCATGCGGAACCGTCGGGGAATTGGCTCCGCTTGGATCTCCTAGGAGAACAGAGGGTGAACGTCATAGCCCACTGGCTTGCTAGTAGAGCCGGGCAAGTTAACAAACCGGTGGGACAACTCCGCCAGTTTGCGGTCATGCTCCTCTAGGCACTTCTCCGCCATGTGCCTGATGGCTTCATCCGTCGACCCCTCTGCTGAGAGAGGCGGGGAAGGTGACATGGGTGCGCGGTGCCCGTGACGAGGGGCCTTGCCCTTTCTGCCTTGGCGGGGTTTAGATGCCCCCCAACCAAGGTATGGTGAGCAGCTCTCTTCGTAGGCGGACTCGGCCGTTGTCTCTTCACCGGGGTTTGGCAACTAACCCGGGGGTCAGTAATGGCCCGTGGCTGCGAAGGCCTTCCATGGAAGGAACGCAGGCTGTCGCAGGGTGCTGCGGTATGGGCCGCAGGGGTCTCTGGCTGCTGGTGAGTAGCCAAGGATCGATGTTGAGCTGGAGCTGGTGCACTACTACAGTGAGAGTGTGCATTTGTTGGGCGAGTGCGGTCAGCTGGACTTCTAGCAGGGGCGGTTGAACTGGAGCAGGTGGTTCCATTCTCGAACCATGCGGGTTCCCGTGGGAAGGGGATTCTTTCGCACGGCTGGGAGGGGTTCCCCTAGCTCGAGTGGTCACCATCCTCCCGATGGGTTATTTGAGTGGGGCTTGAATTGGACCGAAAATTATTCTGCATCGTGGCCTCGCCCCTTCCTGGCGCACCAATCTGTTGCCGCCCGGATCGTCGTGGCTCGTAGTTACTGGTGGCATCGAGGGTCGCCCGTCCGCCTGCTCGAGATGCCTCCGGTGCCTCGGGACCTGCAAGGAACAACGTCAGTGACCCGGGCCGGGAATTCCGGCGGGGGCGCTCTAACGGTCAAGTCAGTGACGATCCAAGGGAACAGATCCTCCTGGTCGAGCCCCTCGGGATGAGCTCCACGCTAGGAGGAGTGAGTGTAGTGTGTATGGAAATGAGAGTGAGCTGGGAGAGATAGTGGCCAAGGTGGAGAAGTCCTCCTGTGTGGCCTATCTCCCTTCTTTCTTTGTTTTTTCTTACTTTTGGCTTACTCTGGCTGCGTTTTTACCCTAGCTTGCCTCGGGATCTTCTCGTGTCGTCAGGCGTGTGCGAAGAGGTATCGTGCTGTAGACGGGACACCTCTCCTGTCAGATAGCCGGGGAAGCTTCCATGCGCTCTGACATTCCCTCTGCTTGCCCCCTTCTTGGAAGCCTGGTAGGACCTCGATCGGTGGGCCACCGTTCCCTGGCGGTATGGCAGGTTGGTGGAGAGTATGGCGCCTTGATGTGAGTTTCCTTCCCTTCTGGCGTGAGTGACGGCTGTGGGCATTAATTGCGGCATGGCGAGCGTTGCTGTACGACCCTCGGGAGGCCCGCCATCATCCTTGGAGAGGAGGCGCCGCTTCCTTGGCGGTTGGTGCCTTTGCCTGAGCTGGGGACAGAGCTGGAAAGGTGGGGCCCAACTCCGAGGGGCTCGCCTCGAGGTGGCTCAGCTGGGCGGAGGAGGGCTGAGCTCGACTCTGGACCAGCGAAACTCGGCTACGGGCGAGCTCGACCTGACGGAGGTGGGCGGGGCGCCGCCCAGCCCAAGGGATCTGACCTCGGAGGGGCTCCTCGTGGCGGAGGAGACTTGAGCTTGACTCCTGACCATGGGACCCGATCCTAAGGGGTCCGCCTTGGGTGGGGACTTATACTCGGCTCCGGCCTAGACGTCCCGATCCGGTGGGGACCGACCTGGCGGAGGACAAAGCTCGACTTCAGCGGGCGACCCCGTTGCTCCGTGGGAGCTCAGCCCGGTGAAGGGGCCCATGTTGAAACCCAGCGTGGCATCTGATGGGGACTCCACGTTAGTTTACCCACCCCACATCAGCAATCCATCCACATCAATTATAAATATATATTTTAATTTAAAAAAATAAGGTAAATAGAAGTAATATATTAAATATAAAGTATAATAAGATATTTTTATTCTAATTTAAAATCATCATTGAATCATAATATAACAATAATATAATTAATAATATATTATAATATAATATATATCATAAATATAATATATAATAATAATATAATATCAAATATATAATACTAATATAATATATTAATAGTATATGAATATATTATTTTTTTATTAAATCGAGAGATATTTTTGTTCTTAAATTTCGATCTAAGATTACTATTTGGGAATGGTCTTGAATTCTTGACCTCAAGAACAGGTATGCCATTACTAGGTTGGATGGTAATTTAAGAAGTATGGATATAATTACTATCACGTAAGACCATCAAGATGGAAATAAATATGGTGATCTTATTATTCTTGTCTGTATTATCCTTGATTTTGGAGGGATCATTCTACGCCAAATGCATTATAATATTATAACAGCAGAAGAGGCATGATGATGTCTTGATGGTACCATGCAGAGGGACACATCTGACAGGGCACGAGTGGGTGCTCGTCCATATTTATGGTTCAGTGCAGCTCCATGCTTCAGATAGAAAGGAAGGAATTAAATATCAAAAGAATGTATAAAAATTGAAATGAGAGCAGGGTGTTGCTGCAATTCTCTCTATTTTTGTTTTCCTGATAATTGGCTGCTTCAGTTGGCAGGGGGCTTTTAATAGCTCTGTTTGGAACTTTGAAGTTTGGTTTTATAACCGAGCCTTCCTTTTTTTTCTTTTGGCTGGGACGTTTCAGACCCTGTCAGTTCCTGGGCTCATGGGGGGAGTGTTGCTGTTTCTGCCTGCTTTCTTTAGTTCATGTGTGTGTGTGTGGTGCTTTTGAGAATGCCTGGGAATTGCTGAAGGGAAATGGCCCCCCAGAGTTGGATACATGGATAGGTTGTTGAGAGTTCCCACCTTATGGGCGGTTTCCTCAAAATGCTTTTTAGAATAAGATCAGGACTTGTATGGTATCCATCAAAGCCAGCCTTGGGAGAATGACATGAGTCCCTACACATCCTCTCATGACAGAGATGCCCATTTTCATGAGGAATTGGAAAGTGATATCTCTTTGATGCTTTGCCATCCCTGCACATCTCTCTGCTGGAAAGATATTAATTGGATATAAAAGAGAGAAAAGTCATCCACAATTAAAGAATAGGAATTTGGTGGAGATCTTTCTTGTCTAAACTTGCAAGTCCACTTGGAAGGAATCCTTCCAGGGAAACAAGCAATACTCAATTGTCAAGAATAAGCATACAAGTCAAAAGAAAGGACTTCCCTTTCAAAGATCAGACCTTTTTTCCTTATCTTTTTATTTCCTTTTTTAAAAAAAATCTATAGAAGAACTATATTAAATTGACAAATAACTGTACTGTTACAATGATTGATTGCAATTTGCTTTAATTAATTGTGACTCATTACCCATCATGAACAAGAATAAAATTTCCTCATAAAAAAATGAATAAGAATAATTGCAATTGCAGTATCAACCAGCAATTGTTTAGACTTTGCATTGAAGTTTCTTCTTCCAAATCCATTCTTCTCTGCTTTTACATGATTAATGGTTTACGAAATTAAAACTAAGAGTATGAGAAGTTTGCTTTCTAGAGAATAATTGCAGTCACTAATTTGCTTACCGAAACATCCAATTCTTTGCAATATATCCAAATCCATGCGCATTAGTTCGCTGGATATAATTCCATGCATGGTTTTCTTTGTGGTTATATCCTCCTCCTTCAAAGAAAAAGAAGGATTTGATCAATGAACATCCTTTTGTTTTCATATTTATCCATCAGTGTTAAGATTTGCATCTCCTGAAAATTCATTACTGAATCCCAACACAATAAAAGACTAGGCCAGGCATCATTGATTAAGCTTCCTGGTCCTCTCTCTCTCTCTCTCTCTTAGAGTGAACCAAGAGAGGAGAGAGAGGGAGAGATGCAAGCACTTCTTTAGCCTCCTCTGTCACACAGACACATGTACAGCCTTGCCTTTGGCATGGAGGAGAACCTTTTTGTTGGTGTTGATAAATTATGGTGGTGGTGTGCACTATTTATTTTGGTGCTTGAATTACTTGTCACAAGTGCTCCCCACGCTGGGAACATGAAGGGCCACCCTCTCAAGGATATTTGAGTGTAGGTGTTGACAACTTACTCAAAGATCACTTGATTTCAAGGAATATATATAGATCTTGCTTTATATGGTTTGGTGGGCATGTTGGGATAAGCTTCGCATATATGTTTGTCAACATCATTCGACCCACCCTCTTTACCCAAACTTTTTGTAAAGCTTTTCATGAGATGGAAGGTGACACCAAGATTCCTAGTTATTTATTAGTCACCATGTGAAGCATAAACACCAACCTTTGTTTGGTATGCAGGATGGGATGAGGGAGAGGATGATATTTAAATGACATTTTTATAAAATCATCTTTTGGTTAAAAAGTATTATTATTATTATTATTATTATCATCAATTTATAATATTTATTTTATATTAAAAATAAAATAAATATAATATAATATTTATAATTTATAATTATATATATTAATTTTAATTTAATTAAATAAATAATTTTATAAATTTAATTACATGAATTAATTTCTTTATGTATTTACTATATAAATTACTAATTAATTTATAATTTAATTTAAATAGTAGATTAATTTTATATAAATAGTTAACTGAAAAATAATGAATATGAATAAAAAGAAGAAGAAGCGCCATATTTTTGTCCAAAAAAAAAAAGAAGATAATTTTGTTAACATAGAAATCCATCCTTCATATGGTCCATTAATCATTCCATGCATCTTTCCGGTTTGAGAGAATGTAAATTGGTGGACCATAATTAAAGTTGTAAATGGGTTGGGTTGACTCGTGACCCGCTCTGCTTAGACCCGATCCAATCTACATTAAAGGATTTGTAGGGCTAGGTCAAGTTTTAAAAATGGACTTATTCAATTTTCCAAGTCAGGTATAGATTCACTAAATTCAGATCCAACTTTACCCGATCCAAACTTAATATTGGACTCGAAACCCTCTATTTGAAGTAGCATCTTTATCTATTTGAGAAAAAAAATATTGTATACTTGAAAAATTATATTTATGTTTAATAGTTAAATATAGTTGTATCCTTATATGATTGTATTTTCAAAGACAATGATTACAAAGATTAACCTTTTTCTTCATTTCATATGCTTGAAATAAATTCTTATGGACTTTTGCTTCGTATAGCAAACACGTGTGCACTCTTATTGCTTAGCAGTATATTACCTGAACTTCGTAATGGATTTTAATTTAAATCAAAAAATCAAAATATTTTATCAATATATAATATTTTTAATACATAATAAATTTATATCAATGTATATCTTCAACTAATAAGTTTAGAGATAATAGTCGAGCAAATATTTTTAGATGCATGATCCATCTCAAATTCTGATATGATCCATTTGGCAATTTATTCTATAGGTAGCGTGTGGTAGGGAATGATCCATTCAAGATCAAGGATGATATGAACGAAGATGATAAGATTATCATATTTGATTACATCACTATGATTTTACATGGCAGTGATCCTAAATTATCCGTACTTCTCAAATCATCATCCAATCCAATAATGGAATACTTGTCCTTCAAATCGAGAATTCTACATTATCCCTGGGCAGTGATGTTGAACTGAAAATTGAGGATAAAAATATTTCTTAGTCTAGCAAAAAAATTGATAACCAATATACCAGTAATATATTATATCAATATAATATATATAATATAATATAATATAATATAATATAAATAAAATTTTAATTTTATAATAATAATATATATTTATATTAATAAATATATTAATATTTTATTATAATATATTTTATATGATTAATAAATATTTTTTTATAAAATATATCAAGGGTTAGTTTTGATATTACATGATTAGTAATTTTATATTCTAATAAAATACTACATAGGTTATTCATAGATACCTGAAAATTTTTAATCACTAACCTATAGCCTACTAAATGTCAGGATTTTTAATTATTAGGGATTATATTACTTTATTAAGATCACTAGTAATTTTAGATCACCGTGATGATCATATTTAGATCACTATATGTTGGCTGGGCCAGCTCGCACCCTCGTGGCGTGTGTCCAGTGTAGGGTCTGGGCCCACTGGGTGTGGGTGCCATCGGTAAGTCGGGTCTGGTGCCACGTCGACATCCCTTGGTTGGTGCTGCGGTGCTCGTCTCCAGCGAGCCGACTCGAGGGTGAGTACCCTGGGTTGCTCTTGCGGGGGTCGGCGGAGGGGTCGACTCGAGTGCCCGGTTGCTGCGCTGGTTTAAGAGAGATAAACCTGCCTCTTATAATAGGGACGTTCCTTTTGTAAGAATGGTTAGGGGCATCGATCCAACACTATATATCATCATGGCATTTGTGATAAATTTGAAATTTAAAATTAAAAGTAATTATAAGTGATTTCAAATTTGCCACTCAATTCAAGCCCAATTATGTATGTATATATATATATATATATATATAATTTTTTATAAAAGAAATATATAAATGATGGGAAGATAAGAGGATTTCAGTCTAACCATCTTTTATCCAATAAAATATAATTTACTTTTATTTTTAAATTAATTAATAATATTTTTATATCTTTAAATTTTTATATATAAATATTTAATATAATTTTTTTTAAGTCTTTTACCTAGTTGCTAAGTGTACCTAGTTGGCTGCTCAAGCCTTCCATCCAATTGACACTAAGGGTGGAAACTGTGTCGGGTATATATGAGTCCAGTCATATACGGATTGGATCAAAAAAATCTTAACATGAATCTGATCTGTTTATTAAATATGCTATAATTTAAAATTTAAACCCGATCCATTTAATAAATAGGTAATCTGACCCGACCTGTTTAACTCGTTTATTAAATGAGTAGCCTGTTAACTCAACCTGACCCGACTTGTTTAACCCATTTAATAAATGTATAACCTATTTATCTAACACAATTCGACCTAAACTATTTAATAAATAGATAACATGTTTACCTAACCTGATCCGATTCTACTCGCTATGTATATTAATTGGATTAAATAGGTTGAACATGTTAGGTCTAAAAAACTTGAACCCTACCCGTATATTAAATGGGTTAAACATGTTGACCTGTTTATAATCCAAATCTATTTATCCCAAATCCGAACTTGTTTATTGCCGGTCGAATGTGGTTCGGATTGGCAAATTAGATTATAAATTGCCACTTCTAATTGGCACTATTGAAGAGTAAAAAAATATATTTATTTATTTTTATTTTTACCTTTAAATAGTTCTATATAAATACCTAATATAAAAGCCTAGCCACCATCTAAGCTTCCCAATTCACCTGCTCTAACATCCCACCAGATTGAGACTACTGATAATGAAAAAAGAAAAAGAAAATGCCAAGAGAAAACACAAAAGCCTAGCCACCGTCTAAGCTTCCCTAGGCCCGCTCCAACCCTTCCACCCGATTGAGACTCTTGGGATGAAAAAACAGGGGAAGACCGGTGGAAAAAAAAAAAGGAAAACATCCGGATCACACTCTTGAAGATAGAAAAAATATAGGAAAAAAAGGCCCCTAGCTACCTTCCAAGCTTTTCTATTCGACTGCTTTAAGCCTCCCACCTGATGCTTACCAACACACGGTACATAATCAAATGATATATACTTGATAGCTTACTGATACATTATAATTTTTTTAAATATATATCCGGTAACAATCTAATACATATCTATTAATAAATTGATACATGGTTTCATGAACATAATATTCATCATTATATAGTATATGATCATTTGATACAAACCTAGCAAAATATTCATTCGATGTCTTAATACACACTATTAAATAAATCGATATATAATTTTTTAAATATGATACTCGTCAATATACAGTACATGATCAAATAATATATACTAGATAGTTTATTGATACACACTATATATTCGTTAAAAGTATATGCTGATAATGAAGAAGAAAGAAAATATCATAATTACGAAAAAAATAACTCCGTTGGTAGAAAAGGTATTTGATTTTCAGGCCTATCCTTTAATATTGATATTAGGAGAAATGTAGCAAACTATAAAGCGCATCTTATATGATATTCTATAGTACCTGTCATATATAATTTTTGTTCATTAACCGCCCCTTAATATATTTATAGATTTTTGAACTAGGTGGACTTTGAAATAGAGACGAAGGATGGAGTGAAATCCAAGCTTAAACTCGTTGAAAGGGATGCTAAATCCTTTGGTAAGAGGGCAGAGGTCTGCTTCGAAAGCAGACCAAAATTGTTAAACTTTGTGAAAGAGGCCTACAAGGCTTGTTTGGGAAGAATTATAGATCCGGATCCAAATCGAATCCAGATTTCTGGAGTCAGGATCGAGTTATATATGAACTTAACCTAACCTGAATGATCCATCAGAACAATTTTTATCCATGAAACATACCCGACTTGTTCCAATCTTCTACCGCATTAGATCTAGATCAAACATTAAAATCTAATCAAAGAACCGGATTGGATCGGGATCATTCATTATCCGGTCCAACCCGATCTATTTGTATCTCTGACCAGAATAGATAAGCAATATCTCCTTTCAATTTTATCTAATTTTTTCCCAATAAATACAGAATAAAAATCTTCAAATAGCAAGTTGCTTAAGCCGTGGGTACTTTCTCTTTGCTTATAATGCACTTTTCATGGAACAAAGATCCAGGGCGATCTGTAAAAAATGTCACAAGGTTGGGGCCATGACTTGGGCCACTGGGCCTGGGTTAATTTAATTTAATTCCGTTTTCCTAGAATCTACATGCATCTCTTACAAGAAACAGGCAAAAAGGTCTTCATTGGGAGGGCTGTTGAGTGAGTCAATTTGCAATGTACTTCCTGATCATATTGGACCGGTGAGCTGAATCTGGTCGCCATTATTTTATGCTTGTCCTATTTGATTAATTAGATTTCATTTAGTATATATCGTACATTTTTATTGAGAAAATAATAATAATAATAATAATAATATTTTAATTAAATACATGGTCCTTGATTTTTTTTTTTTTTTGGTATACGGTCAACTGCACCAAAGTTTTAAATTTCATAAAATAAACATAACTTATTTTTTATGAAACAAAATATCTCATTATTTTATTCTATCTCGATGGCAATCTCGATCGTACGATCCAGTAAATATCTTTCCTATATTTTTTCCTCTTTTTTATCCTCTTATTTCTTCTTTTTTTTTTCCACTTCTCTTTTCTCTTTCCTTGTTTTGTATATTCTTTACTGTCCAAATATACCCGTACGCTAAGGCATGGTAGTATCTTATTGTCCATAGAGATGTAGAACCACTGATTGAAGGCATTCCTTCCATCATCAAGGGGTGGAAGGAGTGCTTCTTGTTTGTCTCTTATCCCTCCATAAATGGCTAGGACCTGCCGAGTTGGGGTCGATCAGAGGCATCCACTTTAAATGTTCTTAAGTAGAGTGATGAAAAGAAGAGTCTTTTTATAGTTCTCGAGGCCTACAAAGTCCCTCGATTGAAGGTTCTTTTATTAGAAGAATCTTTATATAACACGGGGCTCAGTCGACTCCCGGAGGATGAGTTTTAGGTTTTAGTTCCTTTTCCTTTACTGTTATCCGTGTTCTTGATTGAATAATGTAATTTGTAGGTATGAATCATGAATAGCTAGAGACATTGAGGGAGACTCTTGCCCAGAAGAAGAGAAAATGGAAGGCCTCTTCTTCCATTTCAAAGAGGGTCAAAGTTGCTATGCCCAAACTGGTGGAAGCCCCTCCTGAGCCTGCTTTTGCCATGGTTGAAGTTATTTCTGAAACTACTACAGCCCCACTTCGGGTTGCCTTGCCTCTAGCTATCCCGATCCCTTGATTATTTCCTCCCAATATTCTGATCGAGGGCACCCCAAAGGCCATGCTTGATTTCGAGCCTCTGACTGGTAGAGAAAATATATTTTCCTGAGATTCGAAGGACATCTGAGAGGTTTTCAAGAGTACTTTGATCTCAGGAGAAGTAGAACAGGTTCACAGTATGGACTTTCAAGACCCGAGGCATCTGTTGGTGATGACTCTTTAATAGATATTTTTATGTCAATTTTTATTTCTTTTGATATTTTGTCTTGCTTTTTGATATTCAGTTTTGTAGGTGACATATTTTTTAGCAGATCTACTAAATTGGGCCTTAGGGCAACGTGGAGAGACACAAAGTCGCTGCAAACTTCATGGTTGAAAAGGCTCATGCAGTAGCAGCCTTCCAAGAATCCAAGGATTTTTTTGATGTTTGCATTGCCTTCAACCATGAGACTTTCACGAAAGGCCATGAGTTGGGAAGGCTCGAGTGCAAAAACCAAGTCGCCTAGCATTGTCAAGGGTTGGATCTCTCATTCTTGGATGAAGGAGAGTCCGAAGGGAGCCCTCTGATGGGGTTGCCACTCTGCCCATCCTAACCAAGGTCCCTCAAGACATGCCAACTCCAGCATTTGAAGCCGTCCACACTGAGCCCATCACCTTTGAGCCCTTAACCATGCATGAAACTACTCCGGTTGACCCTACCACTATGGCTAGACCTTCTGCTACTGCTGATCCCAAGGAGGTCAAGAACTAAACCCTTGTAATTTTTATTTTTTTTAAAAAAACTATCGTGGACTTTGGACCATCTTTATAAAAGGAACCTTCTGATTTAATGGAATAAAATCTTTTCTTTGGCCTTATGTCATTTACTTTAATTGTAACCTGATTCAGGATGTTAGATTGTCATCGAAGGTAATTGTGCTTGCTAAATACCTTTGTAAGGCTGTTGACACCAGGGCCTATATCCTGGAACAGGAGGCTAAGGTTAAGGCTGCAAAAAAGAAAGCCATTGAATGCAAGAGGAGGCTGCTGAAGGTGCAGGGGGTGCTTAAGAAAGCATATGAGGAAATTGAGATTTATGCTTGAATTGCACTGCACATATCTTTGAAAAGATCAAATTTAAGGAGGAAATGAAGAAGTTATCGAAGGTCTCTCGAGTGGCCTAGGATGCTATTAAGGTAGCTTAGGTGTAGAGCTAGCTTTCATCAGCTCACGAAGAAGTTTCCGGTTTAGAGTTACTACTCGCCTCTAAGGAAGCATGGTGGGAAATCATCGCTCGTTCAACAAAATTTAACATGAGCTATGTCGAGCTTAAAATAAAATTACTAAGCTCGAGCAGTTGACGAGAGGTAAGGAGTTGATTCCTGGTCCAGAAGTCGGGGGATTGCCATTGGCTGTTGCCTCCTATTAGTCAGACCACCCCAGATGAGCCCACACCCATTACTAGGTGGTCAGCCACCTACGATTGCTCCTGAAGTTGGTTCTAGGTAGTTTTCCATGGTGTTCCATTGACTATATTAGTTACCTCAACAAGAGACATGTTGCACAACAGATATAAGTGTTGTAGCTGGTTTTGATGCTAGATCGAGTTAATGATCATTAGCTACACATGGGTTTATCTGGCAGTCTAGGTTGTGGAGCCATCATCAACCAAGCTGATAGTCTCGATCATAGAGCTATCACCAATCATGTCGAAGATCCCACTCAAGGGGGCAATGTGATGAGGAAGAAGTTCGAGAAACACAGAAAAGCAGATTTTCAGGAGGACTGATGTTCGATTGGGGCCATCTAGTGGGAATTTCTAATTGCAAGGCTCTGGTACAGGTCCTTTATCTAGACCTCGATCTTAGTCGATTGCCTCCCTCTGGTATGGACGTGGTCAGTTCATCATGAAACTCGTGGCAGATCTGAGCCTGTGTCAGGACAAGAAACCTGACACCTCCCATAAAGTGTCATCTCAAGTGAAGGATTCCCTAAGAAGCTCGAGAACTGCAAAGGATCTACCATCCATCATAAAGGGGCCTGTAGAACCGGATAATGGAGAAGGTTAGTCATCCAAGATAGACTCTTGGAGTGACTTTGATGACTAGCAGTCACCTGGGACAATTGTCAGATTTCAAAGCCAAGAGGAATTAGCCTTTTGCTAAGAATTTTGTTTTGTTTTTTTTTTTTTTGAATCTTGTAATTATCTTTTTGTAGCCCTTGGGCATTTCTTATCAAAAAGCAATGAAACTTTTATTTTTTTCCGTATGAGTTTGGATGATCGGATAACCTTTTCTCTCTTCGAACCAATCAAAGGTTTTTAAGTTTCTTCTTGACCAGAAATTTTCAAGTCTTGGTCGTCAACGAATAGCTAGGTTTTTGATTGTTGATCACCTTTTGGGGCTCTAACCGATTATGGAATGGTCACTTGAAGCCATAGGTGCTAAACGCCTTGGGCTCTGACCGATCATAGGTCAATCACTTAGAGCTATGAATATTTGAATGCCTCTATATGGATCATTAAGAGGGCTATTAAGGCTCTGATTGATCGTGACTCGATCACTTGAAGCCATGGATGCTAGACATCTCTTGGACTTTGACCGATCATAGGTTGATTACTTGGAGCTGTGAGCATTTAAATACCTTTATATAGCCCATTGAGAGGGTCGTTGAGGTTCTAACCAACCATGACCCGATCACTTGGAGCCATGGGTGCTAGATGCCTCTTGGACTTTGATCAATCATAGGTTGATCACCTGGAGCCATGGATGTTTGAATACCTTTATAAAGGCTGTTGAGGCTCTGACCGACCATAACTCGATCACTTGGAGCCATGGACGCTAGACACCTCTTGTGCTTTAATCGATCATAGATTGATCACTTGGAGTCATAGATATTTGAATGCCTTTATACGAGCCGTTGAGGCTCTGACCAGTCATGACTCGATTACTTGGAGCCATGGATGGTAAACACCACTTGGACTCTAACCGATCGTAGGTTGATTACTTGGAGCTGTGGATATTTAAATATGTTTATATGGGCTATAGAAAGGGCCATTGAGGCTCTGACTGACTGCGACTCGAACACTTAGAGCTATGGGTGCTAAACACCTCTTGGACTCTAATCGATTATAGATCGATCACTTGGATCCATGGGTATTGGAATACCTTTATATGGGCCATTGAGGCTTTGACCAACCACGACTACATCACTTGGAGCCAGGAGTGCTAAAAGCCTCCTGGACTCTGACTGATCATAGGTCAATCACTTGGAGCTATGGATGTTTAAATAGCATTATATGGGGCATTGAGAGGGCCATTGAGATTCTGACTGACTGTGACTTGATCACTTGGAGTTATAGGTGATAAATGCCTCTTGGATTCTGATTGATCATAGATCGATTACTTGGAGCCATGGGCATTGAATTGCCTTTATATGGGCCATTAAGGGGGCCATTGAGGCTCTGATTGATTATAACTCTATCACTTAGAGCCCTGTATACTAAATATCTCTTAGACTTTGATCGATTATAGGTTGATCACTTAAAGCCATGAACATTTGAATACCTTTATACTGGCAATTGAGAGGGCCATTAAGACTCTGACTAATCGTGACTCGATTACTTGGAGCCACAAGTGCTAAATGCCTCTTATACTCTGATTGATCGTAGGTTAATCACTTGGAACTATGGCTATTTGAATGCCTTTATATAGACTGTTGAGAGAGTCATTGAGGCTCTAACTGACTACAACTCGATCACTTGGAACCATGGATAGTAAATGCCTTTTGGTCTCTGACTGATTGTAGGTTGATCATTTGGAGCCATGAAAGTTTGAACACCTTTATACGGGCCATTAAGGCTTTAACCGATCATGACTCGATCATTTAAAGTCATGGGTGCTAAATGCCTTTAGGCTCTGATCGATCATAGGTTGATTACTTGGAGCCATAGCATTGGAATGCTTTTATATGAGCTATTGAGGCTTTGACCGACCATGACTTGATTACTTGGAGCTACATGTGCTAAATGCCTCTTAGGCTCTAATCGATCATAGGTCAATCACTTAGAGTTATGGATGTTTGAATGCCTTTATATGGATCATTGAAAGGGCTGTTGAGGCTCTAACCAATTATGACTGATCACTTGGAGCCACGAGTACAAAATATTTCTTGGACTTTGATCGATCATAAGTCAATCACTTGGAGCTGTAGATATTGGAATACTTTTATATAGGCCGTTGAGGCTCTAATTGATTGTGACTCGATTACTTAGAACTATGAGCACTAAATACCTCTTGGGCTCTGACCGATCATAGGTCGATCACTTGGAGCCATGGATGTTTGAACGTCTTTATATAAATTGTTAAGAGGGCCGTTGAGACTCTGACCTATCATGACTTGATCACTTGGAGCTACAGGCACTAAATGCCTCTTGGACTCTAATTGATTGTAAGTCGATCACATAGAGTAGTGGGTGTTGGAATGCCTTTATATTGACCGTTGAGGCTCTAATCAATTGTGACTCAATCACTTAGAGCCATGGATGCTAAACATCTCTTGAGCTTTGATCGATCGTAAGTCAAGCACTTGGAGCTCGGAATACCTTTTATATAGGCCGTTGAGAGGGCCTTGAGGCTCTAATTGATCATGACTCGACCACTTGGAGCACAAATATTAAGCACCTCTTGGACTTTAACCAATCATAGATCAATCACTTAGAGTCGTGGATATTTGAATGCCTTTATATGGACCATGGAAGGGTTGTTGAGTCTCTGATCACCCATGACTTGATCACTTGAAGCCACGGGTGCTAAATACCTCTTGGACTCTGACCGATCATAGGTCAATCACTTGGAGTCGAGAGATTTGAATGCCTTTATATGAGCCGTCGAGGCTCGACCGACCATGACTCGATCACTTGGAGCCATGGATGCTAGATGCCTCTTAGGCTCTGACCGATTATAGGTCAATCACTTAAAGTCATGGATATTTGCATACTTTTATATAGATCGTTAGAGGGCCATTGAGGCTCTGATCGACTGTGACTCGATTACTTGGAGCCACGGGCATTAGATGCCTCTTGGACTCCAACTAATCATAGATTAATTACTTGAAGCCATAGACATTTGAATACCTATATACGAGTTGTTGAGGGGGCCGCTGAGGCTCTGACGAATTGTGACCCAATCACTTGGAGCCACGGGTACCAAATATCTCTTGAACACTAATCGATCATAGGTAGATCACTTGGAGTCATAGGTATTTGAACACCTTTATATGGATCGTTAAGAGGGCCATTGAAGTTATAACCGGCCATGACTAGATTACTTAGAGACATAGGCGCTAGACGCCTTTTGGACTCTGACCAATCTCTAACACCTCTTAGACTCTGATCGATCATAGGTTGATCACTTAGAGCATGGACATTTAAACGTCTTTATATAGACTGTTGAGAGGGCCATTGAGGCTTTGACCGACCGTGACTTGATCACTTGGATACATAGGTGCTAAACAGATCTTGGGCTCTGACCGATCATGGGTCGATCACTTGGAGCCATGGGTGTCCATTCTTTGTATATCCTGGTGCACAACTCATCTAACAGATGCCTCGAAATTCTTGATCCTTGAGAATGACCTATGACTAAGGAGTGCCATTTGTCGTATAATTTAATTTCTAATAAGACATCTTCGATCAAAGGGGGTCTTCCGGCACCATTCCCAGAGGCACAAGATTTCACATAGGTGTTCCTTATTTCCCCTTCCCAGAGCCTGTTCGATTCCCAAGAGGATGACATCCAGCCCATACCAATTGCCCAAGTGGGCAGTTGAGTTATTCTCGGCTTCACTATAAGAGACGAGGGAGTGATGGGCTTCTGCAACATCTCTTCATCACCTGAAATACTAGGGATGCTATTGCCTTGGACTTTCGGTGAAAGTACTTTCATTGTGAGGTTCCCCTTTTTGATGGTGGGGTTTTTTCCAGGGAGATTATCCCACGCCCAGGCTAGCCTACACCCATCTTGAGATAGAGGGCATCGAGAATGGATGGTAGCATTATTGTGTTGCTCCTATTGGTGTCGATCGGCAAACTTAACGACCGATGCTCCAGCTGCGGGAGCATAGTTATAGCAGGTTGGAGAACTTAATGCAAGAATAAGGGCTCAGGCTACTCCCATATCATCTAAATCTTCCTTAAGGGGCATTTAAGACTAAATATAAAGGTAGATGGAAAGCCCCCACCTCGGGTTGTAGGCAGGAGTACTAGCCTAAGCATGAATTGGGGGCACTTTCCTAATTCTCGATTAGCATTTTTGGCTTGCCAGTAAGCTTCCTCTACCTATTGGTGGTCTGCTTTGTTGAATGCTTCCTTCCTGTCGGAGTTGCTGCACATGCTCTTCATCACATTGGTGTTACTAGGAGTGGAGCTGCATTCACAACTACAGGCCACTCTCATCTTAGCGATGCATCTCTTCCATGGGCATCACTATGAATAGGGAGTGCTAGATGCCTTCGTGTAGTACCTGCTAGCAATCTTGCTATTGGTCAAGTTGTGCCCAGACACTTCCAAATCATGCAGGGGCCTCCTCCCAGCTTTATAGAGGATCTTGGGAGTGTAGGAGTCCTCCAATTTTTTGGTGAGCTTTATTATTGTTTTTCTTGTACTTTATATATCTAGAAAAAATTATCATCAGCCGAAAGGCTCTAAATCTATATAATCTAATCGCAGGGCTATGAACACATGTAATCTAATTCTATCAATAAAAAATGAAAAACTTCTTATGTTTTTATGCTTCTATTTGTATTTTTGGTTGCATTTCAAATCTAAGTGATAGTATTTCAGGTTCTATGCTTTGACAGTTTTGACCAATTGGTACATTCCTGACCATGACATGCTTCATATCATTATGTTCATCTGAACTCTTGATCCATCGATCAAAATTGCACATCCACTAGATTTCCAAATTTTTTGATCTAGGACTCATCTGATGAATGGTTTTAATTGAAAGTCCTGCCCGAGCGCAAGATCTTGAGTTGGAAGTCTCTTGGCTGATGGGTTTTAGATTACTTGATGTAAGATCCCAACCCGATGTGTGCCTGGGCTCCGAATCGAATCTTGCCTAATGAGTCTTTTTGTGGTCTTGCTTGATCATGGAGAGTCTTACTTGAAAATCCTTATCGGGGATTTTTTTTACTATTTGTGGACCAAAGCATAAATAAGAGAAAGAACCTTCTTTTGATAAAAAAGTGGGTACATTACTAATGATAGATCCATAGATTTGTAAAGTTCCATAGTCAGAAAATAGGAGTTCCATCTAGTTGCTTTAGTTGGTAGGTCCCAGGTTTGACGATCTCTTCCATCTGGTAAGGTCCCTCTCAGTTCTGTGATAGTTATCTCTTTGGCCAGATTGGAACACTTTCACTCAAAGTAGTACCAAATCATTGATCCTAAACTTTTTATTTTAGACTTTGGCATTAAAATAATGGGCAACCCTATACTGATATGCTGCCATTCTGATACATGTTTTTTCCATATCTTGTCCAATAGATCCAAATCTACAAGCCACCTTTTTGAGCTGGTCTGCTCATTGAAGTTCACAACCTATGCTGAGGGTACTCCGAGTTTAGTGAGTTATCATACCCTCAGTCCCGAAGGCTAGGCTGAAGGGAGTTTCTCCTATGGAAACCTTTGGCATGGTCTGATATGCCCAAAACACATGGTAGAGCTCGTCGACCCATGAACTTTTAGCTTTACCAAGTCTGCTCTTGATCTCCTGAAGGAGGGTCCGATTCGTGACCTCATCTCTCCATTGGCATGAGGATGGGGCATTGAGATAAGGTGGTGCAAGATCCCTTGTTCTTCGTAGAACTCTTCAAATCTGGACCCTATAAATTATCGACTATTATCGATAATTAGCATTCGAGGGATCCCGAAATGGCAAATAATGGCTTTTCATACAAAATCTATTGCTTTAGATTTGGTGATGCGGGCTAGTGGCTCGACCTCTATCCACTTTGTGAAGTAATCAACCATAACTAGTATGAACTTTTGCTACCCCGAAGCCTGTGGAGAAGGGCCGAGAATATCCATCCTTCATTATGCAAAAGGCCATGGAGAACATATGGAAGTAATCAGCATGGGTGGCAGATGCTAGATATTTGCATTTCTCTAGCAAGCATCGTACCTCATGACAAAGTTTCCTGCATCTTGTTGCATTGTAGGCTATTAATAGCCTTGCCAGAGTAATTTATATGTTAGCTCCTTCTTTCTAATGTGATTACCATAAATTCTTTCATGGACCTCCCTCAGTGCGTATTCTATCTCGGATAGTTGCAAACACCTCGGGAGGGGTAGAGAGAATGACCATTTATAGAGTTTCTCCTTATACACTAGGTACTTGGAGGATTTATATTTGATCTTATGGGCCTCATTTTGATCTCCAGGCAGTCGACCATTCTTTAAGAAATCGATCAATGGATCGATCCAACAAGGTTCGTCATTGAGCTGCATCACCTCCGAGGCTCCTAAATGGTTGGTTTTTTAATTTGTTAAAGATAGGCTCCTCTGGGAATAAGGGCCGAGAATATCCATCTTCATTGTGCAAAAAGCCATGGAGAACATATGGAAGTAATCATCATGGGTGGCAGATGCTGGATATTTGCATTTCTTTGGCAAGCATCGTACCTCATGACAAAGTTTCCTGCATCTTGTTGCATTGTAGGCTATTAATAGCCTTGCTAGAGTAATTTATATGTTAGCGCCTTCTTTCTAATGTGATTACCATAAATTCCTTCATGGACCTCCCTCATCGCGTATTTAGTCTCGGACAGTTGCAAACACCTCAGGAGGGGTAGAGAGAATGACCGTTTATAGAGTTTCTCCTTATACACTAAGTACTTGGAGGATTTATATTTGATCTTATGGGCCTCCTTTTGATCTCCAGGTAGTCGACCATTCTTTAAGAAATCGATCAATGGATGATCCAACAAGGTTTGTCATTGAACTGCATCACCTCCGAGGCTCCTCAATGGTTGGTTTTTTAATTTATTGGAGATAGGCTCCTCGGGGGAGAACTATTGGCATAGTGGTTGCTACTTTGATTAGTGAATTTACTCAAGAGTTATCTTTGCTCAAGATCTGTTGGATTTCAAAGTCACGAAAATTATTGATCAGCTCCCTGGTTTTTTAGAGATATTTAACATGCTCTCCTTTTGAGCCTCAGAGTCGGTCCTGACATGGTCGACAACCAACTAGGAGTCACTGTAGACTTTCAAATTTCACACTGCAAGGTCTCTGGTGGCTTTGAGTCCTGTAATTAGGGCTTCATACTTGACTTCATTATTTGTTGCCAGGAATTCAAGGTGCAAGGCATGCTTAGCAATGATTCCCTCAGGACTAATAATTACTATTCAAGCTCCCAATCCTTCAGAGTTAGATGACTTGTCTACATATATCTTCCATGTGTCAGCCATGGGACACATTATTGGCACCAAATGTTTCGTCTATTCAGGCTCGGGTGGCTCATTAGGAATGGTATATTTGACTAAGAAATCAGTCAGCACCTGAACCTTAACTGACGGTCGGGGATGGAATTTAATGTCAAACTTCAAAAGCTCGATGGCCCATTTGGCAATACATCCAGAGATTTCGGGTCGATGGAGGATTCTTTTTATGGGCTGATCGTTTAGTAAAATAATAGTATAAGCTTAAAAATATGGTTAGAGCTTTCGAGCAGCAATGAGAAGGGTATAGACTAGCTTCTCTAGCTTTGAGTATCAAGTTTGAACATCTCTTAAGATCCAACCAACATAGTATATTAACTTTTGGATCCTGTCCTTTTCTCAGATCAATACTGTACTCATTATCAAGGATGAGGCTGCTATATACAGAAATAACTCCTCTCTAAAAGCAGGCTTACCCAATAATGGTAGGAAACTAAGATACTTCTTGAGATTTTCAAAAGTTTTTTGACATTCTTCGGTCCACTAGAAATTCTTTGGCTACTTCAAGGTCTAAAAAAAGGGGAGGCATCGCTCAACTGACTTTGAGATAAATAGATTGAGTGCAGCAATTCTCCCTATGAGGCATTGGACGTCCTTGATCATCTTTGGGGGCTCATATCATGGACGGCCTTGATTTTCTCTGGATTAGCTTCCAGTCCCCTATTGGAGATCATGAAGCCAAGGAATTTGCTCGAGGATACTCTAAAGGTATGCTTAGTAGGATTTAGCTTCATCCGATACTTCCAAAGGATGTGAAAGTTTTTGGAGGTCGTTGATATGAGCTTCGACGACTTCACTTTTGAAGAGCATGCCATCGACATACACTTCTATATTCTACTCGATCTAGTTCTTGAAAACTTTGTTCACCAGATGCTGGTACGTAGCACCTACATTTTTCAAACCGAACGACATGACCCTGTAATAAAATTATCCTTGACAGTAATAAAAATAGTTTTTTTTCTCTTAGGGACCATTCGGATTTGGTTGTAGCTAGAGAAGGCATCCATGAAGCTAAAAAGATTATGGCCCAAGGTGGTGTCCACCATTTGATTGATTCTTGGCAATGGATAACTATATTTTGGACATGCTCAATTAAGGTTGGTGAAGTCTATATA
This sequence comes from Areca catechu, assembly GCA_021397845.1. Lineage (NCBI taxonomy): Eukaryota > Viridiplantae > Streptophyta > Magnoliopsida > Arecales > Arecaceae > Areca > Areca catechu. The sequence goes on along the minus strand of CM038048.1, from coordinate 85,350,447 downwards.
GATTTACCATTTATCATGTGCCTTCTTCATTATAACTAGATTTGCAAATCACTCTAGATAGGTAGCTTCTCGAATGAAACTAGCCTCAAGGAGCTTTTCAACCTCCTCGGTATGGTCTTGTGATGCTTGGGAGTGAAGCTTTATTTCTTTTATATAACTAGGTAGTGCATCGGATCCACCTTCAGCTGGTGCACCATTACTGAGTTGATGCTCGGCATGTCGGCTAGTGCCTAGGAGAAGGCATCGATATTTTCCTGCAAAAATAAAGTCAGTTAATCCAAGATTACCTAGTTCAAGTTGGAGCTAATTTTGATTGCATGTTTAGGATTTTCATTGGCCAAAGGTATGGGGATGAAGTCCTTAACTCGCTCTCCTCACTGCTTGGCAAGGTCATCCTAAGCATCTAAGCTTTCAATGGGATAGTCGTTAGTGGTCTTCCTTCCTTGGAGCTCGACATAATAACAATGTCGTTCTAGGCCTTGATCTTTGTGGATTTTTTCGATCCCATATGTCATCAAAAATTTGACTTTCAAGCAATAAATAGATACGATCGCTTGAAGTCATTGAGACTTGTTTATCCAAAGATGGCATTGTAGGCTGAAGGGGCCTAGATGATCAAGAAATTCACTTGGACAATGAATTGGAGAGGGAGCTTCCAATCCTTACAGTTAGGGAGATCATCCCTTCTACCGAGATTGCATTTACTATGAACCCTATCAAGGGGGAATCCACTCGAGTCAATCGATTGGCAAATATTTTCATTTTTACAAAAGTATCAAAGTATAGAACATCAACTAAGCTTCCATTGTTTATAAGGATGCTGTGTATATCAAAATTTCTCTATTTAGAGTCACAACAATCATGTCGTTGTGTGAAAATATAATTCCCTCATTATCTTCTTCAGTGAAGATTACTTGGGTGGCTCGTCTCTTATTAGATGGTTCCTTCCTGGAGGATGCCACCCATAGTGATTATTCTCACTTGTCCTGATGAAAGGGGATCCCCCCTACTGGTGGTAGAGGTAGTTATGGATGCTCAGCTTGGTGGGGCGATCTTGGTCATTCCCTTTGTTCTCTTTACTTTCGGATGAAGCGAGTGAGGTGGCCTTACCTAATCAACCCCTCAATCTCGTCTGGAGTTGGATACAATTTTCTATATCATTATCGTGATTTCGATGATATAAATAAAATTTATTTAGATTTTTACTGGCCAACAACATTTTTAGCTTTTGATCATGATGATATAAACAAAATTTATTTAGATTTTTACTGGCCAACAACATTTTTAGCTTTTGAGGTTTTGGGATCTGCCTCCTAATCTCTATCAATACTTTTTTATGGAGCATTCAATGGAGTATAAGTATAGAATCTTCTTAATGTTGATGCCTAGCAAGCCTCCTTGGATCGGTGATCCCTAAAGAATCTATTCTTCTTCCATGGAGACTTAGAGCATAGTTCTATCCTTCCTTCGAATTTTGGAGAGGTCTTCCGGTCCCTTTATATTTGTTTGCCACTCTCTAGTATGGAAGGGGCTCCTTTTAGCATGAAGGGCTTCTTCCATCCAAGCATACTTTTTAGCCTGGGCCAACATCCCATAAAATCCTTGGGATATATTTTGGTTAAGGATCATTTAAGGTCATTCTTCTGCAAGCCACTCATTAGAGCTGACATGGCAGTTGACCGATCCAAGTTGCGGACCTCTAGACTAGCTATATTGAAGTGGCTTATAAAGGCTCGAATCCTTTCTCTTTCTTTTTGTTTAATAGTGTAGAAGTAATCCTACTACCTCTATTGCCTTCAACTGCCAACGAAATGGTCCGTGAATGCTCAGCTCAATTGCTCAAAGGAATGCACCGATCTTGACTTTAAGCTTGAGTATCAATATCAAGCTACCCCCTTTAAGGTGGATTGGAAGGCTCTATAAAGAATGGGATCAGGAGCTCCATGAAGAAGCATCATCGCTCAAAAGCTTGCTAGATGATCATTGGGGTCAGTGGTTCCATCGTAGCTCTCAAGCTATGGACCTTGAAGTATCGAGGAAGTGGTGCTTGCATAATCTTGTCATCGAATAAAGGTTAATTGCTAAGCCCATTGTTTGATGTTGGGAAGAGATTGTGAATCGTCTCGATTTGCTAGTCTATTTCCTTGAATTTTTGCTCAATGTTAAGGTCTTGGTCAGCTGGAGCTTTCGATGGTCTAGGGTGGAGTCATGTTCTAATCAAGGACTTCGAGGGTGTTGTCTCCTTGGCCCTGGGCTTTTAGGATAGCATGACAATATCGAATGGTCCCTTTGAGTTCCTTTAAAGGGGCTTGTGATTTCTCCAGTAGTGGAGACACCGCTCTAATTATGAGACACCATGTTGCTGGAGGCAACATGGGCGTGGGGTGCACTGTGGGTCAAGCAGCCATTGCTAGATGGAGCTGGGCCACCTGAGGTATGGCAGGGGTGGCCTAGATAGCTTGGACAACTATAGCTAAGCTTTGAACTTGTGTAACAAGAAAGTTGAATTGATCCATGTCAACCTCTATCACTTGTGGTGGTGGTAAAGCTCTTGCTAAAGTAGGTCACCAGGCTTTCCACCGCCCTTTCCGCTAGCCAGGAGGTTGCAATATTGGTGTGGCGAGAAGCAGTCTTTTTAGGTGGCACGGTTTTCTCATTTTATGGGTTACACCCCCCACGAACACAATGCCCTTCTTCTAATCTATTGGTACCAAAATTTATCAATTTATTATCCCGAAGGAAGAGCCAGAGGTGGTGTTTGAGCGATCAATGCAGGGGGCTCTTTGGAAGGTGGTACCTATAAAAAGCCCCGTTGGGGATGGCCCAAGTAATGTCACTCCGATGCTCAAGTTAGTATCGATATCCATAGTATGGGGGATGTATGCAAGAGAGCTCACATATCTTAGAGAACTCGCATGGAGTCCCTTTTATAGGTAGAGAATCAAGGGTACTTTGGGCATAACCAAGATTTTGTCGAATTTGATGAAAGGAATCAGGGCCTTTCAAGTGTTGCCTGAGGCTTTCTTATAGGTGGAGAACGTCTTGTCCTCCATAATGTATCCTCGTCACTAGCTCAAAATTTACTATGCTTCATTAAATAATTATCCAGATTGTGGGGTGTCTAAGCATTATTTAATGAAGCATAGTAAGTTTGCTATGATACACACTCGAGGTCTTATGGCTAAGCGCCTTATGAACGATCGACGGGGCTCACTGATACCTTCCAAGCATAGGAGATGATCGTTGCCAATACAGGCCCGAGGACTTCTAACCAAGTACCTTATAAGCAATTGGTGAAACTTGCTGATACCTTCTAGGCATAGGAGTTGATCGTTGCTAATACATATCCGAGAGCTTCTAGCTAAGCACCTTATGAGCGATCGATGGAGCTCGCTGATACCTTCCAGGCATAGGAGTCGACTGCAACCGATATATACTTGAGGGCTTCTAGCTGAGCATCTTATGAGCGATCGGCAGGCTCGTTGATACCTTCTAGGCATAGGAGTAGACCACTACCAATAAATGCTTGAAGGCTTCTAGCCAAGCATCTTATAAGCAATCAGCAAGGCTCACTTATACCTTCCTGGCATAGGAGTTGACCGTTGCTAATACGCCCAAGGACTTCTAGCCAAGCACCTTATGAGCAATCGACAGGGCTGTGACAGTCTATGTTGTCCCCAGTTGGTCAAAGGGTACCATGTTTAGCCTTCATACTCAACCAGTCTTGGCTTGTGTCTTTGATCAGGGTACACGTTATTTGATTGATGGAGTATTTATACTACTACAAAATCCATATCCCTAGCCCGATCGTAATTTCTACCAATACCTTTTTAATTTTAATAACAATTAATTACAGTTCTTGAATTTGAATATAAGTAAATTAACAATTTACAACTTCAATTATAAATAAAAAATCTAATTATATTATATTAAAAGTATAAATTATATAATTTTATAATTTTACACTGCTTTACAAGTAAGAAAAATTAAATATATAATATCAAAATAAAAGAAAATCATGTGAGATCCTCCTTATCATCCTCCTCCTCCACTTGTTTCTGTATGTCCTCTCCAGTAGCTAGTGGACGAGAGCTAGATTTCAATATCCTGTAACAAAAAAATAAAATATATTAATAAATTTTGATACGAAAATGTATATATTGATATGAAGGCGTATGTTTTAATATACTCCTCCGATTCTTGAATAGATTATTCCTATATATTTCATTCAATGATACGGAACTATAAACACTCCCGACCCATCGATTGGATGTTAGATTAAAATTTTATCCTCTAGATCTCCTTTCCCGAATCTAGTTTAAATATTTGAAGCTTCTAACTATAAAAATTTAAAACAAGTAAAGAAACCCCATGTCTAGGTCGTTGAGGCCTGATGTGACACTGAAGAATGGCGAGCTATAGGAGGGTTGAAGCTGTACCCGAATTCTACGATCCAGCTCCTACTCACCCCTCCGGTGGCCCTGAGCCATCTCTTAAGGTCAAAAAGAGGTTGAGAGGCTGGGTCCATATCATACTACGATATGATATACTCCAAGTAATCCACCTATATAGTCTACAAATTCAATAGTCTAATTATACATATTAGTATATATAAAATTAATACTTAATATTTTAAGTTGTTACCATGATACGTCAAGATCTTGGATCTAAGTAATCACGAGTCCTCTTGGACTGGTATGTGGCCTCCCACAACTACAGTTATCTAGATGCACAACCTAGCTGCCATATCTATAAAAAATAAATAAAAAATTAATTAATTAATTAAATATATATGATCAATTTAATATAAAATTAATATAAGCGTAGAATTCTTATCAATCTATCTGTTATCATATGTATGCCAATGGAGCTGACATTGTACTTGATCGGATCTTGTTGGATGGTATGATTCTGCCATGTCTTCTATCGCCTACTGAAGTAGTCTCACTTCTCCATTGGTTACAGAGAGCCTCCCATATATCTGCCTGCATCCAGTGATTCATGAAAGATTTCCAGTCTGATAGTGACTCGAAACTAGAGTGCTTTATGATAGCCTGCATGAGATTGTGTAGCCCATCTTGGAGTCTATATGTCACCAACTTCTTGAAGGTCGGATGGCCAGCCTCCTCATCCTAAGGAGTCTCGAATTGGTAGTACTCATGCAAGTAAAAGCAAGCTTGTATTAAATAAATAGAATATAAATATATCATGAATTTAATAATTAAATATATTTGACTTATCACAAATATTCTTCAGGCTACATGATGAGCCATCCACAGCCAACTAGAAAACTCATTCACCGACCCCAACATCAAATGGTGGATGATCCTAGTAACTACATGAGATATCCCAAGCTCTTTGAATGTACAACAAAATTATTTTTGAACAACAAATATTAACTCTAAAATGGCTAAATTTTAAATATATTAATTAAAAATATACTTACAAGTGGCTCTGAATGTGGATGAGCTCTCTATTATTCGATCGAGGAGGTGCCATGAGCCGGGCAGGTCCTCGATCACAGTGCTGAGTTTGAGAGTCAGTTACTACTTCATGTGGCTATGGGCCATCCAATTCTGAGAGCAAAATATCTAATATAAATAATATTATATTAGATAATAAAAAATAAAATGTTATTTTTGACTACATGGTTCTCCCGGATAAGATAAGGATAAGAAACTCCACTCTAAATATCAGCATTCTTGATCTCCAAATATATGCGACGACCATGGTAGGAATGAAAAATAAAAGAAAGAGAATTGAAGTTTGGCTAGGAAGCCTTTATAGTATAGATAATCTATATTGCTCTGGACATCAAAATAATTTCCCAGTAAAACTTGGTTAAACATATTTCCTCCTTGAATAATTACAACTACTTATCCGGTCGTGTTGGCGTTCATTATGATAGACATATAACTACATATCTAGATCTAAATTTTTGGGAAGGGGTTGTGCCAATCAAGAACCATAGTTTGGGCTTAGGCAAACCCACTCTATTTATACTTGCAATTAGATTTTCGAATCCAGAAAAGATTTCAATCTAATTGAAGTTAAGGTAGACTCATGTGCCATATATTGTAATTCAGATTATGAAATACTATTAGGGTTGCTAGCTCGCATGCAAATAATGTTTTGACTTGCATCCAGGCCATAATATTCGCATTTAGTAAATTCAACATGATATTACTGCATTGAGTTAATGGTTGAAAATACTAATTAATACCACCGGTGAGTGGTGCAGTTGGTTGTGAGACTTTTCTCGCAACCAGCTGACCGGGATTCGAGTCTCGGTTTAGATATATTTCAACGAGAAAGTCCGGGAATAAAATAAAAAATAAAAAAATAATCCAAAATAAAATCAAAAAAAAAAGAAAAATTAATAAAATAATCTTGGAGTCCCTGTTGGCTGGTGGTAGTGAAAAAGTTAAGGATATATATAATAAATCCTGTTCACTCGGCCGACGCCAGTGATAGTCAGGTTGACGTACTCACCTTCGGGTGGGAAACGACTGCGGAAAAATTAATATTCCCTGGCTGGGATTGGGGGACCGTTTAGGGGTGGCCACGCCCGGGATCTAACTCCTCCCTCCCTTTTTCTTTTATTAAAAAAAAAAACTAATTAATTGCAGGTCGGTACTGCAAAATCCTAATTTTGAGCTGAGCCTGAATGTAGTTCGCACAAGCTTGTTCCTACCGGAGAATTCTAATACCACATTCAGGCTTGAAATTAATTGCAGACCAAGGTTGAATATGCCCATGCATCATCGAGCTTGGGTGATTAAACCTCTTGATTGGAACAATATTGGAAGTATAAGGTTAATGCTGATAAGGTATTTCGCTGTCAAAAATTGCATATGAAGTTGAGTGGGTTTGCGTGGGGAATAACGTTGACAAATTCCTACAAAGATAAATAACTTACAAGACTTTTAATTGTCCCAACAATAAAGGAGGAGAAACGCTAAACACAATGAACCAATCATTCTGAAAGTAAAAATGTTTGCATATATTAAGTTTAGAAAAAGAAATAAATAAGTTATAAACCTAATACAGTAAACAAAACTCCTGCTGTTGTGTGGCACAAAGCTTGCAGAAATTATAAACAAGGATCGAGTTCTACATGATCAGAGAAGCATACATCACAAATGATAGTGGAGATGGCGGCGATGATAAGGGCATGATGACGGGGCAGCAGGAACAGCAGCACAGGGCTGGGACTGTAGGGACTCTAACAGCACGGGGATGGCAAAGGGGGAGTAATAAGTCTAACAATTATTCCAATTTAATCATTAAAATAAATATTAATTAATTAGTATTTAGTAAGAATTGATATTTTTTATTAGTGTTTTATAGAAAAGAAGTTTATGAATGGAAAGAGATTGATTTTTGGAGTCCAACGGTGTAAACGACATATGAATAAGAGTTCAGACGGTCTCAAAATTGAAATTTGAAAATTAATAAAGGAAGTGTACATATTTCAAAGTGGCCGGTCCACCATGGACCGACCACTTAGTCTACAGGAGCTCACTCGGTTCACAGGCGGCCATGGTTGCCAGTCCACGGACTCTGTCCGTGGACCATCACCCTTCTCGAGCCTTATCCTCGTCGGAGAAGTTGCCAAAGCTGTTCCTCTCGTCGCCAGGAGTCATCCCTCACCGGAAAGATCACCGGGAAGCCTCTGTTGAAGCAGGCCACCATGCCATAACCTTCTCATCACCATCGGTTTCTAATCACCACCACCATCGCCATCCCACCGCAGTCCCAAAGCCACCACCACCAACTCGCTGCCAAGAAGCCTCCGAGCATCTCCCTCGTCGATCGGCCGCCCAACATCAGCCTTCCCTCAGCCCGATCCACCACCGCCTAGTGTCATAACCGTCATCTTCACCCCGTGTTGGTCACCGCCACCCATCCACCGTCGCTCCATGACCACCGTTCGAGCACCGCCATCCACTCACCGGAGGAGCCATGGCTACCATTTTCCAAGCCCCAATCATGACCACTGTCATGGTTGTTTCACGGTTCTCCTGTTGCTCGGTCGACCACCGCCCAACTCCGTCAGTGCCGCCTCCCACCGTCGTTGGCTGCCGTCCTCCGCTAGCTCTCGCCACCACGCTGGATCAGGAGAGGAATCCGAGCCCCAGAACGAGTCCCAGGATTCGGGGATTCGGAGATCCAGCGAAGTCCCTCGCAGACTCTATGTGCCAAAGAAGGATAGTGAGTTGCGATGAACGCATCAAGCAACCGATCGGACGGTTGAGGATTCTTCTAACGATATCTAGTCGATTTGGAGCCCGATTGAGTTCAAATTTGACTAGAAGAAAGTTCTAGATGAGCTATATTTAAAGGATCCATGGGATACAGAAGAGAGAATCCTGAAGATAAGAGTATAATACAGGATAGGAGGTCTAGCTCTAGGCTACCTACCGGTTGGCCTCTAAGATTTCTTAGAGGAGAAGCTATGCTGTCTATGCCATCTCTTCCCCCACGCCGATTTTAGATCAAGATCAAGAAGGAAGAAGAGAAAGTTCAGTTCGCTCCACGGAGTATGATGGAAGAAAGGAACGTGAAATCAACCAACTTTCTAACGAGACTGCACCAATCGACTTTGGGCACTTTGTTCCTACTTTCTTGGATATTTAATTATTATTTTTAATGCTTTATAGATTCTTATTTTAAGTAATGTAAATTTATTTTCATTTAAATTTCTATCTTTTATTTTTTTGCAAGTAGATGCTAAGATTTGATTAACAGATCGAACATACCAGGTTTTGATTTTCTTTATGCTTTTATTTTTTTTTTCCAACTTCAAATTATTTTTCTTTATTTTATAAAAATCAAAGATTTCAAACTATCCCAAGCACTGCCTTCTCCATGGATTCGACCCGACTTGCTGTTATCTATCTATTTTTGATTTATTAGAAGTTGGTTAATTTAAATTGATAGCCACAATGTCTCAACGACAACATCGTGGCCTATCAAATTTTGGGATTGTTGCCGAGGAAGGCATGAACGCTAATATTTTTTATTTCTTTGATTTCTTGTAAATTCAAGTATACTAATATTTTATTTTTTTGTGCAAAAAAATTTAAAAAAAAAGAAAAAAAGAGGAGAAGGAAACTTCCACAAATCTAGTGAGATCAATCCTAACCCTAGATTACTTTTCTTTTTTCTTAGCTACTTCTAATTAATTTTTGCCTTTTCATATTTATCAATTTTCTTTTCTTTATTTCCTTTAATTAGCCATCATTTTTTTTAAAAAAAATATCATTTTTTTTATTTATTTCCTTTTTTTATTACTATCATCTTTTTCCAATTAACAAAAAAAATATTTTTAGTTTCTTCCTTTTAATTAGTTTCCTTTTTTCAAATCAACATAATTTTTTTTAATTTTCTTTCTTTTTTTAAAATTAACCAAAAACATTACTTAACTTTTCAATTAATTGTCTTAAATATTAATTTGATTTTTTACCTTAATTACAAAATCCATAGTTTCTTTATTTGCTTAACCTAATTTTAGTTTTTTTATCGTACCTAATTAATCAAGATTAAAAGCTGCCTTTTATTTTTCTTGCTTGAAATAATACAATATAAAAAGGAAACACAAACACATCATAACACATAATTAAAATAGAGTAACTAACTAAACCTTAAAAGACTATTAAACACTATTACCTGTTTGGGACATCTTCTTGTCTTGCATTGCATATTTTCATAAACTTCTTAAGGGCATTAACTCATAAACAAGATAAGGTGGGGAGTTGATAACCCTTCCTTGGCCCATAAATCACTACCCTGCATCCTGCGTTGACCTAAGCCTGATAATTAAAATCAATTAGATGTCAACCCCTAAGGATCTCGAGCTCAATAAGACAAGGCATCCAAAAGAGTTGGATCGAGCCAGAATTGGCTGATTAATTGGTGTCTAGGAAAGAGGTTAAAGGATGATGTAGCCCTAAACAAATGTGGCTTTTAATTGGTTCCATTGACTAACCTGGCCAATCTAATTGGTGTCTAAGAAAAGTAATGGGGGGACCCCCACCAATCTTACTCTTACATGGCCAGTTAATTAGTTAGTTTCTGACTTGGAGGGCTCCAAGGATGTCTTAACAGTTAGGAGCTGTTTAGAATTAGAGAACCCTAGGATAGAGAGTCCATGTATGCTAACTTGTTTGAAAGAACACCAAACCCTAACTAACTCTTCTTCTCTCTCTTAGCTCTAGGACTCCTTAGGCCATTTTCTTAAAAAAAATAGTAATAATAATAATAATAATAAATAAATATATAAATAAATAAGGATTGTTTTGATCCAAATCTTTGATTACATATCCGAAAAATCAGAACAATCTGATAGACTGAATCAGTGCCAGGAGAATGAATCCTTATAGTAGAATACCCTTTCTCCCGGCACATCAAATTTATTCGAGCCTCACTCACTTTGAGAGTGAGTGCCTAACTGGATATCAACCTCTTGAGTTTAGGTATGACCAAGTTTATCAAGATCAAACCTAACCGGTTTACAATGCAGGAGGTAACCTATACCATAATGCCTATAATTCATGTTAGGGGGCTCAACCAGATTTTTCGTGGCAACCATATCCAGTGGTTACCCCGACTATCCAAGGATCTGTGTTTATAAAGGAACCCTATTATGATCATCTCTATCCCTATTGTAACCTTCTCCAATTAATTATAGCCCATCATTTGAAGAGAAAGTTTAGCAAGCATCATACCCACATCTCCTGCAGACTAACCTAGATGTCGATAGGTTTGCTCAATTTCAACAACTGATTATAGCTCAACAGCAATCTATCGATAGGCTAATGGATCAAACTGACCAACGATTAATTAAGCTTAATAGAGACGAGGGAGATGAACCACCTAGTCAATCCGAGAGTAACCTAGAAGGACCATACCTAGCTCAAAACTTTAATAACCCTCTATCTTTTCTTGAATAATCAACTCTAACTCCTGGAAATGAACTGCTCTTAGAACAACTTTGCACAACCATAAAGACCAACATAGATAATTTGACTAAGGCAGAAAAATATATATAGAGACATTAAGCTTATGGGATGAATCAATTTCATCATTACCCCACTCACCTATGGCCCCATTCTCTAGTGCCCTAGAATTGTCCATGCCTTTTAAGGGGATGGGAGAACAAATAGATGCAATGATGGAACTTGTCGAGACTTCCCAAGACCCATAAATGCATGACTCAATAGAGGAAGCCACCCCCATAGTTCTTCCCCAGGATTTGTTAGATCCCTATCTGGCTCAGTTAAGGATAGGTGATTTTAATGTAGATGGGTACAGTACTGAAGTGAATAACTTAATACAAATACCCCACTTTGAAACTATCACATTTTTTATTGATGAATAATAAAAGCCATCACCTAGCCCACCAATAGCTCCATTGTTAGACTCACTACCTGATCTAGAACTGGAATCACTTCTTGATGCACCTGTTGAAACTTTCTCAGTGAACCTTACCTAGGAAGCCCAACTTAGTGGTATTTTAAAAGCATATAAAGAAGCTGTCGGGTGGGATATTACTGAAATGAGGGATCAAGATCTTAAAAATTTTATAGTTGATTTCTCCATATTCAGCACTAATTTTGAGAATTGCCTTCAAAACCTTTCCATGATATTAAAATAATATATGGAGATATGATTAATATTAATTTGAAAAATGTGCCCAAATTTAAAATGAAAAGGAACATTGACCAATCACATCATGCCCGAGAAGGGGAGTAGGGTAGACTAACCCATGATTGAAGAAATTTTTAAACTAGCACCTCCAATCTCAGCCCAACAAACACAATCTCTTCCTAGGTATTTTGTAAACTACAATAATATTTTAAATCTTGGAATAACATGCTTGTCCAATGTATTTTATTGATTTAGGCTAACCATCATATAGTACTCTATGAACAATTTTCTGCCATGACAACAAGGCCTCCTGATTGGCCTTGCCCTTTTGATGTTATGAGGGATGCATTAAAGTTAATCATCTGTTGGACTCCTTCATAATATCTGGCTGAAGATGTTAAACTTAGCGCTTGTGGAAGGCAACCCAATATTTATTTATTATATCCTTACAAATAAAATATAAGTAATCAAAAATAATTTTCCAATCCAAGTTGACTGTTGCAGCCTTTATCTTGTTGATAAGCTCCCCTTCTCAAGTAATCTCAATTCCTATATATTCTTATTCGTCCTTATGGTTTGAATTTATTTCTTGAACTGGTTTATACCATTAGGGACAATGGTATTTAAGTTGAGGGGTAGGGACAAACTTTTAAAACTTTTGCAAAAAATTTTGAAAATTAATTTGAAAAGTTCTTAAAAAAAATTTGAAAAAAAAAATATGGAGAATTTTTTTCATATGCCATGAAAATTTTTGAGCTAAATAGACTAGAAAGAGGACAATAGAGTTAGAAAGCCATCACTAATGACTAGAGCGAGTCAAGAAGTAGACTGACTAGTCGGATCTTTAGTGGCCTACTTAGGTCACTCAAGGCTATTAGCACTTCCATCGCACATGCATATTGACGAGATAAAGTAGGTATTAGTTATAAGGTCAATTAAGGATTCAATTATGACTGAAAGATTGATAATTGATATACATCCCTCCCATTTAACTCAAATTTGAGGAAATATCTACCTACCTGAAAAGAAAGAAAAAAAGGGCAAGTTCTAAACATTGGTTTCCCACCAAGTAACCGGGCACCTTCGTCTAAATAAGCATTGTTGTTCGTGTCAAAAAGTGGGCAGTGTGAAGATATCGCCAAAAAAAAGAAGAGAAGAGAAAAATTCAGGTGGTATGAAAGCTACCTCACTCATATACTAAAGTTAAGGGGTGTATAAAAAATTGACCAAAAATAGGTGATAAGCGAAGATATAATAGTCCTTTACAATCTAGCTGATAAGAGAAGATATAATTATCCTTTACAGTCTAGCATTGAAATATTAAGTCAGCCATCATAAATACAAGTGCTGTAGACCTTTGGATGAATTCTAAGAAGATTTCTAATGATTCTGACTGCAAACTTTACTTCAAGAACTCAATACCTAGTTAGTGATGCTAGTGAATTTCTTTTGACCTTACGCCTGGATCCAAAGAAGAATCTTAATGATACATGGTTATAAAATTAATACTTATATCTTTATTGCATTGCTGAGGGACTAGCAATGATTAAGTTGGAGGGTGTGATAAGTTTAACAATTATCCCAATTTAATCATTAAAATAAATAATAATTAATTAATATTTATTAAGAATTAATATTTTTTATTAGTGTTTTATAGAAAAAGAGTCTATGGATGAAAAGAGCTCAATTTTTGGAGTCCAACGGTGCAAACAATATGTGAATCGGAGTTCAAATGGGCTTAAAATTGAAATTCGAAAATTAATAAAGGAAGTGCACATATTTCAAAGCATTCAGTCCACCATGGACCGATTGCTTGGTCTACAGGAGCTCACTCGGTTCACAGGAAGCTATGGTTGCTAGTCCACGGACCTTGTTCGTGGACCATCACCCTTTCCAAGCCTTATTCTCTCCGGAGAAGCCACTGGAGCTGTTCTTCTCGCCACTGGGAGTCATCCCTCGTCGGAAAGATCACCGTGAAGCCTCTATTGAAGCTGGCCACCATGCCATAACCTCCTCATCAACACTGGTTTCCAATCCCCCACCAACGTCGCCATCCCACAGCCATCTCCAAGCCACCACCATCAGCTCACCACCAAGAAGCCTCCGAGCATCTCTCTTATCGATCGGCCACCCAACATCAGCCTTCCCTCAGCCCGATCCACCACCGCCCATGCCGTAACCATCATCTTCACCCCCTGTTGGTCATCATTTCCCGTCCATGGCCACTCCATGACCGCCGTCCGAGCACCGCCATCCACTCACTGGAGGAGCCATGGCCACCATCTTCCAAGCCCCAGTCACGATGACTATCATAATTGTTTCACAGTTCTCCTGTTGCTCGGCCGACCACCACCCAACTTTGTCAGTGCCGCCTCCCACTACCGTTAGCCACCATCCTCCACCACCTCTCGCCACGATGCTGGATCGGGAGAGGAATTCGAGTCCCAAAATGAGTCCCGGGACCTAGCGAAGTACCTCCCGAACTTTGTATGCCAGATAAGGAAAGTGAGCTGCGATGAACCCATCAAGCAACTGATCGGATGGTTGAGGATTCTTCTAGCGATATCTAGCCGATTTGGAGCCCAACTGAGTCCAAATTTGATCGGGAAGAAGCCCTAGACGAGCTCTATTTAAACGACCCCTAGGATATAGAAGAGAGCATCTTGGAGAGAGGAGTACGGTACATTGTAGGAGGCCAGCTTTAGGCTACCGGTTAGCTTCTAAGAGTGAGGTTTCTTAGAGGAAAAGCTATGCCGTCTATGCCATCTCTTCACCTACGCCGATCTCCAGATCAAGATCCAAGGAGAAAGAAGAAAAAGAAGCCCAGTTCATTTTACGGAGTATGATGGAAGAAGGGGATGTGATATCAACCGACTTCTCGACGAGGTTGTGCCAATCGACTTCAGACACTTTATTCTTGCTTTCTTAGATATTTAATTATTATTTTTAATACTTTGTAGATTCTTATTTAATTAATGCAAAATTTATTTTCATTTAAATTCATGTCTTTTACTTTCTCGTAAGTAGATGCTAAGATTTGACTAACAGATCGCATGTACCAGGTTTTGATTTTCTTTTTACTTTATTTTTTTTTTACTTCAAATCACTTTTCTTTATTTTATAAAAATCAAAGATTTTAAACTATCCCAAGCACTGCCTTCTCCATGGATTTGACACGACTTACTGCTATTTACCTATTTTTGATTTATTAGAAGTCAATTAATTTAAACTGATAGCCACAGTATCTTAATGACAACATTGTGGCCTATCAGGGAGTCGACAACATGTGAATGGGAAGGGCATGAGCTGGGAAACTGGGAGGGGATGCGATGTAGGGAACCTGGCAAGTAGACTGTGATAACAAGGAAGTAGGGTAGGGATACTGGTGGGGATGGTGGCATGCATGAACTGGAAAACTGAGAGAGGGGAAGAGGGGGGTCGGTCAATCATTGATGGGGGAGATGAAAACCTAGGACTGGGGAGAATAAGGGGAGAATGAGAGAGGGGGTGTCGATCGATCACTGAAGCTATGAAATTGGGAGAGGGGGAGAGGGGGGTGGGGGGTCGATCAGTCGCTAGTCGGGGAGATGAAAATAGAGGGACTGGAGAGGGGAATAAGGGGAGAACAAGGGGGGGTTGGTCATTGCTAGTGGGGGAGCCAACCTAAAAAATGAGAGGGGGAAAACGAGGGCAGGGAGCCAAAAATCAAGGGATGGGGGGGGGGGGGGGGGGGGGGGGGTGGTGCATGAAGGGAATTTTAAAGGTTTTAGTGATGGCATATTCCCGCCACTAATCTGCTTTCCATCACTAATGATAATTTTTAAAAAATAAAAATATGAAAGTTTTAGCAATAGTATTTTGCCATAGCTAATGAACCACACCATCATTAATAATAATTTTTAAAACTTAAGAAAAATAAAAATTTCAAAACTTTTAGAGATGGTTTTAACCATCGCAAATACTACTTCCATCATTAATAATAATTTTAAAAAATAAAAAAAAATTAGGTATGCTATTTCACCATCACTAGTAATAAATTTCTGGAGTTTTTTTTAAAATAAAATTTTAAATATTTAGTAACAGCTTTATCGTCACTAATACTACTCGTAGATAATAATAATTTTAAAAATAAAAATATGAAAGTTTTAGCAATGGCATTTTGTCATCGCTAATTATCCCAAGCCATCATTAATAATAAATTACCAAAATTTAAAAAATAAAATTTTAAAATTTTTAATGATGGCTTTTATCATCGCTAATAATTCTCTTCCGTCACTAATAGTATTAGTGATAAACTTTTTTGATCAATTTTTGATGGTAAAAAGTGGTTGTTAATGATAGTTGATTAGGTGTCGTTAATAACCATCGCTAATACTCGACTTTCTTGTGGTGGATGTAAAATCTTGAATTATACATATGTCACTAGAGCAATGCCTTCTTATCTTGACTCATGAGAACAACAGAAAGAATTGATCGAGATTGGATTGATTAGCCATATAAATTTATTCAATGCTCATTTATAGATAAAAATCAAGTATTTTCTTTTTGTATAATTCAATAATGAAAAAAATGCTGCAACATGCCCTTTTCGATATGAATGGATGGAAGAAAGTAGCGATCATAGCCACATTTTTTTGGGGTCCATCATTTATGTAGTTCAGTTGGTGACAAGGAAACATTGGCATATCCTTTAGGTCATATCATTCTATAATCCTATTTGGTACTTATCTTTGTTGAAATTTTAAATTAAAAAAATTAATTTTTTTAATAACTTAATAACCTTATCATTTGATTATTTTATCATTTAATGATGTTTTAAAATGTTAATTATGGCTTTGATTATATGATCGTTGGGTTTAATTTTCTGATCGTTGGGTACCCAATTAGATTTAATGGAACAATAAAAATCCAAATAGCTAGATTTTAGATAACTATAAAAAGTATCTTGAAGACCTAAAGGAGTTTTTTTTTTTAGTACTTTCTTTTCTTCTCCTTTAATATTTTCTTTTCTAGATTTTCCTATTAAAGTCTTTTGCTAGGCACTAAAGAGTCTCTATTAATTTCTTTCATATTGTACTCGTAAGCGAAAGAATTTTGTCATATCTTGAGATAGTATTTTTAATTATTTTTACATATGAATGACATAAATATGCATTAGAATAGTACCTCACATATTCCAAGTTTATTTTTTTTCATTTTGTGATTTATTATAAGTAATTTATAATTTTTTCTACAACTAAATTTTTTATTAGTTTTATTAAATATATCCATAATTTTAAAGCTTTGTTCTAATAATCTGTTTCTATGATATAATTTCATTTAGCAATATGAATTACATCACAAAGAGTTTATATAGACTAATTGAGGTATACTCTTCTTAAAAATTATTTGTAAAGTACCTCATGGAGATTCAAGGTTGACAAAAATCCTAAATTATTCTAGTACATGTGTAACCATTCTTCTTTTATAGCTAATATATTTTTCATATATATTGATGATTTTAAACACATGGTGATTGAATATTTGTTCAAGATTTTTATTTGAGTGATGTGATAAATTTTGTCCACCAAACCATATTACCATGTAAAGTTCTTCTAAATTGGACAAAGGAAAGAGTCCAAACCCTTTTTGTGGTTGTGAATTAAGAACATGGCCAGCAAAAAGTTAAAAGTTAGTTTCATTCCTTGTTTTTGTCGAACAATCATGAATTGTTGTTGGTTGTGAAGCAAATGCAATGGTCACAACAACAGCCCATGCTGAAAGCAAAACCATCTAATACTTCATCTCTCAACTTGGACCAAATTATCCCTTAATGAAATGCTAGTTCATGAGGGGCTTGGACTTTCAAATGCATATTGTAGAAAGAGCTTGGTTCAATGAAGCTCTAGCCATTGCATTAGCTTTATTAGAGTAATTAGTTGTATGCTCATACCCAGTTTTGAGAATATGATTGGTTCTTGTTTGCATTGACTAATGTAGCTTAGCCTTTTGTATGCATCATTTTTGCAATGCACAAATATAAAGAACCAATTGGATTGCCCCAATGTGTTCAAACATGATATTTGATAGTGAAAGACAATATACAGAAGCACATGAAGTAATGTTCTTTAGTTTGGAAAATAATCACTGGAGATGATTGAGAAATGCCTTAGATACATGGGAAATAGATGCCAAGTAGATTGCATGTTAAAGTGGAGGGAGCATTTAAAAATTGTCTTACTTCTGATGCTTGCTCATCAAAGCTTTTGTCTTTGGAAAAATAAAATAATATTTTGTTTATCATGCTTTAGTTCTAACTCCATGTTTTAAATTTTAAAATGTTTTCTATATTTCATAATATATTAAAAAGTACAAAATTTTTATTATATTATCATATGCTTTCTTTTAAAAAAAAAAAAATGTAGCATTTTGAATCATTTTGGTATTTCTTCAAGCTTATACCAAGGCTGAATCGATTTAAGCTTGATTTAAGATCATCAAGTTGAATGAATGGGATTGTCTTTGGCTCGGTATGAAATAATCTCGATCTCAAAACCCAGACTTAAAAACAACTGCAAGCCAAGCTTGACCAAATCTAACTTGATCAAGCCGGTTCCATTGCAACATTACTATATGGCTTGGATCCAATCAACTTCTTTTAACACTTTGACCTTGTTGGATATTGTCAGCCTAGGCACGGGCCAGTCGTCGATTCGACCGGCCGAAGACCACCGGCCGAAGACATTCCCTCTGAACCATGAGCACCCAGGCCTAGATATTCGGAGAAGGCTGAATAACCCACGGGTAAACGAAAGCTCTTGACAAGTCCACGGCTCCAGAAGACCAAGTCCTTAGCCTGGACAGAGTACGACCTCCGAAGACACGATCTTCGGATTACACCGAAGACACAGTCTTCGGCCTACGACAAGAATCAAGTCCATGACCCGCGCCAAAGACACGACATCCATCTGTCTCAAATCTCTACGAAACATGACGGGCACGGTTATCCTCGACTATCTTCGGCATGATCATGGCGCATGATTCCAGCGGCAGCGCCCTTGGCCTAGCCGCCGGAACCGTCCCAATAACCACCCATGATCCCTAATAAGGGAAAGGAAAAACTCCCCCATCGTAAATGCTGGGGGGAGAAAGAAAACGTAGGCGGACAACTCCTTATAAAATAATGGTAAGAGGAACACTGGAGGTAAGGCGCTGACACCCTTAACCATATCAAGAGCTTTTCCCTCGTGTCTTCCCCATTCAGTGGCTAGAGCCCGCCACTGACTTAGGCATCGGAGTGTCCCGGAGCGTCTCGGCAAGGGATTGTTTTGCAAGTGAACCAGGGAGCGGCCCCCGCAATCCAGTAGCTCCACCCGGTCGGAAGAAGGGGTTCGATGCCAATAGATTGGCGTGCCAGGTAAGGGGCGAGAGCGCAAATTGCATTGTTAAGCTCCCTCCATTGATAAAGGGAAAGAAAGAAATCCTCAATGGCAAGAGGAAAAGCTCAGATCGCCTTGACCAGTCTAAATCGTGCTCCATCTCAGGGGGATGCCCCCCATAGAGAACGAAGTCCCACCTCCCACAATTGTCGTGGGACAGCAACAGTTTGAAGCCCTCCTGAACCAGGTTGCCAACCTCACGACCATGGTTCAGGATTTCCGCAACAAAACCTTACAGGTAGCTTATCCGCCGGCCACCTCCGGACATAGTTCTAGATCCTGGAGGAAGAGAGCCCCTCGCGAGGGGTCCACACATCTCTCCCTCCGCCCTCGGCCTTCTCCCGAAGGTCGAAGTTCAGGGGAGCCTAGGCTTGCTGGTTCCCCGCAGAGAGGGAAAAGACCTAGGCAAGCTTCCTCAACTTCTTCTGAAGACTCTACTCCCATAGAGAAAGGGCCAAAGCAGGCTCTTCTTGATTATGACAGGAATTTCAAAGCCATCGAATCAGAGATGGCAAGGATGCGGGAGCAAAGAGGCCATGATGACTTGGCGGTATGCGATCTACGCCCGTCCTTTATCGACTGCATCATGATCGAAGTCACTCCTCGGCATTTCAGGGTTCTCCAGATGGAGCCCTATGATGGCACCTCCGATCCTTTTGACCACCTGGGCAGTTTTCAAACCCATATGATGATCTAGGGGGTTTCGGATGCGATGTACTGCCTCACGTTCCCAGCTATCCTGAAAAAAGCGGCTCGGATATGGTACTCGAGCATACGCCCAGGTACCATCGATTCCTTCTTCGAGTTAGAAAAATTATTTGTCTTGCATTTCAAGTCCTGTCGCAAGACCCCCCGTAATACGGACACATTATTCTTCCTTCACCAGAACGAAGGAGAAAGCCTGCGAGACTACATCTCCAGGTTTAATACGGCCACACTCGAGATCCCTGATCTCAATGAGCATATGGCCATGTCAGCACTGAAGAAGGGGCTTCGCACGTCCAGGCTTACCTTCTTCCTGGATAAGAAGTTCCCTAAAAGCTATGCTGAGCTGCTCGCAGGTGACAAATCGATGACTGATCGAAGAGAACCCCCTTCAAAAAAGAAAACAACAGGGGACAAGGTCTCCCACCTCTAACAACAACAACAACTATACTGACCGCCGAAGGAGTCCCCCCAGGCCCAGAGCATCGAGTGGAAGATTCGACTCCTACACCCCCCTCAACCTCCCTCGAGAAAAAATCCTCATGAAGATTGAAAAAGAAAACTTTCTCCAGCGGCCTCGTCCCATTAAGGCATCCTCTTCTGTACGGATAGGAACAAATACTGCCGATTCCACCAGAACCACGGCCATAACACTGAAGACTGCATCCAACTAAGAGATACAATTGAGGATCTTATCGAAAGGGGGTATCTAGGGCAGTATATTGGTCGCCAAGGACCTCAATCAGAAGCTGCTGTTCCCCAACCAACTCCCGAAGAAGTCGAACTGCCGAATCAAAGGCCTACCAACGGAGGTGTTGGGATGATATATCGACCTACTAGCTGGAGAAGGGATGAAGACGATGTCCCGAAGTGACTCAAGGACAACAACGCCATTCTCTTCTCCGATGACGACCTTGCGGGAGTTTGGCTCCCGCACGACGACCCCATTGTAATCTCGGCCATTATGGCCAACTATGATGTACAACGAGTCTTCGTTGATAATGAAAGTTCGACTGATGTCTTGATCTATGATACATTCTCTAAAATATGTTTGCCTAGACATCAACTGCGGAGATCCCCCATTCCACTCACTAGCTTCGGGATAATTAGGTTGATGCCGAGGGAGAGATAGTACTACCTGTAACTCTTGGCACCAAACCTCGATAAAAGACACTACCGATCAACTTCACAGTAGTCCGAACCCCCTCGGCCTACAACATTATTTTGGGACGACCTGCCTTGAACAAGTTTCGGACCGTGGTGTCTTCTTATTATCTCCTAATGCGCTTCCCTACCAGGAATGGTGTTGGAGAAGTCAGAGGAAACCAGAGAGTGGCACGACAATGCCTAATGATCCAGGACAAGCATTCCAATGACCCTACATCTGGAGATTACCTGGATCCAAGAGACTCAACTATAGATTCTGGTGAGCCCATGGAGAGGACTATTTCCGTACCCTTGACCAAGGAAGACCCCACCAAGGTCGTGCAAATTGGAAGCATGCTAGATTAAAAAACCAAGGTCGAGCTGATCTGCTTCCTCGAATACAATGCTGATGTCTTCACTTGGTCGGCTTCGAATATGCCAGGAATTCCCGCTGAAGTGATCACTCATCGGCTGGAGGTCGCTCCTGGATACAAGCCAGTCCGACAAAAGAAGAGGAGCTTTGTCCCAGAAAGGCAAAAAGCCATAGATGAAGAGGTGAACAAGCTCCTCAAGGCAGGGTTCATCCGGGAAGCCCACTACCCCGATTGGTTGGCCAACGTGGTCATGGTGAAAAAAGCTAGTGGCAAGTGAAGAATCTGCATCGACTATACAGACCTCAATAAGGCTAGCCCAAATATAGTTTTTCTCTTCCAAAGATTGATCAACTGGTTGACGCCACCGCCGACCACCAACTGCTAAGTTTCATGGATGCTTTCTCCGGCTACAATCAGATTTGAATGGACCCCCGAGATGAAGAGAAGACAGCCTTTGTCATCGACAAAGGCTTATACTGTTACAAAATGATGCCATTCGAGCTCAAAAATGTTGGGCCAACATTCCAAAGGCTACTCAAGAAGGTATTCAAAGAGCAGCTGGGAAAAAATCTGGAAGCCTATGTTGATGACATGATCGTCAAGAGCCTCTTTAAGGAAAGTCACATCCGAGACCTAGAAGAATCATTCAGCGCCTGGCGACATCACCGAATGAAGCTAAACCTCACGAAGTGTGCCTTCGGGGTCACTTCAGGCAAATTCCTGGATTTTCTTGTAACCAGACAAGGGATTGAATCAAATCCTAAAAAGATTCAAACCCTCAAGGACATAAGACACCCATCCTGTAAGAAGGAGGTACAATAATTAACTGGAAGGATCGCCTCCTTGAGTATTCATCTCTCATTCGGCCGAGAAGTGTCTTCCCGTTTTCAAAGTACTTCGACAGTCTCGAGGTTTCGAATGGACCGAAGACTACCGTACTGCCTTTGAAGAATTAAAAAAGTACTTGAAAACCCCGCCTCTACTTTCCAAACCTCAAGAGGGGGAGGTGCTCTACTTATACCTCTCCGCTTCGGATGAAGCTGTCAATTCGATCCTTGTCCGAAGGGAAGAGGATGGTTCTCACAAGCCGATATATTATATCAGCAAAGTTCTGCATGATGCTGAAACAAGATACTCAAAGATGCAGAAGCTGATCTACTCTTTGATAACTGCGGCAAAGCAACTACGGCCTTACTTCCATGCCCATGCCATCGTGGTACTAACGGATCAGCCTCTCAAGGCCGTTCTCCGATGCCCTGATACCTCGGGGAGAATAGCCAAATGGGCTGTGAAACTAAGTGAGTTTGACATTAGTTTTCAGCCCCTATTGATTATGAAGGCCCAGGTGCTTTTGGATTTTCTGGTTGAATGCACCTAGAAAACCGAAGACGAAGCATTCCCGTCTGAAGAAGGAGATCCGAAGAGTACGGAGTCCGTCTGGGTACTCCACATAGACGGAGCTTCCAATTCTGCTAGATGTGGAGCCGGTCTCATACTAGCCGAACCCGACGGCCATACGGTGGAGTACGCACTCCGATTCTCCTTCAGAGCTTCAAATAATCAGGCTGAATACGAAGCCCTCCTTGCAGGACTTCGAATCACCAAGAGTTTGGGGGTTCAAAAGCTCCAAGCTTTTTCGGACTCCCAGTTGATTATAAATCAAGTTAAAGGGGACTACAAAGCTAGAGATCCTACCATGGCACAATACCTAGGAAAGGTACGGATCTTGTCTTCGCAAATGGAACACTTTGAAGTCATTCATGTCCCCCGTTCAGAGAATTCTCGGGTAGATGCATTATCTCAACTTGCCACTACAACCCCAGAATCCCTCGATCGCACTTTCATTGAACATCTTGAGGCTCCAAGTATAGCAGAAGAAGCTGGGAAAGTGCATTAGATAGAAATTAAACCAAGCTGGATGGATCTCATTGTCAAGTTTTTGAACGAGGGTGTTCTACCGGAAGATAAAGTCGAGGCCAAAAAGACCCGCTGGATGGCATCTCAATATGTCATCTTGGACAGGATCCTCTACAAAAGGTTGTTCTCTCTGCCTATGCTGAAATGCCTAGGGCCATCAGATGCTGACTACGCCATGAGGGAGGTCCATGAGGGGATATGTGGTGATCACTTGGGGGCAGGTCCTTAGCTTATAAAATTATATGCCAAGGATATTATTGGCCCTCCATCCAGAAGGACTCGACCGATTTCGTGTGGAGATGTGATCAGTGCCAAAGATATGCCAATATTCAAAGGCAACCAACGAGTCACCTGACCCAGCTGACAGCCTCCTGGCCTTTTGTCCAATGGGGAATGGACAATCTTGGCCCTTTTCCATCTGCACCGGGACAGAGGAAATTCCTCCTCGTAGCGATCGACTACTTCACAAAGTGGGTTGAGGCTGAACCACTGGCCCAAATCACGAAGAGCAAGGTTGAGAATTTTCTCAAAAATTCTATCATATTTTAGTTCAGGATCCCACAAACAATAATTACTGATAATGGGAGGCAGTTCGATAATTCGAAGTTCAGAGACTTCTGCGCTCGGTACCACATACAACACAGGCTAACTTCCGTTGCCCATCCGCAATCCAACGGAGAAGCCGAAGTGACTAATCGGACCATTTTTCATGGTCTGAAGACAAGGTTGAATGCTTTCAAAGGATTATGGGCCGAAGAGCTAACATCCATTCTCTGGGCATATAGAACTACCCCAAGAACGGCCACTGGCGAGTCTCCGTTCAACCTAGCATACGGTACCGAAGCCGTTCTCCCTATCGAAGTCTCCCTCCAGTCTTTGAGAATCGACAGATATGAAGAGCCTGAAAACTCCGATCGCAGGACGGTTGATTTGGATCTGTTACCAAGCGCCAGGCTCCAAACTCAACTGAAAATGACGACATACCAGCAAAAGGTTGCCAAGTACTACAATTCCAGAGTAAAGGAGCAAGTTTTCCGAATCAGAGACATGGTGTTGTGAAAAACAGAAATTTCCAGGCCAACAGAACAGGGTAAACTTTTTTCCAACTGGGAAGGCCCGTACCTGGTTGAAGAAGTCATACTCCAGATTCACTCAAGACTCTTACGAAGACTTCTCCCCCTCTCTTCTCCCTATACTGTAATGTACAAACCTTCGCAAATACTATCAATAAACTGGCCCCTAAGTTTTTTTGCAAACTTGCCCAACTCTAGACGGCTTATTACATTAACAAAATGACAACAGCTTGAATGGCATGATCTGAGCAATTTGCCAACGGTGCAAAGGAGAGTCTGATCCATTCACCTTATCGGCATGTCCGACGAGTGCAACGGATGGCCCCATCGGACCACCAAAAAGATCGAAGGCACAGGGATGGTTCAAGCAACCTACCCTACGAAAAACCCGAAGACATGTCGGGGCGGGCCTAACCAGCCTACCTTATATCAAAGAAGGCACAAGGATGGTCTTCGTAACCTATCCTACGAAAATTCGAAGACGCGTCGGGGTGAGCTTGAATAGCCTATCTTGATCACGACAGAAATACATTGGGATGGCATAGACGCTTTACCCAATGATAAACCCGAAAACGTGCTTGAACGGACCTATGTTGTCCTTCCTGTCAGCAACAAAATGCTCATGAGATGGCCTATCCGTTTCATCTCTCCTTCGCGGATCACAAGTGGTCTGAGAAGTCTACGCTCTTGGCGTGCTATAATTCAACAAATCAAGGTGGAGACACGGGAAAAGGTCGGAAAAGTTAAGATATTCCATTTCTTTCCTAATTCTTTTTTATAAAAAAAAAAGAAGAAGAAAAGAAAGAAGAGAGATTGCAGGAATTTGGGAAGCACATTCAATAATCGC
Source organism: Areca catechu (assembly GCA_021397845.1). Taxonomy (NCBI): domain Eukaryota; kingdom Viridiplantae; phylum Streptophyta; class Magnoliopsida; order Arecales; family Arecaceae; genus Areca; species Areca catechu. Next base: position 85,325,315 of record CM038048.1, on the reverse strand, counting down.
CTGCCGGCCCTTTCCCATGCTGGCGGGGGGAGTCTTGGAAGGAGGATAAAGGGGCCCCAGGGTTCCTCTCCGGGTCAGAATCCTACTCCTCAAAGTCAGAGTCAAATTCATGTCCAAGGAAGGGAACTGAGGGATTGATGTTGTCAAGGCCCTTCAAGTCATAAACTTGAAGGCCTTACCCCTATATTCCCGGAACCCCTGATGGTAGGCATCCAGAGCCGCCCCGGCGACCTCCTCCTTGAAAGCAGGGGACACCTTGAAATCCACAATGGTGTCCACCATCTTCTTCTTGGCATCCACCGCCTCCACCTGGGCCCTAGCCTCCTCCAGTTAGGCCTCCAGGACCCGAATCCTCCTCTCCAGGCGATCGACGACCGGGCCTTCATCGTCGCCCAGCCCGAAGGACATTGGGCTGCCCCCTGCTCCATTGCCGATGGCCCTCTTCTTTGTCGCCCTTCGGAGTTCCGGAATACTGAACTTCATTATAGCGGATTCGTTAAGGGAGGAAAGGTTTCAAAGGAAAAGTCTGTGCTACGGTGGCTTTCGACAGGGAAGACAGGGTCCTATTTATAAGAACCTGGCACCCATGAACAGCCAGAAGGGAACGTGCTCCATGCCTTTTCCTAGGCGTACCAAAAAATGCCACGTGTTAAAGCGACATTTCGAAATCCCAGGCGGCTGCGTGGAAGCGACGTGATCACAAATAACCGTTCTTAGGAATGGAGATCGGCGACGCTTCGAATTCGAAATAATCTTCATCGTACAGTGACAACATTAATGGTTCCCTTTTGAAAAGGGAAGATATGGCGGCACCTGGGATGCAGGGGAATGTGACTGTTCAAATATCGACGCGCTCAATGCGAGAAGCGAGAATCGTGATCAATGTCCCTTAATTAACGGTCAACAAAAAGGTGACACCTGTCCATCGTGTCTATTCCGAAATGACCAGATTACTTATGATGAAGCTGACGTTAACCTGGCTATGGTCATGGTCAGTCATCGGCTACGATCACGGTCAGTCATCGGCCACGATCGTGGTCAGTCATCGCCACGATCATGATCAGTCATCAGTAATGATAAGACGACTCTGCTTCAGAATTTGTCTTTTATACTAGCCAAGAGTCGGACAACCTTCGGCTTCAGTTCTTCGACCAAAAAGGAGAAGAAGCGATAAATGTCAAACCCTTAACCATATCAGAGGTGTGGGAAGGCCCCTCTGACCTTGGCAAGTCCGTCATTGAAGCCATGCTGATAATCGTACATGGTTGCCTCACTCATCTCCTCCTGGAATTGTGAGGACCTTCTGAAGTCCGCCACGGCATCATGTGCCAGCTTCCTCACTAGGACCCTTCCTCCTCGAAAAGAGACGAAAAAGCCTATGTCAGTGCTTTGAAAAATGGAATCATCTTCATAAACCCATCACGGATGCTCGAGGTAGCTGTGGCCATAAATTGATTTGATGCAGAGTGAACCAAAGGTTTTAACCCGTACGAATCAATGGCCAAGGTGAAGCATACTCTTCATCCAAGGGTGGGAAGAACCATGACCGCCGTCTAAATCCCAACTAAAAGATTGGGTAAACCATCGCATTGCGGAAAAAGGAGGGACCGTCCCAGGCACGCCCGCTCCTTTTTCACCCTTCAATCAAAGACTGATAGCTATCCATCACTTGATTTTCGAATCAGTCGGCAGTTATGGGAGATGGCCCAATTAGAGATTTTTGTAATCATCCACTGCACCACCTCCCAGGAAAACGACAAATACTCTCACTCTTCGAGGCAAATCTTCGTTTCGAAGACTGAGAGTAAGGGGGCAACTGTTGGGATATGTCAGCCTAGGCACGGGCCAGCCATCGATTCGACCGCCGAAGACCACCGCATAAGACATTCCTTCCGAACCATGAGCACCAGGCCCAGATATTTGGAGAAGGCCGAATAACCACGGGCAAACGAAAGCTCTTAACAAGTCCACGGCGAAGAAGACCCAAGCCTGCCAGACGAGTACGATCTAGAAGACACGATATCTTCGGATTACGCCGAAGACATAGTCTTCGGCCTACGACAAGGATCAAGTCCATGACCCGTGCCAAAGACATGGCATCCGATCTGTCTCAAATCTCTACAAAATATGATGGGCAACGGTTATCCTCGACTATCTTTGGCGTGATCATGGCGCGTGATTCCAGCGGCAGTGCCCCCAGCCTGGCCGCCGGAACCTCCCCGATAACCACCCACGATCCTTGATTAAGGGAAAGGAAATAACTCCGCCATCGTAACTGCTGGAGGAGAAAAAAAATCGTAGGCGGGCAACTCCTTATAAATAATGGTAAGAGGGAACACTGGAGGTAAGGCGCTTAACACCCTTAACCATATCAGAGCTTTTCCCTTCTCCATCTTCCCCATTCTATGGCTAGAGCCCGCCACTGACTTAGGCATCGGAGTGTCCCCCGCCGGAGTGTCTCTAGCAAGGGATCTGTTTTGCAGGTGAACCAGGGAGCGGCCCCGCAATCCAATAGCTCCACCCAGTCGAAAGAAGGGGTTCGACACCAACTGACCTTTTAGGTTCTAAAGGTTAGAATATGATTTATTTCTTTGTGGAATACAATTGGCGCGAAATAGGGATGAAAATGGATCATGTTGGATCGGGTCATAAGCAACCCGATCCGATCCGGTTCTTTGATCGGGTCTTAATATTGGACCAAGATCCAATCCATTAGAAAATTATATTGAGTCAGGTCGGGTCCACTATCAAAATTTTCAATCCAATGGATCATTCGGGTTAGATCAGGTCCGTGAATAATCTTGTTCCAATCTAAAAAAATTGGATCTAGATATGATCCGGATCAAATATAGACAACTATATTTTAATTATTATATAGCCAACTATTTTTAACCATAAAATAATAATAAGTAATATTTTTTTAAAATAAATTAAGATATAAAAATAATTATAACTCTATCTCTATATTAAAAATAAGTTTTATACAAGTTTTAAATTATAATTTAAAGATTCAAATATATATAATCCTAATAGTATTAGTAGGTTTTAGTGAGGTTAGGTTGGGTCGGGTCAAAAATCAGTAAATCCAGACCTGACCCATAAATTAGAATGGATCTAATTTTAAGACTCGACCCGAATCCATCGATCCCTAAAAATGGATTGGATCGGGTCTAAATGGATCGGATCGGGTTAGGTTATGGGCCAACCTGATCCATTTGCAACCTTAGCTAGAAATGTGACCATTGCATAAATTAAAATTTGGGCCTACCTATATCATCTACTTCAAATCCTCCATTTCCCGCCGGTTAGCTCTTTTGTCCATCCTTCTTTTGTGAACATTCTATATTTGATCTTGTGGTTGTTAGTAACTCCTGTTACATTAAAAGTCCAAATGAGGGAGGTTTTTTCCCTGTTGCCAATTTATATTGTTGGTGAAGTCTCCAGACCCTTTGGCACTTATTTTTGTGTCCACAATGACCTATAGAAATTTCTCTGTTTTGCTCCATTGCATCACACCACTTGAAACATTGCTGAGTTGGTGATGGACTATCTTTTGTCTTGCAGTCTATGTATAGAGTTGGGTGTCTCTTCTTCTTGTTCTGATTATATGATGTTGGCTATCCTTCTGGTGCTGGAATCTTTGCCTCTGTTTTTGCTTAGTGGTTGCCTCTTATCTTGGGTTTGGATTAATGGATAGATGTTGGAGTTTCTTGTGGCATTCATTTCATATTGTTTGAGGCTGTTGGCCTATGTGTGTTCTACCTGGAATGCAAGAGGTAATGGGCAATCCTGCTAAAAGCCATTTGGTCAGAGACACCATCTATTCTTCAGGTTGGCATATGGTTGGTCTACAGGAATTTAGGCTCTCTTAACTGCTACAATTTGCTCGCCTATAGGTGGATGGATGGACTTTTGGATTTGGTTTCGATGTCGATAGAACTGATCGAACTCAACTAAATTCAAGCTCTTGAGGAAGGATGTCAAAAGATCTTTAACCATCCAGGTGCATGATAGGAGACTAAATTCTAGCTAGGAACCGGTCTTCAAAAAAAAATTGTGGAAGAGGAGATGGATGATATTTGAACAATTTGCACAGGTCCTTGAATTATTGGAGGTGATGTCAACACTACCCATAATTCAAGCTCTAAGAGGAAGGATGTCAAAAGATCTTTAACCATCCAGGTGCATGATAGGAGACTAAATTCTAGCTATGAACCAGTCTAAAAAAAAATTTGTGGAAGAGGAGATGGATGATATTTGAACAATTTGCACAGGCCCTTGAATTATTGGAGGTGGAGGTGATGTCAACACTACCCATAAATCAACTGAGTTACGTGGTAACCCAAGACTGAGCAGAAACACCTTTTATTTGCTTCATCCATTCCAATTAGCTCATTGAGCTCCTGCTCAAAGGCAGAGGATTTATGGAAATAAACAATGGGACTCTCCTATCATGGCGAAGCTAGAACAATTTCTTCTTTCTATGGAATTGGATTCTTTGTTCCCAACTCATTCTAGATGGCTTTGGCTAATCAATGTTTGCTCTCTGCTAAACTTTCCTTTGGCTCTATTCCTGGAGGTCACAACTATTTCAAATTTGACAGAAGCAAGTTTTTTTACCTTCCATTAATGAGGTTGTCTAAAGCTTGGAACTCTATTATCTCTTTCAAAAATGCTGCCAGAGATCTGTACTAAAAGATCGGAGATAGCACGAATGATCTCAAACTTTAGATCACTCATAATATACATGAGATGGATAAGGGGGAACTGCCTTCACTCTTTGTTGATGAATAAGAAATCTGAAGGTTTTCCAATAAGAAGCTGAACAACAAGATTTATGTTGATGAGGAAATTTATCAGGAGCCATCATCGAAAGATAAGTGGTTTTGTGAGGGGGATGACAACACAAAGTTTATCCATAAAATAGCAAAATACAATAAGAAATTCAATTGGATTTCCACAGAGAGACTGAAGGAAATATTGGAACACTTCACTAAATTATGTTGGAAGAAAATTAACACTTCCAGAGAACTATAACAACAATATGAAATGATTCAGACATAACTGAGCACTTTTCATGGCAATAAAGTATGGCACGAACCTGAAATGAGCCATGATAGTTTTGAAGATAACCTGACAATGAGAATTGAAAAATACTTGTAAAAGAGCTTTGTGCTGGGGATAGATTGAGGCTTGAATAACCCCGATTCCCAAATTTATTAGAAGATGAAAGAAGAAATATATGGAATGTTACAACTCAATTAAATCCCAAGAAATATTGGATATGTATCAAATATCAGATATCATGCCAATACTCCCTCTCAAGATGGGGCAAATTTATCGATAGGTCCCATCTTTGTACAAACAAAAGTAAAATGATTTAAACTTAATCCTTTGGTCAGAGCATCAGCTAGTTGATCTGAAGATCGAACATGTAAGATCTGAAGGACCCCAGAGATGAGCTTTTCCTTGATAAAATATCGATCAATTTCAATGTGCTTGGTTCTATCATGCTGAACTGGATTGTTTGCTATGTTAATGGCTGCCTGATTGTCACAGAAGAGTAGTGATGAAGAATTATGAAGTAATTGAAGTTCGGTTAACAAGTTTTTTAGCCATAGTATTTCACAAACTTTAAGTGCCATTGCTCTATATTCAGCCTTTGCAGTTGAGCGAGCCATCACATCTTATTTTTGCTATGCCATGTAACAAGATTTCCTTCAAATGTATAATAACCAAAGGTCAAGTGCCTGTTATCTATGGACCCAGCCCAGTCAGCATCTGTATATCCCTCAATATGAAGGTGTCCATGTTGTGATATAATAGCCCTCTTCCAGGACAACTCTTCAAGTATCGAAGAATCCTATATACTGCTTCCATATAACTTGAGCGAGGATCATGAATATATTGGCTAACCACACTTATAGCAAAGGCAATATCAGGTCTGGTATGGGATAAATAAATCGGCCTACCTACCAGTCTATGATAATGATCCTTATCTACTGGAATGCTAGAGTCAGCTATAAGTTTATGATTATGATCAATAGGTGTAGCTGCAGGTCTACATCCAAGCATTCCAGTTTCAGTAAAAAGATCCATAACATACTTTCTTTGGGAAAGATAAATCCCCTTAGAAGAGTATGCTACTTCAATTCCGAGAAAGTACCTTAGTTTACCCAGATCCTTGACCTCAAATGCTTGTGCTAATTGAGACTTCAGACATGCTATCTCCTCTGTGTCATTATCAGTAATCATAATGTCATCGACATAGACAATGAGAAGTGTAATTGTCCATAGGATTGCTTGAAGAAGAGCATATGATTAGCATTACTCTGACAATAGTCCATTGACATGACAGCCCATCTAAATCAGTCAAACCAAGCTCGGGGAGATTGCTTTAGCCCATACAAAGATCGTCTTAATGTACAAACTTTTCCAACTGTTTGAGTTATAGCAAAGCCGGGTGGAATCTGCATGTATACCTCCTCCTGAAGTTCTCCATGTAGAAATGTATTTTCTTACATCCAGTTAGTATAAATTCCAACCAAAGTTGGCTGCACACGAGATAATGGTTCTAATAGTATTCATCTTTGCCACAGGAGCAAAGATCTCATCATAATCGATCCCATATATCTATGTGAAGCCTCTAGCTACCAATCTTGCCTTGTAGCGTTCAACAGTGCCCTCCAGAGTCTGCTTTACAGTAAACACCCACTTACAACTAACTGGATGTTTTCTAGCTGGTAGAGATACAGGATCCCATGTCTTGTTCTTTTTCGGAGCTCTCATTTCTTCTAACATAGCTTCTTTCCATCGAGGATCCCTTTTTGCCATCTTCCAGTCATTAGGTATAGACACAGAATGCAATGAGGCTATAAAACTATTATATGAGGGGGACAAAGAAAAATAAGATACAAAGTTAGCGATATCATGCCTATACCGTATAGGGCGACTAGTATGACGAGGAGCTTTTCGTAAAGCAATAGGTAACTTAGAAGGAGAATCAATATAGGGGTCAGAAATATTACCACTTGTCTCAGATGGAGGCAAGGACGAAGGAGACGAAGCTGGAACAGGGGATGAAGATTGGGATTCTAAAGAATGCATGTAGGGCTGTGCTCGAGTTGGAGTGATAGGATATTTTGGAGTGTCATCAGCATCATCTCTTTGGTTATCATCAGGAGCATTGGGCTTAGGATTATCCCTCTGATTAGGAACATTAGGAATAGAGGTGATCCCCATAACAGGATTATCAAAAACATCCAACATGTTCTCCCCCTCTTGACCAGCATAAGGTATACCTGAGTTGAAAGAGGATCTGAGTAAAGAGGAAAAGTCGAAAGAGCCACTATAAAAAGGTTCGAATTTTCAAAAAGTAACATCCATACTGACTAAGAGCTTCTGTTCAGAAGGACACCAGCACTTATAGCCCTTTTTAGTGGGGGAATATCTGACGAAAATATACTTTAGGGCACGAGGATCAAGTTTATCCATAGATGGTCGGTGATTCCGCATGAAACAAACACAACCGAATACACGAGGAGGAATAATATAAGAAGTAACTCCAGTGAGATATGCAACAGGAGTTTTAACCTTAACACCCGAAGTGGCATCCGATTGATCAAGTAGGCTGCTGTAACAACAGCTTCATTCCATAAAAACTTTGGCACATTCATGGTAAACATTAAACACAGAGTCATTTCCAATAAATGTCTATTTTTATGCTCGGCAACTCCATTTGTGCAGGGGTATCAATACAAGTAGCCTGATGAATAATACTATGAGATGACAAATACTCATCAAACTCCTTATTAATATATTCAGTTCCATTATCTGAGCAAAGAATTTTCAAAGTTGTAGCATACTGAGTAAAAACCATCTTATGAAAATCCTTGAAATAAGAAAAAACTTCATTTTTATTCTTCATTAGGTAGACCCATGTTGTTCTACTATAACAATCAATAAAGGTCACAAACCACCTATGACCAGAGATGGAAGTTGTTCCACATGGGCCCCATACATCAGAACGAACAATCTGAAAAGGTGCAAAACTCCTACTACTTGAAAATGGATAAATACTACGTGTTTAGCAAACTCACATGCATCACAAACCAAACGATGTTTGTCGATGTTACTGAACTCAGAGGGATAAATTGTGCCATAAGAGTAAAAGGAAGATGACCAAGCATGTAATGTAGTAGCAATAATTCAGACTTCCGTGACTCAGATGCAGCAGCCATGTATCCAACCTTTGAACAGCCGTCTTCCAAAACATACAGCCCATCATGCATTATTCCAGTCCCAAGTTTCTTCCCTGTTCGAGCTTCTTGAATAACACAGTTATTGTTGTCGCCCGACCGCCGTGGCCTGTAGCTGGAGATGACCTCAGACTCCGCCTTCGTCGCTCGGAAACTGTTCGCATGTTTGGACCTGCAAAATAGAGGAGACCCAGCTCGGAGATCCTGACAGGGGCACTCCGATGCTCAAATCAGTGACGATCCAGGGGAACAGATCCTCTTGGTCGAGCTCCGTAGATGGACTCCACTTTAGGAGGAGAAAGATTATGTGCTTAGAGAGTGTGAATGGGTTGAGAGTAGAGCGGGGGTAGTGACAGCGGAGGAGTGTTTGAGCTGGATGGATGTGTCCGTCGAGACCCTTCCAGTGAGTCTCCGGTAGCCTAAAGCACCCAGCCTCTCAGTCGCTTTCCTGTATGCTGCCCCCTTCACCCTTTTTTGTTACTTACCTCTTTCTTGGAACCTTGGAGAACTCTTTTAAACCAGGATGGCTGCTTGCCGCCTACCTCAGGATCCTCCCCTCCTTCGCAGGTGCTGGAAGATCAACGTACAGTAGTGCCCGTGCGGTGCGCGAGGTGCCTTTCCCCATTCGTGATAGGGAACTGCATCGTGCGCTCTGGCCCTCCCTCCGGTTGCTCCACTTTGGAAAATCTGGCAGAGCCTCGATCGAGGATAGCCGGCCCCTGGATTTGAATCTCTCGAGATGGTTTCCTTTTAAGTTGTACAGATGGTCGGTCAGGAGCACGGCACCTCGATCGGGGGACCCCTTCTTTTTCGGTGTATAGTGGTAGCAGGGGCACTTATGCGGCGGTGGGTGCCCCTCCATGGTCCTTGGACGGCTCACCACCGTTCAAGAAAGGCGGTGGCATCCCCCAGTTGCTGGTCCCCTCATCCGAAGTGGGGTCGGTTCAGGGAGGAGGAGCTCGACTTCGGCAAGGGCGTCTCAACCTCGAGGGAGCCGCCTAGAGAAGGAGTTCGAAGAGAGCAGGAGCTCGACTTCGGCTAGGGCGTCTCGACCTCGAGGGAGCCACCTGGCGAAGGAATCCGAAGAGAGTAGGAACTTGACTTCGACCAGGGCGTCTCGACCTCGAGGGAGCTACTTAGCGAATGAGTCCGAAGAGAGCAGGAGCTCGACTTCGGCCAGGACGTCTCAACCTCGAGAGAGCCACATGGTGAAGGAGTCCGAAGAGAGTAGGAGTTCGACTTCGGCTAGGGCATGTCGACCTCGAGAGAGCCACCTGGCGAAGGAGCCCGAAGAGAGCAGGAGCTCGACATCGGCCAGGTCATCTCGACCTCGAGGGAGCCACCTGGCGAAGGAGCCCGAAGAAAGACATCCGACGTGGCAGCTTCCTCTGACATGGCATCTGACTGGGTCTGACATGGGCTCCATATCAGCGATCTCACCACATCATTTGTCCCCCATTTCCAAGTCCCGTTGGTGCACGACGCTTGGGGCGAAGGAAGTAAATACAGTGCTGACATGGAAAGGCTAAATTAGGCACCATTATTGCCATGATCGTCGGTGCATCGTAGACCGGATCCCTAGGCCAATGCAGGGGTGACATGTGGACTCGTCCAAGGAGGCTTTATGGCTGATGCAGAACTCGAAATGGTTCTGGATGAACCGAAGCATCGCCCTTCGCTGATTGCTGACACGTGGCACCAATCCGATGGCTTCGACTCTGGGAGGGTACGGTTGCCGTCTGGTAATTTCGAAAAGGGCAATTCTTCTGAAAATACTTTCTCTTTCAAATTCCTTGTGCCCACCAGCGAACCAGAGCCTTCTATTTTTCCCTGGCCATCCTTTTCCTCCAAGGTTAGCCAGGTTCGTCCTCTTCATTCTTCTTTTTTTTTGGTTAGGTAAAGTTCATCTTTAGGGTCAGGTCTTCCCGGACTTCGTCCATTTCCTTTTTCTTTCTTCTCTATCCTCTCTCCTTCATCTTCTTCCTTGGGATGGCTCGTTCGGATCGCAGCCATCGTCCCTCGAGCAATCCTGATGAGGCGGGGCCTTCTCGGTCGAGGACTCCTTCCTTTGATGAGGATGAAGAACTCACTTCGAGATTCACAGAAGGTCTTGCCCCACTATGATCGCTATAGGGGTTCTAGGGCTCACCCTTCTCCTCCTCCTCTCGAAGCTTCTTCTGAACCTTCTCGATCGACTGGTCCTGGTGGTATTGCTTTGGCGATAACTGGCGAGGAGCTCTCGATCATCCGGGAGGCCTTCGACATCCTGGATTCCATCTAGCTCTCAGTCCCATGATCGGGGGAACGGGTCACCTCCAATGGCCCGGGTCGGATTGCCCTTTACGAGAAAATCCTCGCAGGGGGTCTTCGATTCCCGCTTCATCATTTCTTTCTTTCCGTGCTGAGCCATTATTATTTGGTTCCAGCTCAGTTAGTTCCAAATGCAATCAGGACAATTTTTTGCTTCATCGTCCTCTACCACTTTCATGGAATCGTAGCCCGTTTCTCCTTGTTCAGGATTTTTTTTATCCTTAAGCACCACCCGACCGAGGAGGGGTGGTGGTTCATTTCTCCGCGCTCAAAGGGCATTAAGTTTGAGCTCCCCTCTTCCATCAAAGGATGGAATAGCAAATACTTTTTTGCTTCCATCGAGGGGGTCGATTGGATTTGGAGCGACCTGGACCGAACCTCGAACAGGAACTCTACTGTCGAAGCAGCTGATCAGGAAATTTACGACCAACTTCGCACCGACCAAATCCCTTCCCTCGAGGTTCTATTATTGAGCAGAAGAACCTATTCCAGGGTCAGCCCAGCCAGGGTCAGCCCAAGTTGACTGTGATTTTGAGTTCGATGCATCCTTACTTGTTTCTTTTGTTTTCTGTCCCTGCAGCATCGCTACTCATGTTCCTCTTGTGCTAGGCATGAAGTACTCCATGGATGAACTCCTCGCTCCTCTCCAGGAAGAGGGGGCACCGACGAGGGGCCAGAGAGCCCTATTAAAAAGCCTTAAAATGAGGCCAGCGCAAGGCCGGCCATCTGAGCCGAGTAGAAGAATGGCCGAACTCGTTCCCGAACTCGAGGTACAGAGGGCTCCGATTCAGAGCACTGACGTGGTCACTCGGGCCTGACGTGTGCTCGCTCCTGCCAGCGGTGCCCCCGCCTCTACACCCTCCTGCGAAGGCGGGTGGAGCAGAAGAAGGAAGGAGGGAGGAGGGCCACGCGTCACCGGCCGTGCATCTGGTGTGGTGGCGAGCCCCATCAAGACTCCGAGACATCCTCCGCCGACCAGCCACGAGGGCACGCAGCAGCGAAGCAGAAAGAAGGGTGGTCCCCGCTCGAGCCCGAGCGCACCGTGCCTCTTCAGGTGCCCGAGACTCGTCGTAGCGCCGACGACCTTCGCCGCAGCGCATGATGGACTTTGCTATCCCCGCGCAATCGGCGAGAAAAAGTGGGAAGGCTCCTGGCCGACGCCATCCTTGGCACCTTTTCACAACTTTTCGGTAGGTATTCTTGTCTTTTTCTCTTTCCCCTTTTTTTTTGTATGGCTGATGTCTTCCTTGGTGCAGCTTGGGGCGAACCTCTTGCTTATCTGAGACTACTACAAGAACTGGGCCAAGAGGGATAGGCAGAAAATGCAACAGCTTGACTCGCTGGCGGCCAAGGTCAAGCTGAAGACGGACATGACCTGGGAGGCTGAACAGAAGAATAAAGAGCTGAGGGCCGAGGCAGCGGGCGCCGAGAGGCATCTCAAGGGCCTAGAGGAGTCCTTGGCCTGGGAGAGGGATTGGGTTAGATGCCGGGCCGAGGAGCTCAAGGCCAGGGAGGCCAGAGTGGAGGAGCTCAAGGCCGAAGTGGCCCGGGAAAGGGAGCAGGCTTGAACTCTCCGGGCTCAGCTGGAGGCGGCACAGGAGCGGGCCGGTGCCACCGAGGAGAAGGTTGTGGGGGTAGTGGCCTTAATGGAGGCTATGAAGAAGGAGGCCATCGAGGCAATGCTAAATTACAAGGCCTCGAAAGAATTCGATGCTAAGTTCCACGAACTGGCCACGAACTCATTCTTCAAGGGGTTCGTGTTTTGTCGGTCCAAGGTGGTGGAGCTCATTCCGGACATGAGCTTGGATGGGCTTGCCTTCTCGGTCGCTCCATGCAGGGCCCAATTTGGGCCATGGCCGAACCGGAGGAACCCGCGGTTGCCGTCGACGTACCCCCATCACCGGAGGTCCTAGGCGTAGCCCCGCCACCGGAGGTCCCAGAAGACGTCGTTCGACCTGAGCGCCGTCCCGGGAAGGAGCCTACAGAGTAGCATAGGAGTTTCCCTTCCTTTTGTACTTTTTCTTTCTTTGCTTCTTTCTGGGCCCCCCGGCCTGTGGGGATCTAGAGATAATGTGAAATCTTGAAAATTCTTAATGAAGTTTTCTTCTATGCTGTTTTACTTGTGTTCTTTCGCATTTTCAATGCTCTGGCAACTTTCCTTCCTTTTCTTCTCTTCTTGACTGCCCACGTACATGTCTTTGCTGAGGTGTCTTGCCTTGAGGCTCCAAGTCCTTGGGCTCTTTCTTGCCGAGCTCCGGGTATGCGAGGCAGTTAGGAAGGAAGTCCTTGACTTGTTGAGTCGTCCCCGCCGCATGGGCATGCGCGGTGGTAGGGCTTCATGTGCTTCCTCGGAAGAGGTCTGGGCAACCTCGAGTGGAACCATCTCCAAGCGCCCATGGTGCGACCGAGCCAGGATGCCGCACTCGGTAGGCCCACCAGGTGACTCCGAGGTGCCGGCTTCGGGAGTTTTCGAGCTTAAGTTGCTGGGCTTTAGGAGTTTTCAGGCTTAAGATGCCAGGCTTCAGGAGTTTCCGGGCTTGAGATACCGGGCTTCAGGAGTTTTCGGCTTAAGGTGTCGAACTTCAGGAGTTTCCGAGCTTGAGATGCCGGGCTTCAGGAGTTTCCGGGCTTAATGGGCCAGGCTTCGGAAGTTTCTGGGCTTGAGATGCCAGGCTTCAGGAGTTTCCGGATTTAAGATGCCAGGCTTCGGGAGTTTCCAAGCTTAGAGTGTCGGGCTTCAGTAGTTTCTGAGCTTAAGATACCGGGCTTCAGGAGTTTTTGGGCTTAAGGTGCCGGGCTTCGGGAGTTTCCAAGCTTAGAGTACCGAGCTTCAGGAGTTTTTGGCCTTAGAGTGCCGAGCTTCAAGAGTTTCTGGACTTTGCTTGCCAGACCTGGGGTCGAGCAGCAACATTTCTGCAAGGTAAAAGTGATTTGCACAAAGAGGAACTTTATCATAAATGGAGGAAGGCCTTACATCATTGATAGTACATTCTTAGATTGTTGGCGTTCCAAGTCCACGGGAATCTGGTGCTGTCCAGCCCCGCTAGGTAGTAGGCTCCATGGGAAAGAATCTCGACCACCTTATAGGGGCCCTCCCAGTTCGACGAGAGCTTGCCGCACTCCCGAGGTTGGGAGGCTTCAGCCCGGTGCAACACCAGGTCCCTTGGGCGGAAGATCTTTGGCCTTACCCGTGCATTGTAGTACCGAGCTACTCGCTGCTGGTAGGTCACCATCCGAAGTTGAGCCTTATCTCTCTTTCCTTGAGGAGGTCTAAGTTGAACAGAAGGCGGGCCGGATTTTCTGCTTCATCATATGTTCCACCGTAGTGTGGGCACACCAAGTTTGACCGGGATGATAGCTTCCGTGTCGAAGACGAGGCTGATGGGCATCTCATTCGTGGCCATCCTAGGTGTTATGTGGTAGGCCCAAAGGATGATGGAAAGTTCTTCTGACCACCACCTATGCTTGGCCCGATCTAACCTGGTTCAGAGCCCCTGGAGGATAGTCCAGTTGGTCACCTCAGTCTCTCCGTTAGTCTGGGGGTGAGCCACCGAGATGAAGCGATGATGAATGCCGAGGTCGGTGCAGAACTTCTCAAACTCTCGATTATCGAACTGTCGTCCATTGTCAGTGATGATGTTATGGAGGAGTCCGAAATGGCAAATGATCGACTTCTAGAAGAACTGGTGGACCTTGGCTTCGGGAATCCATGCTAGTGGCTCTGCCTCCACCCATTTGGTGAAGTAATCAATAGCCATTATCAGGAACTTGCATTATCCAGATACAGGAGAAAATGGACCGAGGATGTCCATCCCCCACTGAGCGAATGGCCAAGGTACGGAGAGTTGGAAGAGTGGTACCGCTGGTTGATGCTGTATGTGGGCATGGTGCTGGCAGCGATCGCACTTCCTTACGAAATCAACGACATCCTCCCTCATGGTTTTCCAGTAGTACCCCTGATGGAGGGCCTTGTACGCTAGCATCCTCCCTTCGACGTGATTCTCGTAGAGGCCTTCGTATATTTCTTGGAGCACAAAAGCTGCCTCTATGGGTCTCAGGCACTTCAAGAGCGGATAGGAGTAGGATCTGCGGTAAAGCTGCCCGTCCATCAGGACGAATTGCATGGCCTTCTTCTTGATGAGGCCGGCCTCCGTTCGATCTGCTGGTAGGGCACCGTCAGTGATGTATCTGATGTACTGGTCCATCTAGCTAGGCTCCGGGGTGACCTGCTGGACTTCTCCAGGAGCTTCGTAGCTTGGATTTTCCAGGTACTTAATATGGGCCAGTGACGAGTCCGGCAAGGTCGCAAGCCTTTACAGGGCATCAGCGCAAGCGTTCTCTCCACGAGGGATGTGGGAGATGCTGAAGCATCGAAAGCCTATCGTGCTCAAGCAGACCCGCTCTAGGTACTTCATCATCTGGGGATCTCGGGCCTCATATTCTCCCGAGACCTGCCCGGCCACCAGCTGGGAGTCAGTAAAGATCTTCAAGTTGGGTACACCCAGCTCACGGGAGACTGTCAGCCTGATGAGGAGTGCCTCGTACTCCGCCTGGTTGTTGGTCACCGCGAACCAGAAATGGAGTGCACACTCGGCCATAATCCCATCGCAGTTAGCGAGGATGAGGCATGCTCCACTCCCGCACATGTTAGACGCGCCATCCACGTGGAGGACCCAAAACTCCTCGACCTTGGGCTCTATCTGACACTTCGGGGTGGTCTGCTCCTACTCTTCGACTAGTCCCGCGCACTCGACCAGGAAGTCGACCAACACTTGGGCCTTCTGAGATAGCCTTGGCTGGTATGTGATGTCGAATTCACTGAGCTTCAATGCCCACTTGGCCAAGCGCCCAGATATATCAGGGCGACTAAGCACAGCCCTCAGTGGTTGGTCCGTTAAGACCATGCTCGGATGCACTTGGAAGTATGGCCTGAGGCGCTGGGCAGACATTATAAGAGCAAAAATTAACTTTTTTGAGCGGCTGTACTTGATCTCCGCATCTCAGAAGATTTTGCTGGCATAGTACACTGGTTTTTGGGCTCCGTCCTCATCCGTGCAGACGAGAATCGAGTTGACGGCCTCCAGGGTGACCGCCAGATACAGCAGGAGTTCCTCCACTTTCTCCAGCCTGGAGAGCAGCGACGGTGATGCCAAGAACTTCTTCAGCTCCTCAAAGGTTGCCTTGCATTCTTCGGTCCATGTAAAGTTGTGCTTTTTGGGCAACGCCTTAAAGAAAGATAAGCAGCGGTCGAGATGAACTGGCTCAAGGTGGCAATCCGGCTTATTAGGCACTGGACCTGCTTCTTCGAGATGGGGTGTCCATGTCGACAATTGCCTGGACCTTCTCCGGGTTCTCTTCGATTCTCCTCTGGGTGACTATGAAGCCAGGAACTTTCCCGCTGCTACGCCGAAGGCGCACTTCGCCAGATTCAGCTTCATCTGGTGTAGGCGAAGGTTGTAGAAAGCCTCCGCCAGGTCGGCAATGTGGTCTGACTTCGGCTTGCTCATAACGAGCATGTCATCCATATATACTTGCATATTTTGGCCAATCTACTCCTTGAAGACTTGATTGACTAGCCACTGGTACGTGGCACTAGCATTCTTCATGCCAAAAGGCATCATCCGATAGCAGTACGTCCCCCGATCAGTGATGAAGGCAATGTGATCCTCATCCTTCGGTTGCATCCAAATTTGATTGTATCCGGAGAATGCATCCATAAAGGAGAGCAAACGGTGCCTTGAGGTGGCGTCTACCAGTTAGTCGATCTTTAGCAAAGGGAAGCTGTCCTTTGGACAGGCTCGGTTGAGATCGGTGTAGTCCACGCAGATCCTCCACTTTTCGTTGTCCTTCTTGACCATGACTACATTTGCCAGCCAGCTGGGATATTGTACTTCACGGACAAAGCCGGCTACGAGGAGCTTATCCACCTCCTCATTGATTGCTTGTTGCCTCTCAGGGGTGAAGCTTCTCTTCTTCTGTCGAACAGGATGGTACTTCGGGTCGATGCTCAACTTGTGGGTGATGATGTCAGGAGGAATCCCGGATATATCCGTCACCGTCCAGGCGAACATGTCTGTATTCGCTCGAAGGAATTCCAACAGGTGGGCTCACTCCTCTTGTAGCTGGCCCCAATTTGCACCATCTTTGTCGGGTCGGTTCCAAGTGGAACGATAACAGGCGCTCGACCAGACCACCTCTGGGGTCCTGCACCCTTTGGTCAAAGTCGTTGAAGCTGGGTCTTCCTCGAAGTTTCTGGCCCCAGGGATGGCTTGGAGACATTGTTGGATCAGCTAAGGGCCCCCCTCATTTCTCCTACACCATAAGGAGTGGGAAACTGCACCAATAGCCGCTTGATGGAAATGATCATGTCGAGCAGATTGAGCTCAGGGCAGCCAAGAATCACGTTGTAGGCCGAGGTAAGCCTAACAACCGTGAAGGTCATCATGATGATGCTCTGCCGAGGTGGGGTCCCGGTAGTGACGGGGAGAGTGATTTTCTCTTCGACTCTCATGAAGTCTCCTGTAAACTGACGAAGGGAGTGTGCACAGGTCTCAGTTGAGCAGAGGACAGATTCATCCTAGAGAAAGTATCATAAAAAAGAACATCAGTCGAACTTCTATTATTGACTATAATCCATTTTACAGGATGGTTGGCGATCGTCATCTCGACGACTACGGCATCATTATTTACATTTTCATTTCTAGATTCCATCTCCCTCATAAAGGAGAGTACATTTCTAGACTTTCTCCTCCCCGGGTCCTCTTGGGAGCGCGCTCGATTTTCCAACATATCATCCCCACAGGCTTCTCTGTGGGCCAATTGTCGACTGCAGGGACAGGAGGGAGAACAGCGAGCGCTTGAGGTTCCACCGGGGTCTTGCCCCCCACGAACCTTTCGAGGTAGCCCCTTTTTATTAGATCTTCAATTTCTCTCTTGAGGTGGTGGCACTCCTTGATGTCGTGGCTGTGGTCACGGTGGAATTGGCAATACTTCATCTTGTTGCGATCGTTAGACGGCCTCAGCGGGGGTGGGCATCGCAGGTAGCGTTCACCCTCAATCTCCATGAGGATCCTCGTCCTTGGGGCTAGGAAAGGTATGTATCTTTCTTCTAGGATGGGGCTGCCCTTCGGCTTCGGCCCCTGGCAGAAGTTCGGAATGGTCGGTCCAGGCTTCTGCACCCCGGACATCTCCCTAGGGGGTTGCTTCTTTAGCGATTTCCTGTCCAGCTCCCTCCTTGTACGGTCTGCCTCCTCGGTGTGGATGTACTTGTAAACACAGAGGAGGAATTCAGAGTACGTTTTCGGTGGCTTCTTGTCCAGTGAGTAGGTCAGGCGAGAAGTCCTAAGCCCTCTCTTCAGCACCAGCATGGCAACTGGCTCATCCAGGTTGTATATCTCCAGTGCGGCAACCTTGAAGTGGGCCACATAGTCCCGTAAGAGTTTCGTGATCTTGTTGCCTGATGGAGAAAAGGATGTCCGCCTCTCATGGCACTTTTCGACAAGCGTCAAAGTGGGCCACAAACTTTCCCTCCAGCTAAGCAAATGAGTCGATGCTTTCATGCTCGAGGCGGGTAAACCAGACTCGAGCCGCCTTCCGGAGGGTGGTTGGAAAAGCGACGCAGAGGAGGGCGTCGGTCACCCCCTGGACTCTCATAAGGGCCTTGTAGCTTTCAAGGTGGTTCAAAGGTCAGTGGTCCCGTCGTAGGGATCCACCTATGGCATGCAGAACCAACTCGGGATCGGTTCCTCTTGGATCTCTCGGGAGAAAGGGGAACGGGTGTCGTAGCCCGCAGGCTCACGGGGGGAGCCCTGTAAATTTACAAACTAGCGGGATAGCTTCGCCAGCTTACGCTCCTGTTCCTCCAGGCACCTTTTTGCCATGCGCCTGATGGCCTCGTCGGTGGAGCCCTTCGCTGAGATCGATGGAGGAGGTGAAGGTGGCAACTGAGGGGGGTCACGACGGGGGGCCTTACCTCTACAACCTCGGCGATGCTTGGTAGCAGCCTGCTTGAGGGTTGGGGACCAGCTCTCCAGGTCGGTTGATTCGGTCCACTATCTCTTCGTCGGGGTCTGATGGCTTTCCCGAGGATTTGTCATGGCTCGCAGTAGCGAAGGCCTTCCTTAGAAGGACCGCAGGCTATCACGGGGTGCGGCGACTTGGGCCGCAAGAGTCCCTGGCTGTTGGTGGGTGGCCAGGGATCGATGCTGATGCTGCAACTAGCGCACCGCTGCAATCAAAAGCTGCATTTGCTAGGCGAGTGCGGCCAGCTGGGCATCCGCTAGAGGTGGAGTAGGGAGTTCCCTCTCAGGGCTGTGCGGGTCCCCATGGAAAGGGAGATCTCCTACACGGCTAGTGGAGACCTCCCTCGCATGGGTCATCACCATGCTCCTGGTGGGGTTGTTCGTAAGGGGATTGGCTTGGATCAAAGTGTGTTCCGCTCTCCTACCTGGTGCGCCAATCTGTTGCCGCCCGATCACCGTGGCCTGTAGCTAGAGATGACCTCAAACTCCGCCCTCGTCACTTAGGAACCTGTTTGCGTGTCTGGACCTACAAAATAGAGGTGACCAGGCCCAGGGATCCCGGCGGGGGCACTCCGATGCTCAAATTAGTGACGATCCAGGGGAACAGATCCTCCTGGTCGAGCCCCGTGGATGGATTCCACTCTAGGAGGAGAAAGATTGTGCTTAAGAGTGTGAATGGGTTGAGAGTAGAGCGAGGGTAGTGACAGTGGAGGAGTGTTTGAGCTGGATGACTATATCTGTTGAGACCCTTCCGGTGAGTCTCCAATAATAGCCTAGAGCACCCGGCCTCTCAGTCGCTTTCCTGTATGTCGCCCCCTTCGCCCGTTTTTTGTTACTTACCTCTTTCTTGGAACCTTGGAGAACTCTTTTAAGCCAGGATGGCTGCCCGCCGCCTACCTCGGGATCCTCCCCTCCTTCGCAGGCGCTGGAAGGTCAACATGCGGCAGCGCCCTGTGCCATGCGCGAGGTGCTTTTCCCCATTCATGATAGGGAACTGCATCATGCACTCTGGCCCTCCCTCCGGTCGCTCCACTTTAGGAAATCTGGCAGAGCCTTGATCGGGGGGCAGCCACCCCCTGGATTTGAATCTCTCGAGGTAGTTTCCTCTTTTGGGTGCCATAGATGGTCAGTCGAGTGCGGCACCTCGATCGAGGGACCCCTTCCTTTTTAGTGTAAGTGGTAGCAGGGGCAATTATTGCGGCCTGATGGGTGCCCCTTTGTGGTCCTTGGATGGCTCACCGCCTTTCAAGGAAGGTGGCGGCATCCCCCAATTGCTGGTCCCCTCGTTCGAAGTAGGGTCAGTTCAGGGAGGAGGAGCTCGACTTTGGCCATGGCGTCTCGACCTTGAGGAAGCCGCCTGGCGAAAGAGTCCAAAGAGAGTAGGAGCTCGATTTCGGTCAGGGCGTCTCGACCTCGAGGGAGCTACCTGGCGAAGGAGTCCAAAGATAGTAGGAGCTCGACTTTGGCCAGGGCATCTTGACCTCAAGGAAGCCACCTGGCGAAGGAGTCCAAGAGAGCAGGAGCTCGACTTCAGCCAGGGCATCTCGATCTCGAGGGAGCCACCTGATGAAGGAGTCCAAAGAGAGCAGGAGCTCGACTTCGGCCAAGGCTTCTCGACCTCGAGGGAGCTGCCTAGCGAAGGAGTTCGAAGAGAGCAGGAGCTCGACTTCGGCCAGGGCGTCTCGACCGAGGGAGCCACCTGGCGAAGGAGCCTGAAGCGAGCAGGAGCTCGACTTCGATCAAGGCGTCTCGACCTCGAGGAGCCACCTAGCAAAGGAGCCCAAAGAAAGACGTCCGACATGGTGGCTTCCTCTGCATGGCATCTGACTGGGTCTGACATGGGCTCCATGTCAGCGATCCCGCCACATCAGTTATGTTCATTAAAAGTTACAGAATATTTAAGATCACGAGTGATAGAACTAATAGATAATAGTTAACAGGAAATATTGGAATATGCAGAACATACTGAAGAGGTAAACTAGGTGTACAGTGAATAGATCCTGTCCAGAGATTTTAGAGACCAAGCCATCAGCTAAATGCACAGATTTCTTGATTGTATAGGAGAGTAAAAGATGAAATTATTAGATGATCCAGTCATATGACTTGATGCTCTAGAATCAATAATCCAATAATTATTACGAGAGCTAATGCAATTAAATACCATACCCTGTATGTCTGGACTTATATGAGCAAAGTTATCATAATGACTGGAAGAAGCAGTATTTTGAGAAGAAATAGTGTTGGCTAAAGCTTCAAATCTGGATCTGAATTGATGAAGGGCTCGCAACTCATCCACGGTAACAGAGACCGTATGAATAGTGAGTAATAGTATCCAGGTGCAGCAACAGTAACTATATAGGTAGAGGTATCCCCAGGTACAGTAGTTTGATATGCAAAACCATTATCGCGAGTACCACGACCTCCTCTCCCTCCGCAATGAGCATCTCCTCGACCTCCTGGAGTCTTACGACGAAGGCAGTAGTGGGTTTAATATGACCAGGCTGATGACAATGGTGACAATCTTGTCACGCATGAATGCAAAGGAAAGAAACACGAGTAGCTCGTGAAGATGATTGCTGTGAGGATTGGGCAGAACCAACAGCAGATAGTGCAGATCGAGATGGAGCTCCAAAAGTGGAGGACATGGTTTGTAATCGTTTCTTCACTGGCAATAGAAGAAATAGCCTCATCCAAAGTTGGCCACTCTTTGGCTGCAAGTATTGTAACTCGTCTGTGTTCAAACTCATGATTTAAATCATGAAGAAAATCAGTAATTCTTCACCTATCAATCCATTTTGTACAGTCTCAGCATCTTCAGAACAAGCCAAGAGAGTGGATCAAAAAAAATCCAGAAGACCGTAGCCTTTTAATCTTAGTTACATACTCAACAATGGACATACTCCCTTGTTTCAGATCCTTAAGCTCACATTGTATCTTGTGAGCTTGCATGGTATTCCCCAATTGAGAATACATTATTGCCAAAGTAATCCAAATTTCATATGCACTTGCTAACTTCTCCACGGTCTTAGCTACCTATGGAGTCATACAACCCAACAATCAAGCTGACACCAAGAAATTATTATTCTTCCATCTTTTTGCATTAGTTTCCATTCCATCAGGCCTTTTCAACTCACATGTAATAAATCTTCAAGATCTCTAGACTTCAAGATAAGATGAGCATGACGGGACCAACTCAGATAATTTTCTGGTCCATCCAGTTTAACATTGATGATTTGGAGAGCAAAACTAAAATTTTCTTCTTCATAATTATTCAAATCTTTCTGTATAAGTCTATTTAAGATTATCTTAAGATCATTTAAAGCCAGATTCACCGTACCAAAAAATATTGATTCCAGGGATAATTATAATAACACAAGCCAAGAAGAAAAAAAAATCTTACTTGAGATAACAGTCTAAGCGGTATACTCAGCACTTGGCAGGTATTTCATAAGTATCATCATCCTCGGTGTCGTCAACGGATTGGCTTATCTCCATGAGAACTGTAGAGAGTGCAACATTCATTGGTGACATAAAGCCTGAAAACATATTCTTGATGTTGACTTTTGTCCGAAGGTGGCAGATTTTGGTATGGCGAAGCTCCTAGGCCGGGACTTCGGCAGGGCACTAACAACCACAAGAGGTACTCTGGGCTATTTAGCACCAGAATGGATATCGGGCTTAGCTATCACTCGGAAAGCAGATGATACTCTTTGAAGTCATTTCAGGAAGGAGAAACGGGAGAAATCCCACCGTCCGGTCAGGATTGAAGGGAAGGAAGCCGACCAGCAATCAAAGCGGCGCTGGCAAAAGATTAGGAGAGGAAAGTGGCAGCGGAGATCCCATTGTCCGGTCCGGTGGCAACGGCGACGGAGGGGAGATCCCGCTGTCTGGTCCGGTGTCAACGGCGGCGGAGGCTTCTAGCGGTGTCGGCGGTGCGACGGCCACAGCGGCAACGGCGGCAGCGACGTGGCAACGGCGGTGCAACAACCGCAGCGGGAACGGCGGCAGCGACAGGAGGCGGAGATCCCTCTGCCCGGTCCAGTGGCAACGGCAGCGGAGGCTTCTAGCGGCGACGGCGGTGCGACGGCCGCAGCGGCCACGGCGACGGCCGCAGCGGCCACGGCGATGGCGATGATGTTTGATCCGGTCCTCCTTCCTCTGCTAGGGCACCGTTCGGAGGTTTAGGGAGAGATTTAGGGATGATGAAGAGAGGTCTAATCGGAGAGGGATGAGAGTTTAGGGATTAGGAAATGAAGAAGAGAAGAGAAGGGTGGATCGAATGCTCCGATACCATGATAGATCTGAGGTTTGGAATAATCTCGATACTCTCGTGCGATGGTATTCCAATGAATTTATTAGAAGATGAAAGAAATATATGAAATGTTACAGCTCAATCAAATTCCAAGAGATATTGGATCTGTATCAAATATCAAATATCATGCTAATAATGTTTAAGGCAGCCAATGAAACAATATAATTAGAACCCACAAAAATTATCAAACTATCAAGTATATAACCATCTTCTCCAGTACTACAAGATTTCAGTTGGTTAACCATTTATGAGATTATCATATCAGATGATGCAAAAAACATGGGAAAAAAAGGGAGAAAAATGTATTCATCCAAGAATAATAATTGTGAAGCTTAAACTTAATCCTCTCCCCAGTTAACCATTACAAAACTTGCCTCATCCTAGCCTTTAATTTACATGTAGCAGAAAAATAACAGTGACACCATTGAACACAACAAATTTTTTTTTTATTCAACAAATTTAAAAACTTTGGATCTTTTTCCTTTCAATAAATTGTCATTCTGCAGATATTCTTTTCTCTAAATTAAGAAGAGAGAAAACTAAGCAACTGTTGGCAATATAATTGAAAGATCACAATTTCAATGAAAGATCGCAGCCTCTTGATTATTTTTATAAATATTATAATTATAAGTAATTAAAGATTGTGGTATTTCAATTATATAAAATAAAAATATATATGAAAAGTAATCAAAAGATTATGACCTCTTAATTATATACAATGATAATATATATAAAAATAATCAAAAGATTGCGATCCGACAACAATGTTATCCCAAGCTTACTTTTATGTCTAACAAAGCGTATTAATCAATAAAGAAACATATCAAACTTACAGATGACACAACGTACAAATAAAAAAGACCAAAATATTGCATCACAGAATCCTATAAATTGCTTCAAAGTTCTGAATTGTTTCTCTTTTTTATTTTTTCTAAGAAAAACAAGATGAACTTTGTCCTATCCATTAAATAAGCTAAACCAAATAGTTCAACTAATGTTTAAGCAAAGAAATTAATGATGAAAACTGAGCATCCAATTCATATCTTCCTGCTCCTATTAGACCTCCAAATCAATAAAGTCCAAGCAATAAGGAAAGCCACCCAAACTCCACCTCCAAATCAATCAGACCCGAACTCTAGTCAAAGTGACCCAACAAGGACAAATTCATGATGGAGTGCATCTGTAGGCTTTGCCTTCTCCTGAATCAGGGAGTTGTTGCAGCTAAGCAAATTGCAGTGCTGTAAAAAGCCAGGCTGGGCCCTTCACTGCAGGTGGACTTATAGGCATGCTTCCAATGTGAAAGAACTTCTAATTAAAATTTATTAACAAATTATAGTACCGATTTTGTTTGCAAAGGGTGATCTGCAAGGTTTGCTCTGCTGATATGCTATATCTATAACTCGAAAATGAGGCATCTTGTTTGAATGCCCTTTATTCCCTCACATCTCATGTTTGAATACTTCTTTTTTATTTCTCAAAAGTGAAATCACAAGTTTATCTGTCTTAGAAAAATACTACAGGTATGATTCCCACTCACATCTGATGTTATAAGAAAGACATCAATAACAACAATGGTTTCACTTCTTGAGAATAGCATTAGAGCAACCTTAATTCATGTCTATATCATAATGGTAGGTGATTGAATTGAAGCTGGATAGAAAAATTTCTTGGCTCCTGTTGCCTCTAAGATCCTCTTACTCAGGGTCTCGGTCTCGCCTGGCTTAGCAACATGGAATGAGTGCGAAAACCAGTTCACGACCTCAGGAGCCAGGCTCATGACCATATAGAATGGCTTGAACCAGGATGGCCATGTCACATACTCATCACCTTTGCATGCACCATCAACAATGATCTCTGCACACTTCTTTGTGCTGCAGGAGGAACCGGTCCAAGCTGGACCTGTCAATTGATCACACATCAGTTTAGTTCACGGCATAGATGGCACATCTTTAACGCATGATTGTGTTGTAGAATAACTAGCAAATTGTAGGTTAGAGATTGACAACATACATCTCTAGCTTCTTTGTCAATGCCTACTTCGCCATCCTTCTTAAGAACCTTGCCTTGGGTGATTTCTGATGCCACATAGCCTGGAGTTGTGATGGTGATCCGGATCTCTGAGCCGAGCTCTGATCGCAATGTCTCGTAGAACCTGATCATTGCTGCCTTGCTTGCCTGAAAAAATCCATCAATTCTATTAAACAAAACAAATTAAAGGCATTTTGTGTGCTAACCTATAATTTTGTTTGCCTTTCCATTACATTGTAGAAGCTCATTCTTGCAGTAGGAACATGGCCAGCCATTGATGCTGTCACAATGATGTTGCCATGGCTAGTCTTGAGGTGTGGAATTGCATAATAAGTTGGATATACTGAGCCCCAAAAGTTTACATCCTGAAAGAATCTTGTGATTAATAGTCGATACTATGACAACTACTTTTCTCCTAAATTGCACTAGAATTTTGGTGATTAAACTGTACAGATAACATTTATGTATTCTCAAGGAAAGTACATATGACATTTATTTCTTGCTAGATAACTCATTTTTCTAAACCTTAAATTTATGACCTTGATTAAAAAATTATAAGCAGATAAAAATAATGACAAGGAGATTTACAGTTCATATTTTCCATTTCATTATGGGTCAAAATTATATCTTAACAAATCACTTTAATTTAACAAAGCAAACAAATTAATATAATGATATATGCTGGAAAAAATGTAAGTTTTAGCAATCATATTCTTAAAACTTGAAATGACTGAAATATTTAGTGAGAAATTTCAATTAAACATATGATATAACCCAAGTTTTAAAAATAAGAGTTGTATGTCATGTTATACCATCACTTGTGTGAACGCAGATATGTTGGTGATATCTTCAAAGAGGCAGACACTCCAAATTCCAGCATTGACAACAAGGTGATTCACTGCAACACAAAAGTTTTAGGCTCATCAGTTCAACTCCTTGAAGAGATTTGGACAATGTAATAGAGATAGATTACATTGGCCAAAGTGAGCAATAGTCTCTTCAATGATCCGTTTTGATTCATTGGGGATGGAGATGTCAGCAGATTTCACAAGCACATCCGGCGACCCAAGATCTCTTGCAGTCTTAGCTACTGATTTGAGAGCATGCTCTCTTCTTGCAACGAGAACCAATGATGCCCCTCTCATAGCATATTGGTAAGCAACGTGCTGGCAATGTCAAAGAAGATAACTTAGTGAGAACTTTATGAGGCTCAAATGCATACAAGTTGGTGCATCTGTGCATGGAAAATGAAATAAACTTAGAATGACATATTAGGACTTAAGAGGATGATTCATGTGCAATGTTTGTTGTTGTGATTTGTATTTGTTGGTTTTTTAAATGCGGGTTTGGGTCACCCATTTGGGCAAAACCCACCCTGGCTCAGCTTGGGAAAGCAGTTCTTGAGGAGTTACCTTGGTAACTTCCCATAACTGCAACATGCAAAAAACTGTCTTGAGATAGCAGAGAAATAAAGTTTGGTTGCTCTCTCTCACTCTCTAATGAAAAAAGTATGAAAAAAAAGTTCTCTCAAAACAAACACTTATCTTGGAGGCATTTGATCATACTTTTGATCCAGGAGTTGTAGTTTGACCGTGATCCGGCTTATGGGATAAAAATTCAGTTCGATTTTGGTATAAGGTAATCCAAAACTTATAGATTCTTATATTTACATTTTAACAGTATTAAACCAATCAATAATTACTCCAATGAATTGAATTTTTGGATGAAAATTTTGGTGTGACCTCAAGTTTGCCTGCATGCAGGTAGCATGCTTTCTTTTTATCTATGAATTATTTTGTTTGCGTTCCGTAAAATTCTTTTTGTGTAGAAATCTTTTTGCCATGTTTGTGTTAGATGCATATCGGTTGTTGAGATCTTATACCTAGATGGAATGGTATGTGATGCTGTTTGGTTCATTTTTCAAAATAAGTTGGAAAAGTGGAATACATGACCCAAGTTGAAGGCCCACATAGGCAACCCAAGATGGGGGGTGAATTGGGTTTTATAAAACTTTTGTACTATTTAAAACATGAACTAAAGTAAGTATGCGCTAATGCAAATCAAGTGCTTGTGTATTTCAAATAAATGCAGCGGAAATAATGAAACAAAAGCATAAGGAGAACAATCACACAAACACAAAGATTTATAGTGGTTCGGTGCCAACTAAGCACCTACATCCACTCCCAAGAACCCATTGGGAATTCCACTAAGTTTGGTTTTATAACTTAGGCTCACCAACAACCCTTACAACTTGTTTTGTCTTCGAGCTCACAAGTCAAACCCTAGTTGGTTTCAAGGCTCACCAACAACCACCCTTGGTTTTACGGGATAACCAAGAACCTAAACAACTTGTTTTGGCTTCGGGCTCACAAGTAAAACCCTAGTTGGTTTCAAGGCTTACCAACAACCACTTTGGTTTTCCAAGGCTCACCAAAAACCTCTTTGGTTTTCCAAGGCTCACCAAAAATCTTAAATAAAACAATGTAAGAGCAAATATAAATGAATACAATAAAAGCTTTCTAGAATAAAGCAAATATCTCTTTGAAGCCCGTTGAGAGTTGATAGAGATCTTGTCTTCAAGTTGATGAAGCCTTTGATTGATGCTTGAGGATGTGAACTTTTGGATGCTTTCTTTGAAACTTGGAAGCTTGAAGGCTTGAACCACTCAACTCTTGAATCCTTGAAGAATATTCAAAAATCTCACCAAAGGATTACTTCCCCAATTGATTTTTGATGTTTATATAGCCTCCCAACACTTAAATGGTTGTTTATAGCCGTTAGGGAGGAAAATATGACCGTTTGGAAGCAAGTTGGAAAAGTTCTGTAGCCCAGAAAACTAGCCGTTACTGTTAAGTGTCGACACTTCACCTTCAGGTGTCGACACTTCAGTTTCAAGTGTCGACACTTCAGTTTCCAGGTGTCGACACTTCAGTTTCCAGGTATCGACACTTCACTTCCAAGTGTCGACACTTCAGCTCCAGGTGTCGACACTTCACTGAAAGAGCTTTCTGAAGTTTCTATTTGTCTCAGGCCTTGAGTCGATACTTCACTCTTCAAGTGTCGATACTTGTTCCTCAGGTGTCGACACTTCATTTCCAAGTGTCGACACTTGCCTGTGCCATTGCTGAAACATCTTCAAATTGAAACTTTAACATTTCAAGTTCTTCCATATTAATTCCAAAGTCCATATACTTGATTTTCCATTAATTTAAGGACTTTTTCAACTGAAATACAAGCATTTCTTTATCCAACATGGTTGAGTACTAAGATCTGAAAAATATACTTAAAATACAATTAGTACTCATATATACTTAAAATTTTGTCAATCATCAAAATCAAGACCAGAGTCAACAATCTCCCTTTTTGATGATGACAAAACCTTTAAGTATATGAATAGGGTAAGCTTAAAAAAGATTAACAATAAGATAAACATGTAAGCTCAAAACAATAAGCACCAAGCTCTCCCTCAAAATATGATCCAAAAAAAATCTTCAAAAATATTTTCAAAATATGCAAAAATTTTCAAAATTTCTTCTTCTTACTAATTCTTTCATTTAGATAAAAACATTTTGCATTATTCTTCCTTTTGCACTTTCTTTCATTTCTCAAAAGATTTTTTATGTTTATCCAATCTTCCCCTTTTCATACTTAACAATTTTCTCCCCCTTTTTGACATCATGAAAAAGGGTGAAAGGCAATACAAAATGGGAATGAAGTTGGAAAGAATAGCAAGTAGGTTATCAAAATCAATGCATGAAATCAAATAATTATAATATCAATTGAATATGATACAATTGAACAAGATACGATAGAATGTAAGCACATACAAAAAATGATTTGATGTTATTATCCATTCGCCTTACTTGTTCATGGGATAAGGTCACAGCAGCACCCCTACACGTCATAAGAGAGCCCGTTGAATGGGAAGAGAGGGTCTTTAAGCTCTACTTATCTCCTATGACCGGACGGCCATGGTGACTAACCCAATCCGAAGCGGTTACTAGGAATTCTTTTAAAATAATTTTGATACCAATAGAATATGATACCATTTGAATGTAACTCCCCTCAAAGAATTAGATTTGAAAACAAGGAGTATCAGAGCAATATAAGCAAAGCATGATATCAACGAGATATTCAAAGCATCAAATATGATAACAAATCTTTGGATGCTCCCCCTGAATGTTATTTCTCATTTATTTCAGGAATAAAACATGAAAGCTTATGCATCAAGATTTGAAATTTTTCAAGATATTCATGATTTTCAAAATACAAAGCATTTATATCACTTTAAAACTTTTAGCATGATTTCAAATTCATTTTAAGATGATTTGATATCCATACAAATGCTAGAAGTAATATGATATCAAGTCTAGCTACTAGAGCAAGGGTTTGTCAATATGCATATATTCTTTAAATGTACCCCTTAACTACCAGTTCTATACTTGATTCAAATCAGTTCTAACTTAAGCATAGATGCCAAAAAAAAAATATATAATTATAGCATTTCACTTGAAATAATTTAGAAACTATATTAATCAAAATCAAGTGAAGATCTAATAATCACAAGTTTGACCATGAGAGCTTGAAATCCATCAACATCAAAATGGTCATGATCACAACAAATGATTATTGGTCTAAGCTTGATTCTAATCAATCAATTAAAATATTTTCAAATCAATATGCATCTTTAAAAGTATTTTTCATGAAATACATTAATCAAAATCAAGTGAAGGTCTTACAATCATAAATTTAATCATGATAGCATGAAATTCATCAACACCAAAAAATTCATGATCCTAGCCAATGATGATAAGTCCAAACTTGATTCTAATTAACTATTTAAAACAATTTTTCAAAGTAATTGATGCAATAAAAATTAATCTACATTTTTAATTTTGGAAGGAGATGTTTAGAATTTACCAATATACATAATCCTTCCTTTTACCATTTAGTCCAAAATGTAACTTGTCCACTTCTTTAAATTGTCTTGTACAACCTCTTTTCAAGAACTTCCTTTCTTCATGTTGGGTTGCAAGACATTCCTGCAAAACAAATTAAGTGGACATTTTTGGTACCCAAACTTTCTTGGATCCTTTATGATTAGTAATTATGGTTCCTTTTGGAACCCAAACTTTTCTTAATCTAGAAGGATAAGCATTGAAACCACATTTATAAGAAAATTCAAAGAAGCGGGAATAATGAAATAAAAGCATAAGGAGAACAATCACACAAACACAAAGATTTATAGTGGTTCGGTGCCAACCAAGCACCTACATCCACTCCCCAAGAACCCATTGGGAATTCCACTAAGTTTGGTTTTATAACTTAGGCTCACCAACAACCTTTACAACTTGTTTTGTCTTCGGGCTCACAAGTCAAACCCTAGTTGGTTTCAAGGCTCACCAACAACCACCATTGGTTTTACGGGATAACCAAGAACCTAAACAACTTGTTTTGGCTTCGGGCTCACAAGTAAAACCCTAGTTGGTTTCAAGGCTTACCAACAACCACTTTGATTTTCCAAGGCTCACCAAAAACCTCTTTGGTTTCCAAGGCTCACCAAAAACCTTAAGTAAAACAATGTAAGAGCAAGTATAAATGAATACAATAAAAGCTTTCTAGAATAAAGCAAATATCTCTTTGAAGCCCGTTGAGAGTTGATGAAGATCTTGTCTTCAAGTTGATAAAGCCTTTGATTGATGCTTGAGGATGTGAACTTTTGGATGCTTTCTTTGAAACTTGGAAGCTGAAGACTTGAACCACTCAACTCTTGAATCCTTGAAGAATATTCAAAAATCTCACCAAAGGATTACTTCCCCAATTGATTTTTGATGTTTATATAGCCTCCCAACACTTAAATGACCGTATAGCCGTTAGGGAGGAAAATATGACCGTTTGGAAGCAAGTTGGAGAAGTTCTGCAGCCCAGAAAACTAGCCGTTACTGTTCAAGTGTCGACACTTCACCTTCAGGTGTCGATACTTCAGTTTCAAGTGTTGACACTTCAGTTTCCAGGTGTCGACACTTCACTTCCAAGTGTCGACACTTCAGCTCCAGGTGTCGACACTTCAGCTCCAGGTGTCGACACTTCACTGAAAGAGCTTTCTGAAATTTTCTGTTTGTCTCAGGCCTTGAGTCGACACTTCACTCTTCAAGTGCCGACACTTGTTCCTCAGGTGTCGACACTTCATTTCCAAGTGTCGACACTTGCCTGTGCCATTGCTGAAACATCTTCAAATTGAAACTTTAACCTCTTCAAGTTCTTCCATATTAATTCCAAAGTCCATATACTTGATTTTCCATTAATTTAAGGACTTTTTTAACTGAAATACAAGCATTTCTTCATCCAACATGGTTGAGTACTAAGATCTGAAAAATATACTTAAAATACAATTAGTACTCATATATACTTAAACATTTTGTCAATCATCAAAATCAAGACCAGAGTCAACACAAGTTATTGTAATGGTAAAGTTGCTTTTAGCCTCTTAAAGCACATTTCGTGTTTAATATTAATATTGGAGAATTGATGCAATCAGTATAAGATAGAAGTATATTATCATATACAACACAACATAGGATAGTATAATCTTATTACGTAGGTGAAAAGTTAACAAAATATCAATAAAGCTATTTATTAGAATCATGTATTCCATTTATAATATCATGTGCTCGTATGGTATTTTTTAATTTCTATTTTAATTATATTATATGAATTTTTAGCATAATATGATAATTAATATTTGCGATATAATATAGTATATTATAGAAAATATGAATAACAATTAGAAATACCTTAGCAAACGCATGATGTTATATTTGTAAATGTCTATTTATTAGTAAGCACATATAGGATCATATATATCAAGGAATACCGAACCGGTACCGGGTCCCGTACTGGATCCACAAAATCTTAAAAAAACTCCTTCCTCTCCATGAAAAAACTTTTTAACCTGAATCGGGCACGAACCGGACCCGAACCAGGCCGAACCGAGCCCAAACCGGGCGGTACACATTGATATGGTATGATACCGTACCGGTATGAAATATAATTTTTTTCATTTTTTTCAATGGTCTGGCACTCCGGACCGTTTTTTATAGATGACTATACTGAACGGTACGGGACGCTACCGCAAACCCTGATATATATACTAAGATATATGAAATTATTATTGTACTGTCTATATTATTTTATATTATAATTACAATATTTTTATTTGTATAGTAAAACTTTTAATATAATATTATGTGAAAGATATAATGTAAAATTAGATATGAACACATATAAAATATTAGGATTTTTCATTATATTAGAAACACTATATTTAATCATAATATTGATTATCATGATGTATTATGATATTGAGATATTATAATTGATAATGCAAAATTAAAGTTTGATTGGTAACATAAAATTAAAGTAAAGGGTACAACCTAAAACAAATGTTAAAAAACTGATATAAAGAATAAAGAATGAATTCAAGACCATTTCCAGGTAAACATGGAAGAGCTATAATAATAAAAACGAAGACAAGTTGATTTGACCAGGCACGGTCCATTTTAGATTTATTCTTGGGTTTCACATAATGTTTGACTAGTACATGACTCTATTCTAGGTCTTACATTCCAATCAAACAGCCACTTGTACATCAATAGTTGTAATATCAGAACACCTAATTTGGAATTCAGAACATATGAAAGAAAACTTGTATGTTAAATGTGAACAATTACCAAGCATGAAAATTAGAACATATAAAAGTAAACTTGTAAGTAAAATCTCTCCCTCTCATGTGTGCAAAAATCTATATGAACGATATTTAATTTCACATGAACTACACACTGGATTGATCTTGAATATGTATATAGAACCAGAGAATCCAAATAATATATTATGACAATTTTTTTTTCACCGAACTCGTATTAATGGAGAAATTATTGGATTGCCCCGGTCTACTAGCTCAACGATAGTCCGAGCGAATAATATCTCACCATGTTAGCTGTACTTTCCAGCAAATAACATCAACCATACTTTCTAGCAAATAAAAAAATAAAAAATAGTAAAGAAATCCTAGATTCATCAAGCTACTCCATCCTTTGAGACAAGAAATTATACCCTACACTACATGCACCATATATCCATGCACATAGCTAATCATAGCCGCTCTTTTTTATTATCCTAATTAATCAAGCATTCATTTTAGAGGCACTGCAATAGGAACAAGTAGGAACTGGTGGCTGTGATTATTAATGTGCATGGTCACGTTAGCTGTACTCACACCACTCAAATTTGCCCCACCACCACTCTGGCTTGTTTATGAGTAATGAAGAAAAAAGCTTGCAAATGAAGGATGGGAGAGGGGAGTCTGTTCCAAGTCTCTACTCACATAGTCGCATGTACTTTGGATCATCCAATAAAAAATCATCACAATATTGAACAAAATAAATATTTTTTCATTCGAAAATATTAAAAATTGAAAAGCTTCTCTTTTATTCCTTCAGGTTGGACCGGCCCACCACCGAGCTGGTAGATTTGATCCGATCGATAATTCTTAAAAAAATTTACTTACCGGCATTGTGATTTCTTTTGGAGCATGAATCCTTGCTCCATAGGGTGATACTCCTGAATGCTGTCCATCATGGAATGGACAGTGCAAGCCATGAGATAGCATGCCTTGTGCATCCATCCACTATAAGATGGGTGGCAACTATCATGCACCTACGGTGCCCATGAAAATTCAAATTATTATTCATTTGATGGAAAGATAATATTATTGACAGATATATTTATGCGTATATTGTGCGTGACAATATTGTTTGATCCAATTACTAACCAGCCACCGCTGGTGGTAGACTAGGTCTACCTAACAGTCTTCTATTAATGAACCATTACGAAGTACAAGTTTCTCTCCTGAAGTTGATCGATGGCACCTTTTTTTTTTTTTTTTTTTCTTTTTTTTTTCTTTTACATATAAATGTCATTTATTGGTGTCTAATTATTACTTGGACCAGGTCGCCATTTATTGGTGTCTCATTATTGCTTGGACCAGGTCCAAGCGGACCCGCCAAATCCCACGGTGAATAATGCGCCATGTAGCCCCTGTATTTCACCGATTCCCGATTGCACGTTATCCACCGTCCATGCGCTTCGATATTTGCTCGAATCCATTGGACCTGGTCCATGCAATAATCTCCCTTTATGGGTATCTTGGCTATTTTAATACGATGTCGGCATGTTCCCTAAGGGACAAGGAAGAAAACCAGTTTCATTTTTTTTTTAAAAAAAAAAAAAAAAAAAAAAATCCTTTCCATGGCCGGCAACTAGATTAGCGAAGATCGGGTGGCAAAACATGTTTGGCCCCACATTAGTCACGGTATTTGGAGAATAAATACGGTGCCAAAGAACAAAATCTAGGGTTACCGACTAAGAGAAACAAAGGGGAACATGTAGTAGAGATGAAGCAGGCATGGCCTCTAGAGGACGTTTTATGAAATGTTTGCCCAGACTTGCTTGAAAAAACTGACATATTTAAGATCCATCCGATCAATAGGATACTTCTAGCCCATTTATTTCTGATTCAAATATAAGGAATATTTGAGAACAAATGGATTTAGAAGGATAGGGGTCACTTCTCACCATTTGTAACACCCTTAGAACTATGATAAACCTTGACTCAAGTTGCTCGGTGTCGTAACTCACCTCACCAATGCCAGAGGAAGCGCCGGTGATGAGAACAACTTTTCCTCCCATGTCCTCCTCTTGGAAAGGCCTCACAAGAATCCATCGAACCAATCTCCACACCATCCTAAATGGAAGGTAGGCTACAAGGAATATAGCAACGGCCACATGAATCACAACACTAAGGAAGCTAAGGAAGAAATCCATGGCGAGAGAGAGAGAAGAGAAAGAGAAAGAGGGAGAATCGATGGAGGCTTGCGGTGGTCCTCTTGTTTAGATCGCCGGTTAGAGGGGGGGGGGGCGGGGGAAGCTTGCTTTAAAGACATCGGTTGTCCGGTACCGCCCGGTAATCAATACGCTCCATGGCCGACAGGGCTACGGCTCCAACACGACGCATGTCTGAGCCTGTGGTGGAAGTCCGGACGGGTTCGGGTTGTATCTTTCTCGCGAATGAATGATTCACCTCCTTTCCGGACATCGTCGACCGTTGGATCGCATAATGGACGCTTCGAGATCACTGATGGAAGAGTTTTGATTGCTTTGAGAGATGTGTGATGTGCGATCCAACGGTTGACGCGGTGAAAGAAGGTGAATCATCCTTCCGCGTAAAAGATCCAACCTGAACCCAGTCAAGACGCAATAACTTTTAAAGCCCATCCCAAAGGTTTTTATTCAGACGGATGTGAACATATACGTGTTTTGATACGTGCATATATCTGTGAATATTAATGGGTGCTTGGGATCTTGGTTTGTATCACTATCTGACATGTCTCGTTACCATCGACATATGGTTGAGGGTTTTTTTTTTTTTTTTTTTTGGGTGGGGAAAGGGGTAACAAGAAAAGAATATGCATTTTTCTTGTAAAATGGGATTTCGTAAGTTCGGATTATCCTGAAAAGTTGATCCCCTACCGCCAATATAGTAGATTGGTAGTTTAGATCGGACTGGATTTTAGTTTCATGTCCATATATTCTAGATTTGAAGAATGGCGCTATGGTCGACTCAAATAAATTCATAATTTATCTTAGAACTTGGACATGGAAACCTGATTTCCTATCCTGTCTTCAGAACCCGACTCTAAAAAAAAGAGAAAAAAGAAAATCGGGCTAAAAGAGAACAACAAAAGAGAGATCATTTTCGATGATTGAACATCACTTTTATATCCAGATTGGAACTGGACTTGAACCTTCATATCCGGATTTCACTCCACTTTCACTTTCATATCAGAAACGTCGACTTTCACTTTCAATTTTGAATTATTCACTTTTCGGAAGCC
The DNA here is from genome assembly GCA_021397845.1 of Areca catechu. Taxonomy (NCBI): domain Eukaryota; kingdom Viridiplantae; phylum Streptophyta; class Magnoliopsida; order Arecales; family Arecaceae; genus Areca; species Areca catechu. Next base: position 85,289,434 of record CM038048.1, on the reverse strand, counting down.
TTGCTCCTTGCTCCTGGTTCATATTCACATAAGCCACTCATGTTGCCGCCAAGATCGCCGTGGCCTATAACTGGGGTCGAGCTCGGAACGCGCTCTTGCCGCTTGGGATCTTACTCGGACACCGGACCTGCAAAACAGAGTTAGAGACCCGGACTGGGGATTCCGGCGGGGGTATTCCGACGGTCAAGTCAGTAAGTAATAATCCAGGGGAACAGATTCTCCTGGTCGAGCCCTGAGTGTGGACTCCACGCTAGGAGGAGAGTTAATGAGATGAGAGAGTGCGAGCGGGCCGAGCACAGAGTGTGGGAATGACAGCAGAGGAGAGCTCGAACTGAGCGGCTGTGTTCTTTTAGACCCCTCCTGGGAGTTTTGCAGTAGCCTCGAGCGTTGTCTTCCTGGGTCCTGCTCCCTTCTTGCTCGTTGGACCTCCTCGATTGATTCTTCTATCTTCTCTTGAGTTTTTTTTTCTTCTTACTTGTTTGAATCTGGGAGACCTTTCTGCTGGGGGCATTGCGCGCTGCTTATCTCAGGATCTTCCCCCTGCCTACGGGCGCGTGTGGCGATGTTTCGTGCCGTTGATGGGTTGCATTTCCATTCTGGTGGTATGGAAGCTATTGTTTGCTCTAACATTTCTTCTGGTCGTTGCCTTTTGGGTAACTTAGCAGGGCCTCGATCGACGAGCCGTCGCCTTCTAGATCCGGATCTACTGGTTGACTTCCTTTTTTGGAGGGTGCAGACGGTTGGTGGAGAATGCAGAGCCTCGATCGGAGGATTTCTTTTATTTTGGTGTAAGTGGCAGTTGGGACCATCATCGCGGCCTGGCAAGCATCTTTTCGCGGTCCTTGAGTGTCGAGCCGCCATCCAGGAAGAGCGGCGACTTCCTTCGGCTGCAGATCTCTTCGTCCAAGATGGAGCCGATCTGGAGAGGTGGGGCTCGACTTCGGCCTCGGTGTCTCGACTCGGAGGGAGCGCAGCCAGGCGAAGGAGAGGCGGAGCTCGACTTCGGCCTCGGTGTCTCGACCCGGAGGGAGTGCGGCCAGGCGAAGGAGAGGCGGAGCTCGACTTCGGCCTCGGCTTCTCCACCCGGAGGGAGTGCGGCCAGGCGAAGGAGAGGCGGAGCTCGACTTCGGCCTCGGCCTCTCCACTTGGAGGGAGCGCGGCCGGGTGAAGGAGAGAGGAGCTCGACTTCGACCTCAGCCTCTCCACCCGGAGGAGAGCGGCCGAGCGAAGGAGAGGTGGAGCTCGATTTCGGCCTCGACGTCTCAACCCAAAGGGAGAGTAGCCAGGCGAAGGAGAGGCGGAGCTCGACTTCAGCCTCGGCTTCTATTCCCGGAGGGAGCACGGCCGGGCGAAGGAGAGGCGGAGCTCGACTTCGCCCTCGGCCTCTCCACTTGGAGGGAGCGCGGCCGGACGAAGGAGAGGCAGAGCTTGACTTCGGCCTCGGCATCTCGACCCGGAAGGTGCGCGGCCGGGCAAAGGAGTTTGGGCTGAGGTGTCCCATGTGGCAGCTTCATCCGACGTGGCGTCTGACAGGGGTCCCATGCCAGCGATCCCGCCACATCATGGCTAAAAGAGAACAACAAAAGAGAGATCACTTTCGATGATTGAACATCACTTTTATATCCAGATTGGAACTGGACTTGAACCTTCATATCCAGATTTCACTTCACTTTCACTTTCATATCAGGAACGTTGACTTTCACTTTCCATTTTGAATAATTCACTTTTCAGAATCCTTGCTCCTTGCTCCTGGTTCATATTCACATAGGTCACTCATAAGACTAAGACCTTCAACCAAGCAGTGAAGGCTCTCATGACCATGCCAAAAGGGGGTAGCTATGTTTGAAGCCCCCTCACTCTTTTTATCTTATCAAAAAAAAAAAAAAGTTGATCCCCTGCTCTTTTTTTTTATTTTATTTTATTTTTTTATAATAAGAGAGAATGCTCACACACAACTAGTATGGATGCATCTAATAAAATTAAAAAAATAAAATATCATGGAGAGTGGTGGGGACAGTCACCCCCCTCAATCCACAAATACCCTCCAAAATAATACCTTACCAGATAGGAGACAATTCACTCTACTTATTTGCCTCTCGATAAATATGCCTAATGTCCAAGGCGGTACAATCCATTGCAACTCTTTAGATGTCGCATAGTTTCAAATGAGGCGCGAGCATATCCTGATGGTTTCGAATCAACTACACTATCATGGCAGAGTCATTTTGGATGACAAGATGCTCTGCACTAAGGACTAGCCAAGCATACATGATGCCAACTTAGGCCACCCTCAATTGGACCTTACATATCATGATGTAGAAGAGTTAACTCCTGCTGATTAGTAGATTTGTTTAAATCATGGGTAGCCCACCTAAGCTTGGTCCCTTTAAAATGGGCTTAGAGCATTTATTTCTACCTAATGGATTGGGCCGAGCCTAAAAATCAAGGTAGCATTTAAAAATGGGTGGGCTTGGATTTACCTTAACCTGGTTCTGATCTGGCCCGAAATTTGTATCATATCATAAATCGATCCCAAATTCCTATCCCTAAATTTTCATCTCTTCCCTTCCTGTATCCTAAACCTATTGTCTAGTGACGAAAGCATGATGGAAATGAGTGTACCTATTAGGAAGCCCCATATCTAGATGGCGAATTTGCTCACCAGGTCAAAGACTCCTTGTTGGGAAAATGCCTTGAATTCGGCCCTTGAAAGAAGCCTATGATGAAATCTAACCTAAAGAGTAGACCCAAATCAAAAGAGAAGAAAAAAAACTGGATTAGTCAACGGTAGGTCCACAGGCACATGGCCGACAAGCCAAACCATGGCCCAGACCGTGCGGCACAGGCCTAGGTGGCCCCTCCTCTCGTGTTGCAATGGCAACGTTGCATGGACCACCGGTCCACGGGTGGTGTATGCGCGTTGGTCAGGTGATCCAAAGGATGCATGCTTCCTAGCAGCAATTGAACGGTTGCACGTATCTCTGGGCATGTTTCACCTGATTTGGATCGATCTAGCATGGATTTTGGTGCAAGCAAAGGCCGATCGACGTTCAAGAATGAATCTGCAATCAAACACAAATTAGGAGAGCTATATGACTCAATTTGGATACGGTTTGGACTGTTAGACTCCTAATGAGATGCTCTTCATAGCAAGGACTATAAAAACACAGGCAAAGAACTAGACTGGGTTAAGGATCAAAAGAGTGGTGAAAGGTCTGTAAAAAGCTTGTAGCGGTTGAGAGTTAAGAGCTTGAAAGAGAGATTTGGAATTTTTTGCTAAGAGAACTTATGGGATTGAGAGTGAGAGTTCTAATCTTATAAGTTTATTTTTTCTCATAATGAAACTCTGCATGCCCAACTGATTGTACCTTTTTTTTTTCTTTTTCTTTTTCTTGCAGCATCGATATCAATTATCTAGATCTTGGAAATGGGGATCCATATTTTGCACGAGTAATCTCCTGATGAATAGTATCAATGCAGTTGGAACTACAATAACTAGTATCAGAGCTCCAGATTATCTATGTTGATGGAGATCAAAGAAGATGACAAACGTAATCAAAGTTGACATCAACCAATTTGATGAGAAAAGTAATTTCTTCCTTTGGCAAGCGAGGGTGAAAAATATACTTATCCAGTATGGATTAATCGATACTCTCTTATGTGAGAAGAGATCGACCACCATAGAAGAGAAGACTTGGAGGCAATACCAAATGAATGATCCACTTGTATCTAGCGGATAAAGTGGTGGTCATGTACTGAATGAGACTTCTCAATGGTACTATGGATGAAGCTTGAGTAGTACATGGCGAAGTTCCTTACTAATACATTATTTTTTTGGAAGCAATTTTACCAACTGCAAATGATTAAGAGACAGAGCGTGCAGGAGCATCTAAATAACTTTCAGAGGATCCTCACCGATTTCTTATGTCGATGAAAAAGTTGAGGAGAAAACCAAGGCATCGATTTTGTTTTCATCCCTACTGCAATCCTTTGAGTCATCGGTGACAGCTCTTCTAGTGAAAAAGAGTACCATCAAGATGGAGGAGGTCACTTCGGTAGTACTTCAAAACAAGGTTCTTAAGCGGGAGAATCAAGCTTCGAGTTTAGGCAGAAACATAGCATTGACAATTTTTAAAGAAGCAGAAGGTGGAAGGCGGAGTGACAAAAAATCACGAGGTAGGCGGTCCAAGTTGAAGGATGAAAGCAAAATTAAGTATTACCAACGTACGACAAGCTAGACATCATATCAGAGATTGCTTGTAACACAAAAATTGAATGAAGGCTATGATGATGGTGGCTGATGGTAGCAATGAAGGTACAGATACTACAGTGATGCACTTATGGTATCCGATAAGATATCCCATTCTTTATAGTAGATTTTAGATTCTGCATGTCTATATTATATTTATTATAGAGAGGAGCTGTTCGACTATCTAAAGAGTAGAAAGGATTCTGTCTACTTGCTAGACACATCAAGCTATGCAATCGAGGGCATCAAGATAGTCAGGTTGAAGGCACATGATGAGATAGTGAAGAAATTGGCAAGGTTCGGTACATATCCAGTTTTTACAAGAATTTAATTTTCTTAGCAAATTGGATTCAAATGGCTATACATGGAAAACTAGTGATAGAATCATGAAGGTCTTGCATGGCAGTAGGGCTATTTTACAAGAAAAGAAAAGGGAAGGGCACTACCTCTTGACAGGAAGTCTACTACAAGGTGGAGTCCCTGGTACAAATAAGAGTGCAGTACGAGCTGGGGCTCCAAGAGTAGATGGATCGGGCACAAGATAAAAGACATGGAAGGATGATAGGCAATGTCGCAAGATGAAGTTCTTATTATCATAGAAAACTTCTCCAAATAGGTTTCAAATCAATGTGAGCATAACATGTGATGAAGATGGGATCGAGTGGTCTGGCTCGATTTCTATGTTTGCCTATCTATGATCAGTAGGCATTTGTCCCAGGAGATAGGACCGAGATCCTTCAAGAAACTCTCAAAGCTAGGTGGAGGCCAAATATTGAGTCGAGGTAAAGGTTGTTAGGAAAACTCCTCGAACTCAGTCCTTGAAAGAAGCCTGTGACGAATCTAGTCCAAGAAGCAGACCCAGTCCAAAAGAGAAAGAAAGAAATTTGGATCAGCCTAGGGCAGGCCCATAGGAGGGTGGCCCAGCATGGCATTGGCGGGCATGCATGGCAGCCCAAGCCGAGGCGGCCCCTCCTCTGGTGTTGCTGTGGCGGTATTGCATGGACCACCAATCCATGGGTGGTGTACATATGTTGGTTAGGCAATCTAATGGACGCGCATGTTCCCGGCAATGATCAAATGGTCGCACATGTCTTCAAGCATGTTTCACATGATTTGGGCCGATCTAGCATAGGTTTCGGTGAGATTAAAGGCCAATCGATGGCCAAGAGTAGATCTATAATCAAAGATGAATTGGAAAAGCTACAAGATTTCAATTTGACATGGTTTGAATCGTTGCACTCCTGGTGAGATACTTTTCATAGTAGAGGCTATAAAAACATGGAATGAGGACCATGCTAGGTGAAGGATCAAAAGATAGTGAAGGATCTCCAAAGTCTGTAGGGGTGAGAGTTGAGAGCTTGAGAGAGAGATTTGGAGTTTTTGTTAAGAGAACCATATGGAATTAAGAGTGAGAGTTTCAATATTCTAAGTTTATTTTTTTTATAGTAAAACCTTGCATACCAACTAATTATGCTTTTATTTTATTTTCTCTTCTTCTTTCTTTTGTGGCATCGACACCGATAATCGAAATCCTAAAAATAAAGATCCATATTTTGCATGAGAGATCTCCCGATGAGTGGTACAGTGTAGTTAGTACCACAACACTCCTCCCTCTGAACCATCGGTTACTGACTCCACCAACCTCGCCTGCCAAGCCCACAATGTATGCCCATACCCATGAGGAAGTTCAAACTTCAACAATGGATCTGCTTATCGATCGAAGACCCCTCCTCCAAACCCTCGACCAACGACTCTACAATCCTCGCTTGCCAAACCCACGGGATGTTTGGTTTCCTAGGTGTTGCGCATGCATATTTTTGACAAGATTCAAAATCCTGGCGCAGTGAAAGCTGTAGTTATGAAAATATTTTCAAATGCATGCAAAATTAAACTAAAAGCACTTAAATTAGGAACTAACACGCAGATATAGATTACATAGCAAATCTAAAAATTAAAAATAAGAAGAGAAAAAAAATACTTATCTTGGGTCACTATCCATCTTCTTCTCCTATCAGATCGCATCCGGCTAATCATCAGGGTTTCTGTCGGAACCGCACATATGTCCAGCCTCTACTAGTATCTATATAGGGCTTGATTTTCATTGAATTCATGATGCATCAGTCGGAGTACTAGCTTCTTTTCGCAGACGTCTTATTTGGCTTGGATCTGAATCTGATTTTAATTCTTGAAGGACAAGGTTGCAATCATTGTACCCTTTGCATGACCCCATCGTGCACGACCACTGGGACTTCTTTTGGACCCCTCAAGGAATGCAAACCTTTTTCTCTCAATTTTTGCTTCCTTTCAGGACCCTTTTTGGATTTCTTAGGTGTGGAATGACAAGAGGTAACATAAAGATGGGCGGTAGACAAGACTAGACTGCGACAAGAATGGATGAGATAGGAAAAATAAATCCATTCAAGTTGGTGGAAGAAAAAAGTGAAAAGAAAACTTGTGCGCTAAACAATCTCTTCGTTCATCTTTCGTCGCATACATGAAAAATACCACCTATCACACACCAAATCTAGATAAGATTTCATGCCCAATCATATGAGAGTCCATATTAATTTAAATCTGATGCAGAACGAAAGCTCTGATACCAAAAAATTGATGTAGAACGAAAAAGAGATGATGCGATGCGGAAGTAAATTAAGACTAATTCCTTTTATTTTTTTTTTTATATTTTCAGAAGTTGGCTTTGACTCAAATGAAAGTTAAACTAAATTGAAAGAAACTATATAATAATTGAAAGCACAATTCAAAGAAACTAGATTATCAGAGTAGTTCAGAAGTAAAGGATCGCTGGGGTTGAGAAACTCCCAGACCTAGGGTTTCGCTCTGAACTTTCAACAGGACAGAACTAAAGAGAAGGGAAGGGTTATGTACCAGGCAGTGATCTTCACAGAGTTTGGTGGAAGGACTCTCTCGAGCAGATTGTTGGATCCTCGGATTCGGATATCTTCGCAAAGGATCCTCCAATACTGGTCCTTTGGCAGAGCTGGCTTCTCCTGAACTCAAGATCTGGGAAAGAAGAAGAACAAGTTATGGAACCAAATACTCAAGGAAGGATTTACCAGATAGAAGAACTTGAAAGTTGATGTTGCTGAAATCCTGATTCTCCTGGAATGTTGATCTGACTTCCTCTGGAATTTGCTCTGTCTTCGAAGTAGCTGTACTGGACCTGGTGGTCGCCTCTACTTGGAGAGAGGGGCCGTGAGAGATGGGGTAGGCTAGGGTTTGGTGGAATGAAGAGGATGAAGGGCGGCTAGGGTTTGGAAGTGAAGTGGCTAACCTATGGTTTTGGGGTTGAAGATCTCACACCTCCTCAAGGTTCCTGGGGAACCCGGATTTACTCCCTCACGGAGCTCAACACCTGAATGCAAGTGCGGAAGAGAGAAACACAAAGTTTGCTCACACATAAATTGAATTCATTCATCAGTTGTCTTTCACACTTACAAGAGGGGTTTATTTTATAGGTCTTTACAAGAGGTCAGGGTTTTACATCTTCCCATGTGGGACTAATAGGATGGATCCTCAAATTAGGATTGTAGAATCAAATCCTTCTCATATGGCCGGCCAAGAGCTTCCATAAGTGTTGATTGGTGGCCAAATGGTAAGTAGGTGGCGCCTCCTAGCCTTGCTCTTCAAGAAATTTTTTTTTTCCTTCCATGCTTGGTTTATTTGGAAGTATTTGGGTGCCTCCTAGTCTTGCTCCACAAGTTTAGGCTTCTTCCTTTCATGGCTCAACTCTTTTGGACACCTCCTTTTCTTTCTCTCCAAGTCATGGCTCTTCCCAACTTTGCTTTGGTCTTTTTAGGCATGGATTGGGCGCCCCCTAGAAGTGCTCCAAGAAATGCCTCTTTCCTCCTTTAGCTTGGCCTTTTAAGGTATATATGGGGTGCCTCCTTGATTTTGGCTTCAAGAAAAATTTTTGCTCCTTGGGTGTGGGGACCAAGACACTGGGATGGAGATGTGGCACCCCCTGGATTCTGGCGTGTGGCTGGGAGTGTGGCGCCCACTTACTTGAGCCTGGGAGAAAAATGTGGCACCCTGGACCTTGACTTGAAAAAAGCGGCACCAACCTGGAGAAGACTAGACCCTACTAGGACTTGTACTGAGTCAACATGACTCAACAAAATTTAAATTGCAGGGAAATACAGACTCAAGACTAAAATTGAGTTGACCAAGTCAACCCTTATTACAAAACCAGAAAATCCTAATTCTTCGGGCAAGGTCAATCAGAGATCCAGATGGAGCCCTGAAGTCATCTTCTGAGTCTGGTGCCCGCACCATTCTCCCTGGGTGGGAGGAACTCGACCCTGTCGAGTATGGGTCAAGCTGGCTCTGGTATCTCCAAGAGGTCTAGGTCCAATTCTTGTAATTCTTCTCGGGAGATCCAAGAGTCATCAGAATCTGACCTTCCTTGCCAGCGGACCAGGTATCTTTGGTATTCTCGATTACGAGTAGAGATAACCTGATCATCCAGGATCTTTTCAATCTGCTCTTTCCTCATAGGCCAGTTTGTTGGTGAACACACAGGGTTGGGTTCACTCTCAAGAGCAGGATTAGGCTCAAAGGCTCACTAGGAATCACAGCTGGCTCTCTATACTCTACTATGTCTGTAATGTTGAAAGTGGAGCTAATGTCTAGTTCTGAAGGCAACTCGAGCACATAGGCATTGGACCCTACTCTCTTCACCACTCTAAATGGTCCAGCTCCTCTAGCATGTAACTTTCTAACGGTTCCAGGAGGAAACCGTTCAGGCTTAACCTAATCATTACATAGTCTCCCTTAACAAAAATTTTGACTCGCCTTTGAGAATCAGCCAACTTATAAGTTTCATTACTTAAATTTATTTTGGCATGAATTTCTTTATGCAAGTCTTTTATATGCTGTGCAAAAACTTCAGCAGACTCAGAGACTCGTGTGTGGACTGGTAAAGGAGCTAGGTCAAGAGGTGTGTGAGGTTTGTAACCATGCACAATTTCAAATGGACTCTTATCTATAGACCTATTGACCGAGTCATCGTATGCAATTTCAGCCCTGGACAAATCCCAATTCCTGGTGCTCTCAATCAAACCAAAGTCTGAGCCAAAGCCTAGTAAAGGGTCAAGAAAAACTAAACTAGACTGACGACGCATTCCTAAAGAATGGAATTTATTCCAAAGGAAACCTAGATCTAAACCTAACAAACTACGGCTTTCTAGGTTTGACCTTGGGTTGGAGGATGGCATGCAGAGCATGAAAATATATCATGGGTGCCTAGTAGGTGCCATAAGGTCTTCCAGAAGTAGGTGGCAAACCTAATAGGTTCTGACACGTGGTTCACTCTAAAGACTTCGATAAAGTATACTTGGATGGTGTAAGAAGCATTGGAAGTCCTAGAGAAAGGGAGGAAATATGAGGTGGAGTCTCGAATACCTGCTGACTAAAGGAGGTGACCTGAAGGTTTGAATGGTGATCTATGAGTGTCAACTGGTCATCCTTACGAAGGAAAAGTTTGCTACTCCCAGGAATGGATCAAGAGATGGTTTGGGAAGTAGCCTAGGACATGTGATTGCAATAGTTAAGGTTTGTTCTCTAAGCAAATAATGATCCACTTTCTCAAGAACTGGATTAGAGAATGATTCATGGGAGGGCCTATGGATGATGACCTCAAGACTTGAAATTTGACCTATGGGTGCGGAAAGGTATACTCTAGAAGGGTAGCTCAGTCATGCGAAGGAAGGGGTCTGGGGCCATAAGGAGGACTTCTACAGGACTGGGTGAATCAATCCGCTCAAGAAAAGGATGTCCAACTGAGATTACGGGAGAGACCTTAATGGCTGAGCATGGGACAAGGTCCAATTGTAAGAGGCTTGATTCAGTCATCCTAAGGAGAGGATCCACATAGGGTGGGCAAACTTAAACAGTTTAGTGCAAAGATCTTCAATTGGTACTTGGGGAATGACTGTCATTAGAGGGTACGAACTGATAGCTCGGGCTAACACTATGAGTTCTTCCTGGGGGTATTGACTAAAGGAACCTGATTCTCACAAATCTCTTGAATTTCTGAACTAGGTCCTACCACTTGGTTGCTTTCCAAGTCTCCTCAAGTAAGGAACCAATAGTATCGATGTCAATTCTTCAAGTTCTTCCCCTCATATTCATCAACTAGACTCAAGCCAACATCATATACTTCCTCGATGCCATCTTTATGGGTTTCGGTCAGTGGTAATCGGGTCAACTGATTCTAGGCTTGTCATACCTAACCCTTCTTCCTCATTGGTATCCTTCTGGTCAAGAGGTGACACAAGTGAGAATTGACAAACAAAAGTCTGGTTCACTACGGGTGTCGGATCAATCAGAACTTGACTCAAGTTGATAGAGGTTGGTTTTAAGTCCAAAGTACTTGATTGGTTATATCTTAAAGACCACTCATAGTCTTGGGCTTCTTGGTAGGCTCGGTCTAACTTATTGGTCTTTTCAAGGCATAGCTTCCTATAAATGTCTGGGTGTAACCCAACCCTAAACCTCGATGTGATCTGAGCTTCGGTCTCAATGGTATTGCATTTCATGTCATACCACTGGAAGTCCTCGATATATTTAGACACAGGCCTATTACCTTGTCGCAATTGGTACCATTGGTCTAAAAATCTTTTCTCATAGGATCTACCTATGTACCTATCTCTCAACTTACTTCTCATATCTCTCCAAGTATATATTTCCTCTTTTCTTTGATAACACTCACGCTCAATAGCATACCAATGCGACCTAGCATGTTTGGTGAACTTGGTTTGGCCAACCTAACTTGTCCTAATTCCGACATGTTAGTGCACTCAAAATACCGATCCATTTGTTCTTCCCACTTAATATATGTCTTGTCTTCCATCAAAAGTGGGTGCATAAGGTTCGGTGTTCCTAACGCGTCCCTTCTCTGAGTCAACCAAGTATGGATATAGGCTCCTAGGGTTATGCTCGGGATCACGGTATAAGGTCCTCCTAGGCTCCTGGCATGGGTGAGGTTGGGGCCATTAAATTTTGGATCAGGGGTCCAATTTTGATGTCTACGTTTCTCAAGTCCCTGGCTCGGTCTCTAAACTGGGCAAAACCCTCATTCATATCCTGACTCAATTTGGTCATACTTTCGGTAAAAGTTCTAATCATGGCCTCTAAATCAGGTTGGGTTTTGACCAGGTTGGTAGGGTACTCCGTTCCGGGTAGACATGATAATGCAAGCAAACACACCAAATGGACTCGACTGAAATGACTACGGGCTAACTAGACCTAGAGCCAAACTAGATGCCCAATCAGAGTGGCAAGCTAGCCTGTAGTAACTCGGGACTCAGCCAGGCAGGTGTAAGGGGAGTGTTAGGTCCCTAATTGCCAATCCTAGACACCAATCAGTGATTGGCCAGGTAGGCGGACCAGCAGACAAGCCCTTCGGGATGTAGTCCCTGAACCACCGTTCTAGACACTGAGTACCAAGCACACACAGAGTAACTAGACAAACTGACTCAACACTAGCCTTGACCCGACTTGTTGATGTCCCTAGCCCACTAGGGCAAATTAAGTCTAATAAATTTAAAATTAGGCTTAGGATCGAATGAATGGGTGGTGGTTTTGGGCTAAGGAGAGGTTATCAACTCCTCCCCTTATCTTAGATGCTCAATTGCCCTTAAGATGAATTAGGAGATGATCACTCAAAATAATTGAATTACAGAAACACAGAAACAGAGTTGCTATAATTTAACTCTCAGAAATTTCATGGAAACCAATAAATCACAGGAAAATTATGTAAATAGTCTCAATTATACTGGTTCCAACAAAATAAAAATCATATATTTGGAGTTATTTACAATGAAAAATAATTACTGTAACAGGACAGTTACAGACTGAAAACAGAGTGCTTCCCCGTTAACAATTCCTGCTACGAAGTTGTAACCCAGCGGATCCCCTACACGCCCTAGGAACACCCCGTGGAATAGGAAGAGGAGGTTTGCACCTCGCTTCGTTCCTAGGATCGGACGTCCTGGAGAGTCTACTTCGAGCAGACAAAGTAAAAGAGAGTACTCAACACAAGCAAGCAAGTCAGAAACCCTAGACAGGGCTCTGATACCAAAATTGATGTAGAACGAAAGCTCTGATACCAAAAAATAATGCAGAACGAAAAGAGATGATGCGATGCGGAAGTAAATTAAGACTAATTCCTTTTGTTTTTGTTTTTTATATTTTCAGAAGTTGGCTTTGACTTAAATGAAAGTTAAACTAAATTGAAAGAAACTATATAATAATTGAAAGCACAATTCAAAGAAACTAGATTATCAGAGTAGTTCAGAAGTAAGGATCACTGGGATTGAGAAACTCCCAGACCTAGGGTCTCACTCTGAACTTTCAACAGGACAGAACTAAAGAGAAGGGAAGGGTTATGTACCAGGCAGTGATCTTCACAGAGTTTGGTGGAAGGACTCTCTCGAGCAGATTGTTGGATCCTCGGATTTGGATATCTTCGCAATGGATCCTCCAATACTGGTCCTTTGGCAGAGCTGGTTTCTCCTGAACTCAAGATCTGGGAAAGAAGAAGAACAAGTTATGGAACCAAATACTCAATGAAGGATTTACCAGATAGAAGAACTTGAAAGTTGATGTTGCTGAAATCCTGATTCTCCTGGAATGCTGATCTGACTTCCTCTGGGATTTGCTCTGTCTTCGAAGTAGCTGTACTGGACCTGGATGATGGTGGTCGGCCTCTACTTGGAGAGAGGGGCCTGAGAGAGATGGGTAGGCTAGGGTTTGGTGGAATGAAGAGGATGAAGGCGGCTAGGGTTTGGAAGTGAAGTGGCTAACCTATGGTTTTGGGGTTGGAGATCTCACACCTCCTCAAGGTTCCTGGGGAACCGGATTTACTCCCTCATGGAGCTCAACACCTGAATGCAAGTGCGGAAGAGAGAAACACAAAGTTTGCTCACACATAAATGAATTCATTCATCAGTTGTCTTTCAAACTTACAAGAGGGTTTATTTTATAGGTCTTTACAAGAGGTCAGGGTTTTACATCTTCCCATGTGGGACTAATAGGATGGATCCTCAAATTAGGATTGTAGAATCAAATCCTTCTCATATGGCCGGCCAAGAGCTTCCATAAGTGTTGATTGGTGGCTCCAAATGGTAAGTAGGTGGCACCTCCTAGCCTTGCTCTTCAAGAAAAATTTTTTCCTTCCATGCTTGGTTTATTTGGAAGTATTTGGATGCCTCATAGTCTTGCTTCACAAGTTTAGGCTTCTTCATTTCATGGCTCAACTCTTTGGACACCTCCTTTTCTTTCTTCCCAAGTCATGGCTCTTCCCAACTTTGCTTTGGTCTTTTAGGAATGGATTGGGCGCCCCCTTGAAGTGCTCCCAAAGAAATGCCTCTTTCCTCCTTTAGCTTGGCCTTTTAAGGTATATATGGGGCGCCTCCTTGATTTTGGCTTCAAGAAAAATTCTTGCTCCCTGGGTGTGGGGACCAAGACACTGGGATGGAGATGTGGCACCCCCTGGATTCTGGCGTGTGGCTGGAGTGTGGCGCCCACTTACTTGAGCCTGGGAGAAAAATGTGGCACCTGGACCTTAACTTGAAAAAAGGCGGCACCAACCTGGAGAAGACCTAGACCACTACTAGGACTTGTACTGAGTCAACATGACTCAACAAAATTAAATTGCAGGGAAATACAGACTCAAGACTAAAATTGAGTTGACCAAGTCAACCCTTACAAAACCAGAAAACCCTAATTCTTCGGGCAAGGTCAATCAGAGATCCAGATGGAGCCCTGAAGTCATCTTCTGAGTCTGGTGCCTGCACCAAAATCTCATTTAAAACAAAGTGGGACACCCAAAAAGGATGAACAACAAATAGCGGCAAGGTGGGAAGAAAAGTCTAGCACCGCCAACAATAACCTTCTCATCATAATTTTGTCGCACAACCCTTCTCTAATTCCATGCCAATTTTGGAAAAGCATTTAGGCTTATCAAGATACTGATGCAGAATGAAAGAGATGATGCGATGCGGAAGTAACTTAAGACTAATTCTTTTTTTTTTTTTTAATTTTTTTTTTTATATTTTCAGAAGTCAGCTTTGACTCAAAGGAAAGTTAAACTAAATTTAAAGAAACTATGTAATAATTGAAAGCACAATTTAAAGAAACTAGGTTATCAGAGTAGTTCAGAAGTAAAGGATCGCTAGGGGTTGAGAAACTCCCAGACCTAGGGTTTCGCTTTGAACTTTCAACAGGACAGAAGTAAAGAGAAGAGAAGGGTTACAGACCAGGCAGTAGTGATATTCACAGAGTTAGTGGAAGGACTCTCTTGAGCAGATTGTTGGATCCCCGGATTCAGATATCTTCGCAATGGATCCTTCAATACTGGCCCTTGGCAGAGTTGGCTTCTTCTGAACTCAAGATCTGGGAAAGAAGACGAACAAGTTATGGAACCAGATACTCAAGGAAGGATTTACCATATAGAAGAACTTGAAAGCTGATGTTGCTAAAATCTTGATTCTCTGGATGCTGATCTGACTTCCTCTGGGGTTTGCTCTGTCTTCGAAGTAGCCGAACTGGACCTGGATGCTGGGGTCAGCCTCCACTTGGAGAGAGGGGCCGTGAGAGATGGGGTAGGCTAGGGTTTGGTGGAATGAAGAGGATGAAAGGCGGCTAGGGTTTGGATTGGAAGTGGCTAACCTAGGGTTTGGGGGTTGGAGATCTCACACCTCCTCAAGGTTCCTGGGGAACCCGGATTTACTCCCTCACGGAGCTCAACACCTAATACAAGTACGGAAGAGAGAAACACAAAGTTTGCTCACACATAAATTGATTCATTCATCAGTTGTTTTCAAAACTTACAAGAGGGGTTTATTTATAGGACTTTACAAGAGTCAGGGTTTTACATCTTCCCATGTGGGACTAATAGGATGGATCTTCAAATTAGGTTTGTAGAATCAATCCTCCCATATGGCCGGCCAAGAGGTTCCATAAATGTTGATTGAAAGCTTCAAATGGTAAGTAGGTGGCGCCTCCTAGCTTTGCTCTTCAAGAAATATTTTTTTCCTTCCATGGCTCAACTCTTTTGGACACCTCCTTTCTTTCTCCCCAAGTCATGGCTCTTCCCAACTTTGCTTGGGCTTTTTTGGCATGGATTAGGCGCCCCTTGAAGTGCTCCCCAAGAAATGCTTCTTTCCTCCTTTTGCTTGGCCTTTTAAGGTACATATGGGGCGCCTCCTTGATTTTAGCTTCAAGAAAATTCTTGCTCCCTTGGGTGTGGGGACCAAGACACTGGGATGGATTTGTGGCGCCTCCTGGACTTGGCGTGTGGCTGGGAGTGTGGCACCCACTTGCTTGGGCCTAGGAGAAAATATGGCACCCTGGAGAAGACCTAGACCACTACTAGGACTTGCACTGAGTCACATGACTCAATAAAATTTAATTGCAGGAAATACAGACTCAAACTAAAATTGAGTTGACCGAGTCAACCCTTATTACAAAACCAGAAAACCCTAATTCTTGGGGCAAGGTCAATCAGAGATCCAGATGGAGCCCTGAAGTCTTCTTCTGAGTCTGGTGCCCGCCCAATTCTCCGGGGTGGGAGGAACTCGACCCTGTCGAGTATGGATCAAGTTGGCTCTGGTATTTCTCCAAGAGGTCTGGGTCCAATTCTTGTAATTCTTCTCGGGAGATCCAAGAGTCATCAGAATCTGGCCTTCCTTGCCAACGGACTAGGTATCTTTGGTATCCTCGATTACGAGTAGAGATAACCTGATCATCTAGGATCTTTTCAATCTGCTCTTTCATCACAGGCCAGTTGTTGGTGGACACACAGGGTTGGGTTCACTCTCAAGATCAGGATTAGGCTCAAAAGGCTCACTGGGAATCACAGCTGGCTCTCTATACTCTACTAGGTCTGTAATGTTGAAAGTGGAGCTAATGCCTAGTTCTGAAGGCAACTCGAGCACATAGGCATTGGACCCTACTCTCTTCACCACTCTAAAATGGTCCAGCTCCTCTAGCATGTAACTTTCTACGGTTCCAGGAGGAAACCGTTCAGGCCTTAACCTAATCATTACATAGTCTCCCTCAACAAAAGTTTTGACTCGCCTTTGAGAATCAGCCAACTTCTTATAAGTTCATTACTTAAAGTTATTTTGGCATGAATTTCTTTATGCAAGTTTACATGCTATGCAAGTGCATCAAGAGACTTGTGTGTGTGGGCTAATAGTGAAATCAGATCAAGTGGTGTATGAGGCTTTTATCTATGAATAATTCAAAGGGACTCTAGCCTATAGACCTATTGATCGAAACATTGAATGCAATTTCAGCCCTGGACAAAATACAAATCCCAATTCCTGGTGCTCTCAATCAAACCAAAATCTGAGTCAAAGCCTAGTAAAGGGTCAAGAAAAACTAAACTAGACTGACGATGCATTCATGAAGAATGGACTTTATTCCCAAGGAACCCTAGGTCTAAACCTAACAAACTACGGCTCTCTAGGTTTGACCTTGGGTCAGAGGATGGCATGCAGAGCATGAAAACTTATCATGGGTGCCTAGTAGGTGCCATAAGGTCTTCCAGAAGTAGGTGACAAACCTAATAGGTTCTGACACGTGGTTCACTCTAAAGACTTCGAAAAAGTATACTTGGACGGTGTAAGAAAGCATTGGAAGTCCTAGAGAAAGGGGGAGGAAATATGAGGTGGAGTCTCGAATTACTGTTGACTAAAGTGGTGACCTGAATGTTTGAATGGTGATCTATGAGTGTCAACTGATCATCCTTACGAAAGGAAAGTTTGCTACTCCCAGGAATGGATCAAGAGATTATTCGGGAAGTAAGCCTAGGACATGTGATTGCACAGTTAAAGTTTGTTCTCTAAGCAAATAATGATCCATTTTCTCAAGAACTGGATTGAAGAATGATTCATGGAAAGGCCTATGGATGATGACCTCAAGACTTGAAATTTACATATGGGTGAGGAAAGGTAACTCTATAGAAGGGTAGTTCAGTAATGCGAAGGAAGGGGTCTGGGGTCATAAGGAGGACTTCTACAGGACTGGGTGAATCAATCCGCTCAAGACAAGGATGTTCAACTGAGATTACGGGAGAGACCTTAGTGGCTGGGCATGGGACAAGGTCCAATTGTAAGAGGCTTGATTCAGTCATCCTAATGAGAGGATCTACCATAGGGTGGGCAAACTTAAACAGTCAGTGCAAAGATCTTCAATTGGTACTTGGAAGAATGATGTCATTAGAGGGTACGAAGTGATAGCTCGGGCTAACACTATGAGTTCTTCCTGGGGGTATTTGACTAAAGGAACCTGGTTCTCAAAATCTCTTGAATTTCTAAACTAGGTCCCTACACTTGGTTGCTCTCCAGGTCTCCTCAGGTAAGGAACCAATAGTACCGATGTCACATTCTTCAAGTTCTTCCCCCTCATTAATCATCAACTAGACTCAAGCTAGCATCATAGACTTCCTCGATGCCATCTTCAATGGGTTTCGGGTCAGTGATAATCGGGTCAACTGATTCTAGGTTGTCATACCTAACATTCTTCCTCATTGGTAGGCTTCGGTTCTCCTCCGTAATGTCATCCTTAGGATTCTTACCACTTAGCTGTGCACAAGCCAGTCCTATGCATGGGCACTGACTAGATTTATGGTCTCTTTCTCCACAAAACAAACATTCTTGCGATATAGGAACCTGGGTCACACTGGGTTTCAAGCTAGTAGAGACCTTACTTGGGCATGGGGTGGATCTAAATGGGTTGATCTAGAAGACTTGGGGTGTTGAGTTGTGACTGGTCTAGAATATTGTAAGGACCTCTCATAGACACGATCCACACTATAGATATCATGGTTAGGCTTCCTAAGGTTATGCTCGGGATCACGGTATAAGGTCCTCCTAGGCTCCTGGCATGGGTGAGGTTGGGGCCTATTAAATTTGGATCAGGGGTCCAATTTTGATGTCTACGTTCTCAAGTACTTGGACTCGATCCCTAAACTGGGCAACAGTATCAGTCATATCCTGACTCAATTTGTTCATACTTTTGGTAAGAGATCTAATCATGGCCTCTAAATCAGGTTAGGTTTGACTAGGTTGGAAGGGTGCTCCGTTCCGGGTGGACATGATGATGCAAGCAAGCACACAGAATGTGACTAGACTAAAGCGACTACTGGCTCACTAGACCTAGAGTCCAAACTAGATGCCCAATCAGAGTGGCAAGCTAGCCTGTAGTAACTCAGGACTCAGCCAGGCAGGTGTAAGGGGAGTGTTAGGTCCCTAAATGCCAATCCTAGACACCAATCAGTGATTGGCCAGGTAGGCGGACCAGCACACAAGCCCTTCGGAAAAGAATCCCTGAACCACCGTTCTAGATACTGAGTACAAAGCACACACAGAGTAACTAGACAAACTGACTCAACACTAGCCTTGACCCGACTTGTTGATGTCCCTAGCCCACTAGGACAAATTAAGTCTAATAAATTTTAAAATTAGGCTTAGGATCGAATGAGTGGGTGGTGGTTTTGGGCTAAGGAGAGGTTATCAACTCCTCCCCTTATCTTAGATGCTCAAATGCCCTTAAGATGAATTAGGAGATGATCACTCAAAAAATTGAATTGCAGAAACATAGAAACAGAGTTGCAGTAATTTAACTCTCAGAAGTTTCACAGAAACCAATAAATCACAGAAAAATTATATAAAATAACTTCAATTATACTGGTTCTAGCAGAACAAAAATCACATAATTTGGAGTTATTTGCAATAAGAAATAATTCCTGCAACAGGGTAGTTACAGACTAAAAATAGAGTGCTTCCCCCGTTTACAATTCCTGCTACGAAGTTGTAACCCAGCGGATCCCCTACACGCCCTAGGAACACCCCGTGGAATGGGAAGAGGAGGTTTGCACCTCGCTTCATTCCTAGGACCGGACATCCTGGGAGTCTACTTTGAGCAGACAAAGTAAAAAGGAGAGACACTCAAACAAGCAAACAAGACAGAAACCCTAGACAGGGCTCTGATACCAAAATTGATGCAGAATGAAAGAGATGATGCGATGCAGAGTAAATTAAGACAAATTCTTTCTTTTTTTATTTTTTTTATATTTTCAGAAGTCGGCTTTGACTCAAAGGAAGTTAAACTAATTTAAAGAAACTATGTAATAATTGAAAGCACAATTTAAAGAAACTAGGTTATCAGAGTAGTTCAGAAGTAAAGGATCGTTGGGGGTTGAGAAACTCCCAGACCTAGGGTTTCGCTCTGAACTTTCAACAGGACAGAAGTAAAGAGAAGAGAAGGGTTACAGACCATGTAGTGATCTTCACAGAGTTTAGTGGAAGGACTCTCTTGAGCAGATTGTTGGATCCCCGGATTCAGATATCTTCACAATGGATCCTCCAATACTGGCCCTTTGGCAGAGTTGGCTTCTTCTGAACTCAAGATCTGGGAAAGAAGACGAACAAGTTATGGAACCAGATACTCAAGAAAGGATTTACCAAATAGAAGAACTTGAAAGCTGATGTTGCTGAAATCCTGATTCTCCTGGATGCTGATCTGACTTCCTCTGGAGTTTGCTCTGTCTTCGAAGTAGCCGAATTGGACCTGGATGCTGGGGGTCGGTCCTCTACTTGGAGAGAGGGGCCGTGAGAGATGGGGTAGGCTAGGTTTGGTGGAATGAAGAGGATGAAGGGCGGCTAGGGTTTGGATTGGAAGTGGCTAACTTAGGGTTTGGGGGTTGGAGATCTCACACCTCCTCAAGGTTCCTGGAGAACCCGGATTTACTCCCTCATGGAGCTCAACATCTGAATATAAGTGCGGAAGAGAGAAACACAAAGTTTGTTCACACATAAATTGAATTCATTCATCGGTTGTTTTCAAAACTTACAAGAGGGGTTTATTTTATAGGACTTTACAAGAGGTTAGGGTTTTACATCTTCCCATGTGGGACTAATAGGATGGATCTTCAAATTAGGTTTGTAGAATCAATTCCTCCCATATGGCCGGCCAAGAGGTTCCATAAATGTTGATTGAAAGCTTCAAATGGTAAGTAGGTGGCTCCTCCTAGCTTTGCTCTTCAAGAATATTTTTTTCCTTCCATGGCTCAACTCTTTTGGACACCTCCTTTTCTTTCTCCCAAGTCATGGCTCTTCCCAACTTTGCTTTGGGCTTTTTTGGCATGGATTGGGCGCCCCCTTGAAGTGCTCCCCAAGAAATGCTTCTCCTCCTTTTGCTTGGCCTTTTAAGGTACATATGGGGCGCCTCCTTGATTTTGGCTTCAAGAAAATTTCTTGCTCCCTTGGGTGTGGGGACCAAGACACTGGGATGGATTTGTGGCGCCTCCTGGACTTGGCTTGTGGCTGGCAGTGTGGCACCACTTGCTTGGGCCTGGAAGAAAATGTGGCACCCTGGAGAAGACCTAGACCACTACTAGGACTTGCACTGAGTCAACATGACTCAATAAAATTTAATTGCAGGGAAATACAGACTCAAACTAAAATTGAGTTGACCGAGTCAACCCTTATTACAAAACCAGAAAACCCTAATTTTTGGGCAAGGTCAATCAGAGATCCAGATGGAGCCCTGAAGTCTTCTTCTGAGTCTGGTGCCCGCACCAATTCTCCCGGGGTGGGAGGAACTCGACCCTGTCGAGTATGGATCAAGTTGGCTCTGGTATCTCTCCAAGAGGTCTGGGTCCAATTCTTGTAATTCTTCTCGGGAGATCCAAGAGTCATCAGAATCTGGCCTTCCTTGCCAGCGGACCAGGTATCTTCGGTATCCTCGATTATGAGTAGAGATAACCTGATCATCTAGGATCTTTTCAATCTGCACTTTCATCACAAGCCAGTTTGTTGGTGGACACACATGGTTGGGTTCACTCTCAAGATCAGGATTAGGCTCAAAAGGCTCACTGGGAATCACAGCTGGCTCTCTATACTCTATTAGGTCTGTAATGTTGAAAGTGGAGCTAATGCCTAGTTCTGAAGGCAACTCGAGCACATAGGCATTGGACCCTACTCTCTTCACCACTCTAAATGGTCCAGCTCCTCTAGCATGTAACTTTCTAACGGTTCTAGGAGGAAACCGTTCAGGCCTTAACCTAATCATTACATAGTCTCCCTCAACAAAAGTTTTGACTCGCCTTTGAGAATCAGCCAACTTCTTATAAGTTTCATTACTTAAAGTTATTTTGGCATGAATTTCTTTATGCAAGTCCTTTACATGCTATGCAAGTGCATCAAGAGACTTGTGTGTGTGGGCTAATAGTGAAATCAGATCAGTGGTGTGTGAGGCTTGTATCTATGAATAATTTCAAAGGGACTCTAGCCTATAGACCTATTGATCGAAATATTGAATGCAATTTCAGCCCTAGACAAAATACAAATCCCAATTCCTAGTGCTCTCAATCAAACCAAAATCTGAGTCAAAGCCTAGTAAAGGGTCAAGAAAAACTAAACTAGACTGACGATGCATTCCTAAAGAATGGACTTTATTCCAAAGGAACCCTAGGTCTAAACCTAACAAACTACGGCTCTCTAGGTTTGATCTTGGGTCGGAGGATGGCATGCAGAGCATGAAAACTTATCATGGGTTCTAGTAGGTGCCATAAGGTCTTCCAGAAGTAGGTGACAAACCTAATAGGTTCTGACACGTGGTTCACTCTAAAGACTTCGAAAAAGTATACTTGGACAGTGTAAGAAGCATTGGAAGTCCTAGAGAAAGGGAGGAAATATGAGGTGGAGTCTCGAATTACCTGTTGACTAAAGGTGGTGACCTGAAGGTTTGAATGGTGATCTATGAGTGTCAACTGATCATCCTTACGAAAGGAAAAGTTTGCTACTCCCAGGAATGGATCAAGAGATGGTTCGGGAAGTAGCCTAGGACATGTGATTGCAACAGTTAAAGTTTGTTCTCTAAGCAAATAATGATCCATTTTCTCAAGAACTGGATTGAAGAATGATTCATGGAAGGGCCTATGGATGATGACCTCAAGACTTGAAATTTGACATATGGGTGCGGAAAGGTATACTCTATAGAAGGGTAGGTCAGTCATGCGAAGGAAGGGGTCTGGGGTCATAAGGAGGACTTCTACAGGACTAGGTGAATTAATCCGCTCAAGACAAGGATGTTCAACTGAGATTACGGGAGAGACCTTAGTGGCTGGGCATGGGACAAGGTCAATTGTAAGAGGCTTGATTCAGTCATCCTAATGAGAGAATCTACCATAGGGTGGGCAAACTTAAACAGTTCAGTGCAAAGATCTTCAATTGGTACTTGGGGAATGACTGTCATTAGAGGGTACGAACTGATAGCTCGGGCTAATACTATTGGTTCTTCCTGTGGGTATTTGACTAAAGGAACCTGGTTCTTACAAATCTCTTGAATTTCTGAACTAGGTCCTACCACTTGGTTGCTCTCCAAGTGGTATATATAACTCTAGTACAACTTAGATACGATCCTATAATGGATGGTCACCATCCATCTCTCGGATAGACGGTTCGCTTTCATCGTCACGGAGTATCGTGTGTCACACCACCACAAATTAAAGTTAGCATCGACCCATGCTAACCTAAAGGGAACAAAAAAACTGGTGGGTGGCGTAACTCGATGAATTGACTTTGTTTGCTACTGATGGTGAGAAAAGACATTGTTGCCCCAGGGGTATACAAGCAATTGCCATGGAGAGAACGACAAACCCTTGTTTAACATGACATAACATTAATATTTAATTAATATCATAGTATAATATCAATTCCTACAATTCTTGTATTATTTTAATTTAATAATTAATTAATATTGATAATATAATATATTTTAATAACTACTATCATTCTATTATAACAATAATTATTATATAATATTATTATAATGTCGTAGTATTATGATAATTGCTATTATCATAGTCATAATAATATTATTAAATGAGCATGAGAGAGAAAGAGAGATAATGATAGCCCTTCAAGATAACAAAAGCTTGTATTTTGGGATACAATATTTTTGACCGAACCTCTGGATGCAACAAAAAGGTTTTATGGCACAACTTAGTTGCCTACTTGCAACAAAAATCTACACTTATCCACCTACAATTGGGATGCAATATCCGAAGTATAAATGCAGGCAACTAGAAAGTCCTTGGTTGGAAGTTTAGAGATCAAGACTAAAATCATTTATGATATTTTTTTACCATCACTTTAAATGTAATTCTTTAAATGAATTATAATGAATTTAAAATTTAATTTTTGTCATATTATCATCAAATTATGATGAACATAAATGGAAAAAAAAGAATTTCTTGAAATATCTACTAAGTTCTCTTTCATTGGCTTGTCTCAACAAAAGAAAAAAAAATTATTCAGTTGGTATAAAGATTTTGAGTAGCTATGCTGTATATTGCCAAGAACTTCCAACCTAAATTGTGAAAAAGAATTTGATATCTCGAAATTCTCTATAGCAAATACTTAATACCAAGTCGAATTTGTTATTTTAGAGGTATTAATCTCGAACCTCCTCTCTGCCAAGGTCTTGACCAAGTTCTGAGCAAAACTTACTGCCAGTTTGCTTATGCAAATTAGAATGATGGGAATTCTTATGATAGCCCTCGATTGTGCCAAACCGTTGAATGGTTGATCTCCGTCAAGACCAAGGATGACAATTTTACTGGCCCGATGAATATTCGATCCGATCCGACTTTAATATGACCGGTAAAATACGATCCATCTAAATTATAAATGGATATGGGTTATATAAAAAAAATTCGACTGGGATTTGGATCGAGTATGGATAATTGTATGCCCCGACACGAATCCGATCTCTTTATATATAAAAATTATGTTTATAAAATATTTAAATAAATTAGATATGGGATGAATATATCCGATCCGACCCGACTCGACCCAATCCGCTTAGATTTTAAGTAAACTAAAGTTTATGAGACCGAGTATACCCAACCCGATCCGACTCGAGATGGATATGAGATGGATAATTTTTTAGCAGGATGGGTATAAATTTGGATGATCCGATCCAAATCCGATCCATTGCGATTTCTAACGATGACACGTTCTAGTCTAAAAGTATTTGGCATGAATTGAATGATTACAGCTTATGTTTTGTACCTATTACTAAAGGTTTGAACATATAACCGTTGAGATGGCCGAGTTGGTCTAAGGCGCCAGATTAAGGTTCTGGTCCGAAAGGGCGTGGGTTCAAATCCCACTCTCAACAATATTATTTTTAAAATTTTTAAAAAGTGTTTATAGGCGGACGAGTGATAAATTAGGTGTTACTTTTGCCCCACTTTCCTTTTCACTGTTTTTAGATACATAATAAGTTTTTTGTTTCCAATTTTTATCTTTTTTTTAAAAAAAAAAGTATAATCATGCTTGGTATGGTTGATAGTTTTAAAATAATAAATAATTTTTATAAAAATATAATTTAAATTTAGTTGTTATTTAGCATTAATTTCATTTTTCTATTTTGCAAAAAAAAAATTATCTAAAATAAAAGTACTTTTACAAAAAAATATTTGTATAAAAAACAAAAGGCACATTTAGGTGCTATTTGGAATTAATGTATCACTTTCATAAAAAAAAAAATTTATTTTTAGTTTTTCTAAATTTTAAAATATAAGCATGCTTTGTATAACTAAATAGTTTTAAAAATTACAAGCACTTTTTACAAATCTCAGTGCTATTTAGCATTGCCTTCATTTTTGCTACTTTAGAAATCCAAAAATAAAATTCAATTCCATTTTTTTTTAATTTTGAAAATATAATGTGTTTCGTATAGTTTATTATTTTAAAAATATAAACATTGATGGTAGAGGTGTTGGTAGTACCACAAAAATAATGAAAGTTTTCACGATGTTAGTGAAATAGGCTACAACAATATAGTAATTGTGATAGATGTGGTGGCAACATTGATGGGAGCAGCAATGGTGTAATGGAGGAGATAACAATAGCAATGTTAGCTTGGTAAAGGTGATGGTAATGATAATGATATCAAAAAGTATGGTTGCATGGAAGATAGGATGATTTTGAGGTAGTATTGTAGTGGCAATAATGGTGGTGATTAGACTTACTTATCAAGCAGGTTAGCACGAGTTTGGGCTAGGCTGAGTCCAAGGGATGGTGATACTATGCCTTGGCCCAACCTGAGCTTTTGGCCTCTTTTCTAGGCCTAAGCTCGCTCCATCCCACGTCTCGGGCTTCTAGCCCAAGGCTTGGGCTTTCTTGGATGAGAAGAAGGTGGCGAGGCAACGAGAGTTGGGAGTAGTGACAATACGGGGAGGTGGCATAGAGGCCAAGCAACATGAGTAGGAAGGAAGGTCGGGACAATATGAGGAGGGAGGGCCGATCGAGACTCGAAAAAAGTTTAGGGGATACTGGATGATTTGGCTACCAGCAGCCTCTCTGAAAGGGGATATGGGCTAATTAGATGCCAGTAATCTCTATTGTGGTTGCGAAGGTGCAAAGAGGTGCGGAGGTGTAAAGAGGAGGCACAGCAGTGCAAGGAGGCACGGAGTTGTGAAGGTGAACTACTAAGCACACCTATGAGATGGCAACTCATGATAAGGTGATAATTGGAAGGAGCAGCTTTAGGCATTGTGAAAGACTTAGGAATTAGGTTGGGACTCTTACAGAAGAGCAAGAAATAGGGATCATAGTTGACCTTAGAGAGGGATATGAGCAGGGGTCATGTCAACATAAATCCTAGCCCAATCCATTTGAAAATTTAGGCTGGATTTTTAAGCCCAACCTTTCGGGTGAAAAATCATGGCCCAAGCTTGTTTTAATAAAATCGGGCTCGAGCAAGCTAAGTGGGTAGCTCGTGATTTGAGAAGATCTAGTGATGATATTCCGAGTGTTAATGATATAGTAAAATTAACGATGATAGTGATAGTGGTAATGGTAAAAAGCATGCATATTTTATTTTTAGAAATATTAAGAGTAACGAGTTTTTACTTTTATCATTTCTAAAATAATGAAAATAATTTTTAAAAATAGAAAATAAAATAATAGTACCAAAAATTTTTTCATTTTTATTGCTGTAATGTTATTTTTAAAATAGAAAATAAAAAATAAAAGTAATATTAAAAACACTTTTAATTAATAGGTATTTTTGATTTTTAAAAAAATCTCTAAAAATAAAAAATTAAAAGTTTTCAATTTTAGGTTTGAATTTTGATTCTCTTTCACTAGATAAGGTGCCGCTTGTCATAGAGATCATGTAAGTAACCAGTCCATAATTATTTAAAATTGAAAGGCGTATTTCAAAAAGTCTACAATAAAAAAAATCACTTGTAAATTATGTTATTTAGGAAAGCAAATTCACTTAATTAGCTAGTTTCAATATTTTCTTCCTTTTTCATTTATTTAGAAAGAAAAATTCACTAATAACAATAATTTTTTTAAAAGAACCACTCTCAACAAATATGTACTTTTAATTTTTTGAAAGAATTTCTCTAAGAACAAAATGTTTGAAAATTTCACTTTTAGGTCCAAATTTTGATGCTTTTTTACTGGACAAGGTGCCTATGTGAGAATTTATCCGATTGAGCCCATCCATATATGACCCATATTAATACACATCAGAATTTATTTTAGCTATTTTAATTTTATCTGGACTCTGATTCAAGATAAACCTATGACAAAGTGATAAGAATATAATTGATGGTAGTTGTGATAAAGTTAAGCTTTACATAATCATTATGGACAATGCCCATTTTAGCCTTCATGATTGATATAAATATTATTTCTAATGGATAAAACACATTATAAAAGGATACCTTCTACATACTTGATTTCCGACTCATCCAAGAGTGCTTGCAAGGTTCTCCCTATCAAGAGTACTCAAAGTTGGGCTTGGAAAACTATGGTACTACTTTGTGGATGCCAGTAAGGAGCACATATAATCATTTTCTTTTGATTATAGGTAGGTTGGTACTAGAAATATTTTTTTTATTAATGGCTTATATTGTAAATTCTTCTCTCATTAATAGGCTCTATTATATAATTTGAATACTAGAAAAAACTCTAACAGTGAGTCAATTAAGTAAAATTACTTTTTTAAGTAATAAAACTTTAGCTATATGTATGTTAGGATAATGAATTAAACCAATTTCTCACTCTTAAATGCCAGTAATATTTTTCTTTTTATTTACCTAATGTTTTTTTATTTTTATTATAGCCTTTTCTAAATATCCCTTAACTAACTATAGACTACATATTACATAGTCTCCAAAATAATAGGCTATTAAACTTTATAGGACAAAAGAACTTTTTACATGTAGAAGTCATTGATACCGCATCTTTTTTTTTTTAGAGCTTATTATTTTTTGTCTTTTTTTGGTACAAAATGCTTGCATTGTATTACTATATCATGTAATCATTCATAGTAGGAGGCATGATTTGTCTAAGAAGTCGATGCCCATGGTTTTAGAAAAGTAACATCCGACTACAACTTTATAACTAGTTCGAGGATGTCAATGGCCTAGATGGTGAAGTGTTTTACCTTGATATAAGGGACCCATATTTGATCCCATCCTCATTTGAGAACCTAACCATACATTAGTGTGTGCATTATGTATATATATATATTTAGACTATGCTTCTCTCCCAAGAAGTGAGTATCTACTCTTCTTAATTATAAATTAATAATTAAATATTCAAATTAAAGATCCATATCATTGATTATTAGCTTTGTTAGATATATATTCTAGAAGCCAATCTAGTAGATTATTCTAAGACATAATTTAGTATTTTATTAATAAAATTAAGTTATAATTTTATTCATGTATATGTTTATGAATCGTTCAAGAAATTAATAAGATAATGATATATTTCTTAAGAGTTGAGAAAAAGAGATATGTGTCATTGATAGATAATTCCTGAACTACTCTTGATTGATGGATTATCATGGAAACAATGATTGATCAAATAAAATTAGTACATGGATCGCTTTCCTTTAGGATAAACGAGTCTTGAATCTATAATATGGGGACACTGGAATGAGAGTACAAATGGTTGTTAAAAAATAATGTAACAGCGTGTGATTAGTATAAGAAGTCATTTGGATGTTTATTAACTTGTCATTGACTTTTTTGATGTTATAGTTGTGTAAGTGATTCTTTGACTTACGGTGCCTTTACCATTCACAGTATGGTTGATGTAGTTTGATTATACATAACTTGACCTCCTAGTCATTTGGATCATTGCGGTGTATACTAGCTACAGAAGTTTGCTATAGGAATATGGTGCACATTTAGATGAAATTTATCAATTTTGATAGATGAGTAATCTTATTATTTTGTGAGATTGAGTTCGAAAGATCTTGACCAGGACAGAATGAATGGTAAAAAAGTATTTTCATAAATTTTAATTCGGAACTCGAGTCAAACAAATCTAATATATGACAGACGATAGGGCTTGATGAGTTTTTCATAATCTCTATCTTATCAAGACTCACGTAGAAGAACTGAATCATACATTAATTACACCTAAAGGTTCTATTATCTTTTCTTCTACTGGATTGCTACTATATGTTGCTTAGCATCACTTATAGTTTATAAGACTCACAAATCGTCTTGATATCGAAGATCCTTGTTGAGAAGAGTTGGAATGGTTCCAACATATTGAAAAGGATTTCAATGATATTGTTGATGGAGATCATAGTCTATCATGCTACCAAACATAATAGAACCTATGAGATCATACACAATAGTGATTTGACTTGATTAAATAATTAATTCATCTTCTCGAATTGCAGTAGGATCTAATTATCAATGTGATTGGTGATTGAAATAAGTTATAAAAGTTTATAAGAGAGGACTTGCTAAGAGTTAGCAAGAGGAGGATCTATTTGCTAAGTGTTACAAAGATAATTAGGATTTTAAATCCTAGAGTCCCAATTGGCTAGGACTCTTTTTTGGTTTAATTTGAGTCTAATTTGATTTACTAGTCAAATGGACTCTTTCCTTGGTTAATTTGAGTCTATTTTGGTTTACTAGCCAAATGAAATTTAGACCAAATCAAATTGACTTCAAATTAGATTAAAATCTTAGAGTCCCAATTGGCTAGAACTCTTTCCTTAGTTTAGTTTGAGTTTATTTTGGTTTACTAGCCAAATGGAATTTGGACTAAATTAAATTGACTTCAAATTGAATTAAAATCTTAGAGTCCCAATTGGCTAGAACTCTTCTCTTGATTTAATTTGAGTCTATTTTGGTTTACTAGCCAAATGGGTTTTAGACTAAATCAAATTAACTTCAAATTGGATTAAAACCCTAGAGTCCCAATTAGCTAGAACTCTTCTCTTGATTTAATTTGAGTCTATTTTGGTTCACTAGCCAAATGGGATTTGGACTAGATCAAATTGACTTCAAATTGGATAAAAATCCAAGAGTCCCAATTGGCTAGGATTTTTTTCTTGATTTATTTTGAGCCTAATTTGGTTTACTAGTCAAATGAAATTTGGACATGACCAAATTGACTTCAAATTAGACTAAAATTCTAGAGTCCCAATTAGCTAGGACTCTTTTTCTTTGATCCATGTCCAAGAGGATTGGTGCCAAGGAGTTGGTACACAAATAGGTTGGTGCAGATTTTATTTTTGTGTAAAAGTTTTTCATGCAAAAGATGGGGCACTCCTTTCTAGAGTGCTTCTGTTTCTCTCCCTCATATATTTATCTATTATCCCTCTCTTATCTTATTTTAAGTTTGAATTGGATTCAAACTTAAAATCAAACCAATGGGATTGAGCTAATCAAGATGGGTTGGCATGGAGATTAAAAGAGGGATCTCTTGATGAATTTCTTGTTACACAAAATATGAAGAGAAACTAGATATCTGATATCTGGCACCCCTCCCCATTCCCATGTTCTTTCTTGATGCAAGAAAAGAGAGAATAAAGAAATGGCACCTCCTTCTCGTCTTCTTGATGCCATAAGGAAGAGGGTCTCTTCTCTTCCTTCTTCCTCTTATGTATAGGAGTTATATATCCCGAATTCACGTATCCCTTACTTGTTCTTTTGAAAAAAAAATTCAAGAAAGGAACACTTATTGTTGGATCTTCTTCGGATCTCTTAAGAAGAGAAGAAGAAGAAGATCAAATCAAGGAGAGAAGCCTGCAAGGAAGCTAGCATCCCGGTAGTTTCATAGTCTCCTAATCGAGATCAATTCTGTATGGATACCTACAGAGGTTGGATGCTTATATGGCTTCAGAAACCTCCAACAAATCTATAAATTTTAGATTATGGTGAATATCTACCTACACAAAGGTACAAGATTAGATCTTTCCTTATGTTTAGATCTAAAAATTTATGATTTTATGTGATAGATCAATTCATGTTCTGACATAAAATTGCCCTGACATAATAGTTTGAACCATTATGTTGAATGGTTATCCAAGAATGATGATTAGTTGTTATTTAGATCTAAATCTTAATTTTTTATATGTACGATCCTGATTAAGTATTTTAGAAAATGTGATATTATACATATTTTAGATTAAAATAGTTTTATTCTGGGTTTTTAT
Source organism: Areca catechu (assembly GCA_021397845.1). Lineage (NCBI taxonomy): Eukaryota > Viridiplantae > Streptophyta > Magnoliopsida > Arecales > Arecaceae > Areca > Areca catechu. The sequence continues at coordinate 85,258,659 of CM038048.1, read as the reverse complement.
TTTTGTTGTGCAAAAGTTTTAAAATTTAATTTGCATGCATGAAAATACCAAGCAATCTAATAGTAGTATCAAAGCCACCTTTATATGCATGAGATAAGAGTTTAAAATTATAAATTTTAGACCTAAAGAATCTAAAATCGCTGGTTTAAGATCTAAATGTTCTTGATTAGTTTCAGGATCATTCTGAAAAGATTGTCCTAGAATGATGTTAAAAGTCTTAATAGTTAGGATAATAAAAAACATTTCATATTTGAATTTTTCTGATCATATATGAGATGTATGATCTCTTGATTCAAGATTTGAATTTTTTTTTTATAAGATGTATGATATTTCATTTAGGATATGAACTTTGTTTCTAATATGAATTTTGTGTCATATATCAGAATCTTTTCCTATCATACATGAGATGTATGAGTTATGTTTTCAAATCTAAAATTTAGTTTTGAGATCTAAATTTCTTTTTAGATTTAATGCATTAAGTTTCATATATGAAATTTAGTTTTAAGATCTAAATTTTTAATGATCAACAAAAGGGGTTAATCATGGGTAGAACAAATTAGGTCTATAATGTAATTATAATTAGAATTTTTTAATTGACACATAATGGGCTAAATCAAATTTAGAGGCTGATCAAATTGAGTCAATTAATTGATCACAATTAGATCATAAGTGCTCTAAATCAATAAGTATTAGTTGATCGAGTCGATTGATGTCTAGATTGGTGAAATTGATTAACCCAAATAAACCTAATTATGTTTTAGTACTCAAGCCCAAATCACTAAAGCTAACTAATTTTAAGTTAATTGATCAATTGGCATCTAAGGCTAGTGCTTGAAAGGTGGTTATTTAATTAGGACTGTTCGCTTATTTGGCCAACTTGTTGGTATCTACAAAAAGTAAGGGGAGCCTCCCACTGATTTCCACTTGGCCAATTTAGTCAATTAGTCTTGAATTAGGTTGCTTGGTGATTTGAGTTTACCCATGTCATTAAGGTTAGTCATTAACATGAGATGTAGATACTAATTAAAAGATACCTAAATTAAATCTCCTCGCATATATTAAGTCTAGTGATCTTCCATCGCTGTAAATATATGGATGATCTATTGGTGTTGATTGTTCTTAGCTGGATACAATAATTTAGTTGTATTAAAAAGACACAACCACTCTATTAACAACAGTTACTACAAGATAAAGATGGGGTTGGGCTTAAAATATCTTAGGTAAGGGAACTACTGATGACTTTGCCTATGCATTGAATGGTGGGTCCGATTTAATTAAGGAGTGTCGCCAATATCTATTAGATGAGCCCACATGATTTAGAAATCAAGTGCTACAACATGCTTGAGAAGTATTGGATAAGAGTTGTCCACTCATTTGTTTGTATATTATCAATATCTGTTAGGTGATGTACATAAATTAATGGAACCATAGTACCTACTTGAAATCCAAATCTTGTAGAGATTTTCATTTCTCTACCAAAGAAGTGTAAGGGATTCAAGAAAATAGTAGAAGACTTGTTTGTTTTTTTATAAAATGATCCTAAAATTAACTATTTAAAATACAAGTACTAAAATCTAACTAGAATCTTTACTTTTTGCAAAAGTCAGCTTCCAACCCTCTAGAAAATCAACTTGGACCAATTGTAATGACTAGCTCAGGACTTAAAAAGGGATTTTAGGTTCCAAGAAGTCAAGCAATGTTCTTCACCAGTTTTTTCCCATGTCACCAAATCCTTTGATAATTGACCAGAGGGTTATCCATCCATGATCATTATTTGACAATGGTCAAGAACCTTCAAGAGCTTGAGAGGCTCGATTTGATAAGAAATGCTAGGATTTGATCATGCAATCCCTTTCTGATTTATATGAACAATTTATAGTAAACTATCATACGAATAATTAAGATTGACTACTCATGGATCAAATTATCAAACATGTTGGTAATTAGTTAAGAGATCTTGAAGAGCTCAAGAGGCATTGTTCTTGCTATGGAGCAGGCTTTACCTTCCAAGAAAATGTTTTATTGGAAGAAGTCCATGAAGAAGCAAAAGATCAAGAGCAATCCTAAGAAGGAAACTCTCATAAAAAATGCCACTGATAATGAAAAGTGTTTCCATTATCATGACTGTTGGTGTGGGAGCTGTCCTTGTACCTAGAATATCCAAAAAGAAAAGAAGAACATCCCTTTGGAAGGTATGTCAGATTTGTTCATAGTTGAAATGATAGTGGCATATGGATGCATCTATATTTTTTTTAGCATATAGTGAGTCCCATGAATCTGAGAGATTTATAGATGAGATAGACTTAAAGTATAAATGGCACCTTGGGCTTAATCATATAGAGAGGAAAGGACTTACAAATTGGAGAAAAGAACGGCTCTTTGGGTCGATTGACTATCTAGTCAAATTCAGTTGTAATTCTTATCTTCAAGATAATATGACTAAGCCACTCTACTTTGTAAGACAAAGGGAAAGGGACCACTAGCATACTTATCCTGATAATTATGATATATGTAGCCCATTTGATGAGCTAGTCAGGGATGATTCTCTTTACTTTATCACCTTTATTGATGATCATTCATAATATAAGTGAAGTGTATGAGTTACAAATCTAAATTTTTGAAAAGTTTGAAGAATTCAGATATAAAGTAAAGAAGAAAACTAAGAGACTCCTGGAGATTTTTAACCAGATCGAGGGGTTAAACGCTTTAGTAGGAGTTTTGTGTCATCTCATTAAATTTACATAGTCTCATAATGGACTCTTCCTAGGACACCTCTATTAGATGTTAGCATGGAGGAATTAGATATGGTCTAGTCTATGATAAGCATCACCGATTCTTTACTTGTTTCTTAGAGATATGCATTGATTACTTTAATAATCTATTGAATAGGGTTTCCTCTAAATCGGTTCCCACCATACCATATGAGATATGGCATAGTAAGAAACCAAGTCTTGATTATCTTAAGATTTGGGTATGTCCACTCATGTCAAAAGAAAATGGGTAAATAAATTAAGGCTAGGTCTATAAGAGCTCGGTTATAAGATATTTTAAAGAAATGTTAGGATATTACTTTTACTTTTCAGAGGATCATAATATAATTATGAATCTATGCCATATTCTTGAAAAAATAATTTATCTAAGATAGAGATAGTATAAGACAAATTGAGCATGAAGAGAAAGTCTCTGAAGAGCAATGAGTCATAGAATCTAGAACCTATTTATACTAAGCCAGTAGATATTGTACCTCCTCATAAGTCTAGTAGAATCTCTTGTTCTCCTAAAAGATACATAGGTATAATTTCATAAGATGTAGAGGAATATTTTATCATAGGAGATAAGAAACATGGAAATGATCCCAGAACCTACAATGAGACGGTGTTAGACATCGACTTCAAGAAATTGTTAACCTTAGTGGATCTATCAAAAGGTATAGTACCTATTGAATATAAATGATCTACAAAAGGAAAAAAAAAATCGGATGGAAAGGGTAAAGACCCTAAAGCGAGTCATGCAGCGAAAGGTGGAGACCTTTTTACTAGTGACTATGCAAAGTTCATCTGAACATTGCTTGCTGTTGTAGCAGATCATGATTATGATATCTTGCAGATGGATATGAAAATCTCCTTTCATAAAAGGATATTTTGTGAAAACATCTATGGAAGCAGCCTTTTGGGATCACAAAGTTTGCAAGCTATAATGGACTAAAGTAGGCATCTCAAAGTTGGAACACTTGTTCCAGTAATGTAATCAAATTATTTGATTTCATTAAAAATGAGGAGGAACATAGAGTTTACAAATGGTCGGTGAGAGTATTGTCACGTTTCTCGTACTATATATGGATGATATCCTCCTTATTGAGAATGATATTTTCATGTTGATCTTGGTTAAAAGTTAGTTATTCAAAGAATTCTATGTGAAAGACTTTGGAAAAGCATTCTATATTCTAGGAATAAAGGTCTGATGAGATAGATTAAAAAGATGTTTAGCTTTTCACAGAAAATATATATATAGGAGGTGCTGAAAGGGTTCAGCATGAAAACTCTAATAGGGAACCTCTACCCCTTAGGCAGCATATCAGCATGATTCCTTATGCCTCAGCTATAGGGAACCTTATACATGCCATATACTCGAACTAATATAGTCTTTGTTATGAGTGCTACAAGTAGATATTAGTCAAATCCAGGATGGAAGCACTGGACATCTATGAGGAACATTCTTTAGTACTTGAGAAGTACTAATGACATGATCTAAGTCTTTAGAGGAGGTTGAGGGTATAAGGATACACTTTCAGATTTTATGTTTTATATTACTGATCGAAAGTCTACATCATGATGTATGTTCTTGTACAATGGAGGTTTAATAAGTTGGAAAGATTCCAAATAATCGGTCATTGCAGACTTAGGAAGCTAAGTATATCGTCATTTCTAAGATTCTAAAAAATTTTTCTGGTTCAAAAGGTTATTGTAGAATAGAGTGTGATATCATCGGATACCATAATACTCTTCTACGATAACTATGGCACCATAGCATCAGCTAAGGAGCCTAGGTTTGGCCAGCAGTTCTAACATATAAAGCAATGATTTCACCATATACACAAGTTCTCGAGTAGGAGTACTTCGAGATGCAAAGAGTAGTCTCCACATATGATATGATGGATCCACTAGCTAAACCATTATACCAGTAGAAGACAAGTCCATCTTGAGAAGATGGGGATCAGGCCTTGGTCGATTAGCTTTAGTATAAGTAGAAGATTATTAGATATATGCCATAAAAACTAATATGGTAGATACACATTTTATTCTAGGATATAATTTAGTATTTGATTAATAAAATTGGATTATATTTCATTCATGTATGTATCTATGAATCATTTAAGAAATTAATAAAATGATGATATATATTTTTAAGAGTTAAGAATTTGAGACATGTATCATTGATGGTTAATTCCTGAACTGCTCTCAATTGATGGATCACCACGAGGATGATGATTAATCTAATGATATTGGTGCACAGATCACTTTTCTTTAAGATAAACAAGTCTGGAGTTTACAATGTAGGGATACTTGGATAAGAGTATAGGTAGTGTTAAAAAATAACAATACAGAGCATGACCAGTATAAAAAGTCACTTGAAATTTAATCACTCGTTAGTGACTTTCTTGATATTGTAGTTATACGAGTGGTTCATGACCTACAGTGCCTGGCTACTCATAGTAGGTTTGTTGTAGTTTAATTACACATATATTTGGTTTCTTAGCCATTCAAGTCCTTGCGGCATTTGCTGGCTATAGTAAGTTTGTTGTAAGAGTAGGGTGCATATCTAGATAAAATTTGTCAACCTCGATAGATGTGTAATCTTATGTGTTTTGTGAGATTGAGTTAGAAGATCTTGGCTAGGGCAGAGTGAATAGTAAAAAAAGTGTTTCCATAAATCTCACATCATGAACTTGAGTCAAACAAATCTAATATATGATAGATGATAGGATTTGACTTTTTCATAATCTCCATCTTATTAGAACTTATGATAGAAAAACTGAATCACATGTTAATTATACCTAAAGGTTTTGTTATCTTATTTTTTATTGGATTGCCACTACATACTGCTAGGCATCACTAGTGGATTGTAAGACTCACATAATCGTCTTGATATTGATTATCTTTGTTAGAAAGAGTTGGAATGGTTTAATCCATTAAAAAGAGTTTCAATAATATTATTGATGGAGATCATAGTATATCTTACTACTAGACAGAATAAAACCTATGAGATCTCATATAATAGGGATTTGACTCAATCAACAATTGATTCATTTTTCGAATGGTAACAGGATCCAATTATCATTATAATGATGATTGAAACAAGTTATAAAAGTTGAAAGAGAGGACTTGCTAAGAGTTAGTAAGAGAATGATCTATTTCAAAGTATTGCAAAGGTAATTAGAGATTTAAATCCTAGAGTCCCAATGGCTAGGACTCTTCCTTTGGTTTAATTTGAGTCTAATTTGGTTCACTAGCCAATGAGATTTGGACTAGATCAAATTGACTTCATATTGGATTAAAAACCCTAGAGTCCTAATTGGCTAGGACTCTTTCCTTGATTAATTGAGTCTATTTTCGTTTACTAGCCAAATGCAATTTAGACTAGATCAAATTAACTTCAAATTGGATTAAAATCTAGAGTCGTTATTGGAATAGGAGTCTTTTCCTTGATTTATTGAGTCTATTTGTTCACACACTAGCTAAATAGATAGGACTATATCAAATTGATTTCGAATTGTTCAAATTGGATTAAAATCCTAGAGTCGCAATTGGCTAAGACTCTTCCCTTGATTTATTTTGAGTCTAATTTGGTTCATTAGTCAAATGGGATTTGGACTTGACCAATTAATTTCAAATTGGATTAAAATCCTAGAGTCTCAATTAGTTGGAACTCTCTCTCTTTGATCCACGTCCAAGAGGATTGGTGCCAGGGATTTGGCGTACAAGTGGGTTGGTGCACATTTTGTTTTTGCTTGAAAATTTTTCATGCAAAAGATGGGGTGCCTCCTTTCTAGATCCCACTATTTTCTCTCCCTCTTATCTGAATATCTTATCCCTCTATCTTATTTTTTTGAAGTATGAATTGGATTCAAACTTAAAATCAAATGAAATGGATTGGGCTAATCAAGATGGGCTGCATGGGATTAAAAGAGGATCTCCTAATGAATTTTTGTTGCATAAAATAAGAAGAGAAACTAGATATCTGATATCTGGCACCCCTCTCCTTGCTCATGTTCTTCTTGATGCAAGAAAAGAGAATGATTAAAGAAATGGCACCTCCTCCTCCTCTTAATGCCATAAGAAAGAGGGTCCCTCCTCTTCCTTCTTCCTCTCACTTGAGTTCACACATCCTTTACTTGTTTTTTTGAGAAGAGAATTCAAGAAGGGAATACATATTGCTAAATCTTCTTTGGATCATTTGAGAAGAGAGAAGAAGATTAATCCAAGGACATAAGCCTATAATGGAGCTAGCACCCTGATGGTTTCGTAGTCTCTAGATCGAGATTAGCCTTGTGTGGATACCTATAGAAGCTGGATGCTTGTGCAGCTTTAGAACCTCCAGCAAGTCCATGGATTTCAAATCATGGTGAATATCTATCCATGTAAAGGTACAAGATTAGATCTTTTCTTTATTTAGATTTGAATATTCAAGATTTTATTTAATAGATCTAATTACGTTCTAACATAAGGTCATCCTGGCATAACAGTTTGAACCATTATATTGAATGGTTATCCTAAAATGATGATTAGTTGCTATTTAGATCTAAATCTTAGTCTCTCATATGTAGGATCCTGATAGATATTTTAGAAGATATGATCTTATACATATTTTAGATTAAAATAGTTTTAATATGATTTTATTTTTATTGTGCAAAAGTTTTAAAATCTAGATGCATAAATACCAAGTAATCTAACAATCAATACTATTAAAAATGCCCAAATCAAAATTATATAATCTTGTCAACTCTACCCTATTCATCCTATGAAGATAAAATGAATACTTTTATGATGATTTAGACATGTTAAAATATATATAGATTGAAAATCAATAGATTTTAGTATTTAGATCATAGTAAAAATGATCTCTTATTATTTTTGTTGTTAAATTTTGTATTTATTTGATCATAAGCTGTCACGTTTTAAATCCGAGACATAACACGGCCATGTTATTAAGGGTACAGTCCATGATAACACAAAACTAAGCATTCATAATCTTTAGGGCTGGAATTGGGCCAGCCCAAAAGCCCATTGTCTGGAACTGGACTAGGCCAGCACAATAAACTTCGGACCGGTCTGAAATTGGTTCAGGCTGCGGACCAAATTTTAAGCATATCGGACTAGTCTTCGGGCTGTAAAAATAGAGTCCATTTAATTTTTGGACCAAAGGGATGCCCGGATTCGGTCCAAAAATTTTTAAAATATAATCTTTGGGCCGGCCCATTTCCAGCCCTAATAATCTTAAAAAAAATAAAGATCCATCACAATTAAAATAGAAATAAGAGTTTAATTTAAATCATTATGTAAACAAACATTGATTTAGAACATCTAAATCTGAACCAAATACAATACGCAAGTTTCATAATTTATAATTACTTAACTACAAGTTCAGAAGTGTTCAAATAACTAATTTTGACTTTAAGACTTTTAAGCTTGCTAGTGCAGGCCCCAAGCTTGGATCGTCCATCATTTCTAACCTTACTCCTTTGTAAAAAATAAAATAAAAAGGGTATGAGCTATATCAGCTTAATAAGGAAAACATACACTTTATGAGCTATACTAGCTCAGTAAGTAAAATATATACTTACTTATTGGATCAAGTATAAGTTTTTATATGAACAATACATCATCATTATAAATAATATATATTATAAATAGATCTTTTCATAACATAATAATAAATCAATTCATAAACTAGTCATGCATGTATAAATTATTAATATTTCATAAACATGATTGTCATAAAATTCATAATCTTTCAAGTCATATATTCATGTCATGTTTTAAAAATAGTATTCACGGATATTCGTGCTATGGTCACTTTGTACTTGTAACAGGTCATGTTTTTTAATTGACAAGTTCTTGTTTCGTGTGCTAACTTTATACCTGTTGAAGGGACTATATCTTTTATAGATGCTAACTTCGGGTGTCGACCTTTTGAATTATAGGAATTTATTTATAGCTATTTGAGAGCCTTTGAAATCTTATATCTTTTTCTTCAAACATACATGTACATAGGTAGAAATATGCTAAACAACATAATTTAAATCATACTTCATAAACATATCTTTTTCATTAAAAATATTCATAAAACCAATTTTATAACAAAGTATAAACTTTCATATACATATGATGATCCTTTATTTTATGAAAATATTAATTCATAAATAACAATAATTTATATGAATTAAAATATGATAATTTAAATAAATAAGAAGTAAGATTTTTTTATCTCGTTATCCTAGATCTTTAAACTTTACTGAAAGACTCAACTAATCCTAGTTAAAACATTAAATCATAATCAATATTTATTCAATAAATTCAATAATATCTAAATAAATAATAAAAGGATTATTAGTAGGTAATCATTCTGATAAACTGATTGGGTATTAAAGTAACTTAAGGTCTCTTTGTCGATATCAACATAAGTTCCAAGAACAATAAAACATGGCTCTATACTAGGATGATGGATCTTCTCAAAGAGAGTGGGTGAGGAGAGAAATAAAAAAGAGAGAACTCTCGTCTTTCCTAAAGAAAGAAATCCAAGTCGGATCTCACGAAAATTATGCAAAAGAGCCTAGTCAAGGTTCGAGGACCATGGACACCAATGGTGATGACCGACCATTGATAAACATGGAAGAACTTTAAAACAAAGAAGTCAATATGTTGCATAGATTTCAAAGTAATTGTAAGTATCTTTTTGAAGGATTTTTTTAAGTTCAGAGACAAGAAATCAAGATTTTGAATTTGGATCTTTGACCAGCCTAGAGAGAGAAAGTCTAAAGAGGAGAGTAGAGAGAGATAATCTTAGAGAAAAAAGTAAACTTTTCTAGAAAGAAAGTAGGGGAACCAAGAGAGAGGAGGAGAGATGGAAGATAGAGAAACTCTCTCCTTTTTTTCTTTTCTTTTTCTTTCTTTCTTCCTATTTTCTTCTTTTCCTTCTTCTTCTTTCTTTCTTTTGGTTGAATAGGGGTGGCAGGGAGGCGGCTTAAGTGGTGGTCGAGTGGCAGCTAGCGATGGGCAATAGTAGAAGCAATGGAAAATCTTAAGAATTCATGAAGAAAATAGGGAATCTGCCCCTTTTCTTAAATTTCTTTGGTTATTGGTTGATCACCACTAACCAAGATGCTTAGAGAGGATAGTTGGGAGTTTGGTCATCATGATCAGAGGCATGGGGCCAAGGCATGGTGGCACTAGTGACCGGAAAAGGTGAAGATGGGTCAGCCAAAACAATGGTGATACTTTCATGGATTTTTCTAGCAAAACTTGGTGGTCCGCAATGGTGCAACCAGCAATGGAAAGGTGGGAAAGAGAGAGGGGAAGAGGGTTTAAGCATGGTACCTTGATTTTAGGGGGTTGCCTACTCCAATTTTTGGCGAACAAGATGAAAGGAGGCTAGCAATAATTTGAAGAAATTGAGAGGAAAAAAAGAGAGGGCTTGCCGCTTAGGATGGAGTGTTTTGGGGGAGGGGAGGTAGCCTTTTATAGTGGGGATCTAGGGTTTGAAGAGCCCTAGAGCCCCAATTTTGCTCGGAGAAGCCGAAGGAAGAAGACTCCTTCCGAAAGCTGGCTTGGATCCTATCAAACCCCTCCCCCCTAGTCTGCCCCACCTCGAATCATGCTAGCTTGGAGGCTAGGCATGGTTTGGTGCAAGTGGACTAGTTCGGTGGACCAAACTGGAACATAGCATAGGTTAAAGACTATTAAAATATAATTTTCAGTATCTAAAAGTTTCAAATAGTGGATCATTGATTAACATTATAGGTCTTTGATTTGGATGCATCATGTCAATTTTGAAATCGAAAGAAATAGACATCCTATCCTCTTGAAAGGGACATAGTCCTCTCAAATATATATAGCTATTTTTAAATTTGAATGAATCTCAATCAAACTCTTTAGCATTTCTTTTGAATGATGCATATTGATGGTGGTTCTCCATAAGATTATTTAATTCAAGTTGCCAACTAGCAAGGATGTTGTATAGTTTCTTAGGATCATAAATTTGCTCCACCATTAGATTTCAAGTTTTGGTTAATCTTAGGAAGCCTAAAGGGGACTCTTGATTGGTGTTAGTATTACTTAAATATTTTAGTTACTTGGATGAGTCACACGGATGGTGACACCTAATTTACCCTTTAAATATACTCTATTTATGTAGTATATATCTTCTATATATATATATGGAAAACTCTGGTTTTTTTAAAAAAATCTCAACTAATTCTTTGAGAAAAGAAAATATTATTTTATTCATTAAATAATTCAATATATTAATGTTTTAGAATAATCTTATATTGAATATAAGATTAAATAAAAGCCCTCTTGAATATGAATCTTTATAATAAATATTATGACCTCCTGAATAATGTGGTCTATTGAGTGAATAAAGTTCAATTTTTATCTTTTTCTTTATTTCTCTCTTCTCTATTAAAATTGCATGTGCTTTGCAAGAGTAAATTGAGTACTGAATTGAGTAAAATCAAGTGCACCCTTTGAACATTTAAAAGTAAAGAATTAAGTTTACAAAAAAAAAAAAATCTTTTATCAATGAATTGTATCTTAAAAGTAAACTGTTATTGACATTTACACCTAGACAAGATGAATTCTACTCTAGAAAAAGTCCCTTCTAACCAAAATTATTAATAAAATAATTAGTAAAATAAAATATTAAATATTTATAATAGAAAAGTACAAAATTAGTGCATAGTATAGAAGATAAACCTAAATCTCCAAAATAAAGTTGTTAATTATATTATTTGCTAAAAAATAGAGGAGATTATGTTTTTATTTTTATTTTTTCATTTTAAATAAAATGGTAGATGTATAAGATGCCTGTGACCTTTCCTTTCTCTTGAACTTTAACATGCTCTCCTCTTTAAATCAAGGTGGTTCCTTTCTTAATAATTAACAAACTTTGGTGGACAAAAAAAAACTTTAATCCCTATATTACTAGTAGGCATTATACTACATGTCGATCTAAAGTACCCTCGAAAGGGTTTGAATTTAGGGGTGGCAATTAGATAGGATGGAACAAGATACAAGTTTGGTCAAATATAAGATAAATCAAAAATCTATTAATTCAAATTTAATCTATTTATTAAATAGAACAAAAATTTAAATTCAAATTAGATCATTGTATTAAATAGATAATCTATCCAAATTTATGATAGGTTGAAACAAGTTATACGGGTTAAATGGTTAATTGTTGCTACCTTTAGATTTCATGAATCCCAACCAGGTACCTTCACCATCTCTTCCAAATGATCGGGAATAGGTAGCCATCCATCCGATCCAAGTACTCGATTAAAGGTTTCACCCTCTCACAAGAATTTGCCCATTATATGTAGATTATTTAGATATCTCTCCTTTCCTCCATCCTCCATTTCTTCCAACATGTAATACTTCTTTACACTACCAAGCTCCTTTATTCTCTATCCTACACCTAATCTTTTACTTCCCTCATCTTTGCAATCCTTTCCTCTAACCTAATAGTATGGATTTGTGATGTATACCACTTTTAATTCCATTAGTCAGTTTGGATTGTTAGACTGTAATATTATTGTTCTTAATGTTGCAACTCTGATATCTTGTTGGAAGAGAAGAATATAAGTAAAAAATAAAGTTAATCATTTTTCTTAATTAATTTTTTTTTTTTAAAAAAAGAGAAAAATGAAAGAAAATAAATTCACTCAAATCTATATTTTTTTTTATCTAAATTTAACATAATTAAAAAAGAAAGGGATTGGAAGTTAAATAAAATTTTTATAATCCTCACTTTACTTTTTTTAAAATAAAAAAAGTTATACCATTTCTTTCTTTTTCCTTTCTACTTTACTTCTAATTAAGAGAAGAAAAATATATATATATTTTTTTTCTTTTTTCTTTTCTTTTCTTTTATCATCCGTTCTTTCTTTCCTTTTCTATTTCTTTTTCTTTTTTTTCCCCAACCAGAGCCTGAATGTTTTAGTTTACTCCCAAACCTAATGACTAGAATTAACAAATACCGAAAGAGACAATCAAGAGTGGTAGAATCATTTTTCTATAAGAATTCAACATTTACTTGAGCGAATGAAAGTTGAGGTGCCTGGCAACAATACCAGGCAAGCTTCATAGGTTTATACTTGATACAAAATTCCAATACTTACAAGAAAATTTAGGGGCCTAAACGAATAATCATAGAAGTCTGTCTTTTTAAGGAAAAAAAAAAAAAAGCTCACGTACCGAGATTTCAGGAAACATGGAAGAGAGATCAAAGCATCGCCACCCACCCAAATGGGATTGTACTACTGGACGTCTAACCAAACACCACAACGATCACAAGAGAGACTGAGCTCCATCTCACTTCTAGCATTCACAAACAGGATCACAGCCGAGACACAGAATCTTCAACAATAATAATAATACACAAAGATATAGCAAACGCTAATATACACAATGTGCTACTTTACATATTTACGAATAGTAGTAAATCTTAAAAATAATCAACAACCAGTTTACAGGTTGACGTACTTACAAAGTGCTATCTTACAGGCTCACAGAGAGTGGTAAATCTTAAAATAATCGACAACCAGGCTTGCTGGTTGACATATTTCAGCCAGCAACGGACGGCGCAAAATACATACAAATGGAGGATCAATCCTAAAGATTGAAAGGATTGCTGAAGGGATGGTCCAGATTCCATCACCGCAGATCAAGCCGGATGCCACTGCTGCAGCATAGTCCTCGGCGTCCTTCTGGTTCACTAGCTCCCAGAAATACAAAATGACGGTCCCAACAAACATATCAATTGCAAAGTATGCCCCTATGTAGAATGGCACTGCCATTGCCATCGGTATTGGGATATACTTTGATACATTCTTTGGAGTTACATCCCTTAAAAGATTGATGACCAGTGCCGCCACGAAGAACACACAGCAGATCTCTAGGCAGTGCTTTGGCAGTGATGAGAAGCCTTCAACACCTAAGATAGCCATTTCCCGAAATATAACAGCATATGGAGCCTTATACACACCATCCGGGGATCCGATATCAAATGCTGTCCAAAACAACAAACAAAGAAAGAGGAGCAATGACACAGCCCAATGCTGTCCCAATCAACTGGGACACAAACATGGACCGCGGTGAGGAGAGGGTGAGATAGCCTGTCTTGAAATCCTGCATGAGATCGGCAGCAGTAGAAACAATGGACATCATGACACCACATGCTGCTAGTCCACAATGACACCACCATCCTTGCCAATGATCGAGGCAAAGATGAAGAGACCAATCTTTCCATAGGTGGAGGCAAGGTTCCAATCAGTGAGGCCAGTGCCGTAGGAATTGCAGAAGGCGAGGGCGGGAGCAAGGATGTAACACGCGAGGACAAGGTACCATTTCACCTGTGGGAAGATGATAGGTATTGTTGCAGTGGATATTGCAGCCAGGCCACATAACCTGAGGCTGCAAACCAGGACGGTATGCTGTCTTTTAGGAATGTCTCGCTCCGCAGATGTTCCTCTGTTAACATCTTGGAGCTCTCATTATCTGTAGAAGATAGGCAGTGAATTAACAAGGGAACTAGTAACACGGTCAACAATGGTCCTGATGAATAGCTTGAAGTCAAAATTCTCTTCTTTCTGATAAAAGTCGCAGGGCCAGGGTAAAAGGTTTCAAGCAGGGAAAATGAGTATAGCAGATATGTGAATGGAAACTTGTTGAAGAAGAAAGCTCAAAGTTGAAAGTTTGATGAGAAGATAGAAGCAACAAATTAAGACAGGAAAGAAAGGTTCAGCAAATACCTGGAAAGGCTCGATGTGTCTTTTAAAAAAGAAAATGTCAAAGATGTTAGCTTTAATAGACGGTTGAAAAGGATGTATTGACTCCAATAGCTGAAATAAGGCATTTGTTTTGATTACCATCATGGCACCAACTGTAAATGGTTTTCAAATCTCAAGCCTCTCGTTAGTTGAAAGCCAAAGCAACTTACCAACCTGACATTACCCGCCAAAACATTCTAGCAAAATTTTCCATTGAGCCTTGGAGTAACTTCAAAGAAAGATAAATTTAAGGCTTTGTTTACTCATCCTTCATGACAGAACTAAAAGGCCTGTTCGATGTCTTCATTAAATGCTGAAGGTGTGCACAAGCTTTGTCTATGAGAACATGTAAGTTATTTCATGCATGCAAGTTTGACACAAGAGAAGCTACATCTAGATTTACTCCATCATGTCAATCATAATAAATTTTACATACAAGACTCTCTTATCATTATGATTGACTCTCTCATGTCAATCATAATGATTTTTTTTTTTTTTTTTGTCTATGAGAACATGTAAGTTATTTCATGCATGCAAGTTTGACACAAGAGAAGCTACATCTAGATTTACTCCATCATGTCAATCATAATGATTTTTTTTCCCTGGATAGAGAGTCTTGTATGTAATCTTGGATTGGAAAAATAAAAGATGGCATGATGAACTTCAGTATAATAACTTTTACTGTCCAAAAATCAGAAATTCCAGAATATTAATCGAAGACGAGCAAATAAATTTGAATCAGATCATGGTGAAAATGCAACTATAAATCACAACCATGCCAAGTTACAAGTGATAAATGGAGTTGTACCAGACCATGAGAAAGTCTTTAACAAAAGATATGGTTACCTTGATGAGTTGCAACAACAGGAAGGCTGCTTCTTTTTGAGCGTGCATTCAAGATTTCCTTGACAGCTAGAACCATGATTTTAATCAAGTTGTAAAGGCCATCTCCAAGAATAAGAGAGATTGCTACAAAAACCTGTGGAAAAGTAACAGTGGGCAAATAAACTCAATCCATAAAACTGATCAGTCGCTGTTTTGCTTCACATTTTACACTTCAAAAAATGAAACGTGGTGGAACTTTCCACCATTAAAAAAAAAAACCTGAAATTTACCATAAAATCAAGCAATTCTGAAATAGCATGCAGTAGTGAAGACAAGCCTGTTTCACTACAATAAAATAAAGACAAAAGTGCAGAAGATGCACATGCTGATAACATTTCTACGGAGATCAGTTAAAGCAGATAAACAATTGAGTCTAATCATGAAAAAAGAAAATTATGTATTCAATGAATATTAAAGTGAACTTTTTATTAGAACAAAAGAAAACTGTTTTCTATCATCAAACACAATGGTGTGATTAAAGGGTATCATCAGAGACCAGCATAAATGATTCGATATTCCATTTGAAAGA
The DNA here is from genome assembly GCA_021397845.1 of Areca catechu. NCBI lineage: Eukaryota > Viridiplantae > Streptophyta > Magnoliopsida > Arecales > Arecaceae > Areca > Areca catechu. The sequence goes on along the minus strand of CM038048.1, from coordinate 85,242,700 downwards.
CTTCATAGCATAATCAATATCAATAATAAATATAATAGTAGGGTTTGCCATCTCGATATCGGATCCCGTACTAGCACCATCCTATTATAGCGTCAATATGGGATTCGGCACAATCCAAGATAGTACGGTACAGGATAATGTACCAATTTGATACCGTATGGTATGCCCTGTACCTAACGATAAGGGGCAGTATTGCAGACCATGCATGGCAGTTTACTAATTTCTTGTAAATATGCAAAATGAGATACCTATCAAAGTAATTTTACTGATTTGCATGCAAGCAAGCAAGCACATCTCAAAAGAACATCATAACAGATACTTGTAGTTACAATAGAAATTTGATTTTGAATAACTTGAAATAAATCCAATAATGTATGGACATAAACCTAAATTAATGGCCAGGGATTCAAGTTTCTGTTAGTCAACAGAGAAAACTGGAAGCTAAATTCTTCAGATATTCCAAATTAGTTACATTAAGCCACCACATATGCTCAAGTCAAGCAAGCAGAGATGGTGCACAGTTTCACCATCAAGCTCTAGAATCTGGCTGCATGCTATTTGTCATTTAGATTCCAACAAGTGCAGCTCAAACAAAGCATCTAGACAACTCGACTAGGTTACTTGTTTCAACAAACTAGAGAACAATGGATGTTCAACAAAGTTTGGTTTCCTATCACATTATTGACCAAAGCTACCGTCACAAATATTTGCTACTGTAAGGTCAAAAAGTTGGAGTAATTGGACCTAGCTTGCTTTCAAAAGATAGATAATTGTTCCCATTTGCTGGCTGTGATAGATGAGGACCAAAAATGAAGAATCTAGTTTCAATTTTGGATATAATTAGTCATGAAGAATGGTCCCGATGATTGACGATATTGGACATAATCAAGAAAAAAATTCCTAAATTAATGAAGCTTGTACCCCTGATGTTATTCATCAGCCACTTGTTTCTCTTGTTCTGCTTAAGGATCAGTTGTTTTTACAAATCATAGGTGCAAACCCTGCTTTTGACAAGTTCACATGCGATGAACATCTTTGCAATATTCAAAGACTTCACAATACAAACTCACATTATTTAGTTTCACAAATTATCAAATGATTTGTTGACTCATTTGTAAGTTCAAATAACTTTCAAGGTACAAAAAGGATAGAGAAATAATTCATCATCCACAACACTCAAATAGATGAGAAGAGAGAGAACTTTACCACACCTTGTATCCATAAAGACCTTTAAAGTCATTGCTTTCAAGGTTATCTGGGTACCAATTCCCAGCATGCTTTGCAATGAATGGCCAGAGAAAACCCCATGATATGATGGCTCCAAGAAGAACGGAGCAATTGACAATATGTGGACAGATAAGACCACATCCAACATAAGTTGGACTGAAATCAAAGTAGAACCTGCACAATGAGAAAAGAACATTAGATGTTGTACAGATGACAGCTCCCTTCTCTATTACTTTCCCATTTTTTTTTTATACATATAAAAAGATATGCCTTGTGAAAGGATACTCAGACAAATTAAAATTTTATGTTGATTGTAAATACAGTAGCTTGGTTGCCCAGTGCACAAACTATTTTGTACATGTTCATACATGGAAAGTCTTGCAATAAGGTATTAAGGGTTAAAATGGAACTATGAGCTAGAAATTGGCTCATGACAAGAAAACATAATCATAACAATCAAAATTTGCTATCCATATGCTGTTGAGACAGGAGATAACTGATAAGTGATTAAAGGCACATCAAACTTACGTTTTCTTAAATGCTGCAAGGCCCAGTGTGGGAAAATTATCAAAGCCACAGGAATCTCCTACACCACTGAAGAACCACTTAAAGCAGCTCCAACAGAAGCTTATGCTAAGATATTTTCCCAGGCAACGAACTTGCTTCCTGCATTACGTTATACAAGTACAAAAGATATTAGAATTTGCAATTATATACTTTCATGAATTGTACAAATGGATACAGGATCTTTTTCACCCATGCTGATCGCAGAGTGGGATGGTATGTTGTGCCATTCTTGTGCCACAACTGATGGTACATAAAAGCAGTCCATGCTGGTTTATGCCGGATGGATACATAGCTACAGAGGTATGCACTTCTATACTTAGTCATACTTGTCCGGCTCTGGAACATATGAAGGTGTTGAGTTTCACCCAGAATCAATTGCTTTGGCCGAATCCTAGCTGAAACTGACCACCATATCTGGGCTTTAGCAAGATTCCCTTAAAGCTGACAAGTTTCATGGTTTTGGTGAGTCTGTGCTGAAACTATCTAAAACTAATCATGGTCCTATATGTATTGACTATCTGACCTTTTTGGTTTCATGCCGGGATCATTTCTTTCATTTATTTATACAAAATTGACTGGTGCCTACTTTTGGTCATGTTTTTTTTCATTTTCCTTTTGAGTTGAAAGGGAGGTTCTAACTTACATAATACCAGCATTCAGTCCATGAAAATTAATCATTCAAGTCAATTTTCAGACTTTCCATGTCTTATCACTTATTAACCAAATTAAATATATTTAAATAAATAGGCAAAATATATTTAAATTAAAAAGATCCAAGATGATAAAGGAAAATTACATTAATACATTTACAATGTCCATAGTCATTAATATTAGAGAATAAAAGGAACCAAAACCTGATATTTCTATTCATAATTGATATTATTCAGAATTGTATACAAGGGATATAAATTAATCATTTTTTAATATAATATTTTAACAATTAATCACCTAGGGGAACTATAGTGCCTACTCCTTGTAATAAAGCTAGCATTTAAAAACATTTTTCTAAAACCAACCTGATTTTTTGCAATTTCTCCAAACACTGGAAGCAATTAGGAGTTCAGTTCCGAGAAATTGAGGAAATTGAGAAAATGGAAGGAATAAAAGAAAATAGTGTTTATTGCCACTCATTCAGCCTGAAGAGCAGATTCATAAGATTTTTGCTCAAATCTGCTAGTGCTGAGCTCAAATATTATAAACGGTTAAATGTGCTACATCTAGTTGTTGTAGTAATGTTACCTGGACACTCCAACAATTTTGGATTTTTTTGACATGTCGGATACTTGGACACTTCCGGCACTTCATGACACTCTTTGACACTTCATACCATCAAATTATAATGCCATCATCATTATGTGTCTATTTGGCACTTCTATATGGATGCTTTTTATTCTAACAAAATAATTAGCAACCCTTTTATCAAAGTTTATGCATTAAGAAGCATAAATCTAGCTCATTATTCATTGAATGCTAAAACAAATTTACACATACATATATTAAGATATAAACATATCCCCATATCTGATTTTTGGAAGATTCACATGTTGGGTTCTTCTGGACACTGGGACACTCGGTATCCATGTACCTAACGTGAATTTTATGAACTGCATATCTTGTTGTAGTAATATTTGTGAACTATGAAGCAAATGTGCAAGGCCCTATGACATAGCTTAGAAAATTCCTTGTACAAGAGAAATATCATTGATCATGCCAGTTACAGAAAAAACTTAGTTCTTCTCAGTTACTTTTCAATGTGATGCTAGTGGTCCTGCAGCATATATTCATTAAAGGAAAAAGATTCTTTTCTGAAACAAATCAAGCAAATATGACTTAAGTTATTTCCACTCATTGCTAAAAAAAAGAACCTATAAAGAACCATTGCATGTTAGCAACTTCATAAAGTAATAAATATACAGAAAAGATAAGCTGCGTTTGGCAACAATCATGTGCATGTAAGCTACCGAACTTACTGTGCAAGCTCAGCCCCTGTATTAGTATGAAAGCTATTTATAAGCATAGCTGTGGCTGTCCCACTAGGATATGTAAGCTTGTAATCAATTACCATGACCTACAACCATTCAAACAAATAAGGAGAATATTATTAACTATCATCAGCCTGTTTACATATATACAACATGTTTCTTTGAGTTTTAACTTCCTGAGGTAATATTGGTTCTAAATTCATGCTCTTAGTAACAAAAATGAGAATCTGTAAGGTGATAACATGTAAACTCTCCGATGTCATTGTATGATGCATTGGAATTTTAGAACATTTAACAATTATCTATTGACCTGATGTCATTGCTCTAGCAATAGGTGCTGTAACTATTTATAAAGGCAAAACTTCAATATAAAGATTTGGATTATAAGTAAATGATTTATGGGCAGATGAAAAAACCTACCTTACTGGTAACACAAAATCTAAACAAAAAGAGCAGAAGGGGAAGAACTAATATAGATGATTCACAAATTATAATAGATATGGATATGGATATGTGGCTTCAGCAAGAATCATCATCCAAAAGATAAATCTTCAAGATACTTGAATATACGGAAGAACAGAATGAAAGATGAGAGATTAAGGAAACCCCAACAGAAGATGAAATGGAGATGCATATAAAGAATAATGTAATCACCACATGCATGTGAATATAAGTGTAATTCTGTAACAAAATAATAGACAAAACTATAATTATAAAAACAACTTGAAGGAAAGTGATGTTCTGCAATTTGGAACATTGAATAGCAAAGTCAGATAGCTCAAGCATGGAAGATTTGAACGTTACAGAGGACTTTATATAAAAATGGAATGAATGTAACCAAAGATGAAAGCATAAAAGGCAACTTAATTTGTTGCACCACTACTGTTTGAGACAGTATGCTCCGGTCAAAGGAGAGCAAAGGAAGCCTGGAAAGGATGGGCTTGTATGGGCATGAAAGAGTCACCAAAATACTAAAGCTCCAGTCCTGAGAATGTGTTTAAATAAGATTTTGCTTTACTTGAGGATTTACAGGAAAGAATGTCAAAGATTAATATTAGATGTTGTTTCTAAGGGCTTAGCTATAAATACAACCACAGGAAGATACTACTCAAATATCTTCTCAATTCATGCCAACAGCTAAAATAGTCATAACCTTAGTATCCCTCGACACAAAATGCAAATATATTTGTATGGCGGTTGCTGCACCAAAGCCTTGCATGTGCTTGGACATTGTATCCTAAACATAGGCTACTAGTCTTCCCAACTAAACAGGGAAATCTTTATAAATCAAGATATAACCCGGCAAGGTTTGACAATATTTTACAACCACCTCCCAACCTAAAGCCAACCCTCTGGGATTTGGGCTGACATACTGGCCAAACTAAGTTTTGGCAAGATTTGGGACTTGCAAAAGTATTTAAGAATGCCAGTAGCAAGGGAAACCTAATCAAGTGATTGGGAAATCTGAGCTCATGTAACTAAGGAACAAGCCATCTCAAGTCCTCCAGTCTCAAAAAGGGCCATGCAAGAAGAAATAACAATTTGAACTGACAATTGCATATTCTTTAGAGCACAGATTATGATTAAAAAAAGGTCATATAGAAACTATAAATAACAAAAATGGACCTTAAATCTGTAAACATTAACCTTATTCCACATTCTATAGCACAATCTTTCAAACCGACATGTCCTCCATATCTTTCAAGGCAGAAAAAAATTACTTCAATGCAAACCTGAGGATTTGACAATGTGATGGACTCAGACTCATTTGAAGGCATTGTCATTTTCGGATGAGTGCTGTCATTGGCAGACAAATCAATATTGCACTTTCCTAGTTCATAAGTAATCCATATTTTGAGTACATTCAAGAATCTCTAAGGAATATTTACTGAAAGCTGAAAATATTCTACCTTGCAGTTTATTTTAATTGTGAACCTTGTACTCAGTTTTTCTGTCAGTAAATAAGGAAGAAAATTGTACTGATACCCAAGCAGGTGATCAGATGTAAAAAAACTTCAATTTTAACTACTGCAGCAACGCATCCATCTCTGTTATTACTTTATCATAATGCTGGTTATATCACAATCTCCATGTGGTTGCTACAACATACTTCGATCAAAACCTATGTTTGTGGAGCCTCCTTGCCATTCTCAATATAATGGATGAGTAATGGGATTCCATATTAGTAATTTATAAAGTTGAAGCTAACATAGTCATTTTCCAAGACATCATCATACAAAAGTTGGCAATACAATATCCATGAGAAGTTATGAATTTATAACTGATGAACATTTCTCTGAAATAATTTGTGCGCCATAGCCTATCCAAGCCATATTTACTACTGGGAAATTTTATGGTGAACCAAGCTTTACCAAGTTAGAACAGCACTAGCACAACTGACTCATAAGTAACAAGCCTAATCCTAACTCACTGGATCAGTAGAAGCAGATTAATAGACTTATTTTAGCAAGAAGGCGCTAATCTATTATATGTATCAATTTAATGCATGCAACTTCATAAATTATTGAAAATTTCCACAAACTATGAAAATGATACAACTGCAATTTTTCACAAGTACATATGTGGCAATTATAGATACCTTACGTAGTGCAACGAGGCTAAATAGCCCAAGAAAACTCACAACAAACATGAAACCAATCATCCATCCCAAGGAGGATTTTAATATCTTCTGCCCTGTTACCAGGATAATCGACTCCAATAAGTTCATATGTTTTCCGATCCATTGATAGCATGTAGGATCCAAAGCCCCCTGTCAAAGACATGTTATTTAATCCAATGGCTCAAAAACTAATAAAATCAACCACAAGATGATTTTCAGTTTATCAATTGGATGAATAATTCATGTTTCGGTCAAACACAAGCTTAAGAATCTAATAGATAGCATTTCCAGGTCATTTCAAATGAATTATTAGAATCAGTTGAACCTTGAGAAAGATTACAGAAACAGGCTGAACTATAAAGTAGACATGAGGGAACCGCCAGACAAGAGGAGGTCGAAACCAACAGCAGATTTATGAATAACAAATATATATATATATGTTCTTTGAAATCAAAGAAGATGAGCATGCATGTGAAATTGGATAAGAAGAAAGATAAATTAACCTACAGTTCTGCAACTGCACACTTTATTTTAAGTATTTTTTCCTACAACTATGTTTAACAGGCTGAAGTGTTAACGTTAAATTACAATAATCAGCCAATGCTGTCAAAAAATCTAAAGAATAATATTGTTTATACCTCAGGAAAATGTAGTTGCACATATTAGTATGATATACATATCGGTTAGTGATAAACAGTTGCAGTACTGCAACCCATAAACACAATCTAAGTGAATAGTAAAAAGCCATGGTCAACTCCTGTTAAAGAATTTCCATTTAGTAGATAGAAACATGCTCAGCACTCTGATTTCAAGAAAAATAACGTTCAGAAATCTTGAGTAAAAGCTAAATAAAACAAATACAAGGACTCATCAACTTGGTTAAACTGAAAGAGAGGTGTCAAACAGGTAACTTCAAAGTTAAAATTTTAATAAGTGGCAAGACTATCATGTCTACAACCCCAGTTAGGGTCAAACTTTTACTAAATCAAGTCATCCTCCTCACAGGGAAAAGGAACTTTTATACTCTTATCCCCTTATACCAGTCCATTCACTAACTGTGTTCCTATTTTCAGCTTTGACATGAAATCAACAAAATACCGAAGCACATGCAAACACACACCGAGAGAGCCAAATGCACAAAAATCTAAACAAAAAAGTAGGACAACAAAAACAAACAAACATCGTGCGGATGAGTTCAAAACAGTTAACCTCATCAAAATAGGATTCTCAATATAGACACCACAAACAAGGCATAAGTATAAATGTCACATAGCCAATTCCTGGCATATATTAAACGATTTTCCACAAGCTCCTTATGACCACTAGACACTCTCCATCCTTTTGATTCAAGTTGATAAAACAATGCTATATTCAATTGTAACTAACAAGCATTCAAGACCCATCAGCCAACTCACAATTAAAGGACAAAACGGGGGCAAAAAACAAAGGTAATCTCCCATCACATCCCCCAAGCCATACAATTGAATTCCACCATTAAAAGCAAAATCCAAATCTTTTGGTAAAATTCTAAATGCAAAAAGTTCATTATAAAACAACAGAAACAAATCTGATTATGATGACCACTTCTTTTTTGATTTATCAGAAAAAGAAATCGTTGTCCACATCCTACAAATCAAGAAGGCAGATTCTAGCAATAACAACATAAACCAAAATCCCCCACCAGAATTCTTAAAGTAAGTATCTCATTATAACTCTAGAAACAATACCCATCAGCAAGATCCAATCATTCTTGTTAAAAAAGCAGTCTCTCCCCACATTCCCCAAAATTATACAATCAATCATTCAAGCATTAAAACGTCAAAATCAAACAAACAACCAAAATCAAAAGCATAAAAAATAAAAAATATCGTTATGAACGCAAGAGAAAGAAACCAGGCTACTTACCGCTGAATGCCAAGCCATAGCAAGCAACAACGCAGGTCTGGATCACAGTATTCTCCTGCGGGGTAAACGGCTTCGTCCACACTCCATCCCCCCGAGAAACCCCGTCCAGCTCTTGATGAAGAAGAACCCCAGAAGCCCAGCAGCCACATTGAGGGATGGAATCACCCCCACCGTGAGATTAAGCTTATGCGTTATAATACAAAACAGCGTCCCCAGAAGTGCGCTCACCACCAGACCCCTAATCGTGACCTGATCCCTCCACGGCGGGATCTTCTTCTCCTCCTCCGAACCCCGTTCTCCGGCGCCGGCAGCAGCGGCTCCGCGATCTCCACCTCCTTCCCCATTACCCGCGTCGGATCAGGGCCTCCGGGGTATGATTTCTAGGGTTAGGGTATGGGATCCCGGGGAAAGGCCTCGTCTGTTTTTATTTTAACCTTGGAACGAGGCACAGCAGGGGAAGGCGAGAGACGGGACGATGGATCTTGGCGGTGGGCGTTAAGTTAAAAAAAAAGGGGTAAACTTAGCCGTTGTTGGCCCCTTGCTTCACGTAATCCGCCTTCTTTGTCCGGAAGTTGGCAAATGGTAGCCGCCGGCGGAGGTGTGCTTACCATCGGAGCTGTTTCCTTCTTGGTTTTGGAGTTCCTCTTGGAATTGGCGTAACTGGACACGGGTGGAACTTAAGGAAGGTGCCTTTAACGTGACAGGGAATTGCACGGGATATTGGAATGAATCCTTGGCTTTTTGGTAGGACATGTGGCATGCGGTGGTTGGTTTGAATGGTAGGTGGAATCCCACATGTATCATGGATACTTTAGGATCCAACATGATGGTTAGGTTGCGTGTCGGAGATGTTGTAAATATTTTAGGATTTAAAATACTCAAGTAACTCAAACATATCTCTGCTCATCATTTCTCCCTCCGTTCGAGTTCTATGCTAATGGATCTAGATATCATGTAGATATTTTAGGATCAAAAAAGCTTAAGTAATGCTAAAAAATTTACTCGATAAGCCATTCTGCTACTGGGGTGGTATGTTCTCATTACTACTTTGGATTGTTATAGTAGAAATCCCTGGAGGACAGGAAGATCTCAGAATTTGTATCTTATTTTTTATTAAATAAAAAAAAAAACTAAAAACTATCTCTTCGTTGATCTTGAATTGCAGTTAGAGATTTTACAAATCATATTCCCACCAATTCCTGGTTATCGAATAGCAATGATCTAAGCAGCAATTTATCCTCTAAAACTGCCTAAGATGATTAAAATTTTCAACTTTTTAATTTCCATAATGTTTTATTAGTTTTTTCACAGTTCACTACTACTTGAAAATCCTATCTTATATGTATGCATATGTATGTGCGTGCACGCATGCATAACATAGGAATTTAATAGAAATGATGCATGGCTACGAGTAGAGTTTTCATGTAAACAGCACATCTGGAAAGATTTTAATATTTGATTGGCAAGACAAGTACAAGAAATGAAGTACATTTGAATTTTTGACGGTACCAGCAGGCGCTCGATAAACCTGTATTAAATGCCATTTTTGAGAAATTCAAAAAAAATGGTAATAAATACTGAACTATTTTGATTAGGTTTTGATGGATAATTTGTCATTTTAAAAAATAATAATAATATCGAACTATTTTGACTAGATTCTCATGAATAATTTTATTATTAAAAAAATCAGTAATAAATATTAATTATGTAAATCAAAATAGTAGATATTATAATTTTCTAAATTTGTCAATTTTTTAAATTTATTATTAAATACGATTTAACAGGTGCTATAGTGGCGTTCGTTAAAAGGACCGGAGTAAATATTAGGTGTTGAAAAATGAAGTACATTTAATAGACATTTACTGCACATTGGTTTTGAGATATTCTAAATTTTATTACTAAGATAAAATTATTTTTTTCCATTTTTCTAGATGTTTATAAGTGGATAAGGATAAAAAAGATAGTCGAAGAAAATAAAGCAAACTTATTCTGCTCTTCTTTTGGTGTTTAGAAAGGATATTCCCCGATCTAGGGATATCCTAACTTATCTCGGATCAAAATGCATTTTAATTTTTAATTTTTGATATATGAGGTGACCAGATAATTATAAAACTCAAATTAGCAAGTGACTTAGATAATTCTAGGATCCAACCTGAGCCCTAGCAGTTGCCCATGCTGCCCATGGAACAGCACTCTCTTTAGCATATGCACTGATAAGAGGTCTAGCTTTTAGATATGAAATGTGCCATTCTTGCTCTATTCTCAGGAAAACAAAACCAACTGGATTGAGCTGGGTTTTGGATCCAATATTTGACCACTTGCATGCATAGTTAAAGATTCTATCTAAAATCCTAGACATTTAGATGGAATATGACAAGAGTATTTAAGTTCCACGAGAGCTCTAATTTATCCTATGTGAGATTGTTATTCCTTAACATCTCCTCTCACTTGTAAAATCTAAGAGATGGAACCCAAAATGAGGAGCAATATATTAGTAAGTAGAAACATGGAGGTTTCAGTAGACAAGAAGGATTAGTGGGCTATGATACCAAGTTAAAGATCCTATCTAAAAACCTAGTTATTCAAAACAAAAAAAAAAAGCCAGGCATTCATTAGATTGGCCCAAAAGTATATGATCTCCACAAATGCCCTTAGTTTATCTGATATGGAAATATTATTCCTCAACATAGATTTGCACACAAAGGAATTATTGCGTATCTCTAGCATTAAAGGATACCAAATTGGATAAGCATCAAAGGTAATTTGGAGCTTCTTTGTTTGGGACCTATATTGTAATGGAGGATAGCAAAGCAATTTTTTTTACCAATAAGATGTTAAAGATGAGAAGCAATCCATCCCTTTTGCAATGTGAACAGCTTTCACTATTTTACTTGCTAGGGGTGCAACTTACTTGAGTTCAGTTGGCTACTTTCCAAGTTAACATTGACCAATTGATCAGCAAATTGTCTATTCCTAGCCTAATTTGATCGAACGAGAACCCTAACAATCGAGACTCAAACTTGGTTGATTTTTTTTTTTTTAAAAAAGTTTCCACCCAAGGACAATTTGAGCTACTTAGTTGAATCATATCAAGATAGTTTGTTCATTATTAGGATCTCCAATGCAAGTTTGAGCCAATCCCAATTAGAATAACGTAAGTCACAAAAAAGCTCAGACTAGGAAGGTTGGCGAAGTAAATCAGCTTAAATCCAACCTCGCATTTATATTTGACTGTTGATTTCCAGTCCATGCTTCCCCCAATAAAAGTAGTGGCCTAACTAAACTAAAATATGATTTGAGTAGCTAAAGTTCAAGTAACTTCAGTTGCAACCCTACTATAAGTCTAATGCCGTAAAAGAAGGTGGCTTGGGACTCTTTTACTTGCACTACAACAAAAACAGTATTTCCCACCAGTTTTTCCCGATGCTAGGGGGTGCGTCGAAAGCTCCGCCATCGTGCCGATGCTTTTGAGAAGCGTTGGCAAAAACAAAGTTAACGATGCTTTTAAGCATTGACAGGTACACCATTTTTTTCTCCCCATTCGAACCCTAAACTCATTCTTTCCGCTGCACGCCACTCCTCCATTTCCCCTCCTCCGGGATCCCTCCCTCCTCCATCTCCTCCAGCATCATTGATCACCCATCCTCCCAAGCTCCCTTCCAAAACCCATTCCATCATCTTCCCCCAACCCCCTGGCCCTCCTCGTGCCTTATAGATCCCCTTCGGTGTGGTCCGTAGAGACGATACCCAAGTAGAGCACTCCTATCGCTCGCTAAGCAAGTGGATCCCCTTCCTCAGTGCCAACGTCGAGGAGTTCATCGCCTTCGATCCCGTCTGCAGCCCCAAGTATCCCTCTCCGCCGACTTTTTTTTATTTTTGTGCGATCATTTGGTGATATAGGATATTGTTAATTTTTTTTGGTCTTAGGATATGATTTGGGATTTATTTGAATTTTTTTTGTAGATTTTCTGGAATTGTTCTTGTTATATCCATGTATAGAAGCTTTATTTTAAAAAAAATCATTGGAAAACCCTGACCTATGGGATGCCCTATAGATCAGGACTTCGACAAGGTCAAACAGTTCGATACAAGGTCATGGTCGAGGGAGATCTCTCAATCTGACCATATTTTTAAATAATATTATATTTTTTAAGTAAAAATAATTTCAAATAACAAGTTGCTGATTTATATATAAATCTAAAGTAGTATTACTTAAAAAAATTTGAGTCTGGGTTGGATCATGTATGGGTTAGGATCAAATCTAGATCCCACTTGTGTCGGGTTTATAAAGTTATATACCTGAATATAATATATAATCAGGTTAAGCTAAGTCCAAGTTGGATGAACTTCTAGTAGAGACCCAACTATAGAAAGTTTCATGGATCTATCTTCGAACACATCCCACATCAAGTTTAGGTTGGGAATAGGTCTAAGAAATTTAATTAAATAACAATCCCTGATATAATAGAATTCAAAAGTTTCTACCGAAAAATAATAAGAGAGTGCTAGTCAGCTAAGGCCCAACCATGATCTAAGGTTTTTAGCAGATCCAAGTCTTCTTCTTAAGTTTTTAGCAGAAAAGAAAGCAACTTTGTGTTGCTGAAAGCTTAATATAATCAAGAAGGTTGATAGTATATGTAGTATTATTACATTACACATGAAAAAACATTACTCCCTAAGTTCACGAGAATATAACATTTAAGATGTATTGGCTTGTACTAACATGAATCAAAGATATACAATTTCAGGTTCTTATTTATGGGTACATGGAAATTATTTAAGGTTTAGTAATCTTGTTGGGAAAATATATATAGAAACTAGTTTGGGTCCAGTTTATATGCCCATTGAAAACTAGTAGTTTCTTTAATTCTTACCATTCTTACCATTATGAACTTGGTACAACCTAAAACTATAGGTTGGAAAATGGCTTTTACCTAAAATGAGTAGGTGACATGCTTGTGAAGAAGACCCTGTCTTCCCAACATGATAAAATGTTGGCATATGGATTAATGACCGGGTTGGGTGGGTCAGTTGTGCGTTAATATTCTTTGCGTCTCATATTGGCCAAGAACAATGATTGTAGGCCATTCTAATATTTTGAAATTTGGTTGGCGAACCCACACTCATCACCTCCTCTCATTTGACCAAATTCAACATTAAAATGCCTTTACCTAAATCTAGTTAGGACAGCTATGATCATTGGTGAAACATCAAAATTAGGCAAAATTTTTTCAATGCTTTCATCTGCATACTACCTTTACCCACTAAAATTTCTTCTGAGTTTTAAAAGGTCTCATTAGATTGAAATTGTGTTTTCACCATCAAGGTCCTAGCCATCCATGATTGATAATTCTTGACAACCAAAAATAGACAATCCCTACATGAAACTTGGCATAACTTAAAGAATAGATTAATAAAATAGGTTTTGACCAAGTAATGAGTTTTGTAGCTTTGAATATTTAATTTAGATACTCTATAACCCATACCTCCTTGCTTCATAAATGAAAAGAAACTTTGGACACATTTATTATTATGTCATTTTGTATACACATTCATTATTGTATTATTTTATAATTTATAATTGAGCCGAGTTGAGCTTGAACTTGAGCCAAGCTTAATAGCTTGTGAGCAAATGACTCAACTCGATTCATTTGCATCCCTAGTCCCGACTGATTTGTGCATGCCATAACATGTGTTGCAGATATTAATGCACATAATCAAGGCTAAAGCCTTTATGGACCTTCCGAGCAACTACCTAGACCGGGCTTGTAAAAAGGCTCTAAGCCTAGGATGTTAGCACATTACATCTAAAACTATTCAAATTTTGTGCTAGTACTCTTGAAAAGTATAAATCATATGATTTATATAAAAAAGAATTACTAACTTTAGGAGTCCCAATCACTATATGACCTTGATAAGATCTGGTTGATGAACTATATCAACCTGTCCAACCAGAGTTGGAAGAGGTCTACCCATTCATTTTCTTTTAGAGTCCTCCCCTTTGTTCTTCCCACCCTCCTCCGAGACAAATCCTGGTTCAAAATCACCATATTTTTTACCAGATTTTGAAAAGTGAAATCAAGTCAGAGACCAACATGCACTGTATCAATTTAGACAATTGATCTAGAGTGAGTCATGTGACAGACACACATGGGATTTTTAATATATATATATATATACACATGGTCTATGAGTTTCCTTAGCTCCAGTTGAAGGCAGGCTAGTATTAAATGAGGCTTGACTGAATCCAAGCTAGGCCAGTAAAGGCTACGCCATAAAATATTAAGGTAAAATTGTAATAATATAAAATAAGATAAAATTTAAAGCTGGAGCTAAACTTCTACCCTTTCTAAATACTATTTTGGATTTAACCCGAAGAATAGAAACAAGATTTTAAGATTTTTTTGAGTTCATTTGACCATCTAATCTTAGTTGCATTTAAGATTTGTTCATTATTGTAAATCTTTCATTTCAATACCATGTATAGCTTTGCTATGATCATTATGGCTCTTTAAATATTTTTTACAAAACTTGCATTATATCGAAACAAAGACCCATCAATTGATTAATGTATATATTCTATAGCATCCATATATTTATTTTATTTTTGTACAGGTAAGATTATGTATAGTAATCAATTGATTGTCTAGTTTGGACAGTTTGAGAATTACAAATAATTTATAGGTACTTATAGTAATCGAGCGGTATGGATAGAATTCCAGATATATTTTGAATAGTATTTTCTTTTAGTTCCCTTATACATCTTTAGTCATGTGGGAAGAACTAAAGAGAAATGCTGCCAAAATTTTTTTGAAGCTCTTATTGCATATCGTTTGATTACTATAAATGACCTATAATAATACAATTCAATTCTTGAATGGGATAGGACATATCTTTACTTATTAGTGGTGATAGGATGTATTTATTAGTTATCTATGTTATTTTTTAAATAATTTTTCAAAAAATACTTAGTGCATTGTTATTGACTGAAGAATTTTTTCTGTATTTAGATAACTTGAAAGTTAGATAATTTTATCCTAAAATGGATAAAAGCTAGATAAATAAATCAAGAAATACCAAAGAATATTTAGATGGAGTTCATGATTTCATTAAATTCGATATGGACAAAAATAGTTTAAATGAAAATATTTTATATCCATGCCGACGATATGTTAACAGTTCCTGTCTAGATCCATAAACAGTTGAAGAACATTTGATAGGAAATGATTTTGCAGGAGATTATACTGAGTGGGTTTTTCATGAAGAACTTATATTACCAGTAATAAGTAATCAACTCTTATTTGATCCTGGATCCAGTAATATGTAGGAGAATCATGTAGGAGATGATAATATAATGGGTTTGATCACCGATGCTTTTCGACATGGTGTTCAGAACTTTGGAGGTTCAATGATACACATGAACAACTGGAATATGTGAAGGTTTTACATTCATTGAACGAACATATATCGAGGAGCAGATGCAGTCATCAACTTCTGAGTCAGCTAGGTATCATAATTTTAATGAAAAAAGCATATGAACAATTATATTCGGACTGTTTGAAATTTTCTAAGATCTCTTTTCTTATACATTTATTCTATATAAAATATATAAATGGATGTTCAGAAAGTGTTTTACCATACTTCTCAGGTTATTATAGGATGCATTTTCAGAAGGCAATGATTTACCATCCTCTTATTATGAAGCAAAGAAAGTTGTCAATAATCTAAATCTTGAATATCAAAAGATTCATAGTTGTCTGAAAGACTGCATGTTATATCATGGTAAAAATGCTGATTAAGAGTCATGCAATGTATGCGGATCTTCATGATGGACAACTTACGAAGGAGATGAGATGACTTAGTGAATGGAATAGATATACTACGGTGTACAAAGAATTGGTGAAGATATTGCATTACTTTTCTCTTATTTCTCGATTGAGGATGCTATATTCATCATCAAAAATAGCTTCATTAATAAGATGGCATGATGAAGGACGTACGAAGGATGGAATATTGAGACATCCAATAGATAGTTTAGCATGAAAAGTATTTAATGCTAGGTATTCTGATTTGTCTCTGATATTCATAATATTTGGTTGGGTTTAGCTTCAGATGGCTTTAATCATTTTCGGACTCTAAATTCTACATATAGCACTTGTCCAGTTGTTCTAATACCATACAATTGTCTACTATGGTTATGCATGAAACAATCCTCACTTATCCTATCAATGGTTATTCTATGTGATAAGGGTCCAGAAAATGATATTGATTTTTTCTACAATCTTTATAGAATAATTGAAACAATTGTAGAAAGGTGTCGATGCAATTGATGCTTTCAATGGTGAAACATTTAACTACGGACAGCTTTGTTATGGACTATTACGATTTTCTAGCATATGCCAATTTATCTAGCAGGAGTACAAAGGGACGGTTTGCATGCCTTGTTGTCAGATTCGACACATTTAATTTGGTTAAATATTGGAAAAAAAAATTGATTATATAGGACATCGTCGATGGTTAGAACCAATCATCCATTTCATTTTCCAAAAGGTTTATTTGATGGTACTATAGAAATAATTGCACCTATTCTACCTTCTAGAACTAATGTTCGTAGACAAATAGATTTCATTAGTTACATATATGGTAAATTCTCGAAGTCTTCTAAAAAAGAGGAAGGGATGATCAAGAAGAATTGGCTGAAGAAGTGACTACTTGTTGACTCTGATTATGATTTTGATGATTGATAAAATGTTTAAGTATATATGAGTACTAATTATATTTTAAGTGTATTTTTTCAGATCTTAGTACTCATCTTTGTTGAATGAAGAAATGCTTGTATTTCAGTTGAAAAAAGTCCTTAAATTAATGAAAAATCAAGTATATGAACTTTGGAATTGATATGGAAGAACTTGAAGAGGTTAAAGTTTCAATTTGAAGAAGTTTCAGCAAAGTTTCAGCATGGCACAGTGAAGTGTCGATACCTTGAAATGAAGTGTCGACACCTGAGGATCAAGTGTCAACACTTGAAGAGTGAAGTATCGACTCAAGGCCTGAGACAAACAGAAAACTTCAGAAAGTATTCTCAGTTAAGTATCGACACCTGGAGGTGAAGTGTCGATACTTGAAATAGAAATGTCGACATCTAAAGAATGAAGTGTCGATACTTGGAAGTCAAGTATCGACTCATGAGGGTCAAGTATCGACACTTGAACAGTAACGGCTAGTTTTCTAGACTGCAGAGCTTCTCCAACTTGGCTCCAACTGCTAGTTTTTCCTCCCTAACTGCTATAAACGGTCATTTAAGTGGTGGGAGGATATATAAATATCAAAATTCAAATGGGAAAGCAATCCTTTGGTGAGTTTCTTAAATATTCTTAAAGGATTCAAGAGTTGAGTGATTCAAGCCTTCAAGCTTCCAAGTTTCAAAGAGAGCATTCAAAGTCTACATCCACAAGCATCAATCAAAGGCTTCATCAACTTGAAGACAAGATCTTCATCAACATTCAAAGGCTTCAAAGAGATATTTGCTTTATTTTAGAAAGCTTTTATTGTATTCATTTATACTTGCTATTACATTATTTTACTTGAGATTTTTGGTGAGCCTTGAAAAACCAAAGAGGTTTTTAGTAAGCCTTGAAAACCAAAGTGGTTGTTGGTGAGCCTTGAAACCAACTAGGATTTTACTTGTGAGCCCGAAGCTAAAACAAGTTAGTTTGGTTCTTGGTTAGCCCATGAAACCAAGGGTGGTTGTTGGTGAGCCTTGAAACCAACTAGGGTTTGACTTGTGAGCTTGAAGCCAAAACAAGTTGTAAAGGTTGTTGGTGAGCCTAAGTTATAAAACCAAACTTAGTGAAATTTCCAAGGGTGGCTTGGGGAGTGGATGTAGGTGCTTGGTTGGCACCGAACCACTATAAATCTTTGTGTTTGTGTGATTGTTCTTCTTGTGCTTTTATTTCTTTATTTACATTGCATTTATTTGAAATACACAAGCACTTGAATTGCATTAGCACATACTTGCTTTAGTTCATAATTTTTTTTAAAAGTAGTTCAAAAGTTTTATAAAACTCAATTCATCCCCCTCTTGGGTTGCCTACCTGAGCCTACAATTGGTATCAGAGCTCGGTGCTCTGTTTAAAAATCTTATGATTTTAAGCTAAAGTTCATGGCAACCCTTGTAGATATTAGTGTTAGACCACCATTTTTCAATGGCACAAATTACATATTTTGGAAAACTTGCATGTCCATCCATATTCAATCTATTAGTTATCATCTTTGAAAAATTATTATTAATGGCCCTCATATTCCTTCTATTTTGGTTAATGAAATTTCCATTCCAAAGCTCGAAGAGGATTGGAATGAGTATGACATTAAGCAATCTGAAATTAATATTAAAGCAATGAACTTGCTTTATTGTACATTGGATTTAAATGAATTTAATAGGATCTCCTTATGCACATCGACGAAGGAAATATGGGATACACTTGAAGTTACTCATAAGGGTACTCTTCAAGTGAAGAATATTAAAATTAATTTACTTGTACATTATTTTGAAATTTTTGAAATGATGCATTATGAATCTATATCTGATATGTTTACTAGATTCATGACTATTATTAATGAATTAAAAAATCTTGGCAAAA
This sequence comes from Areca catechu, assembly GCA_021397845.1. Classification (NCBI taxonomy): domain Eukaryota; kingdom Viridiplantae; phylum Streptophyta; class Magnoliopsida; order Arecales; family Arecaceae; genus Areca; species Areca catechu. The sequence continues at coordinate 85,223,759 of CM038048.1, read as the reverse complement.
TCTATACTAAAGATGATTTGGTGAACAATATTCTTAGATCTTTGCTAATATCATAGGATCTGAAAGTGACGGTGATCCAAGAAGCTAAAGATGTAGAAACCTTACCTTTGGAGGAGCTTATCGGTTCACTTATGATCTATGAGTTGAACTTATGGCAAAAGATAGTGGATGCTGACGTAGAGAAGAAAATAATAGCCCTCAAGGCCAAAAAGAAATTCAAGGCAATGATGGTAACTTGGAGCGATAGCGAAGATTCAAGTACGGATGATGAAGTTGCCCATCTTTGCTTCATGACAAATGAGAAAAAGGTATGTGCTGAAAATGATTATAATTTTATCTTTGATGAATCACATGATGCATCTAATGATCTTGTGCATGAATATAAATTGCTAAAAATTGAGCACAAGAAATTAAATAGGCATGTAGATTCATTTTCTCTTGAGAACACCAATTTTGCTAATAAAAATGATGATTTAAATGCCAAGATTGATATTTTAAAAAATGAAAAAATAAATTTTCTAAAGAAAAAGAATTTTTAGATAAAAAAATGTTGTTTTGAAAGATTCATGTGATAAAGTTTTGAATAAGAAAAATATTTTGGTTGAGGAAAAGAAGTAAAAACTTTTAAAGAATTTTTCTATTCTAGCTTCTTTCAATTTGTCTTATAAATGTGGTTTTAATGCTTATCCTTCTAGATTAAGAAGAGTTTGGATTCCAAAAGGAACCATAATTACTAATCATAAAGGACCCAAGAAAGTTTGGGTACCAAAAATGTCCACTTAGTTTGTTTTGCAGGAATGTCTTGCAGCCCAACTGAAGAAAGGAAGTTCTTGAAAAGTGACTGTACAAGACAATTTGAAGAAGTAGACAAGCTATATTTTGGACTAAATAGTAAAAGGAAAGACTATGTATATTGGTAAATTCTAAAAATCTCCTTCCATAATTAAAATATAGTTAAATTTTTATTGCATCAATTACTTTGAAAAATTATTTTAAATAATTAATTAGAATCAAGTTTGGACTTATCATCATTGGCTATGATCATGAACTTTTTGGTGTTGATGAATTTCATGCTATCATGATTAAACTTATGATTGTAAGACCTTCACTTGATTTTGATTAATGTATATTAAATTATTTTATGAAAAATACTTTTAAAGATGCATATTGATTTGAAAAATATTTTAATTGATTAATTAGAATCAAGCTTAGACTAATAGTCATTTGTTGTGATCATGACTATTTTGATGCTGATGAATTTCATGCTCTCATGATTTCAACTTATGATTATTAGACTTTCACTTGATTTTGATTAATATAGTTTTTGAATTACTTCAAGTGAAATGTTACGATTTATGTGTTTTCATGTTTGATATCTATGCTTAATCTAGAAATGATTTGAATCAAGTATAGAACTAGTAGTTTAGGGTTATATTTCAGAAGAAGGTATGCATATTGATAAATCCTTGTTCTAGTAGCTACACTTGCTATTAAATTACTTCTAGCATTTGTATGGATATCAAATCATTTTAAATAAATTTGAAATCATGATAAAAGTTTTTAAATGATCAATGCTTTGCATTTTGAAAATTTTTTATATCTTGAAAATTTAAATTTTTGATTTCAGACTTAGTATTTATGTTCATATATAAAATTGTCTGAAATTAAGATATACTTGTGCTTTCATAATTTATTCCTCAAATGAATACATATTTGTTTAAGGGGGAATAACATTTAGGGGGAACATCCAAATATTTGTTATTAATTATATACATATGATGCTTTTAATGTTTTCTTTGATATCATGCTCTAATACTCCTTATTTTCAAATCTAATTCTTTAAGGGGAGTTACATTCAATTGGTATCATAATTATTTGATTTAATGCATTGATGTTGATGATCTTCTTGATATTCTTTTCGGCTTCATTCACACTTTGTGTTGCCTTTCATCCTTTTTCATGATGTCAAAAAGGGGAAGAAATATGTTAAGTATGAAAAGAGAAAGATATGATAAACATGAAAAATTATATGAGAAATGCAAGAAAGTACAAAAGGGAGAGAAAAAAGCAAAATTTTTGAATCTTAAGGAAAGAATTAGTAAGGGGGGATTGTTTTAAAAATTTTGTATTTTTTGAAAAATATTTTGAAGAATTTTTGAAAAATCTTTTGGATTATATTTTGAGGGGGAGCTTGATGCTTAATTGATTTTGAGCTTACATGTTTATCTTATTATTAATCTTTTTAAGCTTACCCTATTTATATACTTAAAGGTTTTGTCATCATCAAAAAAGGAAAGATTGTTGACTCTGATCATGATTTTGATGATTGACAAAATGTTTAAGTATATATGAGTATTAATTATATTTTAAGTATGTTTTTCATATCTTAGTACTCATCCTTGTTGAATGAAGAAATGCTTGTATTTTAGTTGAAGAAAGTCGTTAAATTAATGGAAAATCAAGTATATGGACTTTGGAATTGATATGGAAGAACTTGAAGAGGTTAAAGTTTCAATTTGAAGAAGTTTCAGTATGGCACAGTAAAGTGTCGATACCTGGAAATGAAGTGTCGACACCTGAGGATCAAGTGTTGACACTTGAAGAGTGAAGTATCGACTCAAGGCCTGAGACAAACAGAATACTTCAGAAAGCACTTTCAGTCAAGTATCGACACCTGGAGGTGAAGTGTTGACACTTGAAAGAGAAGTGCCGACACTTGGAGAATGAAGTGTCGACACTTGGAAGTCAAGTGTCGACTCACGAGGGTCAAGTGTCGACACTTGAACAGTAACAGCTAGTTTTCTAGGCTGCAGAACTTCTCCAACTTGTCTCCAACTGCTAGTTTTTCCTCCCTAATGGCTATAAACGGTCATTTAAGATGTGGGAGGCTATATAAACATCAAAAATCAAATGGGGAAGCAATCCTTTGGTGATTTTCTTAAATATTCTTAAAGGATTCAAGAGTTGAGTGATTCAAGCCTTCAAGCTTCCAAGTTTCAAAGAGAGCATTCAAAGTCTACATCCACAAGCATCAATCAAAGGCTTTATCAACTTAAAGACAAGATCTTCAACAACATTCAAGGGCTTTAAAGAGATATTTGCTTTATTTTAGAAAGCTTTTATTGTATTCATTTATACTTGCTCTTACATTGTTTTACTTGAGGTTTTTGGTGAGTCTTGGAAAACCAAAGAGGTTTTTGGTAAGCCTTGAAAACCAAAATGGTTGTTGGTGAGCCTTGAAACCAACTATGATTTTACTTGTAAGCCCAAAGCCAAAACAAGTTAGTTAGGTTCTTGGTTAGCCCGTAAAACCAAGGGTGATTGTTGGTGAGCCTTGAAACCAACTAGGGTTTGACTTGTGAGCCCGAAGCCAAAACAAGTTGTAAAGGTTGTTGGTAAGCCTAAGTTATAAAACTAAACTTAGTGAAATTTTCAAGGATAGCTTGGGGAGTAGATGTAGGTGCTTGGTTAGCACCGAACCACTATAAATCTTTGTATTTGTATGATTATTCTCCTTGTGCTTTTATTTCTTTATTTACACTGCATTTATTTGAAATACACAAGCACTTGAATTGCATTAGCACATACTTGCTTTAGTTCATAGTTTTTTAAAAGTAGTTCAAAAGTTTTTATAAAACCCAATTCACCCCCCCTCTTGGGTTGCCTACCTGAGCCTACTCTATTGGTACTATGGATGCACAAGTATTTGAAGATCCTGATAATTTTTTTGAAATGAAAACGAGGAAGACGTACAGTAGCATCTATAAATCATCCTAGCAAATATTTATGGCAGAAAAAAAGTATCTTCTTTGACTTATCTTATTGAAAATATAATCATATTCGACATAATCTTGATGTCATGCATATAGAGAAGAATGTTTATGATAATCTATTTGGAACATTATTGAATCTTGATGGAAAGATCAAAGATAATATGAAGGCATGACTGGATTTACAAGAATTGGGTATCCGACAAGAGCTTCATCCAAAAATGCTTACTAATGATAGAATTTATTTGCCTCTTGCATCTTATACAATGTCTGCTTAAGAAAAAGATAATTTTTTGATAGTATTAAAAAATATTAAGGTACATGATGGATATGCATCAAACATTTCATGGTGCGTGCATCTTAAAGACTGAAAAATCTTTAATCTCAAAAGTCATGATGGTCACATATTGATGCAAGATATCTTTTCAATAACTTCAAGATCATCAGTGCCTAAACAAGTTCTTGCAGTTATAATTCGATTATCATCATTCTTTAAGGCATTATGTTCAAAAGTTATTGATCCTGGAAAGCTTGATCAGTTGGAGTCTGATATTACGATTGTACTGGTCCACCAAGCTTAGACAAAATTTCATTACACTTTTTATCATAGCTTATTTTTATCTATTTTTATGCAGACAGATTTGGAAGGGTTATACGTAGGTGCGGGTCCATAGTAGTACGGGATGTCTGACAGATGTGCAAGGGTGAGAAGATAGTGGTTGAGTGTAATCAACTGGGATAGCCAATTAAAAAAGCCACCAGCTTATTGAGTTCATTTTTAGGGACAGTTGTATAGAGGCATCAGCTTTGTCCACTAAGTTATGTAAAGTGGAATAATATGCTTTCGATGTATAAAGTTGAGATTCTACAAGTTGGGTAGGTAAAAAATTGGTATTAAATTATTTGTTATCTTGCATAGTTGATATATTATTCTATGCTTTATATTGTTTCAGTAACAATATTTTGTATCGACACAATATTAAGTGGAGGGTTGGTGGATTTTATATATATATTTTATTTTTTTAGTGACTGCACGATTATCTCTAACATTTACTTGACTTACTAATTATTTTTTTTTGCAGTCCAAGTTTGTACTCCCTCCATCCGCTAATGATTTTGTACTGAAGTCTCTCAACCGGAAATGGAAAGAATATAAAGCACAGTTGAAGATGAAGTACAAGTTGCCGGGTATGTCAGAGGAGCATGTAATTGGTACTTGTCCTCCTAATGTACCCCCTCATCAGTGGATGGAGTTGGTTCATTATTGATTCTCCGAGAAAGGATATGTATCTTCTAATTTTTTTGAAGCAAGTTTATTAAAATATTTAGTTTATATTGTACATTACACATATATATATTACTTTCAGGATATAAGAAGTTATCTATTTAATTTTGCAGACATATTCTGATATTGGTATAGCTGCACAAGTAGCTCTTTTTATTCCCCATATATTGGGATCCAAGAGTTACGCGTGGTCAGATAAGAGTTCGTAAGTTTTTTAAACTATAAACTTATATTTTCAATATTAAAGTATTTATATATTTTAATGAAACTAATATTATATATCATGGAAAATGTATCGCGATATATATATATACTGTGGATGATGTATCGGATATATTTATGTATCTTGGATGATATATCGCGGTACATATATATATCACGGACGATGTATTACAGTACATATATATATCGTGGTATATATACGTATCGTAGTACAATATATATTGCGGTATATATATGTATCGTGGATGATGTATCATGATATATATATGTATCATGGTACTTAAATAATTTTTAAATTTATTTGAATTATTTGCTTAAAATTATAATTTTTCTTGTAGATGGATGAGCATGGGAGGGAACCTGGTCAGGTGGAGTTTTACCGGATGACTCATACTTATCGTGATGGCACTTTTATCAAAGATACATCAAGAGATATATGTATAAATTTTTATTATAATTCATTTCATGCAACAATTTAAATTTGATTTTGTTAGTCATTAAGATCTAATTAATTTTTCTAAATTAATATAAAAAAGAGCTATAGCTCTTATTGCAGAGCATATCGATGACTCTACAACATCTACGCAGAATAGTCACATAGAGGCCGAGATATTTACAGAATTGATGGGGCCGGAGTGCTATGGTTGAGTAAGGAGCTATAGAGTTGGAGTCACCCCCACTCATTTATCTGCAGTTAGTAGATATATATGTGATGTTGTTGAGGGTGCTCAGGATGTACGTATTCATAGACTTGAGAAAGAGATAGAGGAGATGCGACAGAGCCGTGCCGCTGAGATACAAGAGATGCGATGGAGCTGTGCCACTAATATAGAGGAGATGCGATTGAGCCGTGCTGCAGAGCAGTGATAGAGACCATGAGAGAGCATATTGAGCGGCTTACATCTGTCATACAAATATTTGTTCCACATCAGTAAATATATATGATATTAAATATATATTTTTATATTAATCAATAATTTATATAATATATTATTATTATGGCCGTAACGATGACGTGGCCGGGCTCAGATACCACCGAATATGATCGAGCCACGTGGAGGTTTCTCCGGCCGAGTCAGCGCCACATCGCCAGGGCCGAGCTCGGCAAGACTACTCCGCCAGACGACTTTTTAAGACAAACTAATCTCGCCGAAGTCGAGCTCGGTACGGGGCTCCTTTACCACCTCGCCTAGCGCCCACCCAAGAGGGGTCAGCCTAGGCCGAGGTCGGCCGATCCTTCGCTCCTTCGCCAGGTGGCCCCCCCGAAGACGGGCCCACCTCGGCCGAAGCCAGGCGACCTCCTGCCACCTCGCCAGGTGTCCACCCAGGAGGGGTCCACCTAGGCCGAGGTCGGCGGATCCTTCGCTCCTTCGCCAGGTGGCCCCCCCCGGAGACGGGCCCACCTCGGTCGAAGCCAGGCGACCTCCTGCCACCTCGCTAGGTGTCCACCCAAGAGGGTCCCACCTAGGCTGAGGTGGGCCGGTCCTTCGCTCCTTCGCCAGGTGGCCCTCGGAGATGGGCCCACCTCGGCCGAAGCCAGGCGACCTCCTGCCACCTCGCCAGGTGTCCACCCAGGAGGGGTCCACCTAGGCCGAGGTCGACGGATCCTTCGCTCCTTCGCCAGGTGGCCCCCGGAGACGGGCCCACCTCGGCCGAAGCCAGGCGACCTCCTGCCACCTCGCCAGGTGTCCACCCAGGAGGGGTCCACCTAGGCCGAGGTCGGCGGATCCTTCGCTCCTTCGCCAGGTGGCCCCCCCCGGAGACGGGCCCACCTCGGCCGAAGCCAGGCGACCTCCTGCCATCTCACCAGGTGTCCACCCAGGAGAGGTCCACCTAGGCCGAGGTCGGCGGATCCTTCGCTCCTTCGCCAGGTGGCCCCCGGAGACGGGCCCACCTCGGTCGAAGCCAGGCGACCTCCTGCCACCTCGCCAGGTGTCCACCCAGGAGGGGTCCACCTAGGCCGAGGTCGGCGGATCCTTCGCTCCTTCGCCAGGTGGCTCACGGAGACGGGCCCACCTCGATCGAAGCCAGGCGACCTCCTGCCACCTCGCCAGGTGTCCACCCAGGAGGGGCCCACCTAGGCCGAGGTCAGCAGATCCTTCGCTCCTTCGCCAGGTGGCCCCCGAAGACGGGCCCACCTCGGCCGAAGCCAGGCCGCCCGTACGGAGAAGGTCCCAGGGAAGGAGGCGTAGGCCCCGAGGTCATACTCGGGCCGTACGCATCACAGACGGCGCCTTGCACGGATGGCGGCGGCACGCGAAACACCATTTGTATCGGCCCGACAGGTCCCGCAGTCGAGAGGCGCGATTCTGACAAAGCAGGCCTCATATATGGATGGCGCCCACACTTGGGAAAGAGAGCGCTCTCACTGGGCCCGAGGTCTGACCGGCCGCCTTACCAGCGCCGCCCCCCCTTTTCTAACTTTGCCTTTTCCTTGTTGGGCTCGGCGGACGAGGTCGGAAAGCCGCCTGGCCCTCCTCACCAAAAAGGGGAAAGAGAAAGGGACGGGGGAGGGGAGCCTCCCAGGAGGAGAAGACAGGCGAACGACGGGAAGAGATAAAAAGAAGGAATCTGGGGATGACAAGGTAAGCGAACAAGCCTGGGGGCAGGGAAGAAGCAGCGGCAAAAGGCCTCGCTCCGAGAGTGAGATCCAAGATCCTGAGAGGGGATCGCTCGGCGTGAGCTCGGCAAGGAGGCCCGGCCGAATTTCTGGCCCCCAGTGCACCTTCCTTTCTAGTGAACTCTCTAAATCTGGAACCCTTTCGGGGGTCCGTCCTGGAGAGTCTGTTCCTTCTCGTCGTCTACTGACTTGACTGTCGGAGCTCCCTCGCCGGGATCCCCGGCCAGGGTCTTCTAACCCCTTCTTGCAGGTTCGCAGCAGCCGGGGAGGCTCCCTCGCCAGGCGGTCAGGAAGGATCCACGAATCGGAGCCACGGGCGTGGCGACGAGAGCAGCAATAGATTGGCGCGCCAGGTAGGGGGGCAGGACACCAAACCCAAGTGGGGGCCAGCTTTCTGCAGGTGTCGTGCTCTCTGACAATGGTGGTCACTCGTGGCCGCGAGGCATCCACCAGCCGTGTGGGGGAGGTTCACTCCCCTCCAGGGGCCCACAGCCCGGAGAGGGAGCTTCCAGCTCCCCCTCCTCTTCCACCACAACCTACCTCAACGGACGGACCCCTTGCGACCATCATCCAACAGCTGCAGACCTTGACCTCGGCGGTCCGGCAGCTTCAGCATCAGCAGCGGTCCCTGGCCATGCAGCCGCAGCCAGGGACCCCCGCGGCCCGAGCCGCGGGGCAGCGTGGGAGCCTGCGCTCCATCCAGGGCAGGCCATCCCATCCGAGGGCCATCTCCAACCCCCGGGGGAGCCACCAAGCTCCCACAAAAAGAAACTACTCCGGTTCGGAGGATCACGAGAGTCGATCCCCGGCCGACGAGGCCGAAACGGTGCATCACAGCAAGCGACACCGAGGCCTGACTTCGCGTCGAGACCGATCGGCGCCCCCTTCACCCGCAGCCTCGGTGGAAGACTCCACCGACGAAGCCATCAGGTGCTAGGCCGAGAGGCGCCTGGAGGAGCATGTGCGCAAGCTAGGGGAGTTCGCCCGCCGATTCGCCGACCTGCGGAACCCGTCGGCGGACCCAGCAGGCTACGACTCCCGTCCCCCTTTCTCTGAAGAAATCCAGGCGGAGCCGATCCCAAAACGGTTCCGCATGCCGCAGGTGGATCCCTACGACGGGACCACCGACCCTCTGGACCATCTGGAGAGCTACAAAGCTCTCATGAGGGTCCAGGGGGCCACCGACGCTCTTCTGTGCATCGCCTTCCCGGCCACCCTCCGGAAGGCTGCTCGAGTCTGGTTCACCCGCCTCGAGCCCGGATCCATTTGCTCCTTCCATCAGCTGGAAGGGAAATTTGTGGCATACTTCGACGCTTGTCGAAAGGTGCCGAGAGAGGTGGACAGCCTCTTCTCCATCCGCCAGCAGGACCAGGAGCTGCTCCGGGACTACATCACCCGTTTCAAGACCGCAACCCTGGAAATCTACAGCCTGGACGAGCCCATCGCCATGTTGGCTTTGAAGCGCGGGCTCAAGATGTCCCGCCTGACCTACTCCCTGGACAAGAAGCCGCCCAAGACGTACTCCGAGCTCCTCCTCCGTGCCCACAAGTACATCCGAGCGGAGGAGGCCGACCGCACCCGTCGGGAGTTGGACGGGAAGACTCCTAAGAGGCCGCCCCCAAGAGATACCCGGGAGCTCGGAAGCCCGGGCCATCTGCCGACCCTCGCCCGAATCCAAGGCCGAGGGGCGAGGCCATTCCCGAGCGGAGGTACACCCCTCTCCTCGCACCTCGAACGAAGATCCTCATGGAAATCGAGGGCGAGCGTTACCTCCGCCGACCTCCTCCTCAGAACCCGAGAGCCACCCGGGATAAATCGAAGTACTGCCAGTTCCACCGTGAGCACGGTCACAACACGGAGGAGTGTCGCAACCTGAAGCGGGAGATCGAGGAGCTGATTAGGAGGGGCTACCTCAGGAAGTTCGTCAAGAATGAGGCCCCCTCGGAGGGGCAGCCGCTCGCGACCTTACCGCCCGTCCCTGCAATCGATAACCGCCCAACGGAGAAGCCCGTGGGCATGATCTCGCGCGAGGTCGGTCGAGCGACGAAGAGAGCCCGGGAAGTCGGGAGCCCGGAGAATGTAATCCCTCCCGAGGGGGGGAAGGGTAATGAAAATGTAAACAACAATGCCGTGGTAGTCGAGATGACCATCGCAAAGCATCCTGTACATCGAATCATGGTGGATAGTGGAAGCTCGGCTGATGTACTTTTTTACGACGCTTTCTCTTAGATGAACTTGTCCCACGATCAGCTGAGACCGGTGCACACCCCCTTGTGGGTTTTACAGGGGACTCAGTGGGGGTCGAAGGGGAGATTACTCTCCCGGTCACCGTCGGATTCCCACCCCGGCAGACGACCGTCCTAATAACATTCACCGTCGTTAGACTCCCTTCGCCTTACAACGCCATTCTCGGGCGTCCCGTGCTCAACCAACTGGACGCCACAATCTCCATGAGAAGGTTGTTGGTATAGTTCCCCACGCCCTCCGGGCTCGGGGAGATGAAGGGGACGACCTAGCCAGTCCCGCTCTGCCTCCAGACGGTCCCGAACGCCCGGGGCACGGAGCTCGCCCCCGATATTGACAACCTCGACCTTAGAGAGAAGGAACCCAGGGGAGGGCCCGTAGAGCGCCTGTTGACTTTCCCCCTCGGTTCGGATCCGCTGAAGATGGTGCAGGTCGGGTATCAGCTCCCTGAAGAAGAACGGACCCGCCTGCTGGAGTTCCTCCGTGCAACGCTGACGTGTTCGCCTGGTCAGCAGCTGACATGCCGGGCATCCCGCCCGAGGTCATCACGCACAGGCTAAATGTGGACCCAAGTTGCCGCCCGGTCCGCCAGAAGAAGAGGAGCTTCGTCATGGAAAGGCAGAAGGCGATCAACGAGGAAGTGGAGAAGCTCCTCGCCGCCGGTTTTGTGCGGGAGGTCCAGTACCCCAGCCGGCTGGCAAACGTGGTCATGGTGAGAAAGAGTAGTGGTAAGTGGAGGATCTGTGTGGACTACACCGACCTCAACCGAGCTTGCCCAAAGGACAGCTTCCCTCTTCCAAAGATCGACCAGCTGGTCGACACCACCTCGGGACATCGCCTCCTGTCGTTCATGGACGCCTTCTCCGGATACTACCAGATCCGAATGAGCCCGGAGGACGAAGAGCATACCGCCTTCATAACTGACCGCGAAACTTTTTGCTACAGGATGATGCCATTCGGCCTCAAGAACGCGGGGGCAACGTACCAGCGCCTGGTCAATAAAATTTTCAAAGACCAGATCGGCCGCAACATGCAGGTGTACGTGGATGACATGCTGGTGATGAGCAAACCCGATTCGGACCACGTGGCCGACTTAGCGGAGACGTTCGGCAACCTCCGACGCCATCAGATGAAGCTGAACCCAGCGAAGTGCGCCTTTGGCGTCTCCGCCGGGAAATTTCTAGGATTTATGGTGACCCAAAGAGGAATTGAGGCCAACCCGGAGAAGGTCCAGGCCATCCTGGACATGGAGCAGCCCGCCTCCAAAAAGCAAGTGCAGCAACTCACCGGCCGAGTTGCGGCCCTCAGCCGCTTTATCTCCAGGTCGGCAGACCGCTTCCGTCCCTTCTTCAAGGTGCTGAGAAAGATGAACGACTTCGCTTGGACCGAGGAATGCCAGAAGGCCTTTGGGGAGCTGAAGAAGACGCTTGCGTCGCCACCGTTACTGTCCAGGCCCAAGGAGGGGGAGGAGCTTACCCTCTACCTAGCGGTCACCCCGGAAGCCGTCAGCTCGGTCTTGGTTCGGACCGATGGCCAGGGGGTCCAGCGGCCGGTATACTATACCAGCAAGCTTCTCCGCGACGCGGAGCTCAGGTATTCTCGGTCCGAGAAACTCATTTTTACGCTAATAGTGTCTGCCCAGCGTCTCAGGCCTTATTTCCAAGCGCACCCCATCGCTGTCCTGACGGATCAACCGCTGAAAGCAGTGCTCAGTTGACCCGATACCTCGGGATGATTGGCAAAGTGGGCACTGAAGCTCAGCGAGTTCGACATTACGTACAGTCCAAGGTCGGCCATGAAGGCGCAGGTGCTGGCCGACTTCTTGGTCGAATGTGCAGGCTTGGGCAAGGAGCCCGAGGAAGGCCCCTCAGGCCAGCCGATGGAGATTGGCACCGATGAGCCCGGAGAGAACGCCTGGATCCTCCATGTGGACGGAGCCTCAAACTCCGGCGGGAGCGGGGCTGGGCTCATCCTTGCCAACAGCGACGGGGTTGTCGCCGAATGCGCACTCCGTTTCCAATTCCCCGCGATAAATAACCAGGCGGAGTACGAAGCACTTCTTGCCGGACTGAGAGTCTCCCGCGAGCTGGGCGTAACCAACCTCAAAGCTTTCACTGATTCCCAGTTCGTGGCGGGACAGGTCTCCGGGGAGTATGTCGCACATGACCCCCAAATGGCGAAATACTTGGAGCTCGTCAAGGCGGGTGCGTCCGGATTCCGGCGCTTCAACATCTTCCACATCCCCCGCAGGGAGAACGCCCGCGCGGACACTCTCTCTCGGCTGGCGACCCTGCCGGACTCGATGCTGGGCCGCGCTCACGTGGAGCACCTTGAGATCCCAAGCCTCGAGACACCGGTGGAGGTCCATCAGGTCAGCCATGAACCCAGCTGGATGGACAAGTACACCGAATACATCACCAGTGGCACCCTGTCGGAGGACCGCGAGGCGGCTCGCCTTATCAGGAAGAAAGCCGTGCGGTTCGTCCTGATGGGCGGGCAGTTGTATCGAAGATCCTACTCCTACCCCCTCCTCAAGTGCGTGGGACCCACGGAAGCCAAGCTTATGCTCCAGAAGATTCACGAAGGCATCTGCGGGAACCACGTGGGGGGCAGGACATTGGCGTACAAGGCCCTCCGTCAGGGCTACTTCTGGGAGACAATGAAGGAAGACGCTGCTGACTTCATGAAGAAGTGCGACCGGTGCCAGCGTCACGCCACGGTGCAACGGCAGCCCTCCAACCCAATCTCCCAGCTCTCAGCTCCCTGGCCGTTCGCCCAGTGGGGGATGGACCTCCTGGGCCCATTCCCGCCGGCGTCTGGACAGCGGAAGTTCTTGATAGTGGCCATCGACTATTTCATGAAGTGGGTCGAGGCCGAGCCCTTGGCGAGGATCACCGAAGCAAACGTCGCCAAGTTCTTTTGGAAGTCAATCGTTTGCCGCTTCGGCCTCCCCCACACCATGGTTACTGACAACGGGCACCAGTTCGACTGCCGGGAGTTCGAAGAGTTCTGCAGCGACCTCGGCATCAGGCATCGCTTCACCTCGGTGGTGCATCCCCAGACCAATGGGGAAGCCGAAGTCACGAACAGGACCATTCTTCAGGGCCTCCGCACGCGGCTGGACCAGGCCAAGGGCAGGTGGGCCGAAGAGCTCCCCAGCATCCTCTGGGCATACCACACCACCCCGAGGATGGCTACCGACGAGACCCCGTTCAACCTCGTCTTCGGAGCTGAGGCGGTCATCCCGATCGAGCTCAGCCTACCCACGCTGCGTGTGGAGCAATATGACGAGACAGAAAACCCAGCCAGGATGATGCTCAACCTTGACCTTCTCGAGGAAACGAGGGACAAGGCCTGAGTTCGAATGGCGGCGTATAGGCAGCGTGTGGCCAGGTATTACAACTCCCGAGTGCGGCCGAAGGTTTTTCGTCCCGGAGATTTGGTCCTCCGGCGTGCTGAAGCTTTCCAGCCACGGGAATGCGGCAAGCTCTCGCCCAACTGGGAAGGCCCATACCGGGTGGCGGAAGCCCTCCCTCATGGCGCGTACTACCTGGAGGAGTTGGGAGGTGCCAGGTTCCCCCGGACGTGGAACGCCTCGAATCTAAGGATGTATTATCAGTGATGTAAGGTTCCCTACTCCTGTAATAATGTTCTCCCACTTCAAACGCTCTCTTCTCGCTTTGAAGGAAAACCGGCACGTGGCCCTGGGCTCGGCATGACCAACCGTGGCCGGCGGCCGAAGGAATCGGGAGATCCTGGGCTTCGGCCTGGAAGGTGGCGCAAAACCCAGTTCGCCCATGCAAGCCCGGAGAACGGCTCGGCAAGCCGCGCAAGGCTTGAGAAAGCCTGCGGCATCGGGTTTCAGTCCGGAGATCCTGGGCTTCGGCCTGGAAGGTGGCGCAGAACCCAGTTCGCCCATACAAGCCCGGAGAACAGCTCGGCAAGCCGTGCAAAGCTTGAGAAAGCCTGCGGCATCGGGTTTCAGTCCGGAGATCCTGGGCTTCGGCCTGGAAGGTGGTGCAGAACCCAGTTCGCCCATGCAAGCCCGGAGAACAGCTCGGCAAGCCGCGCAAGGCTTGAGAAAGCCTGCAGCATCGGGTTTCAGTCCGGAGATCCTGGGCTTCGGCCTGGAAGGTGGCGCAGAACCCAGTTCACCCATGCAAGCCCGGAGAACAGCTCGGCAAGCCGCGCAAGGCTTGAGAAAGCCTGCGGCATCGGGTTTCAGTTCGAAGATCCTGGGCTTCGGCCTGGAAGGTGGCGCAGAACTCAGTTCGCCCATGCAAGCCCGGAGAACAGCTCGGCAAGACGCGCGAGGCTTGAGAAAGCCTGCGGCATCGGGGTTCAGTCCGGAGGTCCCGGGCTTCGGCCTGGAAGGCGGCGCAGAAACCATGTCGCCCACGCGAGTGTGAAGGCAACCCCAAAGACGGATCCGCTCAAGGCCTACTCTGACGCCGCGCGGTCCGGGATGTCCCAACCTTCGATTCGAGCAATGGAAGGGACCAGGCCTGCGATCGTTTCAACATTCCACATCAACATCTCAGAAAAAAGAAAAGAGAAAGGAGATGGGGGAATGGAGAAGGAGACGAATTCGAGGCTTGGTCAAACAGGATCTTCATTAATTTAAGCGACAGTGCAAGCCGGGAATCCCGACAAGCCGGGAGTCCCCAAAAAAAAAGAGAAGGAAAAGCAACTACTACAACGAGGCAGGCGAGAAGACGATGACTCAGTTTGGCGCGGGGTCGGAGCCCTCCGCCGGGGGCGCAGGCACTACATCCTCGCCTTCTGCGGCGACCAGCTCTTGAGGCTGCCCCGGAGCCACGGCTTCGCTGGTCGACGGGGCCGCAGGAGTGGCGTCGGCCGCGCCGGAGGCTTTGCTCTCGGCTCCTTGCCTCCTGCCTCCGAGCACCACCCCGCTGAGGTCGAGCTCGGGGAAGAAGGCCCCTACTTTCTCCCGGCACATCCGGAACCCCTTCAAGAAGGAGTCCACGGTGGCCTCCCGGACCTCCGACGTGTACTCGTCGGAAGCCCGGAACTTCGGGATGGCCTCCTGCGCCTCCCGCTTCGCGGCCTCCAGGAGTCCGTTGATGTACGCACTCCGGTCCTTCGCCGCGCTCACGTCTCGCCGAGCCTCCTCCAGCTGGCGCTCCAGCCACTGGGAGTGGGCCTGAAGGCGAGCCTTCTCCGCCGCGTCCTCCTCAGTGCGGCGCTGGTAGGAGAGCCTCTCCTCCGACAAAGAAGCCTCCAGCTCCTTGTTCCGCCCCTCGAAGCGCGCCAAGTCAGTCTGGTGGTCTTGGTTGCTGGCTCGCAGCTCGACCCCCTTCTCCATGAGGTCCTTGACGTCGGCTGCGAGCTTGCCGAGCTTCTTCTCCTTCTCGGCGTCCCTCTTCGCGTTCCCTACGAGGAAGTTCCTTAGTAGGAGAACGTCATTTCCAATCTGCACAAACAGAGCAACTAGGTTAGAAGAAAAGGCCGCTAAAATCATGAAAGATAGAGAAGAAGGGGCTCGGGTTTACCGTGAAGAGCTGCGGGAGAATCCCGAGCAAGGCATCCGCATAATCCCGGCCGCCCCGAGCTCGGCGGTCCCGGGCTGTGGAGGCGTACTCCATGACCTTCTCCGCGAGCCCCTTGTCACGGATGACTGAACACCGGTGGGTGATCACCGGTGGTGGAGCTGTCAGGTCGGCTCCTGCGGTGGCTGCCCTTTCAGCTGGAGTCGCGATCGACGGGCCGGCAGAGGCCACGGGCTGCGCCATCGGAGCAGCGGCGACGATGGGACCGGCGCTGGATGGAGCCTCGGGCGGTGGAGCCCCCCTCAACGGCAGCACCACCAGGTCTTTCAGCCGGGGCATCAATGGCCCCGCCCTGAGGCAACCTGGGCAGGGGAGCGGTGGCCACTGGGCTGGGCGCGGTCACCGGCGCGATCTCCCGGCCCGCCTCAGTACGGGCCCTCTTGGCCGCGGGCTCGTCTACCTCCGGGACGTCTCTCTGGGCCGCGCCCTCCAGGAGGCTCTCTAGTGAGAACTTCATTCCTGCAATGCAAAAGAACAGAAGGTTAGCCAACTCGGTCATGAAGAAAAAGAGTGAAGAAGTCAAAGGAGGGCCGAATCTCACCCGTCTGACGGATGGGACTGATCTCGGCCACAAAAAGATTCTGCTCCGAAAGCAGAACCTCGAGCGCCGGGACCATGTCACTCAGGAGTTGGGAATAGGCCTCCTGGTCCGCCGACTCGACCCGGGAGTTCCGGTTCGGAGACCGGTCCGGTTCACTCCAGGCCCAGTCGACATCTTCGACCGAGGTGAAGAAAAACTGGCTCTTCCAGCCCTTGACAGAGGAAGGGAGGTCGAACCGGAGACACCTGGGCTTGGGCGAAATATACCACCAGTCATCATCGGTGGAGCACTTCTTCAGGGTAAACAAGGCCCTGAAGAGGGAGAAACGGGCAACCAACCCGTGAACGTGACAGAAGACTATAAAGGAGAAGATGACCCGGATGGCATTGGGAGCCAACTGGGCCGGAACAAGCCAGAAATGGCTGAGAAAAGAGAGAAAGAAGGGGTGCAGAGGAAATCGAAGACCCCCAAGGAGGAAGTCTTCGTAGAAGGCTATGCGGCCGGGGCCACTCATGGTGACGCGCTCCCCGGACCGCGGAACAGATAGACGAATTGACCCCGGGATACCATAGGCCTCCCGGAGCAGAGAAAGATCGCCTTCGGTCATGGTGGAAGCATGACCGGAGGGACCGGCTGGAAGGAGAGGCAGAGCAGGAAGAGAACGAAGGGGGACAGCGGGAGCAACCGGAGGAGACCGGACCCCCCTGGGGATGCCAATGGTGACACCCCCGGGTTGCAGGTGCCGGCGGATCTCCTCCGGGATCGTTTCCTCCTCTGAGGAGGAAGAAGATGGAGTCCTCGGCCGGGACGGACCGGCCTCGTCCGGATTGGAAGAGACATGGCGACGGCGCGCCATGACAAAGAGGAGGATAAAGATTCAGGGAAGAAGAGAGAGAGGGGAACTGGAGAAAGATGGAGGCACTCACCGAAAATACGCCAAGCGAGCGCGGGGCAACAGAAGTTAGCCTGTAGCAAACCGCCCACGGAGCAAGGGGAAAGGCCTCATTCTGGAAAGTCCCCTCCCTTTCAAACTCAATCGACAGCGGTCGTACCCATCATTCCGCCTCGAGCCACTGAGCGATCGCCACGTGGACGCACGCCCGACACCGACGCCTCGTTAGCAGAGTAACGGCCTCTGCCTCGAAGCGACGCACTTATTGCGGGCAGGTGGGCGACGCGTGGCGGCTTCCTATAGGGCTTCAGGTGCATCGAGCCGCGGCGACGAGGATCGTGGCAATTATGATGCAAGATCTTCGCCTCCCCACGTCATATCTGCATTTAATCCCGACGTTCCGTTCTACGACGCCCCAACGGAACGACGGGCTGGGGGGCAACTGTTACAGCCGTAACGATGAATTGGCCGGGCTCAGATACCACCGAATATGATCGAGCCACGTGGAGGTTTCTCCGGCCGAGTCAGCGCCACATCGCCAGGGTCGAGCTCGGCAAGACTACTCCGCCAGACGACTTTCTAAGACAAACTAATCTCGCTGAAGTCGAGCTCAGTTCGGGGCTCCTCTACCACCTCGCCTAGCGCCCACCCAAGAGGGGTCAGCCTAGGCCGAGGTCGGCCGATCCTTCGCTCCTTCGCCAGGTGGCCCCCCCGGAGACGGGCCCACCTCGGCCAAAGCCACGTGACCTCCTGCCACCTCGCCAGGTGTCCACCTAGGCCGAGGTCGGCGGATCCTTCGCTCCTTCGCCAGGTGGCCCCCCGGAGACGGGCCCACCTCGGCCGAAGCCAGGCGACCTCCTGCCACCTCGCCAGGTGTCCACCCAGGAGGGTCCCACCTAGGCCGAGGTCGGCCGGTCTTTCGCAACTTTGCCAGGTGGCCCCCGGAGACGGGCCCACCTCGGCCGAAGCCAGGCGACCTCCTACCACCTCGCCAAGTGTCCACCCAGGAGGGGTCCACCTAGGCCGAGGTCGGCAGATCCTTCGCTCCTTCGCCAAGTGGCCCCCGGAGACGGGCCCACCTCGGCCGAAGCCAGGCGACCTCCTGCCACCTCGCCAGGTATCCATCCAGGAGGGGTCCACCTAGGCCGAGGTCGGTGGATCCTTCGCTCCTTCGCCAGGTGGCCCCCCCGAAGACGGGCCCACCTCGGCCGAAGCCAGGCGACCTCCTGCCACCTCGCCAGGTGTCCACCCAGGAGGGGTCCACCTAGGCCGAGGTCGGCGGATCCTTCGCTCCTTCGCCAGGTGGCCCCCGGAGACGGGCCCACCTCGGCCGAAGCCAGGCGACCTCCTGCCACCTCGCCAGGTGTCCACCCAGGAGGGGTCCACCTAGGCCGAGGTCGGCGGATCCTTCGCTCCTTCGCCAGGTGGCCCACGGAGACGGGCCCACCTCGATCGAAGCCAGGCGACCTCCTGCCACCTCGCCAGGTGTCCACCTAGGAGGGGCCCACCTAGGCCGAGGTCGGCGGATCCTTCGCTCCTTCGCCAGGTGGCCCCCGAAGACGGGCCCACCTCGGCCGAAGCCAGGCCGCCCGTACGGAGAAGGTCCCAGGGAAGGAGGCGCAGGCCCCGAGGTCATCCTCGGGCCGTACGCATCACAGACGGCGCCTCGCACGGATGGCGGCGGCACGCGAAACACCATTTGCATTGGCTTGACAGGTCCCGCAGTCGAGAGGCGCGATTCTGACAAAGCAGGCCCCATATATGGATGGCGCCCACACTTGGGAAAGAGAGCGCTCTCACTGGGCCCGAGGTCTGACCGACCACCTTACCAGCGCCGTCCCCCCTACCAGCGCCGTCCCCCCTTTTCTAACTTTGCCTTTTCCTTGTTGGGCTCGGCGGACGAGGTCGGAAAGCCGCCTGGCCCTCCTCACCGAAAAGGGGAAAGAGAAAGGGACGGGGGAGGGGAGCCTCCCAGGAGGAGAAGACAGGCGAACGACGGGAAGAGATAAAAGGAAGGAATCTGGGGATGACAAGGTAAGCGAACAAGCCTGGGGGCAGGGAAGAAGCAGCGGCAAAAGGCCTCGCTCCGAGAGTGAGATCCAAGATCCTGAGAGGGGATCGCTCGGCGTGAGCTCGGCAAGGAGGCCCGGCCGAATTTCTGGCCCCCAGTGCACCTTCCTTTCTAGTGAACTCTCTAAGTCTGGAACCCTTTCGGGGGTCCGTCCTGGAGAGTCTGTTCCTTCTCGTCGTCTACTGACTTGACCGTCGGAGCTCCCTCGCCGGGATCCCCGGCCAGGGTCTTCTAACCCCTTCTTGCAGGTTCGCAGCAGCCGGGAAGGCTCTCTCGCCAGGCGGTCAGGAAGGATCCACGGACCGGAGCCACGGGCGCGGCGACGAGAGCGGCAACAATTATTATTATAGTTTCATAAATTAAATATTTTAAATATTTTTTATAGGATTCTGGAGCATCAAATCTTCATGGACAAGGTGACGACCTACATCCTACAGATCATTTACATCGACTTTTAGTTATTTTATATCTCGTATTTTATGTATTTTTTAATTTTATTAAACAAGCGTATGTGTAACAAACTTTGTTATATTATATCGTAATGAATTTTATATTTGAAATTTATATTTGGATGTGTGAAGAATGCATGCAATGAGATTAGAATATTTGTTATTATTACATTATACAAGTTAAAAAAATTATACGGATTTTAAATTTAAAAATAATTATTTTTTTAACCTTATTCCTGAGTTATTTTCGATGCTTTAAAGCATCAAGAATAACCCTATTCTCAATGCTTTTAAAAAGCATCAAGAATAACCCTATTCTCGATGCTTTAAAGTATCAGGAATAACTCAGGAGTAGGGTTATTCCCGATGCTTTTTAAAAGCATTGGGAATAGGGTTATTCATGATGCTTTAAAGCATCGGAAATAACCTTATTCCTGATGCTTTAAAGCGTTGGAAAAAATTGTCTCCTCCCCTGCATTCTCGATCATTTTATGATACTTTTTAAAGCATCGAGAGGATTTTTAGCGATGCTTTAAAGCGTCGGGAAAGGTCTTTATTAGCATTGCCTTTTTTCCTATTTTTTTGTAGTGTTGGTTTTGTATTGCACTTTGGTGGCCATTTAGAATGGTTGCCATCTGTCCCACTACTGGCCTTGGGTACTAACAAAAACATTAAGAATTTTCATCTTGGTTAAGATCATAGCCTATATATTTATGTGTCATTAATAGACATTAATGAGATCTTATATTATGTAAACCTCAATCAAATGTAAGTATAGGTTATTATACAGTATAACAAAACACCATCTTTTTAATTTTGGAAGAGAACAATGCACTAACCATGCATCACTTCATGTCTTTGATACATTATTAATTTGAAACACTCTAACGATCCGCATGCTTGAATTCTTCAATAGCATTAAAATCAAAGAAAAAAATTTTGGTTGCCACCAAGACTAAGAAAGAAGCATTCTCACAACATGATGGCACCAACTTATGCCATTTGTTTCTTTAGGTACTCCTTCCCAGCATGATTCTCAAGTATGTTAAACCCTCTAACAATTCTCAATAACTTGGCTTACATTAATGATGCACCTTAGGAGAGCTTCAATTACTCACCACTAATCTTGTGGGGAGCTAGTTTTGTTAAGCATAAGCTAACAAAGGTCTCCTAAAAGCCTCATCCATTAATCTCACCATCTTCGTCATATTTGTCTAAAGAGCCTCTTTAGACCATCGTTTCCTTTCTTTTTTTTTCTTTTTCTTTTTCCCTTCCATGAAACTTCTTCTCTCAAGACGCAAGTGTATAGAACTACAAAGATCTAAAGGATCTTTCTAGGAAAATATTCTTCCAAAAGTTTGACTAAATAAATATATTTGTATCCGCAAGTAATTTAAGATTTATGCTGTGAAAAAGAATTAAAAGATCTCTTTGGATAATTTTTCTTTCCATAATCCAACAGGCTCATGGGTTTGGATTTAGGCTCGAGCTTTAGGCATACCCTTAGAAGATGCGAACTGGATAGACCAATAATTAAGTCCAATTCCTGTAGGATTTTCAACCTAATTTTGCAGGAATATCCAAATAGACTCTAATATGAGAGAGATGGAGAGTTCTATTAGCAAATACACCTACTCTATCATGCAACATGACACACTTTCACCTTATGACCATGTTCTCTTTATGATCCTTTTTCCAACCATATACATTAATAAAGATGGTTAGACCTTTAACTAATTAATAAATTTCCCACACATTAAAATTAGCAATGAGCTCTCTCTCCTTTGTTGGTACACCATGGGATTCCTCAGGAAAGCATAGATCCAAGTCTTCCCTAGCAAGTTATATGTTGTGTAGTTTGAATCACAACCTCTGATTTTCAAATGGGAAAGGCTAGAGAGGCATATTTGGTGCATCCTCTTTTTTATGTGATGTCTGATGTTAACCGGAATGTTGAATGGCCTACAGAAATAATTGAGCCCTAAAGTCAGGAAACCACCATGCAAGTAAGTTGACAAGGACACCAATTCATCCCCATGCTTCCTTAGTCCTTAAGGTTTGGGGTTTTGGATCATCCAGGGAATATATTCTGCCCAAGTGTCCAACAATATATTCCATTCCTTTTCTTAGTTTTGAGGAGTGAAATGGCATCATTGCCTAAAATCTAACCATTTTACTATTATATGTGGGTAGGACTAAAATAATACTCTACAATGTGGTGCAATGTGCAAGGAAGAAGGAGATGTTGCAAGATAAAAATTTAAAAGTGAAACAATTATTACATGGATGAATTATAGACAAGAACTTTAACAAAATAATAATTTTTTTATGCCAGATAAGATTTAGATTTCTTAGTTTTTTTTTTTTTTTTTTCCTTCTTTTTTTTTCCTCCTCTTTTTTGCTCAATTGTGTGCTTGCTTGTATTTGTTTTCAATGCTTCAATAATGCAAAGCTTGAGACTTAATTAAGGTCTCTGTCAGAAGTCCCTCCTTCCCTCCCAACTTTTGCACCAAATAAAGGTGAGATGTGCTTTCCCCAAAGGTGAGAATTTTTCCTTGGACAGTTGGCTGGTAAACCATTAAAACATGGCAGCATGCTCTTTCTTGAGAGGAAGGTGTTATCGCATTTTTTTTATTTATAAAATTTCTCTTCAAACATTACATATTATTGTCCCAATCATATTAACTAGAAAAAGGGGGAAGGTAACTTTGGGAGCATGGATTCTGGTGTTAGTTTACTTACCCTGAAGCAATGACCAGTTCGCCAATTAATTAAGGACTGCTTCCAAATTATTTTGATACATTGGTTCACCAACAATAATTCAATCATCAACATTAGTGACTTAACTAGAGCAGCCCACAAGAAGTTTACCATTTCATTTAAATTAAGTACATGGTCTCGTCATCATGTAGACCTACCAGTAGACCATGCAATCAATGTGTCACATATGATATGTTAAAAATCATAGATTACATGTTAATGTACTTTCTTCAAAAGATAACACTACTAGCATGCATGCAACATGACTAATTTAAAAATTAAAGGGAACAACTTTATCCTTCAACCTAGAGTAGCCTCCTTTGTACTGGATAATAAGGCCCGTTCTTTGGCTGAGCTTGGCCATGGACCCACACTTGCACTAGATAAACAAACAATTAGGTGCAGGGTGCCCTTCTAAAAGGCCATTGTGGCCTTTGACTCATGCTCATTCCTGTGTGCCACAATGCAAAACCAAGGCCTTGTCATGTCAAAGAAATCTTTGTACTCCAAACTTTATTTTACGTGATATATATACATGAAGTGATAGAAATATATAAGACCTGCATTAACCAAAAATTAACCTTTTTGATCACCCAATAAAAATCTTCATGCAGTACATATATAACAACTAGGAAAATTTGAGAGCATGGCAACATCCTAAGCTTGGGCTTTTGGCTTGTAAACGTGGCTACGTGCATGTCAGTACGTCATGAGACAGGGATCTCAAATAATCTAATATTTAGCGTCATTTTGGGTGCTGTTGCAATGAACCTTCTCAACACCACCATTTCATCCCTTTACCATCACCCTGGTAAATAACTATGAGCAGAAAGAAGTACTTCGTGGGTGGGAACCAAAAGCCCAAGTAGGCAACAATCAACACCAATGACTTTTCTAAAGAACTCCCCACATGCTAAAGAGAGCCAAATAATGAGAGGGATTAAAGCTAGCACTTGCTGAATCCCCCACCAAAAGAGACCCCATCCTTTAACTTCTCTATATAACTCCCTACTTGGATTGCTCTTTGTTCTGTCGGATGTGGATCCTTCTCCTACCTCTCTCTACTTCTCACAAGCCTCTCTCTCTCTCTCTCTCTCTCTCTCTCTCCAACTCACTTCCCTGCTACTATTTTCCTTTCTCCAATCCCCCTGGCAGTATGGACCCAATTAAGATAGAGAAGCTCCAAGCCATGAAGAGATACAGGAGGAAGCAATTCCTACCAGCCTTCATCCAAGCCTGTCTAACAGTTGTCATGCTTGGTCTATTCCTCTCAAGTCCCCATTGGCTTCCCACCATGTTCTCCTCCATGAGGAAGTTCTTCTTGGTGTCTCTCCCAAACTTTGTTGCCATCATCTTCAGGCCCAGGTGCTTGTTCATAGTCTCCAACATCATCATCATCTTCCTCGTCGGCGAGTCGAAGCTCTCCAAGTCCCTCCCGACACCCGATATGTATGAAGAGTATATGGCAAGAAGGCAAAGTATTCAAAAGCTATCGAGTGGTGAGGTTAAGGTGGTGGAAGGTGTAAAGGAGGAGTTTGTGAAGGAAGAAAGTGCAAGGGAGGAGAGTGTGAGGGGCTCCTCAATTGAAGAGACGAAGGAGGAAGATGAAGAGGTGGAGGAAAAGAAGAAAAGTGGAGTTGAGGAGGAGGAGGAGGAGGAGGTGGTGGTGGTGGAGGAGGAGATGGAGAAAGAGTGTGAGGAATTGGATGAAGAGGAAGAGAATGGCTTGCCTGCAGAGGAATTGAACAGAAGGGTGGAGGACTTCATTGCAAGGTTCAACATGCAAAGGAGGCTTGAAGCAAGAATGCTTGTTTGTTTTGGGTGAGGAGGGAGGAAGAGTGGTATAGCATTGGTGGTTCAAGGATAGAGAGAACTTTAGTGTAATAAAGTCCAGCCACATTGAGCAGACAACCCTTGATGTTATGAAATCATTTTTAGATATTGAGTTCCCTGTTGACCGCAAGACAAATGAGATAAAAACAGTCAGGGGTTTTCTTGTCTTTCTCTTGTTTGTTAAGTTTATTCAACAAATAGAAATGGATCCACCAAAAAATAATGGGTTGGCATGGTATTGCAAATTTTTTTTTTTTTTTTATTTAGAAGATATTTTTATTTAGCTGATGGGATCACTGTCTTTCCCCCCCCCCCCCCGCCCACTTTTTTGTTTGAGGAGAATGAGAATGGTGTCATCACTTTATTATTCCTCCCCTATCATGAATTGGCCTAGTGTATAGCTTATAAAATTTTTGTTGGTAGTAATGAAATATGCTGGCAAGAAAAAAAGAAATTAAGACCAAATATTTTATAAATAGTAGAATCATATCCAATCCATAGATACACAATTAAAGCATGATCCTTGACTATAAATTTATTTTATTTTAAAGATATTTTTTATTACCTTAAGATGTAATAGGATAGGATAAGACACATTCAAAAGTATATTGTATGGAAACAGTAAGCTAAGGGCCCTGGGTTTATGTCAGTGACCTGATCAATAATCAAGTCAGGAAGGAATTGGGCTCTATGGTATTGCATATGTCTCGAGTATTAGGTTGCTCAAGACTATTTAGGTAGAGATTTGATCTCAAGATAGAGTGATCCAATTAAATTTTAGACCATGCTTCAGACGATAGTTCACTCATCTTGGCTTCGCCTGATGCCCCAAGCTTCATAATACCCATTTTTAACAAGATCTCTCCTCTCCATACTCCACTCTGTCTCTCATGATCTCTTCTCGTCTCTCTCTCTCCTACTAGATTTCTCTCCCTCTTCACTCTCTCACCTCCCTTATCTTCCTCTCTTCCTGTCTCTCCTCTCTCCATCTTGATCTCTCTCTACTCTCTGTTGTAAGATAATAATATGTGGCTACCTAATTGAAAAGATCGAGTCTAGAGTTACACTCTATGTTCTTAAAACAATTTCGTCCCGTAATGGTGCTTACGGTTTATGATGATTGTCTTACAAGATACAATGGTCTTCTTCTGGTGAAAGTGGCACTACAATTCACCAGAAATTCAAACTAGAAATGCTTTTCTCTCTTATATGCACTATAGCTATACTCTGTTATTTAGAGTATGCAAATGCCTAAGAGACTTACTATGCACTATAGCTATACTCTGTTATTCAGAGTATGCAAATGCCTAAGAGAAGGAAAGAAAAAATTTTGATTAATGAATGAGGAACGAGGACTTATTTATAGCCTTAAGATTTTCCTTGGAAGCAAGTTCTCATATGTAATCGGAGGGAGTTATCGATAGCTTTTTGTAGTGAGATATGCCTTTTCTCAACCGAGATATGAAGATTACGCGATCAATACACTTCCTCAACCGCGATCGGATTCCATGATATGCTGATTTGTACCGTGATCTCTAGATCACGCGATCAATGCGCTTCTCAATACATCATTTCATGATCCGATGGCACTCGTGATCATCTGAGAAAACGTTGATCCGTGAATGGATGCGTGATTACGCTATCAACGCCTCCGGTTATGTGATCAGTTATTTTGTGATTCTGAAATCTCGTCATCCGAGTTGGCTCGAACCCTCGAGTTGACTCATTGATGCAGAGAGCACTCTGGTCGAGTCGGCTCGAACCCCTCGAGTCGACTTGGCCAGACCGCATGTTACCGTTTTGTAGATCCGAGCCACTCCCAGTCATCCAAGTTGACTCCCAACAGAATCGAGCTGACTCTCCTCTCTGCAACCTTGATGTGGTGCCAATCAATCTCGATCGTCTAATCCGTTTGATCAAGAAAAATTTAAAGGCTCCTCAAGCTTCTTGTGACGATGCGAAGTGCAAAGTGCGCCTACAAAGTGCCCATTGCACCTTTGTCGCTCGTCGCACACGAGCGCGTGCGGGTGATGCTATGCATCACCCTCAAGCTCTCCACCTATGGTGAGCATAAATGCAAGAGCATGGAAAAATGTTTTCCTTTAAAGAGCCTTAACTTTTTTCAATATTTTCATGCGTGACTAAAAGTTTCCATCCTAAAAGGTAGTTTCCCATCCCAAAGGGTAGTTTAGGAATAAAAAATCTTATTCATTTTTTCCAACAATCTCCCACATGAATGAAATTTTGGACTAAGGTCAAAGATCAATAAAGACGATCCCCCACAAATATAGATTTTTAAATGCAAATGAATATGCAGATACTTAAAGAGAGTAAATGGAATGAAGTTGTATCAGGATAGATAACTTGTGGCTTTGAACCTTTCTTTATGTTTTGTTATCGAGTTTACTTGCTAAAAGTGAACATGATGTCTTAAACTTTTAGCGTTTGATGTAAACTAAGACAATAACAATCATACAAATTCTTTTCGAGCATTCATTTTGGTTCTCATGGTTGTATTCATTTTGGCCCTGAATAACTCCTGATTTCATGAGTGCTTTAGAGAATTAAAGCCTTTAAAATTTTCATAGAATTGGCTCAGTTCACACTCACATAGGTGATTCTTATTAAAAATATCCTGCTATATCCCACATGATATTTATATCATAAGAATCATTAAAAGCTATGCTTATCTAGTACCTTTAGCAGGCAGCATTGATTATCATAGGAATGAGTAGGAATTTACATCCTTAGTGCTTCGTTGACCTCTTCATAATTTAGTTATCCCTTTTGAATCTATATCTTGGGATCTCTAGTTAACTAGGTTGGGTATCCACTATGAAAATTAATTTGTTATAGGCTTTGAACACATCCCCCTTGATAAACAATTTACTTGATCTCTCGGTAAACCTTTTATCAGTGGATCCGCAAAGTTTTTCTTTGACTGAATGTAGTCAATAAAGTTTATTCCATTTTCAAGTAATTGCTTAATAGTATTATGTCTGTGACATATATGTCTAGACTTACCATTATACATTTTTTTCTGTGCTCTACAGATAGTTGATTGATTATCACAATGGATACATATTGCAGACACAGATTTAGACCAACATGGAATATCCTCCAAAAAATCTCGAAGCCATTCTACTTCTTCTCCAGCTTTATCTAAAGCTATAAACTTTGATGCCATAGTGGCCGAGCTATAAAGTTTATTTTGAGAATTTTCATGACACTGCACCTCCTCCTAGGATGAACACATATCCACTAGTAGATTTAGTATCTTCTGAAGAAGATATCTAGTTAGCATCACTATATCCTTCTAGTACAGCTGGATATGTTGTATAATGTAATCCAGAATTTATGATATATCGTAGATATCGTAATACCCTTACTAGTGCTATCCAATGATTTGGACCTAGATTACTAGTAAATCTGCTTAACTTTTTGACAGCATATGCTATGTCAGGACGGGTGCAATTTATGATATACATTAAACTATCAATTATACGTGAATATCCTAATTGTGATATGGGTTGCCCAGTATGCTTAGTAAGATGTAGATTAATATCTATAGGTGTTCTAAGCAGACTGGTATCATATTTATTGAGTTTATTAAATATTTTCTCAATATAGTGAGATTGAGATAATATTATTCCATCAGACGTTCTAGTGATTTTAATCCCGAGTATAACATCTGCGATACCCATATCTTTCATATCAAAATGTTTAATCAACATTTTATTTATTTGTTTAATCATATCAGTATTACTATCTATGATCAACAAATCATCTACGTATAAGCAGACTAAAATATACCCTTTAGGTAGAGTTTTGGTATATACACATTTATTACATTCATTGATTTTTGAATCCATTAGACAAAATCACGTTATCAAATTTTATATGTCATTGCTTGGATGCTTGTTTTAATCCATATAAGGATTTTACAAGTCTGTAAAGCTTCTTTTCTTTTCCTAGAACAACAAACCCTTCAGGTTGTTTCATATATATTTCTTCCTCTAATTCACCATTTAGAAAAGTTGTTTTAACATCCATTTGATGTATTTCAAGATTATTAATGGCAGCAATAGCGATTAACATTCTTATGGATGTTATCCTTATTACAGGTGAATAAGTATCAAAGAAGTCTAGACCTTCTTTTTGTTTAAAGCCTTTAGCTACTAATATGGCTTTATACTTATCAATTGATCCATCAGCCTTTAACTTCTTCTTGAAAATCTATTTACACCCTAAAGGCTTCATACATAATAGTAAATCTACCAATTCTCAGGTATGATTATGCATGATGGATTCAATTTTACTAATAATAGCTTCTTTCCAAAAGGGTGCTTCTGGTATAGACATTGCCTCTTTGAATGCATGAGGTACATTTTCTATTATGTATGTAACGTAATCATGACCAAAAGATTTTGTAACTTTAGGTCTCTTACTATATCTAGGTTTATCTTCAGGATATTTTTTCTGATGACCACTACTTGTCATATTATCATAAGTTCTTTTATTTGAACTTGTACTAGATATCCCTTTATAAGAGAATATTTATTCAAAAAATGATGCATTTCTTGATTCCATAATTGTATTTTATTGTATATCAGATATATTTTATTTATATACAAGAAAGCGATATGCACTACTGTTTTGTGCATAACCAATGAAATACAATCAACAGTTTTAGATCCTATTTTGATCTTTTTGGGATCTGGAATAACAACTTTAGCTAGACACCCCCACACTCTTAGATAATTATAAGAAGGCTTTTTACCTTTCCATAACTCATATGGAGTAATGCCATTCCTTTTAAGAGATATTTTGTTAAGAATATGATTATCCGAGAGAATTGCTTATCCCCATAAATTCTGTGGTGTACCAGAATTTATCAATATGGTATTCATCATTTCTTTCAATATTTGATTTTTGCGTTCAGCAATTCCATTAGATTGAGGTAAATAAGGAGCTGTAGTTTATAGAATAATGCCATGTTCTTAATAGAAGTTATTAAATGGTGCATCGTATTCACCACCTTTATCACTCCTTATAGTCTTGATCTTTTTACTAAGCTGATTTTCAACCTCATTCTTATAATATTTAAACATATCTAAAGCCTCATCTTTAGTCTTTAGTAGATACACATAACAGTATCTAGTTGAATCATTAATAAATATTATAAAATACTTTTTACCTCCTCTAAATTGTATTGACTTTAAGTCACATAGATCACTGTGGATCAAATCTAGAGGTTCAGTATTCCTTTCTACTGAATGAAATGGTATTTTGGCTAGCTTAGCTTCAACACATATCTCACACTTATAACACGGATCGATTTCATGATTAGATAATAATTCTAAATTCATTAATTTTCATAATGAATTAAAATTCACATGACCTAATCTATCATAACATAAATAAGAGGAGTCAACCATATAAACAGAAGAAGCATCTTTATTCTTTTCAAGGTTGTGATGTGCAGTCATTACATTCATCTTGAATAACCTATTCTTCAAGTAACCTTTACCTAGAAAGATCCCTCCTTTAGTAAGTATAATTTTATCAGACTCAAATACCATCCTGAATCCATGTTTGCTTAGGAGGGAGCCTAATACCAAATTATTATGAATGTCAGGAACATCCAATATATCGTTCAGTAAAAGCTCTTTGCCAGATGTCATCTTTAGAATAATGCGACAAATTTCTTCTATCTTTGATGTAGCGGAGTTACCCATTAGCAGATTTCTACCTCTGATATAAGTATATAATGAGAACATATTTTTATCAGAATAGATATGTCGAGTAGCTCTAGTGTCAACATACCACTCATTTGGTTTATCAACCATATTTGCTTCGAACACAACTGCTGACAATATCATTACCGATACTCCATGGGATAGGGTATCTTCAGTAGTATTGACTTCCTTCTTTTCTTTCCCCTTGAAATGACAATCCTTGGATTTGTGGCCCATTTTACCATAAATGAAGTATTTGCCTTTGAACTTCTTAGGATTGTCCTTCTTTTATTTATAGCCTTCACCAAGAAACTTGCATTTCTTCTTATTAACCTTTCCTTCCATAAGGTTGGTCTTAGGCTCTGCAAGATGTCTTCCTGTCTTCTTATCATGGCTCTTGTTGTCTTCCTCGATCCTCAGGCGAACAATCAGATCTTCAAGTTCCATCTTCTTCCGCTTATGCTTCAGGTAGTTCTTGAAATCTTTCCATGATGGAGGTAGCTTCTCAATTATAGCAGCTACCTGAAATGACTCACTCAGAGACATCCTTTCTGCATGTATCTCATGCAGTATGATCTGCAGTTCTTGAACTTGCTCCATGACGGTCTTGTAATCTACTATCTTGTAGTCAAGAAACCTGCCGACCATAAATTTCTTTTGACCTGCATCCTCGATCTTGTACTTCTTATCCAAGGATGCCCACAACTGTGTTGCTGTGTGTATACTAATGTACATAATGTACAGAGTATTCTTTAATCCATTTAGGATATAGTTCTTGCATAGGAAGTCTGAGTGCTTCCATGCATCCACAACAGCGATAATGTGCTTGTTGTTCTCTCATTCCTTTAGGACTGGTGGATCTTCGTTGAGAACTCTGACCATATTTAGAGTTGTCAAATAGAACATCATCTTCTGTTGCCATCTTTTGAAATCGGTGCCGGTAAACTTTTCTGGCTTCTCGGCTAGAACTGGTGCAGCCATTGTTGCCATTACTTGAGCAGCACTTCAGACACAGAAAATTATCTTAAGATTGTTGTAAGGTAATAATATGTGGCTATCTAATTGAAAAGACTGAGTCTAGAGTTACACTCTATGTCCTTAAGACAATTTTGTTCCGCAATGGTGCTTACGGTGTATGACGATTGTCTCACAGGATACAATGGTCTTCTTCTGGTGAAAGTAGCACTGCAATTCACCAGAAATTCGAACCAGGAATGCTTTTCTCTCTTATCAACACTATAGCTATACTCTGTTATTCAGAGTATGCAAATGCCTAAGAGACTTACTATGCACTATAGCTTACTCTATCATTCAGAGTATGCAAATGCCTAAGAGAAGGAAAAGAAAAATTTGGATTAATGAATGAGGAACAAGAACCTATTTATAGTCTTAAGATGTCCCTTGGAAGCAACTCCTCATATGTGATCTGAGGGAGTTACCGATAGCTTTTCGTAGTGAGATATGACTTTTCTCAACCGCGATCTAAATATTATGTGATTAATACGCTTTCTCAACCACGATCGGATGCCATGATACGCTGATTCGTATTGTAATCTCTAGATCACGCGATCAGCATGCTTCTCAATGCATCATTTCATGATCTGATGGCACCCGTGATCATCAGAGGAAATATTGATCTGTGAACGGATGCGTGATTATGTTATCAATGCCTCTGATCATGTGATCAGTTGTTTCGTGATTCTAAAATCCCATCATCCGAGTCGGCTCGAACCCTCGAGTCGACTCCTTGCTGCAGAGAGCACTCTGGTCGAGTCGGCTCGAACCCCTCGAGTCGACTCGGCCAGACTGCATGTTACCATTCTATAGATCCGAGCCGACTCCCAGTCATCCGAGTTGATTCCCAACAGAACTGAGCCGACTCTCCTCCCTACAACCTTGATATGGTGCCAATCAATCTCGACCATCTGATCTATTTAATCAGAAAAAATTTAAAGACTCCTCAAGCTCCTCGCGATGATGATCGTGTGCTTCTCAATGCATCGTTTCATGATCCGATGACACCCGTGATCATTAGAGGAAACGTTGATCCGTGAACGGGCATGTGATTATGCTATCAATGCCTCCTGTCGCGTGATCAATTATTTTGTAATTCTGAAATCCCATCATCCGAGTCAGCTCGAATCCCTCGAGTCAACTCGGCCAAACTGCATATTACAATTCTATGGATCCGAGCCGACTCCCAGTCATCCGAGTCGACTCCAGCAGAACCAAGCCGACTCTCCTTCCTCTAACCTTGATGTGGTGCCAATCAATCTCGACTGTCTGATTTGTTTGATCAGAAATAATTTAAAGGCTTCTCAAGCTCCTCGCAATGATGCGTAAGTGCAAAGTACAAAGTGCGCCTACAAAACATCCTTGTTGCCCGTCACGCGCACGCGTGCGGGTGATGCTATGCATCACCCTCAAGCTCTCCACCTATGGTGAGCCTAAATGCAAGAAAATGGAAAAAGGTTTTCCTTTAAAGAGCCTTAACTTTTTATAATCTTTCCATGTAGGATTAAAAGTTCCCATCCCAAAGGATAGTTTAGGAATAAAAAAATCTTATTTACTTTTTCTAACACTCTCTCTCCCCCAATCTCTCCTGCTCTTTTGATCTCTATCTTCCCACCCTCCCCATAATGTATCTTCCCCTTGTTTTGTTTGGGAGCTCAACTAAGACTTATCTTCGTTGGTCCAAGTTTTTGGCCGAGCTCAAGTTCAAGTTTAGGTCAAACTCAAGCTAGAATATTAAAAAAAAAATTGAGTCTTGACCTAGCCTGAAATCCAAACTTCTTTTAAATCAATATTATATTATATTATATTATATATTTATATATACATGTGTGTATATATAATATTTGAAAAGAGAGAAATAGTTGGACTTAGATACACTTGAGTAGATTTCCACTCAGATTCAGTCAAATCTAAATTGGATAATAAAGATTTCATTTTAATGATCCAAGCCTTTAAATATGATCTATTATTTTAAAAATACTTGTACATAAAAATTATCTGATTTAAAAATTCTAACTTGTGCATCAAGTGACCAAAAAATATGTATAATTTAATTTTATATAAATTATACAATTTTCTTCTTGATGCATAGATAAAAGTTTCTAAATTACATGATTTTTAGTATATAAATAATTTAGAGATAGTAGATTATATCCAAGAGTTTAGATTATTAATACGTAGACTCCCCTGATTCAGTCTGTATCTAACTATGCATATTTGAGTAGAGGTTTACTCGAGTGCAGTCAAGTTTATTTGATCTTTGGATTCCATAAAGTTCATCTCAATTGTCAAAAGATTTTCCATTGTGATTTAAACCTGATCCTTACTGGTTTTGATCTAATTAAAATTATCTCAACTATCCAAAACTTTTCCTCCAATATATAACTTTCATCAACTGAAATTCCACGATTGCATTCGAGGATTTACAGAGTCCCACTAAATCTAGTTTTGTCTTAGATATGTCTACTTGTTGATCTCAAATGCATGACCGTCCTTTTTTAAAAATCCTTTTAAATCTTAGTGCCAAGATGGGACTCTTACAACAAACAACCAAACCTGCCTCCACAAACTCCACACAAGGGTGATGGGGGCGAGATATGACCTATCCAGCCCACCCATGCATTTGTGGGCTTTGATCTCATTTGACCTTTTTATCTCGAACACATGCAAACCCTTTATCTTGACCCCTATTGATAGATGGAACTTAATAGTGAAAGAGTATCTTGCTTTGGTGGGACAGAGATGATGTATTCATCTATATGGTATAGAATCTTAGAATCATGTCCAATATGATGAAAAATGGTTGAGCCATCTTTATTGTCATCCTGTATCAAACATTTTTCAATAAAATGAGGATCTTTATGATTACATCTAGAAGGGATAGCTATACTGATCATCCCCCTCACTCCATTTTCTTAACAAAAAACAAACATCCATACTGAAAAAAACTTTAGTAAACAAGGATATGCAAGCTTTTTGACCCATGATCAAAAATTTGACAAATTAATTAATAGATCATGTGGTTATGCCCATGCATAGCCATTCATCATATAAAAGATGGTATCATATACCGTATCCAATGATGCACCATAGAGGATCACGTTCAAAGAGCGCAAGGCATCATTTTAATTTTTGTATTTTTTTAGTATGATCGGATCTAATTTATTTTGTAATTACATACAAATTAGTTCTTGGCTGACTTACTTCATAATGGATATGCAAATAAATCCATAATTATTCAAGCAAATCATGCATATATATATATATATTTGTTATGAATTCTTGATCCATATTTGTGTGCCTGAATAAATTTTTATGAAGTGATTTCTACCTTTTAGTTTAAGTAAGGGAATCATATAACCATTGAAGTAATCTCTCTCAAATTAACAAACATAGTTCCACATTATAAAAAAAAATCTGGATAAAAATGAAATCATCATGTCCTTTTAAATTAAATTGAGATAGTACAATCAAAACAATCTTTTATCCAGTCTTGAGGGAGACTAGGAGTCTTTCCCAATTCCAAACTCGATTTGATGATTTCTAGGCATGCCCTGCTGGATTCCTGATCACCGATGGCCAAGTTAACCCCTGTTGCTTTTATTCCTACCTCGACCCACATGGATATACTAAAGATTGGTCGCCATGAAGGTTTGCTCCGACCTGTAATCCGTCAAAGGCCACCATTCTCGACACTCCGCCGTCTCGCTGCTACTCTTGGAGACCACTTTTGCTTTCCTTTGTG